>CM077098.1:52441298-53041298 GCA_039513925.1 Platanthera zijinensis
GAAGCAGCTGTTGTTGTGTTTGCAAATAATGGATTCATAATATAGGGGGATAGTCTTAAATAATTAATCTTAGAAAAGATCATTATACAAATGCATTTACATTGCACAGAAAAATTCAATAGGATAAAACTAGAATCAAAGACATGCATGTAATAATGTGTGAGAAAAAAAATGTAGAATCTCATATTTCCAAAGAGCAGTTCTTAACCCTTGGATGAAAAGGAACCTCTTCTTTCTAAATAAGCTTATGATAAATGGAGAAGCCTTAATTTAATTTTTTGTCTACGGTCGAAGAATTTGTCACCGTTCGTCGAATGGAGATCGACGAACTGAGACAAGTTCTTGAGAAAATTCGTCGACCTAAGATCGATGAACTCTTTATGTGAAGTCATTTTTTGTCGACCTGAGAATGATGATCTTGCTTCAGAAAACTATTCGTCGAACTGAGCACGACGAAAAGTTTTCCCCTCTTTAGACTGAGATCGACGAACTCTTTTGTCAATAAAATATTTCGTCGAACTCAGATCGAAGAATTTTGTTTATTTCGCAGAACGGAGTCTGATGCTCCATATTCTGAAAATCTTATAACTAGGTTTTCTTCGAGCTCCATCCCGCACTTTCTGTTCCCCTTACACTTGATCTTTTTGTTTCCTTTTGTAGGCGACCAATGGCGATTCTAGCGAGTTCTCTATCGACAATGAATTTGACACAGGATTTGATATAGATTTTGAATCATTCCAACAGTCGGATCAGATTTTCTTGGACATACTACAATTATTTGAGGACCAGTAGTTGAAGAAAATCATGACTACCAGAATAAAGATTGCAGCAATACAGATTAGAGAATGGGTATTCACTTATACTACTCCAGATGCCGACACCATGACTGGCACAATCACTGGACATCAGGTTTTTCTAACCACCGTAGTTTTAACTGATATTTTGGTTTAGTTAATGGTGAAGAAGATATAGAAATTGATAGTTTTGATTTTGATGAAATGTTGAATAAAATTGGTCATACTGGAGAGAACCCTTACAAACTGTTAAAGAAACACTTATCTGCTGACTATAAGTTTTTAGCTGAGGTAGTGGGTAAAGTATTGCTAGGGAAGCATACTGCCTATGACTACATTACCAGGCACCAATTTCTGGTAATGTGTGTTGTAGTCAATAAGAAAGCAGTGATCTAGGCTAGGATTTTGTTTGATTTGATAAGGAAGAAAATACAAAGAAGGAAGTTTGTTTTGGAAGAATTCTTGGAACCTTTATTCAAGAAAAAGCAGCTGAACCCCTGGTCTCCCAGACCATATTCATAAATGCTTACAAAAGGCTAACTTGTGCCTTGTTTGGAAGATGGGAGAGGACAATTTGTAAGACATCTAAGGCTTCAACCACTTCCAGAACATCTGAGGATACAAGAGCTGCTCCAGCTAATCCCCACCTCCATAAGATGGCCTTCCCCCCATCCAAATTACATCACCTCCATCTCATCAACCTACTCCTCCAAAAATTTCCATTCCTTCATCACCCTCCAACAACCATCCACATCACAAATTCATATTCCAACACCACCTGTTTCTCCAGTACATGAACCAACTCCAATTCAATCTCCAGAACATACCACACCCCCTAAATCCCCATTACCCCATCATCTTGATGATATACCACTCACCAACCTTCTATCAGTTCCATTTTTTTATCTTTTATCATCAACTCCTATCCACACACCATCATTCACAGATGAACCAATGACTGACATCATATCTTTCCCTTTATCATCCACCCTTTATCCTTATGTATCCACTCAGACACCATCTGACTTCATACAATTGGATTCCCCCTCCATTACCTCTCTACTGGAACTCATCACTCCCCTCCTCAAAAATCTTATAGCAGAGGCTATTAAACCCCTTGTTGATTTTATTTCTTCTCTATCTGCTCTCATTTCTGCTGCCCCTACTATCCCTTCTTCTTGGGGCATGGCTTCAGGACCCTCTGAAACCAAGCAGGGGAGATATCCAATGAAGAAGTTCCAGTCAGTTCTCCTCCAGCAGATGTAGAAGCAGCAGCAGATATATAGTTAGATGAGCCAGCAGGTGTAGATATATATATAGATACAACATTTGATACTGATATGATTTGTACAGAAGAGCCAGCAGATCTTCTAGAAATCTTAACTATTGGTGATTTCTCTTTCAATCCTACAGTAGATTTATTCAGTTTATTGAAGTCTTTTAATTCATATATATATTATCTTCCAAAAGTTTTTCAAGAGAAATCTATGGCTATTATTTACTTTACTTCCCCAATAAGTCCCGAAGTTATTAATCAACTAAAGGAAAGTTTTGCTAACCCAGTGATTATGGAACCATCAGATGTTACAACAGATAAAGTTGAGCCAAGCTTTTCACCTCCAACTTATATTATGGATGAAAGTCCAATTCCTAAGTTGGATGATTTTATTGCTAAAGATATTGCACAAGAGCTTGGAAATGCTCAGAATGCTCCTGATTTGGCTGATACAGAGATTGAGATTGTACAGCCAGTATCTCCTAAGAAAGTTCAATCTAAGCTGATTGAACAGATTGAAGCTTTATATGGTAATCCTCCTAGCTCTTATAATGATGATGAAGATTCTGAAGATTCTGATGATCCTAAGGCTAATAAGAAGATAGTTAAGAAAAGTAAGGTTGTTCACAAAGCTTTTCCCAAGCCCAATCCTACTCATGACACTCCCTACTATATTCTGCAAAAGATTGCACCTTATCCTGGGATGCCATAATGTATGTGGCTGTCAAAGAATGAGCAAAAAGAAAGGAAGAAGAGAAGAAGGTACTGGTCTCTTCCTCGGCAATTCAGGAAAGATCCTCCACCTCCTCCTCCTCCATTAGCGGGGGCCTCTGGAAGTGTGACTAACAGATCAGCACCAATTACCAAGACATATCAGAGACACTCCAAGCCAAGTTATCAAGGCAGCAATCAACAGCAGTAATCTGCTCAGAGAAAGCCTCCTCCTGCTACAGAAAAGAAAGTTCTTCAGCATCTCTTGATGACTCAAAGAAGGACTCTAGACCTAAAAGGCCAGAATCACCTCCTATTCCTTTTGTAGATCCAGAACAAGAGAAAACTGCAAAGATGTCTAGATTTCAAGATCTAGTCGATCTTTTATTAATCAATGAAGAAAAAGCAGAAGGAAAAGATCCATCTCAGTACTCCACAATGTCATCATACAGAAAAGAAGAGCTTAAAAGGTATGACAAAGCCAATAAATTTTTTAATGTAGATGATTATATGAGTCTCCATCCCGAGGCTGTTATACCAAGGGCTACTTCATGCAATATAATTGGAGAATCTGACATGACTATGTCTAAGAAAGAAGCTGCAAACTCCAACAGAGAAATCATATTCAAACAGCCATCTGACAAAGCTGACAAAGAGAAGTCTTAGAAGAACAAATAACTTTTTGTTTAGTTTATTTTATTGAACTATTTGTTAATCATAAAGCACCTATTGTATATATCTGCTAGATGTTTATATTTCTGCCAGATATCTATTTTCTACTTTATGATTGTATTTCATTTATTTGTGTTAGTGACCTCACCCAAATAGGGGGAGATTGTTGGATCCCTAGTTTGGATTTGGGCTAGGTTCACTAATTAGGATATGTTTGACCCATATTGTACAGCCAGGGTCAAGTCTGTTAGTCCTAGAGTTTAGGCTAGTCTTTAGTTTCTATCTTCATGGACCAGCCAGCAGAGGACTTCACTAGACTCATGACTTAGAAAAATTCAGAGTTAAAACTATCAGTTCGAAATTCTTATAACACAGCTCAACGATCATCGATCGCAGATCGACGAACTCAGAAATCTTTCTCTGAGTTGAGCTTGACGATATTCGAGCTAAGATCGACAATCTCTTCCTCAAGACAGATTCTCTACTCTACAAACTTGGAACACAGATTTATCAAGTTATTTCCAGAATATAGTTCGCTGAGCTCAGGTCGACGAACAACAATTATCAGCTCGACGATCTTAGAACTCCAGTCGACGAATTTTGTTCAGAGGTTGACGATTTCTGTCCCGAGCCAGATTAAGAAGTTTTCCTTATTTCCGTCCCTTATTTATTATATTATTTATCAGTGACTCTCTGAGTATTTAATGCTCATATTCTCAAGAATATAGCCGTTATTGGCAGCATTAAGTATGGATTTCATCAGAGTTAATTACTTTCTTATTTTAATGAGACAGTTGGGGAAACTCTTTAAATAAGATTTTTCAGCCGTTTCATTCTCAAGAATCAATCTGCAGTTAATGCTTGGAATTCAAAATTCAGAGGATAATTTGACAGCAGAATGTAAAAGAGATTTTCTCTTTAGACGGCAACAGAGTTCAACCAGTACTCAGACATACATAACACAAGCATACAGAGAAGAGAATATAGTTACACAGAACATACAAAACTTCTTCTCTGTGCAGAAAATATTTTATTTTCCCCTTGATCTTTCAGAAGATTGAAGAAGAATAATATTCACATATCAAGAGTCTTCTTCAACTTCTACTCCAGAAATCTTCAAGGAAAATAACTCTTGATCAGTCTGCAAGTTCCTGGATCTCTTCAAGACAAGGCTGAAGACCTACACCCTGAGCAAGGCTCAAGTCTTTCTGAACCATCTCAACATTTTAGAAGGAGCTTTGACAACAGAATCCACTCAAGTCTTCTCTATTGTATAGAAAAAAGAGAAGACACCATCAACTCTCTCAACCTTCTATATAAAGGGTTTATTAACTCCCTTCAAAAGTTTATTGTTGGTTTTTGGGCACCTGATCAAAAGCCTAAAGGGTTATGAGATCTCCTGGTAAATAGATCTTATGGTGGCAGCCACTAGAGCAAAACCTGCTAGTGGATTCCTACCAGGGTGGTAGAAGAATGGATGTACCCAGATTTGGGGAACCACTATAAAATTCTTGTGTTGTCTGGTTGATCATTTTCTCTTTGTTTTTGCTGTGTTGTGATAGAGTAGCTTAGCCTGTTTCTATTTCTTTTTTATACTACTACTAGTATCACTTATTTTCTCTGATAAATTAAAAAAAAAATTTAATTACTATATTCACCCCCCCTCTTGAGTAAATCAGGTCTACCCCCTATCTTTAAGTTTGGAGTAAGAGTAATCCTACGTATAATATAATAAGGGATATCAGATGTAGATGAAGGTTGAGGAGCAACCTTGGCTGGAGCATTTTTCCCGAATTTCCTTTTCTTGGAAATAGTGTTTTCTTATTCATCAGAATCTGAATGATCATCAGACTCCTCCTTTGGCTGCTCATATAATTCATTAGTTTATTTATATACATTATCTTCCTCTTGGTCCTCTTCCATATCTTGATTAAATATATCATCAAAATTAGGCATATGAGTTTCATCCCATACAGGTGGGGATAATCCTGCTCAGAAGGATTCATTATAACATCAATCATTATAGTCTGTGAGACTAGAGCAGAACTGGTTGAAATAAATCTGAGACTGGATCTAAGATGTTCTAAAGCAGAGGCAGCAATAGGAGCAGTGTAACAGACTATTGCTCTAGAAAGATCTTCTTCAAAATATGGTAAACTAGGAGTATGACTATGCAGTTCATATCATCCACACATAGTGATCTAAGATTCCGACAAAAAAATGACAAGAACATTTTATATAATTAACTATTTTATATATTTTATATAAGTTCAAGAATTCTTGTTTAGGCAGTTCATATCATCCACACATAGTGATCTAAGATTTCAATTCTTCCATGTTTCAGCAGTAGCATATTGTTCCATGGAGCTATCAATTTCAAGTTTTCAAGTATAATTTTCTAGTTCCACGATTAGAATGAGATTATTCTGATTATTCTAATGATAATAAATGAATTATTCATAATATGATTTTCATTTTTCTAAAATCGAAAAAAAAAGTAATAAAAGTCTTTTCAACCTTTTCAACCCACAAGGCACAGAGTGTTTCGGCTTCCTACTCTGGTTGAGGAAATCCCAGTATTTGTTTTGGGAAACTCCTCACTCGCACGTAATATAGTAAGAGTTCTTCTTGAAATACGTGGGCGAATAACCAATCCAATAAGTGTTTCTGGCAGGATCTCCCCAAAGAGACTCGTTTTTGTAGGTGTCCTGAAGAGTTCCCCGAGAATGCCACATTTAAAATTTAATTTTTGGAATTGGAAATAATGTGATGGGCGAACGACGGGAATTGAACCCGCGCATGGTGGATTCACAATCCAGGACTCATACGATTGTACTGATTGGGGAAGTAACTGAACTGACTTAATCCCGTGTTCCTTCTTAGAGACGATATGAGCCGGAGGGTTCTTGGCACCTTCTTTGTTTAGAAACAGAAACCTTGCTTCTTTCTTTAGCGCGCTCCTTTTCTTTCTCTTTCTTTCTGAGATTCTGGACCTTCTTTCTTTCTGAGAGAAGCTCTCCTTCTTTCTTTGTTCTTGGCACAAAATCTTATAATAAAGAATATACATTAACTGTGGGATTAATAATAAAATCACCAACAGTAATAACCTCTGGAATTGTTGAAAAATCATCCTCAATTGTCACAAAATCTCTACAGTGGGCTAGACTAGCTAACACTGGGATGACTTCTGTCATTTCTTAATCAGGAATCTCAACAAACTTTGCTGCTGTAACTGGAGCATCTATATTGGCTGTAACTGGAGCTTCTACATTTGGAGCTTCTTCATCAAGCATCTCCCCCTGCCTAAATCTAAGGATAACTTATTCTAGGCCCCCAAAAGAAGGGACAGAATGGATTGAGTTAATTCAAGAAGAGAGTTCTTTGATAGAAGCCAAAATAGGAGCCAAGGATGAATCCAAGAGCTGCTTGAGAGTAGGAGTGATGAAATCCAAAAGGTTAGAGGCAATAGAAGAGAAATCCAGATATATCAACTCATGTTGATTCTGAGTAGATGTAGAGGATGGATTAGAAGAGGGGGGATTTGATCTGTTAGCATAGGTTGTATAGAGAAAGGATGATTGTGGCATAGATATAGGATTGGTGACAGGGGGAATGTCATTAGGAACTATATCCTGGATGGGTGGAGATGATTTAGGTAGAGATGATTGAGGTGGAGAGAAGTGAAGTGGAGATGAATGAGTTGACTGATGTGCTGGGGAATCTTTATGGAAGGCTGAGGATGGAACATCTTCATATATAGTAGGCTGTTAAGAAGGTGGTGTGGAAAATCTAGGGGAATGATGTGGAGATTGTGGAGTGGAAGAAATAAGGGGTGAATCTTCTTCTAAAGGAGGGATAGCAGTTGAGATAGCTCTCGTGCTTTTAGATGTTGCCCTAGAGGGTGCTAACGTGGAAGGATTATGAATCACCCTCTCCTATTTTCCAAACAGGGCAAAGGTTATCCTCTTGGAGGAATCAATGTGTATGGTCTGAGAGACCAAAATCTCTGGACATTTGCCCTTGAGGAAAATGCCCAGAATTCTATCATAACCCCCATTCTTTTTATTTATCTTTTGCTTAATAGAATCAAACAAGATTGTCACATCAATAGGAACTGGTGCCTTGTGACATAATCATGGGCTGAATGTTTACCCAGAAGAACTTTTCCAACCACATCTGCTAGGAATTTATATTACGTAGAAAAGTCCTTTTTAAATAGATGGTTAGGGTTTCCTTGTGAGTGACCCATTCTATCTATCATAATATGATATTTGGTACTAGATAATTTTAACTCATCATCTCCATTGACGAAACCAAAAATTTCATATAAAATTGTAGGTGTGAGAGAAACCTGATGACCTGAGATTGATCCAGTAATGGTTGTGATATCATGAATCTTTGCAGTATAAACCCATTACTCTATTTTAGAGACTGAGAGCTGTATTCGGGTGGACATAAAGTTGCATAGATGATGTGCCTCAAAGAGTTGCAAGATGTCCTGGAAGATTTGATCTGAATGACGAAAAGACTCCATATCTATATCAAATCCTTCAGCAAACTTCATCGTTGTGAGAATCACTTGCGACACCACCATGATCCTGCAAAACAAATAGATCAAGTGCAAGAGAAATGGAGAAAGTGCGGGATAGAGTTCGTGAAAACCTAAATAGTTTTCCGAAGTTGAAAGGACAAAAAATAATTTGTCGCTCACAGTTCGATGAAAGTTTTACGAAAGGTTTATAATTCGTCGAGCTCATTCGACGAAAGGTTCACGAAAATAATTCGTCGATCTCCATTCGACAAAAGTTTTATGAAAGGTTCACAATTCGTCGATATCTATTCGACGAAATGTTCTCCATTCGTCGATCTCCATTCAAAATCAATTTAAAGTCCCACCATCAATCATTCCTAACTGATTTAAAAAGAAAATATGTTTCTTTTCATCTAATGGTTTGGTGAAAATGTCTGCTCTTTGTAAATCAGTAGAAATAAATACTAGGCTAATTTTATTTTTATCTACATTATCTCTGATAAAGTGGTGCCCTATTTCTATATGTTTAGTCCTACTATGAAGGACTGGATTCTTTGTAATTGAAATTGCACTGGTATTTTCACAATATATAATTGAATTATTTAAGTTCTAACAATAATCTAGTAATTGATTTTGAATCCACAAAATCTGTGAACAACTACCTTCTGCAATATATTTAGCCTCAGTAGTTAAAGTAGACATAGAGGTTTGCTTCTTGCAAAACCTTGATACAAGCCTATCACCAAGAAACTGACAAGTTCCTGATGTGTTATTTTGTCAACTCTACATCCAGCATAGTCAGCATCTGTGAATCAAGTTAATTCAAATCCTGACTCAAAAGGATACTAGAGTCCTTGATTAACAACCCTTTATATATCTCAAAATTCTTTTTACTAAAATAAGGTGAGATTCCCTAGGGTTAACTTGAAACCTAGTACAAATACAGGTTACAAACATAATATCTGGTCTACTTGCTATTAAATATAATAGAGACCCAATGATTTCTCTATATGTTTTCTGATCAACAGGTTTGCCCTGTTCATCATTATCAACTACAACATTATAGGGCATGGGTGTTTTCATAGAGGAGGCATCTGACATCCCAAATCTTTTAATTAGCTCTTTAGTATATTTAGATTGAGATATGAAGATGCCATTAGATTTTTGCTTTACTTGTAAACCAAGAAAACAAGATAATTCATCCATGCTACTCATTTCAAACTTTGAATGCATTAGGTCAGAGAACCTTTTGCAAAGTCTGGAATCAGTAGAACCAAAAATTATATCATCATCATATATTTGAACTAGTATGATTTTAGTTTTATGATGTCTAAAAAATAAAGTATTATCTATTTTGCCTCTAAAAAATTTATTTTCTAATAGAAAATTAGCAAGGGTCTCATACCAAGCTCTTGGAGCCTTTTTAAGACCATAAAGAGCTTTATTAAGCTTAAAAACATGAGATGAGTGAGTTGAAGAGATAAAACCTGGAGGTTGTTCTACATAGACTTCCTCTTTGATATCTTCATTCAGAAATGCACACTTTACATCCATCTGATATACTTTGAATTTCTTGAATGTAGTAAAAGCAAGAAATATCTTGATAGCTTCTAATCTTGCAATAGGAGCAAAAGTTTGATCATAATCTATTCCTTCCTCCTGTGAATATCCTTGAGCTACCAATCTAGCTTTATTTCTCACTATAACTCCTTGAGCATCCAATTTATTCCTGAAGACCTATTTGGTTCCAATTATTGGATAGTCTTTTGGTCTTGGAATTAAGTCCCAAACTCTATTTCTCTAAAACTAATTGAGTTCCTCTTGCATTGCAATGATCCAATTAGGATCGTGTTCTGCATCTTTTATTGATTGCGGTTCAATCTGATATAGAAAGAATGTGTGCATCTGATCTTGATTGAGTTGATTCCTTATTTACACACCAATTGATATGTCTCCAATCATTTGAGATCTAGGATGATCTCTAATTGTGACATAATCAATAGGTGGAGTTGGTTCTTCAATGATTTGTGTTATTAATTCCTCTTGTGGAATTTCATTAGCTACAACTTTTTCAACATAAATTTCAGGACTATCTTCATCACTGTCTTCAACAAACTGTTGAGAAGAATGCAATATTTCCTCTTGCTTTAGGTTAAAGTTATCTAGTTTCTCACATAGAATTGGTACCTAAAAGGAATCTATTGTAGAGGTGTTCCTCTCCTTGTAAAATATGTTTGATTCATCAAATGTTACATGTACAGATTCTTCTATTTTAAAGGTAGATTTATTATAGACCCAATAAGCCATACTGATAAGAGAATATCCAAGAAATATTCCATATGCAGCTTTGACTTAAAACTTTCTTAAATGTTTCTTATCATTATTATGAATATAACATTTTCACCCCAAAATTTTTAAATAATTTATTTTAGGTTTCTTATTTTTAAGCAATTCATAGGGAGTCTTACCCATCAGTTTATGAATGAGACTTCTGTTAAGAACATAATTTGTTATGCTTACTGCCTTTGTCCAAAAAGATATGTGTAAGTGAGCATCTGCAAGTAATGTTCTAGTAGATTCAATTAGGGTTCTATTTTTCCTTTTTGTCACCCAATTTTGTTGAGGAGTTCTAGGAGCAGAGAAACACTGCCTTATTCCTTCTTTCTCACAGAATTCTCTTATTAGAAGAGATTCAAATTCAGTGCCATGATCACTTCTGATCAATGCAATCTGAGTAGAATACTTAATCTTGATGTTCGTAAGAAAGTCTGTAAGAATATTAAAGTTGTCAGACTTGTTCCTAAGAAAGAACACCCAAGTGAATCTAGAGAAATCATCAATAATTACTAAAGTGTATGAATTTCCTCCCAAACTTTGTATTACAATAGGTCTAAAAAGGTCCATGTGTAGCAAATACAAAATTCTGGGTGAATCACTCTTAGATATGGATATAAAACTATTTTTAGTTTTCTTAACTAATTGACAAGCCTTGCAAAATCCTTCCCTCTTGTAGGATCCAGAAGGTAGTCCTCTGACAAGGTTGTCCTTAGAAAATTTAGCAATAGATCTAAGGTTTATATGCCCTAATCTTTTATGCCAAAGTTCATTTATTTTACTAATCTGATTAAACAAACATATTTCAGTTTTAGCAGAATTAAAGTTGACTAAATAGATGTTACTTTGTCTAACCCCAGATAAAACAATTTTGTTTTCATTAGATATAATAGAGCATAAAGATTTATTAAATGATACCTGATAACCTTCATCACATAGTTGACTAATGTTGATTAGGTTATGCTTAAGACCTTTCACATAAGCTACCTTTCTGAAGGTAACTACTCCAACTTTGATATTTTCATAGCCCTCTGTCTAGCCACAGTTGGAGTCTCCAAATATGACTTTTGGTCCAAGCTTTGCTTTGAAGTCTCTTAGATTAGCTTTTCTTCCTGTCATATGTTTTGAGCACCCACTATCCAAATACCACCGTTCCTCTGTGGTAGGATATTTCTTTTCCTATATTAAAAACAAGTTAGGTCTTTTTAACCCACATTACCTTGGGTCTTAGTTTGCTGTTATAATAAGTGGAAATATAAGAATATTCATGTTGATTTTTATATCCAAGTGGATGATATCTCCTAGGAGGAATGATCCACTCTGTAAAAGGGTTTTTCAAATTTTGAGTTTGATCATTCTTTTGAAAAGAATTAAATTTTCTGTTTGGAAAATTTGAGTTCGACAAATTAATCTGATTTTGTCGAGCTCCGTTCGACGAATGATAGTGATTTCATCGAGCACCATTTAGTGAATAACTATACTCATTTCTTGTGTTCAGTATTAGTCTATCTCTATTCGACGAATAATAGTGATTTCATCGAGCTCAGTTTGACGAATTTTACTGGATATTTTTTTGTCTTAGAATAGATTTTGATTTATTCTCTAGTGCATTATATGACAAAACTTCAGTATCTTTATCTGTAATTGCTAATATTTCTGTTCCTTTAGCAAGTATAAATTTGATAGGGGTACTTAAAATATCTTTCCTAAGAATGTGAGGTTGACTAGATGAAGCTCCCAAGCCTAGTTTGTTATTCAATCTGGCATTGACTGTACTTGTGATATTCTTTAGTTTGACACTTCTCCCATTAAGAGTTTCTTCAAACTTTTTAGCCTCAGATAATTCATTTTCTAGGGAAACTATTTGTTCCTTAGAGATTTTCAAATCTTCTTTAAGTTTAATATTTTCTGAAGATAGATTGTTTAATTCAGTTAACTTTTCTCTGAGAAGTTTTATTTCCTTCTCATATTTTATCAAATCTTTACAAAGTAATTTAAAATCTATTTTGAATTGATCTGATGTAAAATAAAAAGTTGAAATTACCTGGTCTTATTAAGACTTAGATTAAGAGTCGAAATTGTTGTTTGATGCATTGATTGCCATCATGTTGATTTCTTTAGAATTTGATTCTTCTTCATCTTCACTTGAACTGGATGAATATTCAGTGTCTGACTAACTCCATATTTCAGTTACAAAGCCTATCTCCTTCTGTATGTGTTTACTAGAAGAGGGTTTGTTTGAATGCTTCTTAGAGTCTTTATCCTTCTTCTTATCTTTCTTCTGATTTTCAGGACATTCTGGAAGAATGTGTCCTAGTTTCTTGCAACCATAGCAAATAATTTTCTTAGTAGGTGTTTTTTCATACCTTGATTTTTCCTTATTTCTGGAAAATCTTCTCCTGAAGTCTTTACTGACCATTTTGTAAAATCTTTTGGCCAAAAGACTCATGATTTCTTCATTTTCTGGAAGTTGTACTTCCTCTTCAGTTGCTTGGAAAGCAATACTCTTCTCCTTCTTCACTGAGGATGAAGTTATTTGTTCAGCTTCTCTTATTTTGATGAGCTGCTCATATGATTTGAGCTTGCCCAACAAAGTTTCTATTGAAATTTCATTCACACTTCTGGCTTCTCTAATTGGCCAAATTCTTGAATCCCATGTGCTAGGGAAACACATAAGAATTTTGTCATTGACTTCTGTCAATGTAATGTCTTTCTCCAAGGTTTTCAGTTCATTAATTATGAGACTGAGTCTTGTGTACATTTCAACAACAGATTCAGTTTCTCCCTTTTTGAAATTCTCATATTGAGAAATCAGGTTAGATCTTCTGTCTTTTCTTTCATTTGTTGATCTAGCTACCATTGCATTAAGGGAGTCCCAGATATCTTTCGCTGAGGTGTATTCAGCAATCCTCTGAAAAATATCATCAGACATTGTTTGGGCAAGTATATTCATAGCCTTCACATCAGTAGTTTTTGCTTTTATCCGAGCCTCTGTCAATTTTGGTAGAGGTGTAGAACTGGTGCTTGGTGTTGCCATTGAAAGAGGTGGACCTGTCAAAAATGAATTGTAGATATCCTCATCAATAGAATTCATATATAACCCAATTCTTGCATTTCATAGTGCAAACTTATTAAGTTTTCAAGCAGGAGGTCTAGTGCATGAGTACTCCTTATTTAATGTCATGATAAATTTATCAACAATCTTCTATGTAAGATAAGATCTATCAGATCTATTGGTTCAGGTGTTAGCCTGTAAAACCAAACCTCCTCTGATACTAATTGAAAGTGAGGGATAAATCTAACTTTATTCTAGACGGGGGTGAATAGAGTATTTTAAAACTTTGATTTATTTTTATAGCGGATTTAAAATTAGTGATATATATAGATGATAAACACAGTACACAAAATAGAAAGCAACAATCACAGATGACACAAGGATTTTATAGTAGTTCCCCAATAAATCTTGGTATGTCTACTCTTCTATCACCCTGGTAGGAATCCACTATTGGTTTTGAATCAGGTGCCCTGCCATCAGAAGATCTATTTTTTAAGGGAGATCTAGCAACCCTTTGGGCTTTTGACCAGATGACTTATGAACCAAGTGTTAACTTTTGATTAGGTGACTTATGAACCAAGTGTTTACTATTAAATGGAGTTAGAACCATGTACACAGTTTAAGAATAAACTAAAGAGAGTTAGATGTTGTCTTCTCTGTCAAGTATCTCTGAGAAGACTTAGTGGATGATGTTGTAAAAACTCCCACAGATTTGAATAGAGATTATGATCAGGAGAGGGAACTTTTCTTCAGGATGTAGGCCTTCTTGTATGCTTCTGCTCTCCAATAGATGTTTTTGAAAGAATTGTATTAGGATGTCTCTCAGATTTGAAGATTTGTCACTCGAAAAGTCTGAAGCAGAATATATGTATATTTGTATATCTGTATATATAAGTCTGTATGTCTATCAAGGTCTCCTTGAAGCTACAATCTTCTGAATATATATATATATATATATATATATATATATATATAATGTATGAGAAGAATTAAAATATTTTAATTAATCGATTCTTGAAACGTCTGAAGAATCCCTTGAGAATGCAACTGCCTTAGAATTAATTATCTTTAAAACACTGTGATAAATCCATATTTAATGCTGCCTTAAACGGCTATATTCGTTAGAATATTTAGAATTAAATATTAGAGTTTTAATTGACAGTTACTGAACATTTGAAAACATTCTTCCTTCTGTAAAGAGACTGCCCGACGTCGAACTCAGTAAAGATTTCGTCGACCTGAGCTTGGCTTTCGTCGAACTGAGTTTTTGTGTTGAGAACAGAATTTATCGAACTGAGCTTGGATTTCATCGAACTGAGATTTGAGTTTAGATCTGAGTTCATCGAACTCAATTCAACTTCTGTCGAACTAATCTTAGAGTTAGGGGACGAAGTTCGTCGAACTGATCTCTACATTCATCGAACTGAGCCCTGTGTTCGTCGAACTGAGCTTCTCTGGAATACCTTCTGAAATAACAACTCTGAAAATAACCTATGACCCTAGTCTATATAAGTTGGGTCAAAATAAAAAACCTAATAGTAATCCTAGCCCAAATCAGTAATAAGGAGTTCCAATAGTTTGCCCCCACCAACTTCAATCAGCTCAGTGGCTCAGGAGTATCATGCCCTTCTGGCCCTTCGCTATATGGGGAATGGATTTGGTAGACCCTTTCCCCCAGGCCAGCAAGCAGAGGAGGTTCTTGCTTGTCATGATAGATTATTTTTCTAAGTGTTTAGAAGTGAATGCACTAGCCAAGGTGACCTCCCAAGTAATCATAAACTTTGTATGGGGGGAGATCATTTGTAGGCATGGGTTACCCCAAGCCATTGTCATGAACAACAGGCCTCAGTTTGCCAGTGACGAGATCATTAGTTTCTGTGGGAAGCTTGGTATTGATCTCAGGTTCGCGTCAGTCAATCACCCCAGGAGCAACGAGCAGGTGGAGGCGGCGAACAAGATCATTGTGAACCTCCAGAAGAAGAAAGTTGAAAACTTGAAGGGGAGCTGCGTGGAGCAGGTTCCCTCAGTCCTCTTGGCTCTGAGGTCTACTCCCAATACCACCACAGGGGAGACCCCCTTCAAACTCTCCCATGGTTGCGTAGCATGTTGGATCCCTAGTTTGGATTTGGGCTAGGTTCGCTAATTAGGATGAGTTTGACCCACATTGTATAGCCAGGGTCAAGTCAATGAGTCCTAGAGTTTAGGCTAGTCTTTAGGTTCAATCTTCATGGACTAGCCAGCAGAGGACCTCAGTAGACTCAGACCTAGAAGAATTTAGAGTTCAAAAATTATCAGTTAAAAATTCATCGAACTCAGCTCGACGATCGTCGATCTCAGATCAACGAACTCAGAAATCCTTCTCTAAGTTGAGCTCGACGATATTCGAGCTCAGGTCGACGATCTCTTCATTTAGACAGATTCTCTGCTCGATGAACTTGGAGCGTAGAATTGGCAAAATATTTCTAGAATGCAGTTCACAGTGCTTGGGTCGACGAACAGGAATTCTCAGCTCGACAATCTTGGAACTCTGGTCGACAAATTCTTTTCAGAGGTCGACAAATTTTGTCCCGAGCCAGAATGAGAAGTTTTCCTTATTTTTGTCCCTAATATATTATATTATTTAGCAGTAATTCTTTTAGTAATTAATTCTTATATTCTCCAGAATATAGGCATTGTTGGCAGCATTAACTATGGATTTAATCAGAGTTAATTACTTGCTTATTTAATTGGGATAGTTAGGGAAACTCATTAAAGTCAAATATTCCAGCCATTTCATTCTCCAAATCAGTCAACAATTAATGCCTGAAATTCAAATTTCAAAGGAGAATTTTGACAGCAGAATATAAAAGGGATTTTCTCTTTTCAGATGGTAATCGATGCATACACAAACCAGACAGTAGTGAGAATACAGAGATCTGGTTCAATAGAAAGAGTACAGTACCTAGACATACAGAACAACAATATAAAGAACTCTTTATCTTTGCAAGAAAGCATTCTATTTTCCCTTGATCTTACTGAAAGCTGAAGAAGAAAAACCGTCACATATCAAGAGTCCTCTTCTACTTATACTCCAGGAATTTCCAAGGACAACAACTTTGAATCAGTCTGTAAGTTCCTGGATCTTTCTAGATAAGGCTGAAGACCTACATCCTGAGCAAGGCTCCAAGTTTTTTGAACAATCTCTATATTTCATAAGGAGTCTTGACAACAGAATCCACAAGTCTTATCTATTATATAGAGAAAAGAGAAGACATCATCACCACTCTCACCTCCTGTAAAAAGTGTTTATTAACTCCCTTCAAAAGTTTATTCTTGGTTTTTGGGCACCTGATCAAAAGCCTAAAGGGTTGTGAGATCTCCCTGGAAATAGATCTTGTGGTGGCAGTCACCTGATCAAAACCTAATAGTGGATTCCTACCAGGGTGGTAGAAGAGTGGATTTACCTAGTTTGGGGAACCACTATAAAATTCTTGTGTTATCTGGAGATCATTTTCTCTTTGTTTTTATTGTGCTGTGATAAAGTAGCTTAACCTATTTCTATTTCATTCTTTATAACTACTGGTATCATTTATTTTCTCTGATAAATTTTAAAAATAGCCAAAAGTTTTAATTACTCTATTCAGTCCCCCCCCCCCTCTAGAGTAAATCAGGTCTATCCTCTATCTTTCAATTGGTATCAGAGGGGTGTTCCTTTGGTTGTACAAGTTAACCCTTGAACCAAAAGATCCTTGTTAGATCTGATTTCCTTTTCCCTAGTTTTTCTGTTTTCACATCATGGCACAGAATAAAGAGTATGTAAGTACTAGACCTCTAGTCTGCATCTTGAATAAGTTTGCTATCTGGAAGGCAAGAATTAACCTATATATGAACTCTATTGATGAGGATATTTTTAATTCTATTTTGACAGGACCACCAACTCTAGTGGCTACAACTACTGCAAGTTCCAGCACTCATGCCGTTCCACCACTTGAGTGGACAGATGCTCAAAAGAAGGCATAAATAGTTGATGCCAAGGCCATGAATATTCTGGCTCAGATAATGTCTGATGATATTTTCCAAAAGGTGGCAGAGTGCTCCTCAGCTAGGGCTATCAGGGATTCTCTTAACCAGATGTTTGCTAGATCACCAGATGAGAGAAAGGATAGGAGATCCAATCTCATCTCTCAATATGAAAACTTCAAGAAAGAAGAGTCAGAGTCTGTCAGTGAAATGTACACCAGACTAAGCTCAATCATCAATGAGCAAAAGACTCTGTACAAGGACATAACTCTTACAGAGGTCAATGATAAAATCGTCATGTGCTTCCCCAGCTCATGGGATTCCAGAATCTAGCCAATTAAGGAAGCCATAAGTCTAAATGAGATTTCCACTGAATCTCTACTTGGAAAGCTCAAGTCCTATAAGTAGCTGATAAAGACTAGAGAAGCTGCTGAGCAGAAGACTCCCTCATCAGCAAGAAAGGAGCAGAACATTGCATTCAAAGCATCTAAAGAATTAGATGCTCTAACAGCCAGTGAAGAATTTCTGAGTCTCTTAGCCAAGAGATTTTACAAGATGGGCAAGAGGGATTTCAGAAGAAAATAATCTAGACAAGATGACAAGCCAAGGTATGATAAGACACCAACTAAAGAAGTTGTTTGCTTTGGTTGTAGGAAGCCAAGACACTTTATATCAGAGTTTCTAGAGAACCAAAAGAAGGAGAGAATAAGAGAGAAGGAACCCAGGAAGCAGCACTACAACAAGCCCTCCTCCAGCAAGCATAAAAGGAAGGAGAAAGGCTTTATGGCTGAAATCTTGAGTGAAACTGAAGATGAATCTTCATCTTCCAGCTCCAGTGAAGATGAAGAGGAAACAAAGGCAAAAGAAGTGTGCCTGATGGCCATCAATGCATTAGGCAGCTGTTCAGAAGTAGAAGATGAAAAGTCAGAGGGTCAAAACTCTGAATTTGAGGAAGATCGGGTACTGTCTTCTTTTGATTTTGATTCAGATGAGTTTAGAACTAAGTTTAAATCTCTATGTATTGATTAATTAATTCTAAAAAAGAATTAAACAACTTAGAGAAAAACTAATAGAACAAGAAAATTTCCTTTCAGAAAACATTAAATTAAAAGTAAATAACTCTAGCTAATGAGCAAATCATGTCATTAAAAACTAAATTAACTAAGGCTAGGCAACTTAAAGAATCCCTAAATGGGAAAAGTATCAAGTTGATGGACATCACAAGCACAGTGAATTCCAGACTTAATGGCAAGCTGGGCTTAGGTACTTCATCAATCCAACCCCCATTGATTCAGAAAAACATACTAACAACTCCAATAAAATTTGTTCTTGAAAAAGGTAAGGAAAAGATAGATGATAATAATTTTAACCAAACAGAAGTAAAACAGAAGAATAAGAAAATGAGAAAGAATAAGAAAAAACCTAACTATAATAATGTTCAGCAGATTTCGTTAAAATCTGATCGACGAAATATGTACAGTTCGTCAAACTAAAGTCGACGAACTCTGAACACAAACTTTTATTATAATTATTCTCTGAACTGCGATCGACGAAACAAGTATGGTTCGTCGACCCAAGATCGACGATATTGGGGCCCAGAAAATGAATATTTTTATTCTTTGAGTGGATTTCGATGAACTCATCCCCATTCGTCGACCTCAGATCGACGAACTTACCAGAATTTGTCGACCCCAGTTCATACTAACAGAAACTTTAATTCTAACAGACCATTTAATCAACCAAGAAATTACGTTAATCCATTTACCCAGTGGATAATTCCACCTAGAAGATTTCACCCCCTAGGTTATAAAAATCAACTAGAATACTCTTACATTTCCAGTTATAATTATGTAAATAAACAAGGATCCAAGGTCACCTGGGTCAAGAATAGCTAATCTGTTTTATTGCAGGTGAAAGACTATCCCACCACAGAGCAATAGTGGTATCTAGATAGTGGATGTTCAAAGCATATGATTGGCAGCAAGGACAACTTAATAAACTATAAGTCAAAGCTAGGACCCAAAGTAATATTTGCTGATTCCAATTATGGCCAGACTGAAGGATATGGAAAGGTAAAAATTGGAGTTGTCACCTTTAGGAATGTAGCTTATGTAAGTGCACTGAAGCACAACCTGATATCCATTAGTCAACTATATGATGAAAGGTTTCAGGTATCATTTAAAAAAACCTCCTACATTATTACTTCAGTAGATAACCAAGTCCTGTTAATTGGTACCAGAATAGGTAACATCTATGTAGTTAATTTTAGGTCTGCTAAAACTGAAATATGCATGTTTAACCAAACTAGTAATAATAATGAACTTTGGCATAGAAGATTAGGTCATGTTAATCTTAAAAACATTGTTAAACTCTCTAGGGACAACCTTATTAAAGGATTGTCGTCTTGCCCCTACAAGAAGGAAAGCCTTTGTAGGACTTGTCAGTTAGGCAAGCAAACTAAAAATAGCTTTAAATCAATTAATAAGAGTGATTCACCTAGGATTCTGTATTTGCTACACATGGATCTTTTGGGACCTATTGATGTACAGATCCTAGGAGGGAAGTCTTATACCTTAGTGAAAGTTGATGACTTCTCTAGGTTCACTTGGGTGTTCTTCTTGAGAAACAAGTCAGATAACTTCAAGGTTCTTACAGATTTTCTTAAGAGCATAAGGATTGAGTACTCTACTCCAATTGCATTGATCAGAAGTGATCATGGTATTGAGTTTGAGTCTATTCCCATGCAAGAATTATGTGAGAAGGAAGGTATCATGCACTATTTCTCTGCTCCTTGACCTCCTCAACAAAATGGGGTAGCTGAAAGGAAAAATAGAACACTAATTGAAGCTGCAGGCACATTACCTGCAGATACTTACATGCCCCTATCCTTTTGGGCAAAGGATGTAAGCACAACAAACTATGTACTGAATAAAAGTCATATTCATAAGCTCAAGGGCAAGACCCCTATGAACTACTCAAAGGGAAGCAACCTAAAGTAGATTGCTTTAGAATTTTTGGTTATTTATGCTACATTCATAATAACAACAAGAAATATATTAGAAAGTTTGAAGCCAAGGCTGAAGTTGGAATTTTTATTGGATTTTCTCAAGTAAGCAAGGCTTATAGGGTATATAATAAACCTACTATAAAAATGGAAGAAACTGTACATATTTCATTTGATGAAACAAACATGTTTTACAAGGAGAAAAATCCTTCTACCGATGAAACTTTGCAGGTATCACACTTGTGTGAGAAGTTGGATGAGTTGACCCTCAGAAATGAGACTATTGCACATCCCTCTCCACATATAAATTAAGGCAGTGAAGATGAATCCACTGAAGTGGATGTTGAACCAACAACAGCTCCCATAATTCCATAAGAGGAATTAATTCCTCAAGCTGTTGCTAAACCAACTCCACCTACTGAGTTTGTCACACTTAGAGATCATCATATATCTCAGGTGATTGGAGACATATTAGTGGGTGTGCAGACAAGGCATCAACCCCACCAAGACATGATGCATGCCTGCTTCATATCACAAATTGATCCCCAATCCATAAAATATGCTGAGCAAGATCCATACTGGATTATTGTAATGCAAGTGGAGCTCAATCAGTTTGAGAGATGTAGAGTTTGGGATTAAGTTCCATGACCCAAAGACTACCCAGTCATTGTAATTAAATGGGTATTTAGAAATAAACTAGATGCCCAAGGTATTATCATCAGGAATAAGTCAAGGCTTGTTGCTCAATGCTATAGACAAGAGGAAGACATTGACTATGACAAGACATTTGCACCTGTTGTAAGGATGGAAGTGATCAAAATCTTCCTTGCTTATGCTGCCTACAAAAAGTTCAAAGTATATCAAATGGATGTCAAGAGTGCATTCTAAAATGGTGAACTTAAAGAAGAGGTTTATGTAGAACAACCACAAGGTTTTATTTCTCCTACTCATCCCTCTTATGTTTTTAAATTGCATAGGCTCTCTGTGGTCTAAAGCAAGCTCCAAGAGCCTGGTATGAAACCTTAGCTAGCTTTCTCCTAGAGTATAACTATTCTAGAGGCATTGTAGATAAGACTTTGTTCATTAAGCATCATAAGGATAAAATTTTATTAGTACAAATATATGTAGATAACATTATTTTTGGTTCTACTATGCAAAAGGTTCTCTGACCTTATGAATTCCAAGTTTGAAATGAGTAGCATGGGTGAACTTTCCTACTTCCTTGGTCTCCAAGTGAAGCAATTGTCTGATGGCATCTTCATATCCCAATCCAAATATGTTAAGGAGCTAATAAAAAGGTTTGGGATGGCTAATGCCTCAGCAAAGAAAACACTCATTGCTACAAATGTTGTGATTGACTCTAATAAACGTGGCAAGCCTGTTAATCAGAAATTATATAAGGGCATTGTTGGGTCCCTGTTATATCTCACAGCAAGTAGGCCAGACATTATGTTAGTTATATGTCTTTATGCTAGGTTCCAGGTGAACCCAAAAGAATCCCACCATATTTTTCTAAAAAGGATTTTAAGATATATAAAGAGTTGTCCTAGTCTAGGACTCTGGTATCCAACTGAGTCAGAGTTTAAGTTGACTGGATACTCAGATACTAACTTTGATGTATGTATAGTGGACAGAAAAAGCATTTAAAGGACATGCCAGTTCCTTGGTGCTAGACTAGTGTCCAAGTTTTACAAGAAGCAAACTTCTGTGTCTACTTCAACAGCAGAAGCTGAATACATAGAAGCTGGCAGTTGTTGTTCACAGATGTTATGGATTCTAAACCAACTCCTAGATTATGGGTTCAACTTAAATAATTCAACTCTACTTTGTGATAATACTAGTGTAATTTCTATTGCACAGAATCCAGTTCATCATAGTAGAACTAAGCATATAGAAATAAGGCATCATTTCATTACAGATTGTGTAGACAAAAATAAAATTAAGCTTGTCTACATTTACACTGATTTGCAAAGAGCAGACATCTTCACCAAACCCTTGGATGAAAAGAACCATCTATTCTTTCTGAATCAGCTTGGTATGATAAATGGAGATACCTTAATTTAATTTTCTGTCTGCGGTCGAAGAAATTGTCATAGTTCGTTGAACGTAGATCGACAGACTGAGAAAAGTTCTTGAGAAAATTAATCGACATGTGATCGATGAACTCTCTGTGTGTGAAGTTATATTCGTTGACCGGAGAATGACGATACTGCTTCAGAAAATTTTCGTCGATCTAAGAATGACAAAAAGTTTTCCCTTCTTCAAATTGAGATCGACGAACTCTTTTGTCAATAAAATATTTTGTCGACCTCAGATCAAAGAATTTTATTTATTTTGCAGGACGGAGTTTGATGCTTCATATTCTGAAAATATTATAACTAGGTTTTCTTTGAGCTCCATCCTGTGCTTTCTGTTCCCCTTGCACTTGATCTTTTTGTTTCCTTTTGCAGGCGATCAATGGCGATTCCGGCGAGCTCTCTTTCCGCAATGAAGTTTGACACAGGATTCAATATAGACTTTGAATCCTTTCAATATTCTGACCAGGTTTTTTTGGATATACTGAAGTTATTTAAGGAATAGCAATTGAAGAATTTCATGACAACCAGGATAAAGACAGCTACTACTGAAATCATAGAATGGGTGTTCACCTCCTAAACTCCAGACACCGACACGATGATATACACAATATCTGGACATCAGGTTACTCTCACACCCGCAGTTTTAACTGAAATTTTTTGTTTGATAAATAGTGAAGAAGATTTAGTGATTGATTTCTCTGAGTATGATGAAATGTTGAATAAAATGGGTCAAACTGGAGAGAACCCTAATAAATTGTTGAAGAAATATTTGTCTGCTAACTATAAGTTTTTGTTGATGCAGTGGGAAAAGTATTGCTAGGAAAGCTTACTTCCCAGTATTATATTACCAGGCAACAGTTTCTGGTAATGTATGATGTTGTAAATAAGAAAGCAGTGAATTAGGCCAGAATCTTGTTTGATTTGATAAGGAAAAATAACAGTAAGAAAGAGGTTTGTTTTGGAAGAATTTTGGGAATTTTTCTTCAAGAAAAGGCAGATGAATCCCTGGTCTCACAGACCATATTCATTAATGCTTCAAAAAGGCTTACTTGTGCCTTGTTTGGAAGGTGTGAGAGGACAATATCAAATCCATCAAAGGTTTCTTCCTCCTCCATACCTTCTGAGGATACAAGAGCTGTGACAGCTAATCCCCCACCCCCAGAAGATGTCCCCTCCATCCATCAACACCAACCTACACCTTCACAAGTTCAAATTCCTTCATCAACCCTCCAACAACCTGCCTCCATATCTCAAGCTCATACTCCAACACCACTAGTTCAATCTCCAGTACATCAACCCACACCAATTCAATCTCCTGAACATCAACCAACACCAGTTCAATCTCCAGAGCATACCACACCACCTTAATCCCCACTTCTCCATCATCTTGCTGACATTCCCCTCCATAACCTCACATCTATTCCATCTTTTGATTTATTTTCAACATCTCCCCTCAACACTCTATCATCCCCTGATGAGCCAATTATAGACACCTTCTCTTTCCCTTCATCATCCATCCTCCATCCTTCTGTATCAACTCAGACACCCTCTGAGTTTATGCAAATGGATTTCCCTTCCATTCCCTCCCTTCTGGAACTCATCACTCCCCTCCTCAAAACTCTTATAATATAGGCCATTAAACCTCTTGTTGATTCTATTTCTTATTTATCTGCTCTCATTTCTGCTACCCCCACTGTCCCTTCTTCTAGGGATCTTGCTTCAGGACCCTCTGAAGCCATAGATGGGGAGATATCTAGTGAAGAAGCTCCAGTCTCCTCTCCTTTAGTAGTAGAAGAAGTAGCAGTAGTTTTACAGTTAGATGATATAGCAGATGCAGATGCAAATATGATTACAGAAGTTGAGACAGCAGTTGATTTTGATATGATTTGTACATATGAGCAAGTTGATCTGCCAGAAATTTTGACTGTTGGTGATTGTTTTATCAATCCCACAGAGGATTTATTTAGTTTATTGAAGTCTTATATATTATCTTCCAAAAGTTTTTTAAAAGGAATCTATGGCTATTGTTTGTTGTACTTCACCAATAAGTCCTGAAGTTGTTAAAAAACTAAAGGCATGCTTTGCAGTTTCTATAAATTATGAAATATTAGTTGTTGAGGAGGTTTACAGCCCTCCCCCTCTCATGTGGGCTGAGTCCCCAATGCCAAACATGGATAAATTTTTGTTTGCTGAATTAGAAGAAGATGATAATCAGATTGTTACTGAGAATGTTGCTCCACCAGAAGTTACAGAACCTCAAGTGCTTCCTCATGCAAAGAAGCAAATCTCAAAGGAAGCCTTGAAGGAAATTGATGATATGTATGATAATCCTCCAGAATCTTCTGATGGAGACAATGATGATAATGATTCTAATGATCCTGATGATCCAAAAGCAAAGAAGAAGATTGCTAAGAAAAGGAAAGTTGTTCCCAAAGCTGCTCCCAAGCCAAATCCTACACATGACACTCCCTACTATAATCTACAAAAGATTACACCTTATATTGGGATGCCACAGTGGATGTGGCTATCAAAGAATGAGCAAAAAGAAAGGAAGAAGAGAAGAAGGTATAGGTCTCCTCCTAAGTACTTCAGGAAAGACACTCCTCCTCCTCCATCAGCTGGAGCCTCTGGAAGTGCTTCTCTCAGATCAGCACCTATTACTAAAACCTATCAGAGACACTCCAAGGCAAGTCCATAAGGCAGCAGTCAGCAGCAATCCTCTTAGAGCAAGCCTCCTCCTATTATAGATAAGAAAAGTTCTCTAGCCTCTCCTGATGATTCAAAGAAGGACTCTAGTCCTAAAAGGACAAAATCTCCACCTATTCATTTTGTAGATCTAGAACAAGAGACAACTGTAAAGATGGCCAGATTTTAAGAGCTGATTGGACTTTCTTTGATCAACAAAGCTAAAGCAGAAGGAAAAGATCCATCATAGTACTCTACAATGTCATCTTACAGAAAAGAAGAACTCAAAAGGTATGCTAAAGATAATAAATTTTTCAATGTAGATGATTATATGAGTCTGTATCCTGAAGTAGTAGTACCAAGAACCACTTCTTGCAATATAATTAGAGCATTAGACATGATAATGTCAAAGAAAGAAGCCGCAAATCCCAACAGAGAAATCAAATTCAAACAGCCATCTGAGATATCTGACAATGAGAAGGCCAAGAAATCTAAATTACTGTTGTGTTTAGTTTTTATTTTTTGAACTCTATTTGTTAATCATGAAGCACCTTTGTACATATCTGCTAGCTGGATGTTTTATTTTCTGCTAGATATATTTTATTCTGCTTTGTGATTGTTTTCTTTTATTTGTATTAGTGACCTCACCCAAATAGGAGGAGATTGTTGGAGCCTTAGTTTGAATTTGGGCTAGGTTCACGAATTAGGATGAGTTTAACCCACATTGTATAGCCAGGGTCAAGTCTATGAGTCCTAGAGTTTAGGCTAGTCTTTAGGTTCAATCTTCATGGACCAGCCAGCAGAGGACCTCAGTAAACTAAGACCTGGAAGAATTAAAAGTTCAAAAATTATCAGTTTGACATTCTTTGAACTCAGCTCGACGATCGTCGATCTCAGATTAACGAACTCAGAAATCCTTCTCTAAGTTGAGCTCGACGATATTCGAGCTCAGGTCGACGATCTCTTCATTCAGACAGATTCTCTGCTCGACGAACTTGGAGCATAGAATTGGCAAGATATTTCCAAAATGCAGTTTGCACAGCACAGGTCGATGAACAGTAATTCTCAGCTCGACGATCTTGGAACTCCAGTCAGAGAATTCTGTACAGAGGTCGACGAATTCTGTCCCGAGCCAGAATGACAAGTTTTCCTTATTTCTTTCCCTAATTTATTATATTATTTAGCAGTAATTCTCTGAGTAATTAATGCTTATATTCTCCAGAATATAGCCATTGTTGGCAGCATTAACTATGGATTTCATCATATTTAATTACTTGCATATTTTATTGGGACAGTTGGGGAAACTCATTAAAGTCAAATATTCCAGTCGTTTCATTCTCCAGATCAGTCAGCAATTAATGCTTGAAATTCAAATTTCAAAGGAGAATTTTGACAGCAGAATATAAATGAGATTTTTTCTTTTCAGACGGCAATTGATGCATAGACAGACTAGACAGCAGTGAGAATACAGAGATCTGATTCAAGAGAAAGAGTGCAGTACCCAGACATATAGGATAACAACATACAGAACTCTTTCTCTTTGTAAGAAAACATTATGTTTTCCCTTGATCTTACTGAAAGCTGAAGAAGAACAACCATCACATATCAAGAGTCTTCTTCTACTTCTACTCCAGGAATCTTTAAGGACAACAACTTTGAATCAGTTTGCAAGTTCCTGGATTTTTCTAGACAAGGCTAAAGACCTACACCCTGAGCAAGGCTCCATGTTTTCTGAACCATCTCTACATTTCATAAGGAGTCTTGACAACAGAATCCACAAGTCTTCTCTATTGTATAGAGAAAAGAGAAGACATCATCACCTCTTTCACCTCCTATAAAAAGGGTTTATTAACTCCCTTCAAAAGTTTATTCTTGGTTTTTTGGCACCTGATCAAAAGCCTAAAGGGTTGTGAGATCTCCCTAGAAATAGATCTTGTGGCGGCAGTCACCTGATCAAAACTCTATAGTGGATTCCTATCAGGGTGGTAGAAGAGTGGATGTACCCAGTTTGGGGAACCACTATAAAATTCTTGTGTTGTCCAGTTGATCATTTTCTCTTTGTTTTTGTTGTGCTGTGATAAAGTAGCTTAACCTATTTCTATTTCATTCTTTATAACTACCGGTATCATTTATTTTCTCTGATAAATTTAAAAAACAGCCAAAGTATTAATTACTCTATTCACCCCCCCCCCCCTCTAGAGTAAATCAGGTCTATCCCCTATCTTTCATAGCAGTACTTCCCATAGAATTTAAAGTCCAGACACCTCGGGTGGCAGAGGCTCGGGAAGGCAAGGAGGAATGGAGAGCTGAGAACAAGGAAGAGTTGCGGCTCTCCCTGGACAAGATAGAGGAGTTGTGTGACCTATCCTCCATCCGAAAAGAAGAGGTCAAGAAGAGAATGGCTAAGTATTTTGACAAGAACATCAGGGTCAAACAGTTCGCAGAAGGTGGCTTGGTCTTGAAGAAGGTGGATGTAGCAGGGAGATCAACGATAGTGGGGAAGCTCAACCCCAATTAGGATGGTGCTTACATTGCACAAGAAGTGTTGAGGTCAGGGGTTACTGCCTCCTGGATGTGGAAGGCGAGACCCTAAGTTGCACCTAGAGTGGTGATGACTTGAAGCATTTCTATCCGTGAATGTATGTAAGTCCGTTCCTTTAGTGAATGTGAAATCTTTTGATGCCTCAACTCTCTTGCAGATCAAGTTTGTTACAAGTGATTACCAAGATAAGTCCTGAAATGCTTCCACTCTTAGGTGTCCACCTAGCTGACAAGGCCGGAGATTGAGTGAAGGAAAGTATTCTCGCTCTAGGGTTAGGTCTCGAGACGCTCCCACTGTCAGGCTCCCACCTAGCTGGCAGGGCCTGGGCCTCGAGTGACGTCATTATGAGCCTGGAGGGCTGAGCCCGGAGGATGTTCAACACCCTCCATCAGGCTTTCACTTAGCTGATTGGGCCGGTGGTAGCACCCAGGGGTTGGGCAGAGGAAAGTATTCTCGCTCTAGGGATAGGTCTCAAGACGCTCCCGCAATCAGGCTCCCACCTAGCTGGCAAGGCCCGGCCCTCGAGTGACGTCATTATTACCCTGGAGGGCTGATCCCGGAGGATGTTCAACACCTGCTATCAGGCTTTTGATTAGTTGATTGGGCCGGTGGTAGCACCAAGGGGTTGGGCAGAGGAAAGTATTCTTGCTCTGAGGTTAGGTCCTGAGACCCTCCCGCTGTCAAGCTCCCACCTAGTTTGTAGGGCCCGGGCCTCAAGTGACGTCATTATGACCCAAGAGGGCTGAGCACGGAGAATTTTCAACACCCTCCATCACGCTTTCACTTAGATGATTGGGCAGGTGGTAGTACCCGGGGTTTGGGCAGAGGAAAGTATTCTCGCTCTAGGGTTAGGTCCCGTGACGCTCCCGCTGTCAGGCTCCCACCTAACTGGCAGGGCCCGGGCCTCGAGTAACGTCGTTATGACCCTAGAGGGCTGAGCCCAAAATAAAGTTCAACACCCGCCATCAGGCTTTCACTTAGCTGATTGGGTAGGTGGTATCACCCGGGGGTTGAGCAAAGAAAGTATTCTCGCTCTAGGGTTAGGTCCTGGGATGCTCCAATTGTCAGGCTCCCACCTAGCTGATAGGGCTCTGGCCTTGAGTGACGTCATTATGACCCTGGAGGGCTGAGCTCAGAGGATGTTCAACACTCACCTTCAGGCTTTCACTTAGCTGATTGGTTCGGTGGTAGCACCTAGAGGATGGCCATAGAAAGAGACAATGGGCGAGCTGGGGGTGCCCTCGGCAAGCTGGTACTAGCGGGTGCGGCTCAGCAAATGGAAAGCTGGGTAACATTGACAAGTGCATTCCATCCCCCTTCAGATTTTACATGAGAATTTTTAACGATTTCAGTTTAACACTGATAAGAAAAGATATAGCATGCGGGCGAGCTGGGTGGTGGCGAGCGAGGCGCGACGAGTAATCCACCTCCAGATTGCCTAGAGTTGGTTAAACCTCAAGGTCTACTCGTAGGTATGAGTCCTAACACATGCATTCTAGCGGCAAGTTCTATCCCAGCGAGGAAGCCCAAGGGGAAAGCTCGCAGGATTGTACAGGTAAGTAAGTTCAAAGGGAGATAGAGAAATCAATGTTAAAATCCTCTTTATTAAGCAAAATGGCATTACAATGGGTGGCACACCTCAGCAAGTTACAAAAAGTGGGAAGTGAGAGTTACAGTGAGGGATAAAATAAGAGAAGGGGGTGCGCGTCAGCTCTGGCTTCTTCCCCAGACTGGCGGTCTTCCTCGCTTCCCAGCCAAAGCTCTCCTCCTTCTCGCCGGGTAGAGACGGCGGGAATAGGCTCAACATGAAATCCCGAACCATGATCTCCTCGCAACCCTCCACCAGCACCCATGTATCCTTCATGATATGCAGGGTGCATTCGGAAGATTCGGTAGAGTTGACCTGCAGTCGTTCAGCGACCTCACCCTCGCCAAAGATCCTCGGCGTCTTGAACAGGAAGGGGGGCTCGTTGCCGCCCGGGGGAAGTAAGGTCTCTGCTTGGCGAATGACCTTGCCACGGAGCTCCTTGTTCTGATCCTTCAGCTTTTCGTTGTCTACCTCCAGCCCGGCAGCGTGAGCCTCCAGCTCGGCAGTGCGGGCACGCAGCTGGGTGTTTTTTCCTCCAGTCTGATGGCGCAGGTTTGCAGCTCGCTCGTGGCCTCAGCATCCTGTAAGGCGAAAAGGTCAGCAATTTCCACTACGAAAAATCTCAAGTAAAAAGAGAAGGAGGTGTACGATACTTACCAACCCACCGGCGACTTTGGCAAGTAAGCTCTCTACAATGCCGAGTTACCTTGCCAAATTGGCAGCCTTATCCTTGGCCAGGTCGCTCCCCTGCTCGGCTTTTAGCAGGAGGTGGATGAGGTTGATGTCGCGGCGGTTCACGATATGGTGCAGCTCTCGGGCCCGCATTTTGGATTACATACCTTCATGGCCGAGCTGGTACAAGGTCGCGCCCTTGTAGGCCTCGACATCCTCGCGACCATACAGGCTAAAGTTGAGGGCATAGGAATGACCGGAGGAGGGTTGGCGATCTGAACAAGAGCGGTGGAAGGATGATATGGAGACCCTGTGGGTCTGCTCATCCCATCGAACCATCGGCTCGTCGGCCGAGTTCTTCACCTTTCCCTCGAAACCTAAGAGTGGGTGGCTCTTTGGCAGGCTCAGCTCACGGGCCATGGCCTTCTCTATAGTAGGAGGAGCGGAGGGCTCACCACCTCCCCCCCCCCTTTCTCTGACATCTCCTTCAGTAGGCTCTCCGGCAATCTGTTAGGAGAGGGCTCGGGCAAGCTCATGTACCTTGGTTTTCATTGTTGTTGTTGTTGTCTCGCCATGGGGGTCACTACCGCCCTATTTATCTTTGGTGGTGGCGGGCGGCGAGGTGACCTGGACCCCACAGGAGCCGGTCTCTTCTTGCTAGATGAGGGCTTAGAGGACGCCATCTCATCTCGATAGGATGCTGCGGCTTCCTTCTCGCATGCAAGTGGGTCGGGGTGGTGTCCCGAGTATGCAAAGGGAGGGTTCTTGAGAATCAGTGTAACACCCCAGAAATCTCAACAGGTCAAATTGAGTTTCAGGCTGGCTAACACGGCCGGGGACACGGGCGTGTCCCAGGGCGTGTCTGGGGTACACGGCCTGGGACACGGGCATGTTCTTCATTGTCGACGATCGTTGAGTCAGCGATCATTGAGTATCGACACATCGACACGGCCTGGGACACGGGCATGTCCCAGGGCATATCATTCCCAAATATTAGCCAGATTGTCCCGAGAAGGACACAGCGCGGAGGCCCAGCCGTGTCGATCGTGACACGGGGGTGTCAGGTGTCGACACGGGCATGTCCCGAGCGTGTCGACACCCGTTTTCTGGTTTATTTTAAGTCGATTGTGTGCCGCTTCAGGAACACGGCCTGTGACACGGGCGTGTCACAACCCGCGTCCCAGGAAATCAAATTCAGGGCTTATCAGAGTCGTTCATTTTCTTTGACCAAGATCCAATGGTCTGGGCTCTTCCCTGGGTTGATAAGTCCGGGATTGAAGAAGAGAAAGCTCATTTGAGTTTTATCATTCTCTTTCTAAAGTTAAGAGAGAGAGGAGAGCAAGGCAAGGAAGAAGAAGAGGAATCCGGCCGCCGGTGGTGCTGCGGTGGTCCAAATCGCGAGCCGAGTTCGGATTTACGAAGGCAAGGCTGCTACGAAGGCTTTCATCCGTCTCAATTCTCTCCATGGCTCCGAGGCAAATTCCAAGGGTAACGATTTCCGTCTTGGACATGTGAAGTCCTACTTTCCTGCAGTTCCATAGGGAAACCCCGTCCCCGCAAGTGTGTGGTGGGTTGTGGTGTCCCTTGGGGTAGATATGTGAAGCCCCCTTATTAGAGTTCGGAATTGGAGTACGGATCTAGGCATGTTGTGTGAAGCCCATCTGGACGTGCTGGTCTGGATTGGTGATGCTTGTTTGCATTCGGAGGAATCTCCGAGTATTTGATTGTTTGTGTGCAATCTGTGGTGGATACCTGTCGCTTGGTGCGGCAGGAACTGGAGGAAGTCCAGGAAATTGTGCGAGTTGAGTTCAACTCTTGTGGTGGACGGACAAGGTGAAGCTATACCCGCATCAGTCAAGTCTTGAGTCTGATGATGTGAGCAATGGGATAGGCGGATCTGTACCCGCGTTATGGTTGTCTAACCTTTGGTGCTTAAGGCCCTGTTAGGATCCCATAGCAAGAGTCGACGGCTTGCGTGCTGATCATGACTAGAATGCTCATTGGTGGGATCCGGTGTTTCCGGTACACCCGAATGTGCCCTGAGAGCACGAAGCGTCGGGTCGTCGTGCCGACGTTTGTGATATGTATTGACTGTGCGGCCGTGCACGTCTTGCGTGGTTCGCTATATATATCATATTGGAAAATGCTATGCAGGGCTGGAATTCCGCTGCCCCGTGCCAGGGGCAGGGTCATTATAATTGGTCAGCTGAATGCTGACCGTTGCCCTATTTTCCATCGCTTGGTGGATTGGTTCTTGCAGGTGCTGGAGGTGCTGGTCCGAGCGAGACTTAGCGGGCCGAAGCCAAAGCTACGTTGCTGCCCTCGAAGGCTTTGTTTGTTTTGTTTCTTCTTGTTCTTGTGTGGCCGGCCGACGTACCGATGTCTGTAAACCACACCTTGTTAAGAGAAATTTGTAAGGCCTTAAGGCCAGATACTTTGGTTGTATACATTCCTATGTTTTAGTGGACAGTTCTCATTTTGCTTGAGTTCAAGTTTTTCAACCGTGAAGCTTCCGCTAGAATGCTCTGTGTTAGGACGCGTTTGTTTTGATATTATTTTGTAGCCTCTCCGCCTGTTTGTGGAATATGGTGTGGGGCCCTGGCCGGACCCTCTATTATATTCTTCTCTACGGGTAGAGGTGTTATAATTTGGTATCAGCTTATTGGTCGATCCCTTCCGAATTCGCGGATGAATTCTTTTGAGGGGTCGCTAGCACGTGTCAGTGCTGTCGTTATCACACTTAACTTGAACTCAAGAATGTCCACTTAGGAATGCAAAAACACCTGTTTGTTGAACTTGTGTATTCATTTTGTATGTTTTCCGTTTTACTTGGTCGCTAAATTGTGTGTTTTACACATATAGGTGACTAGAAGTGTTGCGGGTCAATCCGAACCACAACATTATGTAGAAAGTGCGGCACCAGCTGAGGTGCCCACACCTCCTCCATCCACTGAAACGGTACGTTTCATCATGGAAACGGTACTTGCTGTGATGAATGCTCAGCAGGCTGGGCAGGCACGTCCTGCAGTGGTGCCAACACATGCTGGGGTACGGCAAGAACCGGTAGAAGCTGTAGTTGATCCGCGGGCAGCAGATCAACAATTGAAGCAATTCTTGAGCTTCAATCCTCAACAATTTACTGGGGCAGGGTCACCGGCCCAAGCAGAGGATTGGCTTGCAAGGATCAAGAGGATCATCAGAGCGATCAAGGTTGAGGAGGGACAGAAAGTTATGTTGGCCACTTTCCTACTGGAAGGAGAGGCTTGTTTATGTTTGGATGAGATTGAACTACATCACTTGGCCGGTAGACAACTTGTAGAAGTCTCGATGGACGAATTTTCTCGGTTGTTCTTGGCACAACATCTACCAATGCAGCAAAGGATATCGATGGAAATGGAATTTCAACGGATAACTCAAGGAGATCGTAGTGTGGATGATTACCTACATGAGTTCATACGTTTGGGATGATATGCGGGTACAATCTTCGCCGAAGAAGAGCGTAAGACTAGTAGGTTTTATGCGGGACTGCGAGATGAGCTGCGGTATTTACTCTCGAGTTCTGTGAGTTAGGGATTTCAAGCCTTAGTCTGCACGGCTCGGTCTTTGGAGACGGACATGAAAAGAGGGCAGGTAAAAGGGACCTTGGCTGTGACAAAGCCAGAGTTCAACCCGCCGCGTCCGGGGAAGTTTGGGTACCGTAAGAGATGGGGAAAGAAGTCCAAGTCTATTGGACAAGCTCCTTCTGCGACTGTGATAGAGACATCTTGGTATAGATCTCGCGCTTGTTTTACGTGCGGGAAGTTGGGACACTTCGCACGTGATTGTCGAGTTGGTCCCCCAATGAGTCACAAGAAGACAGGAGCGTCTTATGCGGAGAAAGGGAAGACTGTGGTGGAGTCTTCTGCCTCGCACGCGCAGCCCAGGGTCTTCAACCTTGGACAACAGGAGGCCATTAAGCAGGCGGATGTCGTCAAAGGTGCGCGCAGTTTTTAATGTTATTTTATATTGTGTGTTGTGCTTGTTTTGATTGTGATGTTTTAGGGTTTGTCCTTATACGAGTGTATCCGGCGCGGGCACTGTTTGACACAGGTGCTTCACATTCGTTTCTGTTTGAAGAGTTCGTCTTTCGTGTCGGGGTACCTATCCGGACCACGACAGACAGTGTAAAGGTGTTGTTACCTAACGGATGTTTGATGTGCGCGGATAAATCTCTCGGTCTTGAGGTCAAGATAGGGAGTCGGGAGTTCAAGGTGGAAACACTAGTCTTGCCGATCAAGAAATTTGATATAATCTTTGGTATGGAGTGGCTATCAGAGCAGCGTGCCTGTATAGATTGCACTTCAAAAGAGGTCACACTTGGGCAGAATACCGAACAAGAGACAAAGTTCATTGGTATACAAGGGATGAGTGGGATGTTGTTATCTGCTCTCCAAGTCGTTAAGGCAGTTCGGAAGGGTACGGAGTTGTTCTTCACACTCGTAGAGGCGGTGGTGCCGAAGGCCAGTGTGAGTGAAGTGCCGATTGTGTTGGAGTATGCTAATGTGTTTCCAAAGGACCTTCCGGGGTTACCTCCCCAAAGGGAAATCAACTTCACTATCGAGCTGGTGCCGGGTGCGAAACCTGTGGCCCGTTCACCGTATCGGGTAGCGCCAAAACAGATGGCCGAACTAAAAGTTCAGTTGCAAGAATTTTTTGAGCAGGGATACATACGCCCAAGTATGTCACCTTGGAGCGTGCCTGTTCTTTTTGTGAAGAAGAAAGATGGTAGTTTGCGACTATGTATTGATTATCGCGAACTGAATAAACTGACGGAGAAAAACAAGTATCTGATTCCTCGGATTGATGACTTGTTTGATCAGCTAGCAGGCTGAACCATCTATTCCAAGTTGGATTTGAAAGTCGGGTATTACCAATTACGGATTAGGGAAGGTGACATTCCCAAGACAGCATTTGGCACACGCTACGGTCATTATGAGTTCACAGTGATGCCGTTCGGCTTATATAATGCGCCTTCGGTATTCATGGATCTCATGCATTGAACGTTCCGCGAATACTTAGATCTATTTGTGATTGTGTTCATTGATGATATCCTCGTGTATTCTCAGTCGGAGGAAGATCATGCAAACCATTTGCGGTTGGTATTGCATATCTTGCAGAGAAATAAGCTGTTTGCCAAGTTATCTAAGTGTGAGTTATGGCTCTCGTCGGTGGCTTTCTTGGGCCATGTGGTAAGTGGAGAGGGCATAGCGGTGGATCCGGCAAAGATAAGTGCCATTCGTGATTGGCCAGTGATGTCTTCGGTGGCCGAAGTCAGGAGTTTTCTTGGACTAGCAGGCTACTATAGACGATTTGTGGCGAACTTCTCCCGGATTGCTTTGTCTTTGACTTCGTTGACGAGAAACGATCTGAAGTTCGTTTGGATGCCGGAGTGCGCGCGAGCTTTTGAGGAGTTAAAAGGTCGTTTGACCAAGGCGCCTGTTTTGACATCGCCTTGTGGTATAGACGGTTTTGAGATATACAACGATGAGTCAAGAAGTGGCTTAGGCTGCGTTCTCCTGCAGTTTGGCAAGGTGATCGCTTTTGGCTCACGTAAATTAAAGGTGCATGAGCGTAATTACCCCGTCCACGACTTGGAGTTGGCATCGGTGATCTTTTCGCTAAAGTTGTGGCGGCACTATCTTTATGGCGTGAAGGTAGATATTTATACAGATCATAAAATCCTAAAGTATCTGCTCGATCAAAAGGATTTGAATATGCGACAAAGGAGATGGATGGAATTCCTAGGGGATTATACCTTCAACATTCACTATGTTCCCGGAAAGGGAAATGTGGTCGCTGATGCCTTGAGTCGTCGGACTCCGGTGCGGGCAAGTTGGTTTCGGATACATGATGAGCGTCTAATCCAGGAGCTGGAAGCGTTCGAGATATCTTGTGTGGAAAGGGACTCTTCGGCCGATGCATGCTTGAACTGGATGGAGGTTCAATATGACCTTGCAGACAGGGTTCGGCGGGCAATGGAGTTTGATGAAAGTCTCCAGCGCTATGCAAAGGAGGGGTCTGGTGAACAATTCTCCTGGGATGACGGTCTATTATGGAAGGATGGCCGATTGTGCATCCCCTGTGCGGGTAAATTGCAAGAAGAATTGTTATATGAAGCACACTTTACAAAGTACTCAATTCACCCTGGGAGCACAAAGATGTACAAGGACATGAAGAAATTGTTCTGGTGGCCCGGTTTAAAGAAGGACATAGCCGAGTATGTGGCTAAGTGTCGTACTTGTGCTTTGGTAAAGGCAGAGTGTCAACGACCTAGTGGTTTCCTAAAATCATTGCTAGTTCCGCAGTGGAAGTTTGAGGATATTTTTATTGATTTCGTGCACGGATTGCCGAGATCTCAACGTGGGAATGACTCAATCTCGGTGATTATCGACCGATTAACAAAGGTGGCTCACTTCCTACCAAACAAGCGGGATGATTCAGTGGAAACGTTGGCAAAGCTCTATGTGGAGAAGATTGTTCGATTGCACGGTATTCCCCGAAGCATCGTTAGTGACCGTGATGGGCAATTTACTTCAAAGGATTGGAGGCTAATTCATCAGCTGTTGGGCACGAAGTTAGCATTCAGTACGGCCTTTCATCCGCAAACGGATGGCCAAACTGAACGAACCAACAGAAAATAGAGGATATGCTCCGTAAGTGCGCCCTTGAATTCGGTAAGAAATGGGAAGATCATCTTGTTATGGTGGAATTTGCCTACAATAATAGCTACCAAGCGAGCATCGGCATTGCACCGTTTGAAGCTCTATATGGTCGCAAGTGTCGTACACCGTTAGATTGGGCAGAAACTGGCGAATCCAAACTTTTGGGACAAAAGGCAGTCGAGGATGCTAACTCAACAATACGCTCTATTTGAGAAAGACTACTAATAGCCCAGGATCGGCAAGCCAAGTATTACAATGCTAAGCACCGGAACGTCGAGTTCGCGGTTGGTGACTGGGTCTATTTAAAGATTAAACCCTTCAAAGGCGTATCTCGGATTCGGCGGTTGAAAAATCTTATTTCGCGATACCTTGGTCCGTTTGAAGTGGTGGAGCGAGTTGGGGAAGCTGCCTATCGGTTAGCTCTTTCATCAGAATTGGGTGGACTGCATGATGTGTTCCACATCTCGGTACTACGAAAAGCAATCAAGGATCCCGCTCAAGTTATTGAGAATGATCGGGTGCCTGTTGAGTATGGGCTAACGACAAAGGTGAGGCCCATTCGGATCGAGGATCGAGCCGAGAAACAGTTGCGGAACAAAATGATCGGGATGGTCAAAGTCCGGTGGGACAATTGTGGCCGTGAAGAGCTAACATGGGAGCGGGAGCAGACCATGCGAGCCGAGTTTCCCGAGTTATTTTCGTAACCTGTTCGCTCGTTTGTATATGTGATAGAAACATATATGTCTCTGATTGTGTTATGTTGTTATCTCCCTGCTGTCTTCAAATTTTGGGACGAAATTTTATTAAGGAGGGGAGGATTATAACACCCCAAAAATCTTAACAGGTCAAATTGAGGTTCAGGCTGGCTGACACGGCCTGGGACACGGGCGTGTCTGGGGTACACGGCCTGGGACACGGGCGTGTCCCAGGGCATGTTCTTCATAGTCGACGATCGTTGAGTCAGCGATCATTGATTATCGACACATCGACACGGCCTGGGACACCGGCGTGTCCCAGGGTGTGTCATGCCCAAATATTATCCAGATTGTCCCGAGAAGGACACGGCGCGGAGGCCCAGCAGTGTCGATCGTGACACGGGCGTGTCAGGTGTCGACACGGGTGTGTCCCGGGCGTGTCTACACCCGTGTTCTGGTTTATTTTAAGTCGGTTGTGCACCGCTTCAGGAATACGGCCTGTGACACGGGCGTGTCACAACCCGTGTTTGACAAAGGAAATCAAATTCAGGGCTGATCAGAGCCGTTCATTTTCTTTGACCAAGATCCAATGGTCTGGGCTCTTCCCTGGGTTTATAAGTTCGGGATTGAATAAGAGAAAGCTCATTTGAGTTTTATCATTCTCTTTCTAAAGTTAAGCGAGAGAGGAGAGCAAGGCAAGGAAGAAGAAGAGGAATCCGACCGTCGGTGGTGCTGCGGTGGTGCTGCGGTGGTCCAAATCGCGAGCCGAGTTCGGATTTACGAAGGCAAGGTTGCTACGAAGGCTTTCATCCTTCTTAATTCTCTCCATGGCTCCGAGGCGAATTCCAAGGGTAACGATTACCATCTTGGACATGTGAAGTCCTACTTTCCTGCATTTGCATTGGGAAAACCCGTCCACGCGAGTGTGCGGTGGGTTGTGGTGTCCCTTGGGGTAGATATGTGAAGTCCCCCTTGCTAGAGTCCGGAATTGGAGTACAGATCTAGGCATGTTGTGTGAAGCCAATCTGGACGTGCTGGTTGTAAGACCCCCCTCCGGGAACACAACACACGGCACGAGGGGAGTCTTATGCCCGAAATAGCCGCCTTGCGGTAGCACTAACACACGAGTTAGCCTTTACCACAAGACGCCTATTCCGCCGGCTACAATCCATATCACAACAATTATGCCAACCCAACCATAACAGAAAAGTAAAGCTAAAAGCAGTTCAGTTCACAGCTAAGTTAAAGTCCAAAAGTAGCGGAAGATAACAAGCACAACAGGCTTGTACAAAAGAACAAGAGTCTAGAAATGTTTTGCCAAACGGCTACATGAAAACACTCACGACTGTCACTGACAGTGCCGATGGCACCACCACCTCAGGTCCTATCATCCGGGCCTGGTTGTCCTGCTGCATAGTCCGTTGCCGCTCTACCTGCGGGGTTTCCTCCTAAAAAGGAAGACGTAGCAACCGTTAGTCATAAGACTAAGTGGCTTCACATCCGCTCCCCGGCGACTCCTCGGCACCGGGCGGAGAAAGGAATACAGGTACAATATATATACATAAGCAAGTAAACAAGCAGGTGACAGTAAATATGGTGAAGTATAAACTACGCTACACAACTAGCAGTTCTACAAATATCAATAATATATGACAGCAGGTATAATTAATCAGAATAGTAACTCAACTTATAAGAGTGCCCATACAAACTTATAAGTTAAGGATCGGGATAACAGTAAAGTAACTCATCGTATAAGAGTGCCCATACAAACTTATACGATGAGGATCTTGAGTATGCAATGAATGACATGATATGAATGTTATGCTATGACCAAATCATGCGCACGCACATGCAAGTTGCTATGTCGACACAGACTAGAAGTTCCCACTTTTCGAGCAGGTAGCTAACCTCTCAGGCGTCGTCCGTCGTGGCCAGACGGCGACAGTGGAGCGGGCGTCTCCACTAATAGGTGGTATCACACTACCTATCCTAGGCCCCCGTACGCCTCAACGCTAAGAACACAACAGCGGAGCTCACATGCGTACTACGGCTCAGAAGGGGTCTTGGGTAGATGTGCACCAAGAACACAGCCCAACCTGGCCTTTGATTTCGAACCGGATGGAACCTCGGAAACGCACGAGGTGCAAGCCCAACCGTTCTCATGGCACGGAGGAGATCTCGGGTTATGGACACCAAGTATCTAACCCTACCGCCCAAGGTCTACCCATTGGCTCCCATCGGTGTGACGACTGGCGAACCCGTAGACCTACCACAATCATTATCTCAACATCGCGACAAGATGAATCGTCGCACATCACATGCCCCAAAACAACTCACTCGATGCTACCCGTAGGGAGACTTCAACTCTAAGCATCGGTTGTTAATAAACCCCTTGGGCTCGGATTACAGTTACAAAATACTCTTCACATAGTGTTCATCGTGTCCACGCCCACCTATTCAATGAATTCACCTCAACACTACGCACATTAGATATGTTCAACACCAATTTGTATAAATATATCCTTTACCAATATCAACTCCTAATATCTAGCCTTCCCATCCAATCCATTTCCCTACCATTGCATGGTTATCCCTTATTACACAACCAAATGGGTAACCATACTAAATTATAGTAACAACGACATTATAGATATATGGGAGCAAGATATCACATGAGCAAATCACGATCATTGCAAGAGTGCTAACATTATAAATTAACAAGTGCATTAACGTAGGATTGTCCAATACTAAAACTGGGATTCCCGGAGCTACAGGAATCCGATCACAATGCACAACCCCTCGTTGGAAAGGTATTCGCGAGGGCTACGACTTTCGTGTTGAGTCAATCGCCCAGATCTGGTCGCAACATACCAGAAATTCAACTCGAATACGTACAGGAAACAGTTTCCTGTACAGGAATTTTCCCGAACGCAGCGGACTCGAACCAGCTTTCCCGTGGCTACAGGTATCGCATGGAAACGAGCAACCACTCGTTGGAAAGATAATTTCAAGGGCTACGACTTTCGTGTTGAGTCGATCACCCAGATTTGGCCAGAACACCTCCGAAATTGGCCACGAAGGTCGCCGCTTGCAGAAATCAGATTTCTGTACGCATCTTAAGGCGAGATGAACGGCATCCGTTCATCTTCTTCCTTGCAACGACCTCGCATAAACTTCTCCAGAAATCACACTCAACCTTATTTCTCCTTTCAAAGCCAAACCCTCCACGAAAACCCCTCTCATCTCCACTTTGAATGATGAGAAGGTTGAGGGAGACTAAGCCTAGAAAACCTAGGCATGGCTTATCCTAAGAACTCTCCTCCTCACCATCAAGACTCTATGGAGTCGATTCTCTCCTAAAATAACTATAGATCTAGCACCAAGGGAGAGGGGAGGAAGCTCACCTCAAGTCCAGCGGTACCACCATGGCCGGCCATGAGCCTCGCACTCCTTCGCGGCGGCATTGTTTTTCCCTTGACGGTGGCGGCGTTTTGATTCCTCCAAGAATGGCTCCGGCAAGCTCTTCCTCCTCCTCCAGCCAAGAACTCTCTCAGGAATTTCGGGGCAGAAGAAAGGGTAATGAATGCTAGGGTTTCCAACTTTTTCCTTTTTATACATCGCAGACACGGGTAGGCACACGGCCGTGTTCCTACCCGTGTTCAGGTGACACGGCCGTGTTGCCTGCCGTGTCTAGGGCCGTGTTCATCCCAGAACAACTCTCTGCCGGGTCAGGGTTGCGGCACACGGGTAGAGACACGGCCGTGTCTCAACCCGTGTCCCCGGCACATGGGTAGGGACACGCCGTGTCCCAATACCCGTGTACCTCTCTAACTGGAAGCCTATTTTTATGAGGCACACGGGTATGGACACGGCCGTGTCCATACCCGTGTCAGCCAGAAATGTCATTTTGCCTTGTTTTCCTCATTTCCCGTACGTCCGCACCTGTTCACCCACACCCTCATTGGGCTCACCACAGCCCCCTTGACTCAAATACGCAATCAAGGGGCCTAGCGCGAATTGGGACGTTACAAATCCTATAAACAAAATAAAAGATTTCGTCCCCGAAATCAGGGTAAGGCTATGGGAGTGAAACACATAAAAGGGTACCATGCTTTTAAATAAAATTTTTACCTGGGTAAATAATTCCGGGTAGCGCTCTTGCATCAAATCCCTTGGCTCCCATGTGCACTCTTCCTTCCCATGATTAGACCATAGCACTTTCACCAAGGGAACACTTTTGCGGCGCAAGGTTCTTGTCTCGTTATCAACGATCCGCACCGGCTCCAGTCGCACAGACCTATCAGACGCCACGGCACCATCCGCCGTGGGGATATACTGTTCAGGTCGCAACAAAGCCTTCCGAAGCGACGATACATGGAACACGTCGTGAAGGTTCTCCAGCTCCGGTGGTAACTCCAATCGATAGGCCAGAGGGCCAATCCTTTCCACTACGACATAGGGCCCAACATACCTTGGGCTGAGCTTCTTGACTCCACGTACCCGTGACACTCCGTGCATCGGTCGAATCTTCAGGAACACCTTATCACCCACTTGAAACTCTACCATACGGTGCCTTGCGTTGTAATATTTCGCCTGTTGGCTTTGAGCCTCTAGCATTCGATCCCGGATCAACCTAACCACCGCGTCCGTGTCATCAATATACTCATTTCCCAATGTCTTCGGATCTTCGTCTTGCACCCAGGACAAGGGTGTTCTACACCTCCTTCCATACAAAGCTTCATGAGGTGCCATTCCAATAATGGCTTGATGACTGTTATTATAAGAGAACTCCACGAGAGGTAAGAGCCTCTCCCATGGTTCTCCTTTATCTAGCACACACAACCTCAATAGGTCCTCCAATGTTCGGATGGTTCGTTCAGATTGCCCGTCCGTTTGTGGGTGAAAGGCTGTGCTAAAGGCGAGGTGCGAGCCCAAATAAGCTTGTACAGCCCTCCATTCTCTTGAAGTAAACCGACCATCCCGGTCGGAGACGATCGTCTTTGGCACACCATGGTACCGCACAAATTGCTCTACAAAGAGACGCACTAGGACGCCCACCTGCGCCTCCTTCTTCATTGGGATAAATCGGGCTACCTTGGTCAACCGGTCAAATATCACCCACACGGAATCATTCCCCGAGCGCGAGCGAGGTAACCCGTGGACGAAGTCCATGGAGATGTCCTCAAATTTCCATTCGGGGATGGGCAACGACTGTAGCATTCCACCGGGGCTTCTACACTCCTCCTTCACCATTTGGCAGGCCACACAATGAGTAACAAAGTACTTGACATCCCTCTTCATGCCCGGCCAACACATTGTCTTTCTCAAATCGGTGTACATCTTCGCGATCCCCGGGTGCACCGAGTACTTGGAGCAATGGGCCTCCTTTAGAATATCCTCCCGAATGTTGTCACCTTCGGGGGTGTAAAGCCGGCCACGAAAATGGACGAGGCCGTCTTTTAGGGAGTATTCTTCCGTAGTCCCATCCTCCATTGACTTGAAAGCCGGGGTTAAAGCCGCATCCTTCTTTTGTTCCGTACGGATCCGGTCTCGTATGTTGCAAACTATACTCATCGCGGCCAAATATTCTGTATACTCTTCCGGTTGATTCTTAAAGACCAAAGTGATTTCCATCTCTTGCAGCGTCCGGATTAACTCCATCCTCATCAAGCGGGATTCCGTGCTCGTTCCCGGTGCCTTTCGGCTCAAGGCATCAGCTACGGAATTAACCTTCCCGGGGTGGTAGTTCAAGGTGAATTCATTGTCGCACAAGAACTCCAACCACCGCCGCTGTCTCAAGTTTAACTCCTTTTGGGTGTGAACGTACTTTAGGTTTTTGTGATCCGAGTAGATCTCGCAGTGGACGCCATATAAATAATGCCTCCAAATCTTCAAGGCGAATACCACCGCTCCCAACTCTAGATCATGCACCGGGTAGCTGGCTTCATGCTTCTTCAACTGTCTTGAAGCATAAGCGATCACATGCCCATTCTGCATCAACACAGCTCCCATCCCTTGATACAACGCATTCGTGTAAACTTGAAAGCCCTCCTTCCCAGATGGAAGAGCTAGGATGGGTGCAGTCGTCAATCTGTCCTTCAGCTCTTGGAATGCAGCTTCGCACTGGGGTGTCCATTCAAACGGCACACCCTTCTTGGTCAGCGTAGTAAGGGGAAGGGCGATCTTCGAGAAGCCTTTCACGAACTTGCGATAGTACCCGGCAAGTCCAAGAAAGCTCCGTATGTCGGCCGCTGACTTCAATGGCGACCACTCCTTCACGGCCCGCACCTTGGCCGGATCTACAGCTAGCCCCGCCCCACTAATCACATGGCCCAAGAACGCGACCTCTCGAAGCCAAAACTCACATTTTCTGAACTTGGCAAACAAAGTGTGCTCCTTTAGTTTCCTCAGCACTAAAGTTAGATGTTCGGCGTATTCTGCTTCAGTCTTTGAGTAGACTAGGATATCATCGATGAACACGATGACAAAGATGTCCAAATAAGGGCTGAACACCTTGTTCATCAAGCTCATAAAGGCGGAAGGGGCGTTTGTGAGCCCAAACGGCATCACGGTGAATTCATACAAACCATATCTCGAACTGAACGCCGTCTTCTGAATGTCATCTTCTTGTATCCTCAGCTGATAATATCCCGAACGCAGATCTAACTTGGAGAACCAATACGATCCCACCAATTGATCAAATAATTCATCAATGCGCGGTAGGGGATAGGTGTTCCGCCGTTAACCGGTTCAACTCTCGATAATCAATACATAACCGCAAGGTGCCATCCTTCTTTTTGACGAACAAAACGGGCGCTCCCCAAGGCGACGAGCTTGGGCGAACGAACCCTTCTTCCACCAATTCCTGAAGCTGGACTCTAAACTCTGCAAGTTCCTTCGGAGCCATTCGGTATGGAGCTCGCGAGACGGGCTTGGCACCCGGAATTAGCTTGATTTGGAAGTCCACTTCCCTATGCGGGGGTAGTCCCGGCAATTTCTCTGGAAATACCTCGGGAAATTCTCGCACCACCCGCACATCCTTGACTTCTAGTGTCAATTTCTTCAACTCGAAGCAAATTACATAGACCTCGTCCCCTTCCATATGAGATTTCATAACTTGGATTGAAGACAATAATTTACGGGGTGCGAATTTAATACCTTGGAAGATGACTTCTGAGTCTCCATGCCTCAAGATAACTTGCTTCTCCGCACAATTGATCCTGGCGTGGTGCCAGTTCAACCACCTCATGCCCAGGATGAGATCGAACTCCGGGATTCTTAACACTGTAGCCGGAGTTTCAAAGAACTTTCCTCCAATAAGGGTGTCGAAGTCGCAACTTGCTGACGACGTCATCTCAGAGCCGTCCGGAAGGCGCACCCTTTGAGTAGTGCCCGTGAAGTGTTGCACTCCCTCCAAGTCCTTCACGAAGTCCGCCGAAATGAACGAGTGAGATGCACCCGTGTCAAATAACGTATAGGCGGGCCTCCCGCTAACCATGACAGTGCCTAGGTTCCAAAAAGGTAATCACCGTTCAAAATTGCGCGTAACATTTGTATCGTAAATCTAACAAGTCATATAGTATTAATAAATTTTGCACGTACCGGTGATGACTTCCTGCGGATTTCTCTCCTGAGTCATATCCAATGCGAATACATGCTCCCGTGCATGTCCTTGATTTCTCCCTGGTGGTCCTCTTCCTCGGCCACGTATGTGCCCTCGCCCCCGTGGAGCTACTGGAGGGGGAGCAATAGGAGCATCCCCGATCAGTCGCGGGCAAACTCGCCGGACATGCCCCGGTTGGTTGCACTCAAAACATATCACCTCACGTCGGCCCCCAGGTTGTTGATAATATTGCTGCTGCGGTGGTGGTGGTAAAGGTAGTGGTTGCGGAATTGGGTACTCCACCCGATAGTTCCGGTTGACCCACCGACCGCCTCTGTGGTTTCCCCTTCCTCTGCCATGATCATTCCGCCTTCTATTACTAGGGCCGACTTCAATTACTCCTTCCGCAGGTCTCTTGCCACATCCCGTGTGGTCCGCCTCCAGTCTCTTTGCCATGTCAATGATTTCTGCCAGGCTTCCATCGGCTATAAACAAAAGGGCCTGCCTCAGGGGGTCCCTTAATCCTTTGTAGAAGCGCTTCGCGTAGCCCCTATCGTCCAAATCATAGGAATCGGCAAACCTAGCGAGGTGTTGGAACTCCCTCTGGTACTCCGTTACCGATTTTGATCCCTGCTTCAGCTGCAGAAATTTTTCTTCAAGTCCATCCCGAGCAGAAGAAGGGATGAAGTGATCCAGAAAAGCCTCGGTGAACTCGTTCCAACTGATGTCCGTGTACAACCGCCCTTGGAAGGTGGAGCCCATGAGGGACTTCCACCACCTTTTGGCGTGCAGCTCTAGCAGCGTCACTACCAATGTCACCGCCATGCTGTTCGGACATCTTATGCCAGCCATCAATTCCTGCACGGTATCAAGCCACTCCTCGGTGCACACCGGCGATTCTGTCCCAAGATAGGCAGGAGGGGACAGGGCACGGAAGGTGCTCAACCAGTTGGAGCCTGGCGCTTGTTGTTGCACCGGAGCTTGCTGGGCTTTAAATGCATCCAATATGGCCGACAGCGTTTGTCCCAGTTCCGACTGCAAGAATTGTGAAGGGACGGAAGGGGTAGGAGTGCCCCCAACCGGCTCCACCTGAGCTGGGACCTATACGCAAGGTACAGATTAGGGTCAGGTTGGCTAAAACTAATGTCAAAGTTGGACAACTTAGTGTGAATTACATATGGGCACACCACTGCTTCCGCTAAGTCGGTTTGTCCCCAAACCGACTAATCGAACGAGAGTGGTCCATTGTTACCTGACTGCTGTAGGTGAAGATCGGCTAAGTCTGATACCATTTGTAAGACCCCCCCTCCCGGAACACAACACACGGCACGAGGGGAGTCTTATGCCCGAAATAGCCGCCTTGCGGTAGCACTAACACACGAGTTAGCCTTTACCACAAGACGCCTATTCCGCCGGCTACAATCCATATCACAACAATTATGCCAACCCAACCATAACAGAAAAGTAAAGCTAAAAGCAGTTCAGTTCACAGCTAAGTTAAAGTCCAAAAGTAGCAGAAGATAACAAGCACAATAGGCTTGTACAAAAGAACAAGAGTCTAGAAATGTTTTGCCAAACGGCTACATGAAAACACTCACGACTGTCACTGACGGTGCCGATGGCACCACCACCTCAGGTCCTATCATCCGGGCCTGGCTGTCCTGCTGCATAGTCCGTTGCCGCTCTACCTGCGGGGTTTCCTCCTAAAAAGGAAGACGTAGCAACCGTTAGTCATAAGACTAAGTGGCTTCACATCCGCTCCCCCGGCGACTCCTCGGCACCGAGCGGAGAAAGGAACACAGGTACAATATATATACATAAGCAAGTAAACAAGCAGGTGACAGTAAATATGGTGAAGTATAAACTACGCTACACAACTAGAAGTTCTACAAATATCAATAATATATGACAGCAGGTATAATTAATCAGAATAGTAACTCAACTTATAAGAGTACCCATACAAACTTATAATTTAAGGATCGGGATAACAGTAAAGTAACTCATCGTATAAGAGTGCCCATACAAACTTATACGATGAGGATCTTGAGTATGCAATGAATGACATGATATGAATGTTATGCTATGACCGAATCATGCGCACGCACATGCAAGTTGCTATGTCGACACAGACTAGAAGTTCCCACTTTTCGAGCAGGTAGCTAACCTCTCAGGCGTCGTCCGTCGTGGCCAGACGGCGACAGTGGAGCGGGCGTCTCCACTACTAGGTGGTATCACACTACCTATCCTAGGCCCCCGTACGCCTCAACGCTAAGAACACAACAGCGGAGCTCACATGCGTACTATGGCTCAGAAGGGGTCTTGGGTAGATGTGCACCAAGAACACAGCCCAACCTGGCCTTTGATTTCGAACCGGATGGAACCTCGGAAACGCACGAGGTGCAAGCCCAACCGTTCTCATGGCACGGAGGAGATCTCAGGTTATGGACACCAAGTATCTAACCCTACCGCCCAAGGTCTACCCATTGGCTCCCATCGGTGTGACGACTGGCGAACCCGTAGACCTGCCACAATCATTATCTCAACATCGCGACACGATGAATCGTCGCACATCACATGCCCCAAAACAACTCACTCGATGCTACCCGTAGGGAGACTTCAACTCTAAGCATCGGTTGTTAATAAACCCCTTGGGCTCGGATTACAGTTACAAAATACTCTTCACATAGTGTTCATCATGTCCACGCCCACCTATTCAATGAATTCACCTCAACACTACGCACATTAGATATGTTCAACACCAATTTGTATAAATATATCCTTTACCAATATCAACTCCTAATATCTAGCCTTCCCATCCAATCCATTTCCCTACCATTGCATGGTTATCCCTTATTACACAACCAAATGGGTAACCATACTAAATTATAGTAACAACGACATTATAGATATATGGGAGCAAGATATCACATGAGCAAATCACGATCATTGCAAGAGTGCTAACATTATAAATTAACAAGTGCATTAACGTAGGATAGTCTAATACTAAAACTGGGATTCCCGGAGCTACAGGAATCCGATCACAATGCACAACCCCTCGTTGGAAAGGTATTCGTGAGGGCTACGACTTTCGTGTTGAGTCGATCGTCCAGATCTGGTCGCAACATACCAGAAATTCAACTCGAATACGTACAGAAAACAGTTTCCTGTACAGGAATTTTCCCGAACGCAGCGGACTCGAACCAGCTTTCCTGTGGCTACAGGTATCGCATGGAAACGAGCAACCACTCGTTGGAAAGGTAATTTCAAGGGCTACGACTTTCGTGTTGAGTCGATCACTCATATTTGGCCAGAACACCTCCGAAATTGGCCACGAAGGTCGCCGCGTGCAGAAATCAAATTTTTGCACGCATCTTAAGGCGAGATGAACGGCATCCGTTCATCTTCTTCCTTGCAACGACCTCGCATAAACTTCTCCAAAAATCACACCCAACCTTATTTCTCCTTTCAAAGCCAAACCCTCCACGAAAACCCCTCTCATCTCCACTTTGAATGATGAGAAGGTTGAGGGAGACTAAGCCTAGAAAACCTAGGCATGGCTTATCCTAAGAACTCTCCTCCTCACCATCAAGACTCTATGGAGTCGATGTCTCTCCTAAAATAACTATAGATCTAGCACCAAGGGAGAGGGGAGGAAGCTCACCTCAAGTCCAGCGGTACCACCATGGCCGGCCATGAGCCTCGCACTCCTTCGCGGCGGCATTGTTTTTCCCTTGACGGTGGCGGCGTTTTGATTCCTCCAAGAATGGCTCCGGCAAGCTCTTCCTCCTCCTCCAGCCAAGAACTCTCTCAGGAATTTCGGGGCAGAAGAAAGGGGAATGAATGCTAGGGTTTCCAACTTTTTCCTTTTTATACATCGCAGACACGGGTAGGCACACGGCCGTGTTCCTACCCGTGTTCAGGTGACACGGCCGTGTTGCCTGCCGTGTCTAGGGCCGTGTTCATCCCAGAACAACTCTCTGCCGGGTCAGGGTTGCGGCACACGGGTAGAGACACGGCCGTGTCTCGACCCGTGTCCCCGGCACACGGGTAGGGACACGCCGTGTCCCAATACCCGTGTACCTCTCTGACTGGAAGCCTATTTTTATGAGGCACACGGGTATGGACACGGCCGTGTCCATACCCGTGTCAGCCAGAAATGTCATTTTGCCTTGTTTTCCTCATTTCCCGTACGTCCGCACCTGTTCACCCACACCCCCATTGGGCTCACCACAGCCCCCTTGACTCAAATACGCAATCAAGGGGCCTAGCGCGAATTGGGACGTTACAAATCCTATAAACAAAATAAAAGATTTCGTCCCCGAAATCAGGGTAAGGCTATGGGAGTGAAACACATAAAAGGGTACCATGCTTTTAAATAAAATTTTTACCTGGGGTAAATAATTCCGGGTAGCGCTCTTGCATCAAATCCCTTGGCTCCCATGTGCACTCTTCCTTCCCATGATTAGACCATAGCACTTTCACCAAGGGAACACTTTTGCGGCGCAAGGTTCTTGTCTCGTTATCAACGATCCGCACCGGCTCCAGTCGCACAGACCTATCAGACGCCACGGCACCATCCGCCGTGGGGATATACTGTTCAGGTCGCAACAAAGCCTTCCGAAGCGACGATACATGGAACACGTCGTGAAGGTTCTCCAGCTCCGGTGGTAACTCCAATCGATAGGCCAGAGGGCCAATCCTTTCCACTACGACATAGGGCCCAACATACCTTGGGCTGAGCTTCTTGACTCCACGTACCCGTGACACTCCGTGCATCGGTCGAATCTTCAGGAACACCTTATCACCAACTTGAAACTCTACCATACGGTGCCTTGCGTTGTAATATTTCGCCTGTCGGCTTTGAGCCTCTAGCATTCGATCCCGGATCAACCTAACCACCACGTCCGTGTCATCAATATACTCATTTCCCAATGTCTTCGGATCTTCGTCTTGCACCCAGGACAAGGGTGTTCTACACCTCCTTCCATACAAAGCTTCATGAGGTGCCATTCCAATACTGGCTTGATGACTGTTATTATAAGAGAACTCCACGAGAGGTAAGAGCCTCTCCCATGGTTCTCCTTTATCTAGCACACACAACCTCAATAGGTCCTCCAATGTTCGGATGGTTCGTTCAGATTGCCCGTCCGTTTGTGGGTGAAAGGTTGTGCTAAAGGCGAGGCGCGAGCCCAAATAAGCCTGTACAGCCCTCCATTCTCTTGAAGTAAACCGACCATCCCAGTCGGAGACGATCGTCTTTGGCACACCATGGTACCGCACAAATTGCTCTACAAAGAGACGCACTAGGACGCCCACCTGCGCCTCCTTCTTCATTGGGATAAATCGGGCTACCTTGGTCAACCGGTCAACTATCACCCACACGGAATCATTCCCCGAGCGCGAGCGAGGTAACCCGTGGACGAAGTCCATGGAGATGTCCTCAAATTTCCATTCGGGGATGGGCAACGACTGTAGCATTCCACCGGGGCTTCTACACTCCGCCTTCACCATTTGGTAGGCCACACAATGAGTAACAAAGTACTTGACATCCCTCTTCATGCCCGGCCAACACATTATCTTTCTCAAATCGGTGTACATCTTCGCGATCCCCGGGTGCACCGAGTACTTGGAGCAATGGGCCTCCTTTAGAATATCCTCCCGAATGTTGTCACCTTCGGGGGTGTAAAGCCGGCCACGAAAATGGACGAGGTCCGTCTTTTAGGGAGTATTCTTCCGTAGTCCCATCCTCCATTGACTTGAAAGCCGGGGTTAAAGCCGCATCCTTCTTTTGTTCCGTACGGATCCGGTCTCGTATGTTGCAAACTATACTCATCGCGGCCAAATATTTTGTATACTCTTCCGGTTGATTCTTAAAGACCAAAGTGATTTCCATCTCTTGCAGCGTCCGGATTAACTCCATCCTCATCAAGCGGGATTCCGTGCTCGTTTCCGGTGCCTTTCGGCTCAAGGCATCAGCTACGGAATTAACCTTCCCGGGGTGGTAGTTCAAGGTGAATTCATAGTTGCACAAGAACTCCAACCACCGCCGCTGTCTCAAGTTTAACTCCTTTTGGGTGTGAACGTACTTCAGGTTTTTGTGATCCGAGTAGATCTCGCAGTGGACGCCATATAAATAATGCCTCCAAATCTTCAAGGCGAATACCACCGCTCCCAACTCTAGATCATGCACCGGGTAGCTGGCTTCATGCTTCTTCAACTGTCTTGAAGCATAAGCGATCACATGCCCATTCTGCATCAACACAGCTCTCATCCCTTGATACAACGCATCCGTGTAAACTTGAAAGCTCTCCTTCCCAGATGGAAGAGCTAGGATGGGTGCAGTCATGCACGTCTTGCGTGGTTCGCTATATATATATCATATTGGAAAATGCTATGCAGAGATGGAATTCCGCTGCCCCGTGCCAGGGGCAGTGTCATTATAATTGGTCAGCTGAATGCTGACCGTTGACCTGTTTGCCACTGCTTGGTGGATTGGTTCTTGCAGGTGTTGGAGGTGCTGGTCCGAGCGGGACTTAGCGGGCCGAAGCCCAAGCTGTGTTGCTTCCCTCGAAGGCTTTGTTTGTTTTGTTTTTTCTTGTTCATGTGTGGCCGGCCTGCGTGCCGATGTCTGTAAACCACACCTTGTTAAGAGAAATTTGTAAGGCCTTAAAGCCAGATACTTTGGTTGTATACATTCCTATGTTTTAGTGGACAGTTCTCGTTTTGCTTGAGTTGAAGTTTTTCAACCGTGAAGCTTCCGCTAGAATGCTCTACGTTAGGATGCGTTGGTTTTGATATTATTTCGTAGCGTCTCCGCCTGTTTGTGGAATATGGGGTGGGGCCCCGGCCGGACCCTCTATTATATTCTTCTTGACGGGTAGAGGTGTTGGGTATTGCATCCACAATGTACCTGATTTGAAGAAGCCCCTGTGCAAGCCAAGGTAAATAGACAATGTATTTGATGAAATATTTCTAGTTGTACTTGCAGATATTCCATGCTAAGTACACACCAATGTCAGGGTACAGTGGGTCAATATACACGGGTCTGTGCAACGTAATCCCTCGTTGAGCAGATCAGTGTGTTGGCCTACGTGTACTCTCTCTATTGGGGTGTACTTAATTTCAAGTACAGGGCTATGGTAAAGCAAGAGCAGACAAGGAGCAAGGATGGACCAAAGACCAGCTCAAGGAAAGAAAGAGGAGAAATCACTCAAGTAAGAATCGACGAGAATCACTAAGTGATTCTCGCCGATTCGGCGAGAATCACTAGTGATTCTCGCCGAGTCGTCAAGAATCACTAGCTGATTCTCGCCGGTTGAAGCCGACTGCTTCGACACAGACAGGGAAATTTTCTAAGGCAGAATCGTCGAGAATTACTTATGATTCTCGCCGATTCGTCGAGAATGACCTTGCATTCTCGACAATTCGGTGAGAATCAAAAGTGCCTCCCGCCGATTCTCCCGGCTTCTGTATCTGTGCAGTCAGATTTCGGCTAAGTAGAAGTCGGCGAGAATCATAAGTGATTCTCGCCGATTCGGCGAGAATCACCTATGATTCTCGCCGAATTTGACTTGGCAATTTTTCTGAAAGTTCTGGACCGGTCCAAGTTATCTGCAGCTGTTTGAACCGGACCTTGGTCCTTACTTTGGTGGGACCCACAACGGTCATCTTCTTGACCTAAGGTATATATATACTGTATTTGTGAACAGTAAAAGGGTCGCATATATGGAATTTCAAAAAAAACGAGCGGCCGACGACAAAACCCTAATCTCGCGATCTTGCTCCGCCGTCTTCTCCGCCGCTCGTACGGTTGTCGCCGCTGCTGATCTCAGGTTCTTCCAGATCTCCGGCGACTGAAGCTTAGGCTAGCATTGCGTCTCGCGCGTCTAACGTGAGATCCCTTGTCTCTTGATTCGTTGATCGGGAAAATCTTTCCCCTTCCGAATCGATCGAGACGATCGATCCTTGTGTGACCGTTGGAAGATCGTGCTTCCTTTGCCACGAAGTCTGAATCAGTTGGGCACTGCTGCTGCTCTCCGTCGCCGCTGCTGATCCCGAGAAACTTGCCGCCGCCTCACGCCACCGCCGGTTTCGGGAAAGATTCACTCCAAGTGAGGTCTAAGGCTGTGCACTCTTCGTCGACTTCAAGAACACGTCGTCAATCGAAGAGGGTCACCTTACTCTCCAAACGTTGTTTGTATTTCTTACAAGCTAGTTTTTAATTTCCTTGTAACGGACCGATTGGTCCCTAGTTGTAAGGGTTGGGTGCAACCCGGATTGTGGGAGTGTTGACTCCTACGTGTGGAAGGGTTCCTTCCGTTAGTGCAAGGATTGGATTTCAATCCTGTTGGTGAAGTGACCGAGTCGTCCCGTGTTGGGAGATAGGTCGAAGGGGGAAAAGTGGACGTACCCAAATCGGGGAACCACTATAAATTGCCTGTGTGTTTTCTGTGCTTGGTTGCTTTGTTTTCTTGTGCAGGTAAAATCATAATTCCGCAAATATGCTGCAGAGACACCTATCCCCCCCATAGGTGAACATAGTTGACACTAGGTGGACTTTCAAGTGGTATCAGAGGGAGGTTACTCATCAAAAAGGTTCACATCTTGAGTAGAATCCTGCCACCCGTGTCAAGAAGCAGATAAATATCTTCCATGGAAGGACTCAAGCACTCCGGCAAGATCCCAGTATGCACCAGACTGAACTTTCCTATCTGGAAGGAAAGAATCAGATTCTACATGGAAGCAGTCGACCCCCGGCTCTTCATGATTGTGGAGGAGGGACCTTACATTCCCACTAAGGCCTCCACCATTGATCCTACCAAGAAATTACCCAAGAAACTCTCTGAAATGGACAAAGACGAAATGGTGTTGTTCGGACTCGACAAGAAAGCTCAGAACATTCTGGTGAGCGCAGTTGACGACTCCATGATGCAGAACTTCAGCAATTGCAGGACAGCCAAGGATCTCTGGAGCTGTCTGATTATCTTAATGGAGGGCACAGATGAAGTGAGGGACGATCGGAGATCCCTCCTCAATCAGAAATATGAGGCCTTCAGACAAGGGCCAAAGGAGGAGATCGGAGTCACCTTCGAAAACTTCCTCAAGATCGTCAATGCACTCAAAGGATATGGAAGAGTGTTCACTGACGGTGAACACAATGATAAATTCCTTAGGTCCCTCACTAAGGAATGGGACACAAAGATCTGCGCCATCCGCGAGTTTGGCAGACTTGCGGAAACCGACCCTCAGATTCTGTTCGGGAAGCTCATGTCCTATGAGCTTCAGTTGAACACAAGGAAGGCTGAAGAGGAAGCAGAGAAAGCCGCGGCCAAGGAAAAGACGGTGGCCCTAAAAGCCATTCACTCCAGAAAGGGTAAGGGTGTCGCTTCCTCCCGGGCATGGAAGAGGGATGAAGAGGAAGACTCTGAGCCAAGCTCCTCCGGATCAGAGTTATCTGAGGAAGATTTATCCCTTATCACAAGGGAATTCAAGAAGTTCCTCAAGCTGAGGAATCAGAGAAAGAGAACCGGCTCCTCCTCAAGGGATCAGAAGAAGAACTATTCCTCTGACAGGTATGTCTCCAAACCGAACAAACACCGCTCTTCTGACATTATATGCTTTGATTGCAACAAGCCAGGACACGTCGTGGCCGACTGCCATCAAGGCAAGAGAGAAAAGGGAAAGGGAGAGGAGCACAGGTCCTCAAGAGACAAGAAGAAGGAGAGGAGTTACATCGCAAAGAAGCCAAAGACGCTGAGTGAATCTGACACGTCAGACACCAGCGATGATGAGGAAGCCTACTTTGGGTAATGGGTCGCTCTGACTCAGAAGGAGATTGCCCCCCATTTACTGGGAAGGTAAAAGCTCACACCCCTCTCTCCGACTCTGACACTGATCCTGAGTCTCAGGATGATGAAGCTGAGGATTGCCCCTCTGCCCTTGATGCTGAGCTCCTAGAGAAGTATGAGCTTCTGCTCAACACATTCCTGAAATGTCGAAAGAAACTGAAGGCGGAGAAAAAGGAAGTCAAATTCCTTAAAGGTGAGAGTGTCTCCCTGAGGGAAGAGATCACCAGTTTGATCACCCTCCGACAGGAGCACTTGGACCTGACTTCAAAGCATTCAGAGTCTCTTAAACTCCTTGATCTTAAGCAGGAGGAAGTCGACAAGTTGGAAGAACTACTTGCGGCAGAAAGGAAGATCGTCAAGAGCTTCTCTATGCCAAAAACTGTTCTTCCATTAGTTGATACCTTCTCTGCTCAAGCCAAAGGAGCTGGCCTGGGGCATGTAGGGGTATCTAGCTCCTCATCCAGGAGAAACAGGAACAGGAGGAAGAATAAGGCTGCCAAGAAAGCCTCTGCTGATGAGAAAGGAAAGGCCCCACTCAGCCCTATTGAGTTCAGAAATCCTAGCTTTCCCTGTAACCAACATGAGTTTGAGTCAACATATGGGCATCACTTCAGGCCCTCGGTTGCAAAGCCGAAGAGCCGATATGATGGGTGGACCTTTCCCCGTAACTTCAGTGAGAGTGTCTTCAAGGCACCTTATGAGGAAATCCACTTGGGAAATTATGGTCAATTCTCTAGCGGCCATAATAGGAAGCAGGCACCTAAGGCCAAGCCTGTTACACTGAAAAGCCAAGAGGTGAAGAAGTCATGTGACTGTGGTCATCATGTTGCCTCCACCTCCAGGTCTTCGGCCCCAGCTGAACCCCACGTTTCAAGGGTAAAGCAGGCGCCCAAGAGGAAGTATAACAGGTTTGACTGCTGGTGCTGTGGCAAAATTGGTCACTTTATCGTGGATTGTTGGTTTAATCCAAGGTATAACGAGACTCCTTATGTTAGCAATGCGAGGCCGACCACTCGTATAGTTAACCAATCGAGGGGGAGTATGCTAATAAGGAATCTAGGACCCAAGTTCGATTGGGTTCCTAAGGCAAATTAATTCTGTTTTGCAGGGATGTCCAAAGGCCAACAAAACTCCTATTTGGTATTTGGACAGTGGATGCTCCCGTCACATGACCGGGACAAGAAGCCTGCTGAGGGAGTACTCTCTAGTCGAGGATGGACCCAAAGTCATATTTGGGGGATCTGATCGGGGAGTCACCAGAGGTTACGGTACGATTTCCAAAAGTATACTCGCTATCACTAACGTGGCTTATGTCGAAGGGTTAAATCATAACCTGATCAGCGTAAGCCAGTTATGTGATAAAGGGTATGACATTAAGTTCTGCAAGGATAAATGCCTAATAATATCATGTGACTCTTCGGAGACCGTATTAACTGGCATTAGGAGCAGAAATATTTTCTGTTTAGATTTTCTTAGTTTAGATTCTTCTACCCCAGTATGCCTCGTTGCTAAAGGCAGTGCATCTCTTTGTGAACAATGGCACAAGAGATTGGCACACATTAATTACAAGACAATTAATATGCTGTTTTCCAAAGACTTAGTAAGGGATGCTCCCAGTATTAAGTGCATCAAAGATAGTCCATGTCCTGCATGTCAGATGGGCAAGCAGACTCGGGCTACCTTTAAGGGCATCCCAGACAAAGATTCCTCCAGATGTCTATATCTTCTACACATGGACCTGTTTGGTCCAATGCAAGTTCATAGCTTAGGAGGGAAGTCGTATACGCTAGTGATTGTAGATGATCACTCTCGGTTTACGTGGGTGTTCTTTTTAAAACGCAAGTCTGATACGTTTGACATCTTCACCAGTTTTGTCAAGCAGATACAGAACGAACTTAATTGCTCAGTGGTCAAAATCAGAAGTGACCACGGAACAGAGTTTGAGTCTGGGGCTATGACAGAGTTCTGTGAAGAGCTTGGTATCTTTCATAAGTTCTCCTCCCCTCGCACTCCTCAACAGAATGGAGTGGTGGAGAGGAGGAATAGAACACTCATTGAAGCGTGCACGACAATGTTGAATGACGCTTCTCTCCCAGAATACTTCTGGGCCGAGGCTGTCAATACGGCCTGTCATGTACAAAACCGGGCGTTGATTAACAAGAGCCATCATAAGACTCCTTATGAGCTACTGAAAGGCAAGAAACCAACCATGTCCTATCTGAGGATTTTTGGCTGCAAGTGTTATGTACTGAATAATGGGAAGTACCCTCGTACTAAGTTTGGTGAAAAATGCTTCGAAGGCATATTCATGGGCTATAGTAGCCACAGCCGGACTTATAGAGTTTTCAACAAGAAAACCCTAGTGGTAGAGGAATCAATAAATGTTGTATTTGATGAAGGAAGCTTGCTTAACTGCAAGACTTCTAGTTGTCTTCCTGAAGATGCAGGTGCCAGACTCGAAAAGCTACAACTGGATGATCCCAAGAAAGATGCACTCCAAAATATGTCAAGGTCTCCACATCAACGCCGATCGGAGAAGTTGAAGATCAAAATGAGGCAAATCCTTTAGAAGAAGGAGATGCCCAAGAAATAGTCGAAGCTCCTAGTGCAAGACTTCTAGAGCTCAGACACGTGAGGGATCATCCTAGAAATCAAATCATTGGAGATCCCCGAGACAGTGTCAGAACTCGCCGAGGTACTCTTAACGAGATCTTGCATCTTAGCTTTCTATCGCAGGTGGAGCCAAAGAAGTTCGACGAAGCGAACAAAGACGCATCGTGGATTTTGGCCATGCAAGAGGAGCTACATCAATTCGAAAGATGCGAAGTGTGGACGCTGGTTCCCAGACCGAAGATGCAAAATGTGATTGGCACTAAGTGGATCTTCAGAAACAAGTTGGATGAACATGGAGTCATCATCAAGAACAAAGCCACACTGGTGGCTCAAGGATACAGACAGGAGGAGGGGATTGACTTTGACCAGACGTTTGCACCAGTTGCACAGCTCGAGGCAATCCGGCTATTCCTAGCCTATGCCTCTCACAAAGGATTCACAGTCTATCAGATGGACGTGAAATCGGCTTTCTTGAATGGAGCTTTGAAAGAGGAAGTATACGTTGCTCAACCTCCAGGTTTTGTCAATCCTACTTATCCTAATCATGTATATTTTCTAAATAAGGCACTATATGGCCTAAAACAAGCTCCTCGAGCTTGGTATGAGACATTGTCTAGTTTTCTTCTTGAGAACAAGTTCTCTATAGGAAAAATAGATAAGACATTATTTCTCAGGGAAGTCAAAGGCAAGATTTTGCTGGTGCAAATCTATGTTGATGACATTATATTCGGCTCAACGGACAACAATCTTTGCAAAAAGTTTTCTAAACTTATGCAAGGAAAGTTTGAAATGAGCAATATGGGAGAGCTGAAGTATTTCTTGGGACTTCAAGTGAAACAGTCTGAGGAAGGAATCTTTATTTCTCAGACGAAGTTCACAAATGAACTCCTCAAGAAATTCGGAATGGAGAATGCAACCTCTATGAGGACTCCAATGGGATCCACCATGTCTCTGGATAAGGATGAGAAAGGGAAACCTTTTGATGAAACCAAATACAGAAGCATCATTGGATCTCTGCTCTATCTTACTGCGAGTAGACCGGATATCATGTTCTCCACATGTGTTTGTGCCAGATATCAGGTGAACACTAAGGAATCTCATTATGTCGCTGCAAAGCGAATTCTCAGATACCTTAAAGGTACCCCTAATCTTGGCTTATGGTACCCGAGAAGCAATGATGTCGAGCTAATAGGGTTTTCAGATGCTGATTTTGCAGGAAGTAGGGATGACAGGAAAAGCACCTCCGGGACGTGTCAATTCCTCGGAAGAAGGCTTATTTCATGGAACAGCAAGAAGCAGAATTGTGTAGCAACCTCCACTGCAGAGTCTGAGTACATCTCGACTGGCAGCTGTTGCGCACAACTCCTATGGATAAGAAATCAGTTAGCCGACTATGACCTCCAGTTCAAGGAAGTACCGATATACTGCGACTCCTCCAGTGCAATTGCTATTGCCAACAATCCGATTTCGCACAGCAGAACGAAGCATATTGAAGTGCGTTACCATTTCATTTGGGAGCACGTGGAGAACAAGGACATCTCTCTCTGCTATGTTCCCACTGACAAGCAGATTGTAGACATTTTCACAAAGCCCCTTGACGAGGCCAAGTTCAGTATGTTCAAAACTGAATTGGGGATGCTAAACTACGAAGTATGAAGACTACAGGAGCTCAAGGCTCATGCGTCTAGGGGGAGCCTCTGATAGGAATTTAGTGAAAGCAAAGGTACAAGAACTGAGGGGGAGCATGGTGTCACATGCTTCAGTCCCCGATTTGCAGAAGCCGAAAAGGGGGAGATTACCCTCTCGGCTAAGGTGGCTCCAAGTTTGCTCTCAAGAAATTGGTAATGAATATCTCTCTCAACTCATTTTAAGTTTATGATTTTCATTCCTATATGCTCTATTCACCTTAGCTTGTAGGGTTTAGGCTTCTTCAAATAGGGGGAGATTGTTGGGTATTGTATCCACAATGTACCTGATTTGAAGAAGCCCCTGTACAAGCTAAGGTAAATAGACAATGTACTTGATGAAATATTTCTAGTTGTGCTTGCAGTTATTCCATGCTAAGTACACACCAATGTCAGGGTACAGTGGGTCAATATACACGGGTCTGTGCAACATAATCCCTCGTTGAGCAGATCAGTGTGTTGGCCTACGTGTACTCTCTCTATTGGGGTGTACTTAATTTCAAGTACAGGGCTATGGTAAAGCAAGAGCAGACAAGGAGCAAGGATGTACCAAAGACCAGCTCAAGGAAAGAAAGAGGAGAAATCACTCAAGTAAGAATCGACGAGAATCACTAAGTGATTCTCGCCGATTCGGAGAGAATCACTAGTGATTCTCGCCGAGTTGTCAAGAATCACTAGCTGATTCTCGCCGGTTGAAGCCGGCTGCTTCGACACAGACAGGGAAATTTTCTAAGGCAGAATCGTCGAGAATTACTTATGATTCTCGCCGATTCGTCGAGAATGACCTTGCATTCTCGACGATTCGGTGAGAATCAAAAGTGCCTCCCGCCGATTCTCCCCAGCTTCTGTATCTGTGCAGTCAGATTTCGGCTAAGTAGAAGTCGGCGAGAATCATAAGTGATTCTCGCCGATTCGGCGAGAATCACCTATGATTCTCGCCGAATTTGACTTGGCAATTTTTCTGAAAGTTCTGGACCGGTCCAAGTTATCTGCAGCTGTTTGAACCAGACCTTGGTCCTTACTTTGGTGGGACCCACAACGGTCATCTTCTTGACCTAAGGTATATATATACTGTATTTGTGAACAGTAAAAGGGTCGCATATACGGAATTTCAAAAAGAACGAGCGGCCGACGACAAAACCCTAATCTCGCGATCTTGCTCCGTCGTCTTCTCCGCCGCTCGTACGGTTGTCGCCGCTGCTGATCTCAGGTTCTTCCAGATCTCCGGCGACTGAAGCTTAGGCTAGCATTGCGTCTCGCGCGTCTAACGAGAGATCCCTTATCTCTTGATTCGTTGATCGGGAAAATCTTTCCCCTTCCGAATCGATCGAGACGATCGATCCTTGTGTGACCGTTGGAAGATCGTGCTTCCTTTGCCACGAAGTCTGAATCAGTTGGGCACTGCTGCTGCTCTCCATCGCCGCTGCTGATCCCGAGAAACTTGCCGCCGCCTCACGCCGCCGCCGGTTTCGGGAAAGATTCACTCCAAGTGAGGTCTAAGGCTGTGCACTCTTCGTCGACTTTAAGAACACGTCGTCAATCGAAGAGGGTCACCTTACTCTCCAAACGTTGTTTGTATTTCTTACAAGCTAGTTTTTAATTTCCTTGTAACGGACCGATTGGTCCCTAGTTGTAAGGGTTGGGTGCAACCCGGATTGTGGGAGTGTTGACTCCTACGTGTGGAAGGGTTCCTTCCGTTAGTGCAAGGATTGGATTTCAATCCTATTGGTGAAGTGACCGAGTCATCCCGTGTTGGGAGATAGGTCGAAGGGGGAAAAGTGGACGTACCCAAATCGGGGAACCACTATAAATTGCCTGTGTGTTTTCTGTGCTTGGTTACTTTGTTTTCTTGTGCAGGTAAAATCATAATTCCGCAAATACGCTGCAGAGACACCTATCCCCCCCCCCCCCCATAGGTGAACATAGTTGACACTAGGTGGACTTTCAAGAGGTGTTACAATCAGTCTCTCTCCTGCAAAAAAAACTTGGTTGGAAAATCATATGGATCTGGCGAGTTCGACAAGAAGAAAAGTGTGTGAGGTATAGCTTCGCCAGGAAGGATGGTGAGGAGCGAGTCGAGGGCCCTTCGATGGAAGGCGACCTCGAAATCCTTGTGGAGGAAGAATTTGTGGAGCTCAGCATCTTTGGTAGACACGGTAGGGGGAGGGTACACCTCCTAGCCATTCTGTAGTGGTGAGTAGGGGACGTTGCCGAGGTCTCCCTTGATGAATAAGATATTGGACATCTACTTGTAGTGCTTGTTCGTGATCTTGCAAACTTTGATAAATGAGCCCCTGAAGTAGGCAACGTTGTCGGGAGTCGCCTTGTAGGTGAAAAGCTTCCTGAAGACGGTCAAGTTGAACTTGATCCGCTCCTTGCTGAGGAAGCACGCGAACACGACCATCATGGCGATAACTTTTGAGTTCAGCTGCACGGGCACCGTTCCATAATATTTGAAGATCTGGCGGATTTCTGGCTAGAGGGGTAGGCGCAACCCTACCTTGAAATGCGAGATGGGGAAGGCTACCTCATCAGGGTAGAAGGTATTAATGGCTTTACCCCCCCCCCCCCCCCCCCCCCCCCCCCCCGTGGGTTGGTGCGCCTCGAAGCCAGGGGGAATGTAGCCATTAACGAACTCTACATGTTTCCCTCGAGAAAGATATACTCGGCAAAAATTCGAGCATACTTGGAGCGACCATCAGCATCAGGGTTTGTCTTTCCCATGCTCGTAGGATGATTGAGGCGCAAGTACAGGTATTAGAAAGGGCGAGAGAGGGGGTGCGAAAGAAATAAAGGCAATGGACTGAGGTTGGTGAGGGGACCTATTTATAGAAAAAGAAATCTGAGGCCGAGCCGACCGATCAGTCCAGCTCGCCTGCCCCGGCTCGCCAACCCCATCTCGCCTACTTCTGAGGCCTGTTCAATTATACGCCAAGCTGAGCCTGAAGGTAAATATCTTATTCAAATGGAAAACATTAAGAATCTAAAGAATATTCCAAGTTATTACAGATAGGGTTGCAAATACAGATCAAAGAAATCAAATGCAAAAAAAAGGAAGGGGCTATCTCACACGCGCACGAGATAACGAGGCTAGGGGTGAGTCTCGGTAGGCTCAGTAGGGGAGCAATTTCTTGCTACTCCGGCCTCGTATCACTTTCCCTGCAGGTCGGTGTGATTTAAGGAGCTCGCATATCAGCTCCATATTCTTCTGGGCAGCCTGGAGATTCTCGTTGATCTTAACCATAAGCGGAGTAGGAGACGCAGCCTCATACGCTAGGCTGCCCTCCATCTCGCCTGCCAAGCAGCCCCTCACCTCATCTGAAAGCCGTACATAGTCTCATTGTAGCATCTTATTGTCCTCATGGACCTTGCGCAACCCATGCACCAACTTCTTGAAGAGCACGAATCCTCGCCTCTTCAGAGTGTCATTCTCCACCAAAGGGCCCAGGAAGGCCTCTATCGAGTTGGGGGAAGGAAGGGGAAAGTAACGAGCTGACTTCGAAGAGTTGTCGGCACCAAGCTAGATGGGGGCATCTACATTAGAAGTTAATCAACCTTACACGACGGGCGAGTACTACAAGGAAATTAGGTAGGGCGGTGTAATATAAGTAGAAACCTAACTGGCAAACTCGGCTCCCCCAGCAAGGTCCAATGATGGATCAGCCCCAGGTTCTTGCCATGACCCAGATGATGAGTTTCCGGGGGGAGAAAGCCAAAGCCCGGGACTGGTATGGTTCCAGCAGTTCTCCCCGCAAGATCGGAAGCAGGAGAAGATTGTTGAGAAGGGGTGCGAGCTGGTGACTTCGGCTTCTGCGAGTCCAGCCCTAGGGTCCCAAAGGGAGAGTACCGATCCTGCAAGCGAGTGTTCGGAGTTTAAGGTTGCGAGTTTTCATGAAGGGTATCTATTCACGGCAAGGAGGACACGCCGTCATTCCGTTGGCTGTCTGGGTCGGCAGAGAGATCAACAATTTCTTTACCCTTTTACTCAGGGGTAAGCCGAGTAGAGGAGCCGGCCCCATCATCCAAGGCAATTTTTAGCTCCTGGTAGATGGGATCGGTCGCCTTTGGAAGCTGTTTAGTTTTCTTGGCAGGGTTAGTTTCTGCCAGGGTGCTCGGCAGTTTGCTTAGGGACATGTCGGTCAAGCCGGCAAAGCGAGTGGTTGCAGCCTCGCGAGCTCGAGCAAGCCTCTCTTGGATCTCTTTGGGGATAAACATCTTGGCATGGTTAGAGCAAAGAGAATGGCAAAGGTCACCAAGGTACGCAGGCGTATATATATATAGCTGTAGGTGGACCCCACCCTAAGATTCCCTGCCACACTAGCCAAATCCTATGGGGTAGGATGATTCTTTCCGAGCTTGTTCCAACCTCGCAAAGAGCGGATATTATATACTACCCCGTATCCGGCGAGTGGGGCCGACAGGGGCCAGGTTGGCCAAATCTAGTAGTCCAAGTCTCGAGCGAGCACCCAAGGTGGGGAGGAGCTCGGCATCCTCCTGACTCACCCTAAGAGAGCTCGCACTCGCCCTAGGAGGGCTCGACAAGCGGCAGTCAAGTAGGCCTGCCGGGCCCATACTCACCGCCCCAGGTGAGTGGAGATCTTAGTGACCACTAGCCCAGCGAGCTATTATGTTTTTAACATTTTGCCCCCGCTGGCCAGCCCATAGCCTTCCAGAATAGCGGTGGTTGGCTATTTGTAGGCCGTTTTCAGAAATCTATAAATAGACACATGGGGGTACCTTAGAATGCATGCTTACTTGTGCCCCGATCTTCTTACGCTTTTTGAGGTATCCTTAGCTCGGCATTTGGCTAGGGAGGGGAAGCACTCTAAGATCTTCCGGGTGTGTGGTAGGACCTCCACGCTGAGCCCTTGTGTCTGTTCCTTATTCTTTTTCCTTAATCATTTGGCTCGCGAGAGAGAAGTAAGTGTGCGATCACCCCTTCCCCAAGGGTGAACTCCACGGAGACCGAGTTTTTTGTTTCAACACTCTGCCCTGACTACCTTCTTCATATTAGGATTTAGGCGGCGTTGAGGTTGAAATATTTTACGCGAGTTTTCTTCAAATAAAATTTTGTTTGTACAAAAGGAGGGATTAGTCTCTTTTAAGTCCGTAATTTTCCAGGCAATTGCGTGGCAGTAAATTTTAAATACATTTAATAATTTAAATTTTTCATCATTTGATAAAAATGCCGACACAATAACGGGAAGTTTTGACTCTTCAGCTAAAAATAAATATTCTAAATTTTCCGGTAATTGTTTAAGTTCTAAAATAGGAGGTTCTTTGTAAGAAGTTTTAAAACGATACCAAATTCTAAAATTTCATAAACAGGTTCGTGCATGATTGATTCAACATGAGAGATGAAATCTACAGTTTCAAATTGTTCTTCATGAGATAAGGATGGGGAAATATAATCAAAAAATGAAACAGAGTCTTCATTGGGTGAATACTCCAAAAAGAAACATGAGTCGTCATTTGAAAGCGTATTTTTCATAGAAGATTTTATAGAAAATGTAAATTCTTCATCTTTGACTCTATGAAGAAGTTTGTCATTATTAACGTTTATTATAGCACGTGAGGTGGCAAGGAACAGGCGTCTGAGGATTAGAGGAACCTCGAGGTCCTCTTCAATATAGAGGATGACAAAATCTACCGGGAAGATAAATTTAGCAACCTTGACAAGCACATCCTCAATAATACCCATGGGGAATTTTATAGACCGATCCGCTAATTGAATATTCATTCTCATCAGAGTAGGCTCACTTAATCCTAAATTTTTGAATAGAGAATAAGACATTAAATTTATAAAGGTGCCTAGATTGACTAACGTGTGTTTTACTAATAAATCACAAAATAAGCAAGGGATAGAGAAACTATCCCAGATCCATTAGTTTCTTAGGTAATTTATGTAGTAAAATAATCGAACATTCTTCGTTCAATTGAACGGTAGCTATATCCCAAAGTTTTTTTATTAGACAAAATATCCTTACGGTATTTGGCATATTTTAGCACTTGCACGATGGCTTCGCAAAATGGTAATTTATTTAAATTTGCTTAAATATTTGTAAAAAAGTGTCGTAATGTTCATCCTTAAGGTCTTTCATTAATTTTGACAAAAGGTGGTTGATATTCCTTAACTTTATTCTTAATAAAAACTTGAGCAAGAGGAGGTGGAGAAATTATTCCCTCATTTTCAACCGGAATTGGAGGAGTAGTTACCTCCTTCCCACTCTGTAGTGTGATAGACTTTGCTTGCTCCTTTGGGTTAGACTCCATATTGTCGATAGTGCTCCGTGTTAGTGATCAGAGAGCATCTTTGCAATTTGCTTGATTTGATTCTCCAAATTGCGAATGGACCCAGAAAGATTCTGGATACTTGCATCAGTATTTTCTTCATATTTAGTGAAAGCTTTCTCAAGATTAGGAGGTTTTGGAGCTTATAGTGGTAAAAATATGGGTAGATTTGTGGGTGGTGGACATACTATATTCCCAGGATTACTCCAAGAGAAGTTGGGATGATTCCTATAACTCGGGTGATATGTGTTACCATAATTGTAATTGCCCAAATTAAAATGTGGCCGATTCGGATTACCCATGTAATCCACATGTTCGGTAATGATAGAAGGTTCCCAGGTAGGAATAGAAGCAAAAGCAGATATTTATTCTGTTTTTTTTGTTTAGAATCTCAACCTGGAGAGAAGAAATTGAAAGTGTATCTACTTCGTACAGTCTGTCCAGTTTTTTTGGGCTAGACCGAGGTGTACTCCATTGATACGTATTCATGGCCATACCTTTTCATGGCCATACCTTTTATAAGCTCTTGGGAGGTTGCACGTGTTTTGTTGTTCAAAGTTCCACTAGTGGCGGCATCGATATGTTGCCTTGTTTGTGAATTGAGACCATTATAGAAGGTTTGAACTTGCAACCAATCGTTATTGTGTGATGAGGACAATAACAAAGCAATTTCTCAAATCTCTCCTAAGCATCATATAATATTTCAGAATCAATTTGGGATAAATATGTAATATCATTACGTAATTTAGCTGTTTTAGTGGGCAGAAAATATTTGGTATGAAATATTTTTGTCATCAAAGCCAAAGTGGTAATAGATCCTCTTGGAAGAGAACTCAACCATTATTTTGATTTAGTGGTCAAAGAAAAAGTAAAAAGCCTAAGTCATATCACATCATCCATAACTCTATTAATTTTAAAAGTATCACATCTTTCTAAAAAGTTAGAAATATGAGCATTGGGATCCCAATCTTGTAGCCCATCAAATTATACATATTGATGTACCATTTGAATAATACTTGACTTCAATTAAAAATTATTTTTCGTAATAACGGGTCAAATAATACTTGATTGAACATCATCCAAATTTGGTCGGGTGTAATAGGAAATAGTTCATTGCTCGTCAATATTCAGATCTCTCATACTAGAAAAAGAAGTGGTAGAAGAAAAAATTTAGAAGGATAAGAAGAAGAAGGCAACAAAGGTAAAGAAAAAGAAGTGTCCCCTACCAATTCCTCAACCAAATCTTGAGAATTGAGATCACGGATTCGTAAGCGTGGTCGTAATGCTTGATCAATTTTCGGATCCAAGTAAAATAGATTTGATGGATTCTTTCTACACCCAAAAAAAACAAAATTTAAGACAAAAAAATAGATTTTTTTTTGCAATAAAGATGAAAAAAGTAATAGAACCTTGTTTTCAAAATATCGACAAAAAAGGATTGTCCCCGACAATGGCGCCAAAAACTTGATTAGGCGTATAGCTGTAGTTGCGATTAATTATGCTTTGAAAAGGCAAGTGCACCTATCGTTACAGAGTATAGAATCAAGTGTCATATTTTTCCGGGTCTACCGAGTACTTGTACTCACAAGGAAGAGCTATTATTTTATCTTAACAAAAGAGTGGTTGGTTTGTAAAAAAGAGAAAAAGTGTGATTAAACTTTTGAGAGAAATTTGATTAGGTAAATGCTAGCATGTGATCTAGAATCTCTTTGGACAAAATATACTTGGATAAAAGATAAAATTGAAAGTTTCTAAAAATTTATCTTCGACCGTGGAGGCTCCTAAATTATATCAACGCCTCTCTCGTGAATACACTAACGTCTAACCTTAGGCAGAACGATTAAGACCCCTCGGCTAGTCGAACCCTCTAAGCTTGCATTAGGCGGTGTACACTACTTTTGCGTTTGACCCCAACCCAGAAGATTTGGGTTATCATCTTTTAAGGATTACATGATAACTCCTTTTATCTTTAAGTGATCTCCTTGTATCTACAAGCTCACAGTAAAATCTAAGATATAGATCTAGGATCAAAAACTATGTTAGCGATACATTTAAATGATCTCCTCGTATCCATAACCTCTCGCTAAAATCTAGGGTATAGATCTTGGATCGGACTCGTAACACTAGAATTCGAACAAATAAGAATCAAATACAACTCGAAGCAAATTAGAATAGAAAGATTTCTAGATTATTAAAAAAGATAATCCAAAGTTCAATTCTTTTCAAAGTTCATCATGATCAAGTGCTAATGGAAATTTAGTTAATCATCATGATGTGAAAATTACATAAAGTGGTAGAGAAAGAAATGATTACTAAACATAAGAAAGCTTGAATTACCTAAATACAAAGTTAAAATACAACTAAGAAAGGAAATTAACTAAACTAAATTATGACCTTGAAATAAAAAATAAGGAAGACAAACCAAAATGAGAGAATTTATCCACAAAAATCTCTCTGCTTAGCTGAAGGAGAATACTGTTATTTATAAGAAATTTTGCATGGGAGTCACGCCCCCTGGTCAGGCCTGTGACCAGGGCATGAAAGGTAAGGAACCGATGACTTGAAAGCCCAGGAAATGCTGGGAAACCAAACCACCAAAAGTAAATTCATTATGGGTCACATCCCCTGGTCATACCTATGACCAATGCGTGTAGTGAAAGAATCTGAAAACTGTGGGAAAATAGCTCGATCTAGAGTGATGGTGGAAATTGCTGAAGAGGTTAGACCTCGGGGTCACACCCATGACCAGTGTGTGACTGGGGAAACTAACTCTTATAACCTTGAAGCATGCTCATAATTTGGATGTCACGGCCTCTTTAATGCCCCAAATCTCCTGAAAATAATAGGAAGTTGGTCAATGGATGTTAACGCGCGGCAGTAGACCTAGCTTGACTATAACTAGTTGAATTTGATGGGACAATGTCTCTGGCACGTATCGCTCGGCGGTAGTGTGATATTGTGCGGCGGTAGACAATGAATAAATCATCATTTGGCTTTGGATCGTACTGCCCGGCAGTAACAAGATACTGCATGGCGGTAGTGGGAGCGGCAGGGCGATGCTGGATGAGACCACCGCCACTGCCAAAGGTTATCGCGTGGTATTAACATGCTATCGTGCGACAGTAGCTTCCTGATAAAGGCTTGAAATGAGTTTTTTTTTTCTCATTTTTCTCTCATTCTCTCTCTCTTTCTCTCTTGGATTTGAGGAAGAAGAAGGGTGATCTAGCCCTATTGTGAAGGCATTCGTGTGGTCTGATTCACGAGTCGAAGCCAGATCTGCGGAGAGGAAATTATGGTGATCAGTTCCATCCTGATCACGTACAAGCTCATGGCTTCTAAGTGATCGACAAGGGTAACGACCTTTCTCCTGGACAAGTGAATTCCTCAATTTGCATAAGTGCATGGAACCCCTCACCAAAAGGTGAAGAAAAGGGTGGTTTCTAGTGGGTAAATCATTATGATCCCCGGTAGAAATTTCATATAGAATCCGGAATCGACGTACAGATTAGGGATGTTGTGTGTAGCCCATCTGGACATGTTTGTCTGAATTGGTGATGATAGATTTGCGTATCAGAGAAGACTCCGTGGATAAACTTGTAATTTCCGGGGTCACGGGGCGTAAAGGTTCTGTAATCATAGTATTAGAGGTTGCCTCTAGGAAAACACCCAAAATTTTGGAAGAAACGAGATTTTGTCCCCTACCACGTGGAGGCAGTGCTACCACCGACGATAGCTCCCTGTGAGCTATAAGAAGCCTATCACTTGGAGACTTGGGGGCAATTTTTCTAAGCTGAGAGCCTTAAGAGCCCAGCCAAGATGGCTATGAGAGCCAGCCTTATTATGGTTGTGAAGCCTATGTCCGCAAGACAAGGTGAGTAGAATTCAAATCTATTGAGCCTAGAGTGCTCAGTTATTATGGTCGTGAGAGCCATTTATGTGATCATTGCGAGCCTAGGTCCCGTGGACAAGGTGGGTGTCAATTGAAGATGAGTGCCATAAGTGTCCAGCAAAAAGGCGAGAGAGCCAAACGGGCAAGGGAAGGCTGACCCGCATCTTATCATTCGCCATGATTGCTTTGGCTGTTGGCGTTGGCATGGTGATTTCTATAATGGGAAAGAGCTGATTCGTACCGGTGTTATTTCATTCGGACTAGATTGCCTAAAGTAACTGGCTTTCATCTTTGGCATAATGAGAGTCTTATGCTACGGGATGGAAAGACTAGAATGCTCAAGTGTAGACCATCAAGTCTGGAACTGTGGATGGTAATGGTACCAAGGGAAAATCTGGTACACCAATAATGTACCCTGAGTGCACGGGGTGTGTGGCCGATCAAGATTACGGTTGTGGCGAATGGTGCTTAAATGCACATTTCTGTTCCCAAAAAATATATATATTATTGTTTGATAGGAAGGAGTATCGCTACCCCGAGTAAGGGGTGGGGTTATTATAATTTGGTCAACTAATGCTGACCGTTGCTTTGTTTTACCATATTTTGGTGGGTCATGCTATGTTGGTGCTGGAAAGCCAGGTGGAAAGTAGCGAGTTGAAGTCCCTTATGTTACGATTGGTTGGACCTCAAAGGCCCAAATGCGAATGTTTACTGTTTTCATGTGTGGTCGGCTTGCGTGTCAATGTATAGAAGACACATTTTGTAACGAAAATAATTGTACGACCTTAAGGCCCGAGCATGTTGTGTATTAAATATCATTCCTATGTTTTATATTGGACATTCCTGGCTTTTGGGTTCTATAATGAAATTAACTGCATTCGATAGAATGCACTCTGAGTTAGGATGCGTGAATGAAATGGTTCCTATGAGAAACTCCACTGACTATCCGTGGAATATGGCGTGGGGCCCTGGCCGGACCTTTTGTTATATTCTACGTGACGGATGGAGGTGTTATAATTTGGTATCAACTTCTAGTGTCGGTCTTTCTTATTTTAATTCGTGGTCAAATTATTTTAAGGGGTGGTGAGCACGTATATGTGCGCAACCATTAAGACATGAAAAAACCAATGAATGTCCACTTAGGAATGAAAATATACATGGTTGTGGAACCTGCGTGTTTCTATAATTGCTTTTTTGCAATATTATTAGTTGCTTAATTATGTGTTTCACGATTATATGCGACTAAAAGTGGTGCGGGTCAGAGTGAACCCCAGCGCTCAGTGGAGAGAAGTGCACCAATTGAGGTGCCAACACATCTTCCTTATATGGAAATGATATGGTTGGTTGTTGAAGCCGTGTTCACATTAATCAATGAGCAACCAGAACGGCAAGTACAACCTCATACTCCTGCGGTAGCCCAGGAACCGGTTGGCATAGTTGAGCATGTTGCGGTGAGATAAGTGGCTATTGAGCCAGTTGCCGCAAGGAGAGCAATGGAAAGTCAATTTAAACACGTACTGAGTTTCAACCCTCCTGTGTTTGCAGGTACTAGAATCCCAACACAAGCTAAATAGTGGCTCTCGAGAATAAAGAGAAACATAATGGCAATGAAAAATAAAGGAGTGGCAGATAGTCACTGTAGCTACCTTCTTGTTAGAGAAAGAGGCGAGGCTATGGTGGGATGAGTTAGAGTTGCACTAGTTTGTTGGTAGGCCATTGATTTAGATCTCAATGGAGCAATTCTCGAGACTATTTCTGGTGGGGTGTCTTATATATGCGCGGCGAATTGTAATGGAAAATCAGTTCCAAAGGTTAACTCAAGGCGAGAGCTCTGTGGATGACTACTTGACAAGTTTACAAGGTTGGGACATTATACAAGCTTTACGTTTGAAGACAAGGAATGAAAGATAAATCAATTTTATGAAGGACTATGAGATGACCTGCGATTGCTTCTCTCAGGTCCGATGATGCAAGGTTTTCTGACCTTAGTCAATATGGCCCGTTCCTTAGAATAAGATATGAAGCACGTGTAGCGGAAGAATGACTTGGCGGTAAGGAAGCCAGTGTTTAAACTATTGAGTTCAGTAAGGTCTAGACAAGTAAAGTGGGGGAAGAAGGCTAAGACTTCGGGACCAACTTCTTCTAACAAGTCTGAAGTGACGACAGGATGAGGTCAATTTACTTGTTACATATGTGGCAAGCCGGGAAACATGGCCTGCAATTGTCGGAGTGGCCCTCCAAAGATAGAGAAAAAGTTGTGTGCGTCATATGTTGAAAAGGGAAAGATAGTGGTGAAGTCAACTGCATCCCAAGCGCAGCCTCGAGTCTATAATCTTGGCCAATTGGAGGCCATTAAACAAAGTGATGTCGTAACAGGTATGAGTAAAGATACAATTTTTACTGCTTTCTATACTTAGTACCTTGTGCATTATTTGTGTATAATTTGTTTGCATTAGGCTTTATACTGATATCGGATTATCCGGCGAGAGCAATGTTCGATACAGGATTTTCTCATTCCTTTCTATCTAAGGACTTTTGTAGTGCATATCGGAGTGCCATCTTTTGTGCCGACAGATTGAGTGAATGTGTTGTTGCCTAATGGGTTCTTGATCGGCGCGGATAGAGCATGATATGTTAAGGTGCGGATAAGAAGTCATGATTTTGACTTGGAAGCATCTATGCTGCCGATATTTGAGTTTGATGTGATCTTTGGTGTGGACTGCCTCTTGGAGTAGCGTGCATGTATTGATTGCAACTCTAAGGAAGTCATACTAGGGCAAAATACCGAATTCAAGACTAAGTTTGCGGGTATGTGAGGGTCCAGCAAGATATTGATGTCTGTTCTCCAAGTAGTCAAAGAGGTTCGGAAGGGCGTGGAATTGTTTTTCACATTATTAGAGGCTGTAGAGTTGAAGCCCAGTTTGAGTGACATTCTTATTGTATCAGAGTTAGTGAATATGTTTTCAAATGATCTCCTTGGGATTCTACCTCAGCAAGAAATTGACTTTTCTATTGAGCTAGTGTCAAGTGCAAAACCTATGTCACACTCACCATACCTAGTGGCGCCAAAGGAGATGGCAGAACTGAAGGTTCAGTTGAAAGAATTACTATAACAAGGCTATATACATCCAAGTATATCACCTTGGAGTGCACCGGTTCTCTTTGTGAAGAATAAGGACGGAGGTTTGCGTCTATGCATTGATTATCTTGAATTGAACAAGCTGACAGAGAAGAACAAGTATCTTATTCCACGAATCGATGATTTGTTAAATAAGCTGGTTGGATTGACTATCTATTCAAAGTTGGATTTGAAGTTCGGCTACTGGCAGTTAAGGATTTAGGAAAGTGATATTCCCAAGATAGTGTTTGGTACATGTTATAGGCTTTATGATTTTATTGTGATGTCTTTTGGGCTCACTAATGCGCCATCAGTGTTTATGGATTTGATGCACAGGACTTTTCGAGAGTTTTTGGATCTGTTTGTGATTGTCTTTATTGATGACATACTGGTATACTCTCAGTCGGAAGAGGATCATACGAATCATTTGACATTGGTTCTACATACCTTGAGGAGGAATCACATATATGCCAGGTTCCCTAAGTGTGAGTTTTAGCTATCTTTAGTGGCTTTTCTTGGTCATATCGTTAGTGGAGAGGGTATTATAGTGGATCCAACAAGGATAGTTATGATAAGAGAGTGGCATGTACTTACTTCAGTAGTGGAATTCAGGAGTTTCTTAAGACTTGTCGATTATTATAGGCGCTTCGTAGAGAGCTTTTCGAGTATTATTTTACCTTTCACGACATTGAAATGATGCATGTTTTATGTCTGTCATGTGGAACAAAAGTCTTTGAAATCTATACTGATGCATCAGGGAGCAGCTTCGGTTGTATTCTACTGCAATATGGGCATGTGATTTCTTATATCTCTCGCCAACTCCACGAAAGGAATTATCCGGTTCACAACCTGAAATTGGTTATCGTGATATTTACTCTTAAGTTGTGGAAAAATTATGTATTTGGCATGAAGATTGATGATGGCGACGTTGTTGATGCGGCTGTTGATCCTCGACATAGAGAGATCGTTGATTGGGACAAACGTTGCCGCAAGCTCAAGGATGGGATTCTACCGCAATGTTTCTTCGCCAATGCCGCCGCCGCTACATGTTTTTGCTCGACGTCTGCCGTCACCATCAAATAAAAATATATAATTATAAAATAAATATTTATAATTATATATTTAGCAATTATTATTTTTAAGCATTTTATTTTAAGTGTATTTCATTTCATGTATGATGGATGCCTATAACCATCAAGAGTGTTTTTATTTCATGCATTTAATTTTTGTTTTATTTTTATTATGATGGGTGCATATAAACATCATAGGTTCATTTTAAATTTTGAATGGAGGAGATGGAGTGGTATACGCTATATATAGATCATGTTATCAAGGATTTGGTAGAGAAGAATAAGAAAAGAAAACCTAAGAATACTTGTGAGAATTTCCCTCCTTCCCCAAGGCAAAATTCGGCCTTCTTCTCCTCCTCTCTCTTTATTGTCGGCCTCCTCGCCCTCTCCCTCTCTATTCTCAGTTTTCCCTCCTCCTCCTTCCTCAAGGTCTCAACCATCATCTTTCTCCTTCCCCAAAATCGAGCCCCTACCCTCTTTCCCTCGTGGAATTTTCGGCCAACCCTAGCCGCCACCCACTCTCTCCCATCTAACCACCCAGCCACCCTCCTCCTTCCACCAACCCGAGCCCTCTCCTCCCTTCCAACACCAAAAAAAACTGCCAACCCTTGGCTCCTTCCAACCATCCGACCACCCTCTTTCCATATATATTCTTCCACTACCTTGGAATATTACATCCACCACCTTTTCTCTCTCTTCTTTCCATATATATTGTCCTTCAAGGTTTCTCCCTCCTAGGGTTATTGCAAAGGAAAATGGGGAGTGTCTTGACCTTCTGGTGTGGATCTAAGGATTTACGTAGAGATAGATTAAACCACCATTGTGTGCGCGTCCTCCACCCATTTTTGTGGATGGATTTCTTGGGATTTGGGTAACGACTTTCTTAACCATCTCTTCTGTGTTTTCTTCTAAATTATTGTGAGATCTGGTGGAAATAGAAGGCTAGTAAATTGTTCTAATTTATATTTAAATTATGCTAATTAAAATCTGAATTTTCAAGCGTTAATTGTCTGAATATTTTTGTATAATTTGGAGCGGGTAGATCTCGTGAACACTAGAAGAAATCGGGTTCTTAACCCTTGATTTTCCCTTGAGTTCAAGTGATTGGGCATACCTCCATATTAATTAATCTTTAGGATTGTTTGGACTTTATTTTTAAACGCTATTTAGTCTGAATTCCTCTCTTATTGGGTTTGTGAAAGCTAGCAAATAATCTTAATTTGAAATTCAAATTGTTCAGATCGGGTAGGTCATATTCGCTTGAGCGAGAACATTGGCATATAGTCCTTGTTCAATCTATAAAAGGGGTAGCGTTCCTTTGCATTGTTAAAGTTTTGTGCCATTAATTGCTTGAGATATTGATAGTGATAAGTAGAGAAGCCGCACGCTGTGAATCTAATTTAATTATCGAACCCAAGAGCACGTAGTTTTATCCATCGAAATTGTTTGCCTACATCAATTTGTTATCAGAGGGAGGTTCACGTCAATTTTCTAATTGGGACCCTCCCCCTTTTTATTAGTACGTTGACACGCACTTGCACGATCCATTGCCAAAACAAAAAAATTAATAATAAATTTTTATTTTTGGTCTGCAAATAGCCGCCTAAAACTTAAATTTTTCTGCCAAAAAAATTAAAAAAAAAATTATTAATAATCTCCATATTATTTGCAGCAAAAAAATCAAAAATATATATATATATTGCCTTAATTATTTAGCGGGAATAATTCCATCTATCTTAGATTATAAGCATCAGAATCCTTAATTCATTGCATGTGCACAAGATTCGGATCAAGTTTTCTCTCCGGTTCTCACTGAACATGGCATATGACGTTTATGCATCCCATTTAGACTATTGATATGATAAAGTCATGGCTAATCATACCTCAATCGTGCCTACATACCATAGGAATTCCAACCGTCCCCACACTTCTCCTACTTATGACGGTTTAGGGTGTCCCCAAATTTTTAGAGACTGGCTTAAGAGGATAGAAATTTATTTTGATTTCCTTGTACGGGACGACAACCAAAAGGTTAACATTGCCCGAGAGCGGTTAGTAGGTCAAGCCCGCGTGTTTTGGTTAAATGAAGAGCGTCGTATTTGTAGCTATCTATATGCTTGGCCGCACATGGGAAGCTTACTCTCGGATCAATTTTATCCCGACTACCTTCGTACTAATAGCACCACACACGTGAGTCAGTATAGTTTTGGCACTAGACCCATAGCTGCTTATATGAGTGACCTTATACCACCCGTTAGCAAGACTAGTTATGGCACTAGACTTGTAGCTACTTATAGGAGTGACTCTATGCCACCCATTAGCAAGATTAGTTATGGCACTAGACCTGTAGTTGCTTATAGGAGTGACCATATACCTCTGGTTAGATCCTATCCCCGCAGTTGTAGTAATACCCAAAGGGTGCCTATTTCCACCTCTTGGGAAAATAAGCAGTTGAGACCCCATAATTTGGACTCTAGAGATATTACTACTAGGGTGTTGGCTCCTTTAGCTCCAACGTTTGAGCCTCCTAAGGTGGTGACTGATGCCCCTGAGGACTCTAATGTAGATATGGTATCTCTAGATTCTTAAGATGACCAGTTAGGTGAGAGTATTCTGACATGTACATAGTTCCCGATGATTCGGATGATTCTGATGTTAAGGAGCTTGGATATCCTCGTTATTTGGAAGATGATGTATGGGATGAAGATATTCCGATCTGTGAGAGTATCTCGTTGCCTATTACATGTCCTATTAGTATTGTGACTGATCACCCTAGTATTGAGTGCCCTCTCCAGGCTATGATCCCCATCGTGATAGAGCCTACAATTACACCCACTGAGAATGTATCTGAGTCATCTGAGGAGCCTGAGAGTGAGGATGTACCTAGTGTTATTGTGGATGAGTTATTATCTGAGGGAAGGTTACTTTTGGACGATTCTCCTTATTGTATACCCGGATGAGAGTTCCTTCATGATGTGACCGTTTGGTGCAATTTATACTAATTTGGTTTTTATCCCGTGATCGATTTTACCGACCCTTCCTCCTGTTTATTTTCCTACATTAAATGACTTCTTAGGACATGGTATAGATTCTGATTCCTTGTCTATTGTTCCTCTGGACGTGGTGTCTCCTAGATATACTTATATACAACACCCGGTTGCACTCATTTACCCACTGCCTTTTGATGACCCTCATGTCCATACGTTAGTGATTATAGTTGAGACCCTTGAGTTTTATCGCTCGCACATCGTTTCACATCCGGGTGCATCCAACTCTATTGTTTATGATGAGCGGTTCTCCTTGGCATATCTTCTTGTCAAGCATGAATATAATAAAGTTAAAATTAAAAGTTAGGATTTGGAGCCTATTGAAATCATTTTTGATTATAAGGCTCCTGTGCCACCTGACTTAACACCCTTATCCCCCTGCATTTGGGTCAAGTCATGTAGCACATGGGTTCACTCCACATATATCTAGGACGTTAGCGTTTCATCTTAAGTTATGTCGCACGCAATTCTACTCCCGTCCGAGACCGTCCTACACTAGAATTAGTGATTTGGGTTTAGTCTTGTCAGTCCCCGAGCGGATGCCTTCTGGCTACGTTAATAATTTAATAGGTAGGAACGCCGACCCATCCATGGAAATGAAGAACTTCAGATTTCATGCTTTTATTTCAGATTTTTATAAAGCACAGGGTGTTTCACTTTATTTCAAGTTTCCGAACTTTTCACTATGCATCTCTGTTCCACCTGAGTGGCTTTCTCCGTCGTTTATTCCTCCCACTAAATGTTCTCTTGGGTTGGCGAGTGTTAGTTCTGCCATGTCTATTTTCCACGTTGATTCCTTGGTTCTTGAACCGGATGGTAAGATTCAAGTTCTTTTTCTTTTGCTTGACACCCTTTCGAGTTTACTCGAAAGTCTTATTGTTTCTATGTCTGCCAGGTTCTTAATGCTGATGGATTTTCATGCTATTACGACATGGATAGCGGGGCCAGATTTGCCCCATGCTGTTGCTGTTTTTGAATATTCTCCCCTCACGGGCCACTCATCTGTGATGAGTAATTTTTAGTGGGGGAGGATTGATTGCGACGTATCTGATGCGGCCGTTGATCCCTGATAAAGATAGTTCGCTAATTGGGACGAACGTTTCGGCAAGCTTGAGGATGGGATTCTACCACGATGTTTCTTCGCCAACGCCGCCGCCGCTACATGTTTTTGCTTGATGTCTTATGTCACCATCAAATAAAAATATATAGTTAAAAAATAAATATTTATAATTATTTAATTAGCAATTTTATTTTTAAGCATTTTATTTTAAGTGTTTATTTTATTTCATATATGATGGGTGCCTATAACCATCAAGAGTGTTTTTATTTCATGCATTTAATTTTTGTATTGTTGTGATTATGATGGGTGCATATAACCATCATAGGTTCATTTTAAATTTTGAATGGAGGAGATGGAGTGGTGTAGGCAATATATAGGCCATGTCACGAAGGATTTGGTAGAGAAGGATAAGAAAAGAAAACCTAAGAATACTTGTGAGAATTTCCCTCCTTCCCCAAGGCAAAATTCGGCCTCCTTCTCCTCCTCTCTCTTGGTCATCAGCCTCCTCCCTCTCTCCCTCTCTATTCTTGGTTTTCCCTCCTCTCCTCCTCCTTCCTCAAGGTTTCCACCATCATCTTTCTCTTTACCCAAAACTGAGCCCCTACCCTCTTTCCCTCTTGGAATTTTCGGTCAACCATAGCCGCCACCCACTCTCTCCCTTCCAACACCCGGCCACCCTCCTCCTTACACAAACCCAAGCCCTCTCCTCCCTTCAAATACCAAATAAACCACCAACCCTTGACTCCTTCCAACCACCTGGCCACCCTCTTTCCATATATATTCTTCCACCACCTTGGATATTACATCCACAACCTTTTCTCTCTCTTCTTTCCATATATATATATATATATTGTCCTTCATGGTTTCTCCCACCTAGGGTTGTTGCAAAGGAAAACGGCGAGCATCTTCACCTTCCAGTGCGGATCTGAGGATTTACGTGGAGATAGATTCAACCACCATCATGTGCGCTTCCTCCACAATTTTTGTGGACGGATTTCTTGGGATTTGGGTAACAACTTTCTAAACCATCTCTTGTGTGTTTTCTTCAAAATTATAGTGAGATCTAATGGAAATAGAAGGCTAGTAAATTATTTTGATTTATATTGAAATTGTGCTAATTAAAATCTGAATTTTCACGCGTTAATTGTCTAAATATTTTTGTATAATTTGGAGCGGGTAGATCTCGTGAACACTAGAAGAAATAGGGTTCTTTACCCTTGATTTCCCCTTGAGTTCAAGTGATTGGGCATACCTCCATATTAATTAATCTTTGGTATTGTTTAGACTTTATTTTAAATCATTATTTAGTCTGGATTCCTCTCTTATTGGGTTTGTCAAAGCTAGCTGTTGGATCCCTAGTTTGAATTTGGACTAGGTGCACTATTAGGTTATTGACCCATCATGTATAGTTTAGGGTCAACTTATTTGGTTCTAAGGTTAGGATAGTATGATTTGGTTATACTCTTATGTTCCAGCCTTCAAAAGACTCCAGAGACTCAGACTTAGAAGAAATTCAGTTTACAAGAGTTTAGAAAATTCAGTTTGAAGTTCTTCGAACTCAGCTCGACGATTGTCGATCGCAGATCGACAAACTCTGAGTTTTAACTCTGAGCTGAGCTCGATGATATTTGAGCTCAGGTTGATGAACTCCCTCCTCTACTCAGTTTCTCTGGTCGACGAAATTCTACCTCAGTACGACGAACTTGGAGCTCAGCTTTGACAGATGCTTTCCAGATTAATTTTCTCTGAGCGCAGCTCGAATAAAAAAATTTCTCAGCTCGATGAACTTTGAGTTCAGGTCGACGAAATCTGTCCTGAGTTCGACGATTTCTATAAGTATCAATTTTGGAGATTTCTCTGTCATTTTGATTTCAATTGGTATTATTCTAAGGCAGTAATTCTTTAATAATTAATGCTTATATTCTCAAGAATATAGTCATTCCAAGGCAGCACTGATTATGGATTTCACAGAGTTAATTACTTGACTTATTTACTTGGACAGTCGAAGAAACTCATTAAAGACATTTTTTAGCCGTTTCAACTCCCAGACTCTCAGCAGCAAATCAAGGATAATATTTAAAATTCAAAGGCAGAAATCCTCTAAGAATATAAAAAGATCCTTTTCAAAAAGAAGGATAATAAGAGATCTTTTCACAACAACTGATACAAAGTTTTTTCAAAGTGAAAAGCACTGCTATCATTCTTACAGGAAATTGAAGAACAACAACACACACAGATCTTTAGTCTTCTTCAATTTTTGCTTCAGGCTTCAAAGGGACAACTCATCAACACCAGTCCAAGAAGTTTCTGAAGATCGTCATCAAGGCCTACACCCTGAGCAAAGCTCTCATCTTCCGGAACCTTTCTTCATCTTAGGGGGAGCTTTGACAACAACATCAACTAAAGTCTTCTCAGCTATTTGAGAAAAAGTAGACAACATCACTATTCATTTCCCACTATAAAAAAGGGTTTCTAACTCCCTTCAAAAGTAATCACCTGGTTGACAAATCTCCTTATCAAAAGACTTGATTTGGTTTTGGGGAACCTGATCAAAAGCCTAAAGGGTTGTGAGATCTCCCTTGAAATAGATCTTGTGGTGACAGGGTGTAAGACCCCAACCTCGGAGATGATCGCGTTCGGGCACCGTTTTGAGGGTCAAAACGGTGTCGGGTGGAAAAATGGTCAACATGAATTTTGTTCGTCTCGACGAGATCTACAACTTTCATGTTGACCACTTTTCGATTTGAGGTCATCTCAGGGGCACACGGCCAGGCACACGGCCGTGTGCCTACCCGTGTTCACTGATTTATTGCGTTTTGTGCTGTCTCGAGTCAGAGAAGTACACGGCCTGAGACACACGGTCGTGTCTCAAGCTGTGTGTGGGGCACACGGCCTCGAACACGGCGTGTCAAGACCCGTGTCGATCGGCGAATGAGCTACACGGCCAGACACACGGCCGTGTGTCAAGCCGTGTTCGGCCCAGTTTTTGGGATTTTGGATCTAATCTCGGCCGTTCGTTCCCTTGGATCTGGATCCGACGGTGGGGGATGCTCCTGGGGGGTTATTAGTCGGGAAATGGGGGGAGAAACCCTCATTTTCACTTTGAGTTTCTCTTTCTTCATCTTAGAGAGAGGGGAGAACTCCTTTGGTGGTGTGAGCCCAAATTCCGGCCGCCGGCGGAGCACCGGAGCACCGATTCGCGATCCGAGTCCGGATCCTCGAAGGCAAGGGCGAGGCGAAGCTTTCCATCCGACTACATTTTCATGGCACCACGGAAATCTTCGAGGGTAACGATTCTCTTCATAGGGCATGTGTAGTCGCCCTTCTTTCTTGCATGGGGAGATCCCCCTCTCGCGAGTGAGCGTTGAGGCGCGGAATCCCTTCGGGTAGATATGTAAAGTCCCCGTTGTTAGAGCCCGGAATCGGAGTACGGGCGTAGGCATTGTGTGTGAAGCCTATTCGGGTTTAACCCGGATCGGTGATGTTTGCATTGCATGGCCGGAGAAGACTCCGCGCCGATGATTGTAGTTTTCCGAAATTTCTACGCGGTAGATTGCATACAGGGATCCTTGGGGGTTAGCCTCGAGGCGCACCCGGAAAGCTTGGGCGGAATCGAATTGCCGCCACGATGTTGCCTTGGAGGGCAAATCGGTACATAACGGGGTTATGTGCGTGTTTTGATCGTTTGTGGGAATGAGGAGAAACTTGGCCCGCACCGATGGCTAAATGGCCGTGGTGAAGTGAGCAACGGGCGGGTGGAACTCTACCCATTCCAAGTGGTCTCGGTAGAAGCGACCTAAAGTACATGGGACTTCCCGGGGGGCTGGAAACGGGCCTAGGCTTCGGCTGAAAGGGCTAAATGCTCACGTGTGTTGCCATCCGAGGGATGGTGGTGGAATCGCGGTGTCGGACTGGGTCCGGACCGGGTTCACCGATTAGTGCCCTGAGAGCACGGAGTGTGCGGCCGTGCGTGCTGACACTTGTGGCGAATAGAATACTTTATAAAATTGCTATGGTAGCTTTATATGCAGGGAAGGAGCACCGCCGTCCCGAGAAACGGGACGGGGTCGTTATAATTTGGTCAGCTTTGCTGACCGTTGCCCTTTTGTATTGCCACCTCTTGGGTGGGTTGTTCCTGCAGGTGCTGTTGCGGAGCCAAGCGGCAAATAGCGGGCTAAAGCCCAAGTTGCAGCGCCAGCCCTCGAAGGCTTATTTATTAGCTTTTTCATATTCATGTATGGCCGGCTTGCGTGCCGATGTATGAAAGACGCTATCTTGTTAAGCGAACATTTTTGTAAGGCCTTAAGGCCATGAACTATTCTGTGTATGTACTCATTCCTGGGTTGTAGTGGACATTCATGCTCTGTGGCAGGGTTCTTATCTTTTTGCAACTTAATTAAATTGCTTCCGCTAGGTGTTGTGTAGGACGCTCTGATTGGTTGTGTGGTTTCAACGCGTAACCAACCGGTCTGTCCGTAGTATATGGCGTTGGGCCCCGGCCGGACCTACTGTTATATGCTATGCGACGGATAGGGGTGTTACAAATTGGTATCAGACTTCTGGTTTCGGTCAAGCTTAAATGAATTCGTGGACGAATTCACTTTAAGGGGTGGTGAGCACATTGTGTGCGTCATCGTTATAACATGAAAAGAACCCATGAATGTCCACTTAGGAATGAAAATACACATGATTGAGGAACCTGCGTGTTCTTATAATTGCTGTTTGCAGTAATTTTTGGTCGCTTATCGGTGTTTTGCACGATTTTTAGGTGACCAGAAGTGGTGCTGGGCCGTCTGAACGGCCAGGTTCTGAGGCGAGCAGTGCGCCAAGCGATACGCCTGCAACACCTTTGTCTGCCGAGACCATTAGGTTGGTGGCGGAAGCGGTCATGGCAATGATTAATGCGCAGCCTGCAAGGCAGGTGCAGCAGCCTGCTCCTGCTGTGGAGCAAGTACCGGTTCAGACGGCAGAGCGAAGGAGGGTTGAGCAAGTTGTGTTGGAGCCAGAGTTGCCGCGGAGAGCAACTGAAAGACAACTGAAGCACGTGATGGGCTTTCACCCACCGGTGTTCACGGGGGCAGAAACCCCGACCCAAGCAGAGGATTGGCTCTCAAGGGTCAACAGGGTGATGACTGCGACAGAAACTGAAGAGTGGCAGAAGACCACTATAGCGACGTTCCTTTTGGATGGGGACGCAAGGCTGTGGTGGGAGGGCCTAGAGCTGCATCAGTTGAGGGGAAGGCCATTGGCCGAAGTCCCGATGGAGGAGTTTGCGAGATTATTTATGGCTCGATACCTCCCCTCGGCGCAGAGGATTGCGCTAGAGAGCGAATTCCAGAAGTTGGTGCAGGGTGATGGCACCGTTGATGAATACCTCCACGAGTTTACTCGGCTAGGGAGATATGCCGGCGCTACCTTCGCAGACGAGGAGCGCAAGACGAGCCGCTTTTATGAAGGGCTAAGGGATGATTTGAGGTTGCTGCTGTCGGGCCCCAAGACGCAGGGTTTCATGACCCTGGTCAGTTCGGCCCGGTCCTTGGAGAAGGATATGAGAAACGTGCAAGCGAAGAAGGAGAGGGAATCTGGTGGCAAGAGATCAGAGTTCAAGGCGCCGACTACGTTGAAGTCGGGCTACCGCAGATTCTCCAAGAAGTCTAGGACGTCGGGTCCAGCTCCTTCTACAGGTGCCTCGGGGGCAACTACCAATCGAGCCCCGGGCGCTTGCTTCACGTGTGGAAAGCCGGGGCACTTTGCCCGTGACTGCTGGAGTGGACGCTCAAAGTCCGAAAGGAAACAAGGAGCTACCTACGAGGAAAAGGGCAAAGCGGTGGAGTCGACCGCGTCCCACTATGCTCCGACTCAGCCTAGAGTCTACAACTTGGGCCAGCAGGAGGCCATCAAGCAAGCGGATGTGGTGACATGTATGAGTTAATTTATGCAAGTTGACTTGAGAATACTATTACCTATTGCTTGTTAAGCTAATGTCTTTTGCTTAGGCTTTGTGTTGATTAGCGATAGTCCGGCACGAGCACTATTCGACACTGGTGCTTCGCATTCTTTCTTGTCCGAACAGTTTATATCGCGCATCGGAGTCCCTTCTTCGATGGCAAAGGACAAGCTAGATGTGTTGCTACCAAATGGGTGCTCGATGCGTGCGGACAGAGTGTGCGCCGTGAAGGTTCACATTGGGAGCCAAGAATTCGACTTGCTAGCATCATTGCTGCCGCTAGTAGAGTTCGATGTTATCTTTGGAATGGATTGGCTGTCAGAGCAGAAGGCTTGGATCGATTGCGACCGTAAGGAGGTCAAGCTGGGTGTAGGGCGGGAGACTACTTTCGAGGGGCTTAAGGGGTCGAGCAAGACACTAATGTCTGCTCTTCAGGTGGTGAAGGCGGTTCGTGCTGGTGCAGAGCTGTTCTTTGCGATAGTGGGGGCTGTGGAGCCAAAGTCCCCGTTGGATAGCATCCCCGTGGTTTGCGAATACCCCGATGTGTTCCCGGATAGCCTTCCCGGAGCCCCACCGCAGCGAGAGATTGATTTCACGATCGAGCTCGTGCCGGGTGCCAAACCCGTGTCACGTGCTCCTTATAGATTGGCGCCAAAGGAGATGGCGGAGTTGAAAGTTCAGTTGGAGGAACTGATGGAGCAAGGTTATGTGCGTCCAAGTTCGTCGCCTTGGAGCGCACCGGTCCTCTTCGTTAAAAAGAAGGACGGTAGTATGCGGCTGTGCATCGACTACAGAGAATTGAACAAGTTGACGGAAAAGAATAAGTACCCGATCCCGAGGATTGATGATCTCTTTGATCAGTTAGTCGGATCGTCGGTATACTCCAAGTTGGACTTAAAGTCGGGGTACTATCAGCTGAGGATCAGGGAATGTGATATCCCAAAGACGGCGTTCAGTACGAGGTACGGGCATTTCGAGTTCACGGTCATGCCGTTTGGACTGACGAATGCGCCATCGGTGTTTATGGATCTGATGAACAGGACGTTCAGAGATTTCCTGGATCGCTTTGTGATCGTCTTTATTGACGATATTTTGGTATACTCGCAGTGCGAAGAAGACCACTTCAAGCATTTGCATTTGGTGTTGGAGACTCTGAGGAGGAATGAGCTTTACGCAAAGTTCTCCAAGTGCGAGCTCTGGCTACCTTCGGTAGCGTTCCTTGGTCATATAGTGAGTGGGGAAGGTATAGCGGTGGATCCGGCGAAGATTGTTGCGATACGGGAGTGGCCTGCGTTATCTTCTGTCGCGGAAGTCCGTAGTTTTCTCGGGCTTGCCGGATATTACAGGCGCTTCGTAGAGAACTTCTCGCGGGTAGCGTTACCTCTCACGAAGTTGACAAGGAAGGATCAGAAATTCTTGTGGACGCAAGAGTGCGTGCAAGCTTTTGAGGAGCTGAAGAGGCGGTTGACCACGGCGCCAGTGCTTAGTTCGCCGAGTGGGACCGAGGGCTTTGAGGTGTATAGCGACGCTTCGGGTAGTGGCTTGGGCTGCGTGTTGTTGCAGCATGGAAGTGTGATCGCGTATGGATCGCGTCAGCTGAAAGTGCATGAAAGGAATTATCCGGTGCACGACTTGGAGTTGGCGGCCGTGATTTTTGCACTCAAGTTGTGGAGGCACTACCTATACGGTGTAAGAGTCGATATATACACCGATCACAAGAGCCTAAAATTCTTGTTGGATCAAAAGGACCTTAATATGAGGCAGAGGAGGTGGATGGAGTTCCTGGGGGACTACACCTTCAAGATACATTATGTACCCGGGAAGGGCAACGCAGTTGCGGATGCGCTGAGCCGCAGGGCTCCCGCCCAAGCCAACTGGTTGTCGGTGCATGATGAGCGGCTAGTACGGGAGTTGGAGGAGCTTGAGATCTGTTGCGTGGACAAGCAGACGAGCGCCAAAGCAATGTTAAACTGGACAGAGGTGCAGTACGACCTGGCTGACCGGGTTCGGCAAGCATTGGAGTTGGATGATTCCATGAAGGAGCTATTGGAGGCCGCTTTGGATGGGTCAAATTCCCAGTTCTCGGTAGAAGACGGGTTATTAAGGAAGGATCATCGTTTGTGCGTCCCAAGTGGGGGTAACCTCCGGGCGGAGTTGATGTACGAGGCTCATCATACCAAGTACTCAATCCACCCAGGGAGCACGAAGATGTATCGCGATCTCAAGAAGTTGTTTTGGTGGCCGGGGCTTAAGAAAGATGTGGCGTTGTACGTGGCTAAATGCCAAACGTGCGCCTTGGTGAAGGCGGAGTGCCAAAAGCCAGGAGGATTTCTGAAATCCTTGCCTATACCGGAGTGGAAATTCGACGACATATCCATGGACTTTGTGCACGGGTTGCCAAGGTCAGAGAAGGGGAACGACGCCATCTGGGTGATCGTAGATCGGCTAACCAAGGTATCTCATTTCATTCCGCATAGGAAGGATGATCCAGTCGAGAAATTGGCAAAGTTGTACGTTGACAATATTGTTAGGCTGCATGGTGTGCCTCGTAGCATTGTGAGTGATCGCGATGGGCGGTTCACGTCAAATGATTGGAGGTTGGTGCAGCAGATGTTGGGAACAAAGTTAAAGTTCAGTACAGCTTTCCATCCGCAGACGGATGGGCAGACCGAGAGGGTCAATAGAACGATGGAGGACATGCTACGCATGTGTGTCCTGGACTTCGGTAAGCATTGGGAAGACCATCTTTATTTGGTGGAGTTCGCGTACAACAACAGCTACCAAGCGAGCATACAAATGGCGCCCTTCGAGGCCCTGTATGGTAGGAAGTGTCGCACGCCGTTATCGTGGCTTGAAGCGGGTGAGGCAAGGTTGTACAAGAAGCAGGAGGTGGAGAGTGCTACCTCGTTAGTGCGGATCATTCGGGAGCGCTTGTTGATCGCTCAGGACCGGCAAGCGAAGTATTACAATGCCAAGCACCGGAACGTGGAGTTCGCGGTAGGCGATTGGGTATACCTGAAAGTGAAGCCGTTCAAGGGGGTTTCGCGGGTGAGACGCTTGAAGAAGCTGAGCCCAAGGTACTTTGGACCTTTTGAGGTCTTGGAGCGAGTCGGCGAAGCTGCATACCGTTTGAAGCTATCAGTGGAGTTGAGTGGATTACATGATGTGTTCCACATTTCTGTGTTGCGGAAGGCGGTGCAAGAGCCTTCGCAGGTGATCGCGGCTGATCAAGTACCGGTTGAGGAAGGGTTGACAACGAAAGTCAAGCCCATATCTATTGAGGATTTCGAGGTCAAGCGGCTTCGGAACAAAGAAATCAGAATGGTGAAGGTCCGTTGGGATAACTGCGGGCGCGAGGAGCTCTCTTGGGAGCGAGAGCAGACAATGCGTGAGGAGTACCCCGAGCTGTTCCCCTCAGGTACTCGTTATGTTTATTTTGTGTAGTCTCTGTTCTTAATTTCGGGACGAAATTCTCTTAAGGGGGAGGGAGTTGTAAGACCCCAACCTCGGAGATGATCGCGTTCGGGCACCGTTTTGAGGGTCAAAACGGTGTCGGGTGGAAAAATGGTCAACATGAATTTTGTTCGTCTCGACGAGATCTACAACTTTCATGTTGACCACTTTTCGATTTGAGGTCATCTCAGGGGCACACAGCCAGGCACACGGCCGTGTGCCTACCTGTGTTCACTGATTTATTGCGTTTTGTGCTGTCTCGAGTCAGAGAAGTACACGGCCTGAGACACACGGTCGTGTCTCAAGCCATGTGTGGGGCACACGGCCTCGAACACGGCGTGTCAAGACCCGTGTCGATCGGCGAATGAGCTACACGGCCAGACACACGGCCGTGTGTCAAGCCGTGTTCGGCCCAGTTTTTGGGATTTTGGATCTAATCTCGGCCGTTCGTTCCCTTGGATCTGGATCCGACGGTGGGGGATGCTCCTGGGGGTTATTAGTCGGGAAATGGGGGGAGAAACCCTCATTTTCACTTTGAGCTTCTCTTTCTTCATCTTAGAGAGAGGGGAGAACTCCTTTGGTGGTGTGAGCCCAAATTCCGGCCGCCGGCGGAGCACCGGAGCACCGATTCGCGATCCGAGTCCGGATCCTCGAAGGCAAGGGCGAGGCGAAGCTTTCCATCCGACTACATTTTCATGTCACCACGGAAATCTTCGAGGGTAACGATTCTCTTCATAGGGCATGTGTAGTCGCCCTTCTTTCTTGCATGGGGAGATCCCCCTCTCGCGAGTGAGCGTTGAGGCGCGGAATCCCTTCGGGTAGATATGTAAAGTCCCCGTTGTTAGAGCCCGGAATCGGAGTACGGGTGTAGGCATTGTGTGTGAAGCCTATTCGGGTTTAACCCGGATCGGTGATGTTTGCATTGCATGGCCGGAGAAGACTCCGCGCCGATGATTGTAGTTTTCCGAAATTTCTACGCGGTAGATTGCATACAGGGATCCTTGGGGGTTAGCCTCGAGGCGCACCCGGAAAGCTTGGGCGGAATCGAATTGCCGCCACGATGTTGCCTTGGAGGGCAAATCGGTACATAACGGGGTTATGTGCGTGTTTTGATCGTTTGTGGGAATGAGGAGAAACTTGGCCCGCACCGATGGCTAAATGGCCGTGGTGAAGTGAGCAACGGGCGGGTGGAACTCTACCCATTCCAAGTGGTCTCGGTAGAAGCGACCTAAAGTACATGGGACTTCCCGGGGGCTGGAAACGGGCCTAGGCTTCGGCTGAAAGGGCTAAATGCTCACGTGTGTTGCCATCCGAGGGATGGTGGTGGAATCGCGGTGTCGGACTGGGTCCGGACCGGGTTCACCGATTAGTGCCCTGAGAGCACGGAGTGTGCGGCCGTGCGTGCCGACACTTGTGGCGAATAGAATACTTTATAAAATTGCTATGGTAGCTTTATATGCAGGGAAGGAGCACCGCCGTCCCGAGAAACGGGACGGGGTCGTTATAATTTGGTCAGCTTTGCTGACCGTTGCCCTTTTGTATTGCCACCTCTTGGGTGGGTTGTTCCTGCAGGTGCTGTTGCGGAGCCAAGCGGCAAATAGCGGGCTAAAGCCCAAGTTGCAGTGCCAGCCCTCGAAGGCTTATTTATTAGCTTTTTCATATTCATGTATGGCCGGCTTGCGTGCCGATGTATGAAAGACGCTATCTTGTTAAGCGAACATTTTTGTAAGGCCTTAAGGCCGTGAACTATTCTGTGTATGTACTCATTCCTGGGTTGTAGTGGACATTCATGCTCTGTGGCAGGGTTCTTATCTTTTTGCAACTTAATTAAATTACTTCCGCTAGGTGTTGTGTAGGACGCTCTGATTGGTTGTGTGGTTTCAACGCGTAACCAACCGGTCTGTCCGTAGTATATGGCGTCGGGCCCCGGCCGGACCTACTGTTATATGCTATGCGACGGATAGGGGTGTTACAGAGGGCACCTGAGCAAAAACCTGTAGTGACAGGGCACCTGATCAAAAACCTGTTAGTGGATTCCTACCAGGGTGGTAGAAGAGTGGATGTACCCAAATTTGGGGAACCACTATAATTTTCTTGTGTTGTCTTGTTGTTCCTTTCTGTATTTCTATTGTAATGTGATAGTTTTCTTTTTCTTACTTCTCTTTATACATATACTGGTATCATTTAATTTAATTCTGCTATAAAAACTAATCATGTTTTTCAAATACTCTATTCACCCCCCCCCCCTCTAGAGGTAGTCGAATCTATCTCCTCACTTTCAATTGGTATCAGAGGGTGTGTTTCAATTGGTTTCACAGGCTAATACCTGAACCAAAAGTTCCTTTGATAGATCTTAATAGTTGTAGTGACTCTCTTGTATTATGGCACAGAATAAAGAATATTCAAGCACCAGACCTCCAGTCTGCAATCTTAATAAGTTTGAAATCTAGAAGGCAAGAATCAGATTATATATGAACTCTATTGATGAAGATATCTACAACTGCATTTTGACAGATCCTCCAACTCAAGAGGCTATTACTTCAACAAGTACAAATGCAGTCCCACCACCTGAGTGGATTGATGCTCAGAAGAAGGCAAAGGTTGCTGATGCAAGGGCCATGAACATTCTGGCACAAACTATGTCAGATGACATGTTCTAGAAAGTGGTTGAGTGCACTTCAGCAAAAGTCATTTGGGACTCTCTAAACCGAATGGTTGCAGGATCAGTTGATGAGAGAAAGGATAGAAGATCCCATCTCATCTCTCAATATGAAAATTTCCAGAAAGATGAATCTGAGTCAGTAGCTAACATGTACAACAGACTCAGCTTAATTGTCAATGAGCAAAAGAACCTGGATAAAAACATCTCACTAACTGAGATAAATGACAAGATTCTTATGTGCTTCCCAAGCACATGGGACTCCAGGATCTGGCCAATCAAGGAGGCCAGAAGCCTGAATGAAATATCCACTGAGTCTCTACTAGGCAAGCTCAAGTCCTATGAGAAGCTGATAAAACAAGAGAAGTAGCTGATCATAAGACCTCCTCATCAGGAAGGAAAGAGCAAAACATTACTTTCAAGGCATCTAAAGGACCAGAAGCTCCTCAAGAAAATGATGAGCTCATAAGCTTACTAGCCACGAGATTTTACAAGATGGCCAGAAAAGATTTCAAAAGAAAGTCATCCAGACAAGATGACAGACCAAGATATGACAAAACTCCTACCAAGGAGATTGTCTGCTTTGGTTGCAGAAAACCTGGACACATTCTTCCTGAGTGTCCAGAGAATCAGATCAAGGAGAAAAGAAGAGATAAGGACTCCAGAAAGAAGTACAATAAGCCCTCCTCAAGCAAGCATAGAGGAAGGAGGAAGGTTTTGTTGCTGAAACCTGGAGTGAGATAAAAGAAGAATATTCATCTTCCAGCTCCAGCGAAGATGAGGAAGAAGATAAAGCAAAAGAAGTTTTCTTGATGGACATCAATGCATCATGCACCTTTTCAGAAGCTGAGCAAACTGAAGAAGAATCTGAATCTGAAGAGGATCAGGTAATATCTTGATTTGATTTTAATTCAGAACATTTCAGAACTAAATTTAAATTTTTATGTAATGACCTAATCAAATCTGAGAAGGAAATCAAACTTCTCAGAGATAATCTAATTGAACATGAAAATTTGTTATCTGAAAACATTGAATTAAAACATAAACTAGTTATTGCTTCAGAAGAAATTAATTCTTTAAAAATTAAACTAAATGAGGCTAAGCAATTTGAAGAATCCCTTAATGGGAGAAGCATCAAATTGATGAACATCACAAACACAGTAAATGTCAGGCTCAATGGCAAGATGGGTTTAGGTGTTTCATCAAGCCAACCTCATTTAATTCAGAAAAACATTCTTTCTACACCCATAAAACTTATATCTGAAAAGGGTAAAGAAAAGGAAGATGAAAACAATGAACCAACTGAATTAAAACAGAAACCTAAGAAAAAGAGAAAGAATAAGAAAAACCTTAATCATAATTATGTTCAATAGATTTCGTTTAACTCAGATCTATGAAATGTGTACAGTTCGTCGAACTCAAGTCGACGAACTCCAAACGCAAATTTTTATTATAATTATTCTTCGAACTGCAATCGACGAAACCAATATGGTTCGTCGAGCCGAGATCAACGATTTTGGGGCTCAGAGAATGAATATTTCCATTCTCTGAACGGAGTTCGACAAACTCATCCCGATTCGTCGAACTCAGGTCGACGAACTTATTAGAATTCATCGATCCCAGTATAGCCAAACACAAACATTAATTGTTCAAGAATATTTAATCATTCAAAAGAATTTGTTAACCCATTTACCCAATGGATAATTCCACCTAGAAAAATTTCACCCTCTAGGATATAAGAACCAACCTGAATACTCTTATATTTCTAGCTTTAAGTTTGAAAAGAATCAAGGACCTAAGGTTACCTGGGTTAAGAACACCTAATTTTTCTGTTTGCAGGTGAAAGACTACCCTACTATAGAGGAACAGTGGTACTTGGATAGTGGATGTTCAAAGCACATGACAGGAAGCAAGGACAACTTAACAAACTACAAATTTAAGCTTGGTCCAAAAGTGATATTTGGTGACTCTAACTGTGGCCAAACTGAAGGCTATAGGATTATCAAGGTTGGATCTATCACTTTCAGAAAAGTAGCATATGTTAGTGGTCTAAAACATAACCTTATATCCATAAGCCAATTATGTGATGAAGGTTATCAGGTATCCTTTAACCATTCTTCTTGCATTATTTCTTCTGTAGATAATAAAATTGTTTTAACTGGTCTTAGACATGGAAACATCTATGAAGTAAACTTCAAATCTGCTCGGTCAGAAATCTTTTTATTTAATTAAATTAGTAATAATAATGAACTATAGCATAAAAGATTAGGACATGTTAATCTTAAAAATATTGCTAAACTCTCTAGGGACAACCTTGTTAGAGGATTGCCTTCTTTCCCCTATAAGAAGGAAAGCCTTTACAGGGCTTGTCAATTAGGCAAGCAAACCAAAAATAGTTTTAAATTTATTCATAAGAGTGATTCACCCAGGATTCTGTATTTGCTACAAATGGATCTATTTGGACCCATTAATGTACAGAGCTTGGGAGGGAAATCTTATACCTTAGTCATTGTAGATGACTTCTCTAGGTTCACTTGGGTGTTCTTGAGAAACAAGTCAGATAACTTTAAAGTTCTTAAAGATTTTCTTAAGAGCATAAAGATTGAGTATTCTACTCCAGTTGCATTGATCAGAAGTGACCATGGTACTGAGTTTGAATATCTTCCTATGCAAGAATTCTGTGAGATGGAAGGTATCAGGCATTGTTTCTCGGCTTCTAGAACTCCTCAATAAAATAGGGTAGTAGAAATGAAAAATAGAACCCTGATTGAAGCTGCAGGAACATTTCTTGTAGATGCACACATGCCCCTATCCTTTTGGGCAGAGGCTATAAGCACAACAAATTATGTCCTTAACAGAAGTTTGATACATAAACTTAAGGACAAGACTCCCTATGAATTACTCAAAGGGAAGTAACCAAAAATAGACTATTTTAGAATCTTTGGTTGTGTATGTTACATTCATAATAATAACAAGATACACCTTAGAAAATTTGAGGCTAAAACTGCAATGGGAATTTTTCTTGGATATTCCCAAGTCAGCAAGGCTTATAGGGTATTTAATAAATCTACTTTGAAAATAGAAGAATGTGTTCATATTTCTTTTGATGAAGCTAACTTGTATTACAAGGAGAAGGATTCTTCTACCAGTAACTTATTGCAGGTACCCAAACCGTGTGAGAAATAGGATGATCTGAACCTTACCAATGAGGCTTGAACACATTCTTCTCCATATATTGATGAAGATAGTGAAGAAGAGGTCAGTAATATAATTGTTGAACCTTCAATTGCAAATTTAATTCCACAAGAGGAATTAATTCCCAATGTTTTTGCTGAACCAACTCCTCCAATTGATCTTGTCATACATAGAGATCACCCTGTATCTCAGGTGATTGGATACATATCAGTTGGTGTGAAAATAAGGCATCAACTCAACCAAAATTTGATGCATGCTTAATTTATATCTCAACTTGAGCCCCAAACCATAAAAGATGCAGAGCAAGATCCCCACTGGATCACTGCAACACAAGAGGAGCTCAATCAGTTTGAGAGATGAAAATTTTGGGACTAGTTCCTAAATCCAAAGACTCACAAGTTATTAGAACTAAGTGGGTATTCAGAAACAAACTGGATGCACAAGGAGCAATCATCAGGAGCAAAGCAAGGCTGGTAGCACAAAGAAAACAGACAGGAAGAAGGAATTGACTATGATCAAACCTTTGCACCTGTTGCAAGACTGGAAGCTATCAGAATTTTTCTTGCATATGCAGCCTACAAAAAGTTGAAAGTCTACCAAATGGATGTCAAGAGTGCCTTCTTGAATGGTGAACTCAAAGAGGAAGTATATATTGAACAACCACTAGGTTTTATTTCTCCAACTCATCCCTCTTTTGTTTTCAAATTGCATAAAGCTCTTTATGGTTTAAAAAAAGCTCTAAGATCTTAGTACGAGACCTTAGCTAGCTTTCTTTTAGAGCATAAGTTCACTAGGGGAATTGTAGATAGAACTTTGTTTACTAGGCATCATAATAATAACATACTGTTAGTACAAATATATGTAGATGACATCATTTTTGGCTCTACTGATTCCAAGCTATGCAAAAGGTTTTCTGACCTGATGCATACCAAGTTTGAAATGAGTAGCATAGGTGAACTTTCTTACTCCCTTGGTCTCCATGTAAAGCAATCCCCTGATGGAATTTTCATCTCCCAATCCAATTATGCTAAGGAATTAGTTAAAAGATTTGGGTTGAATGATGCCTCAGCCAAGAAAACACCCATGGATTCTAATGTTGTGATTGATTCTGATGAACTTGATAAGCTAATTGATTAGAAAACATACAGGGCTATTGATGGGTCCTTATTATATCTCACAGCTAGTAGGCTAGACATAATGTTTGTTACATGTCTTTGTGCTAGGTTCCAAGTGAACCCTAAAGAATCTCACCTTATTCCTAAAAAGAATTTTGAGATATATAAAGGGTTGCCCAAATCCAGGACTCTTTTATCAAATTGAGTCAGAATTTGAATTAACTGGATTCTTAGATGCTGACTTTGCTGGATGTAGAGTTGACAGGAAAAGCACATCAGGAATATGTCAGTTCCTTGGTGATAGGCTTGTGTCTTGGTTTTGTAAAAAACAAACATCTATTTCCACCTTAACTGCAAATGTTGAATACATTACAGCTGGCAGTTTTTGTTCACAAATATTGTGGATTCAAAACCAACTCCTGGATTATGGTTATAATCTAAATAATTCAACTATATTTTTTGATAGTACTAGTGTAATTTCCAATGCACAAAATCCAGTACATCATAGTAGGACAAAGCATATAGAAGTAAGGCATCATTTCATTAGAGATTGTGTTGACAAAAAGAAAATTAACATTGTCTTTATCTCCACTGATTTCCAAAGAGCAGATATCTTCACTAAACTTTAGATGAGAATTAACATCTGTTCTTTTTGAATCTACTGAGTATGATCAATGGAGAAGGTTAATTTAATTTTCTGTCTGAGGTCGAAGAATTGGTCATAGTTCGTCGAACAGAGATCGACGATCTGAGAACTGTTCCTGAGAAAATTCGTCGACCTGAGATCGACGAACTCTCTGTATGAAGTAATTTTAGTCGAGCTGAGATCGACTATAATGCTTCAGAAAAATATTCGTCGACCTGAGAATGATGAAAAGTTTTCCCCTCTTCCAACTGAGATCGATGATATCATTTCTTCATGAAATTTTTTGTCGACCTGAGATCGAAGATTTATTTTCTTTTCGCAGGATGGAGTTTACTGCTTCATATTCCGAAAACCTTTATAACTAGGTTTTCTTCGAGCTCCTTCTCGCGCTTTCTATTTCTCTTGCACTTGATCTCTCTTTCCTTTTCCAAGAAAAAAATGGCGATTCCGGCGACTTCCCTCTCTAGCATGAAGTACGACACCGGCTTTGACATCGACTTCGATTCTTTCCATCATTCTGATAAAATTTTCATGAATATTCTACAGCTATTTGAAGAACAGCAACTGAAGAAAATCATGACCACCAGGATCAAGTTGCCAGCAAATGAAATAAGGGAATGGGTTTATACTACAACTACTCCAGACGCAGATACTATGACTGGTACCATTGCAGGCAATCAGGTTACCCTAACCCCTGTTGTTTTAACAGAGATTTTTTGTTTGATAAATGGAGAAGAGGTATTAAAATAAATAGGTCTGAATATGATAATATGCTGATCAAAATGGGTCATTCTGAAGGAAACCCTAATAAACTTGTTGGAACACCCTATTACTAATTTGGGTCAGGATCACTCTGTCAATAGGATTGTTGCTTTGACCTTGTTGTATAGAGAAAAGGTCAACTAGTTATGTATAAGGATTAGGACTTAGGATTGAAGATTTCCCTAAGACCTCCTAGTTCAGATGCAGAAGCCAAGAAGAAGAATTGAAGTTGTCGTCGAGCTCAGATCGACGAAGCGTCGAACTCAGTTCAACTATCTGTGAGTTCAGACTGACAAAGCGTTGACCTCAGTTTGATGATCTCTGAGCTCAAGTCGATGAGGCATCAAACCCAGTTCGAAGATCTCTGAGCTCAGATCGACGATTTCTGTCCAAGTCAAATTCCAATCTCTTTGAGCTCAGATCGACGATTTCTTTTTGAGATCGACGATTTCTAGGATTTTGTCAGCTTATTGAGGATTTCAAATCAGAGCATTTATTGCAAAAGCTTTCTAGCCGTTATAATAAATCTGGAGTAAGTTTCAAGGAAACAAAGAAGGAATGTACTTAGGTTGTTTCCTCCAGAGACTGTTAACAATTAAGGAAAGCATTTATGACTTTGCTAACGCCTATTTTCAAGATTTGATGACTGGAGTTCTTATCTTCATCATTTTAGAGAGAACAAAAGGACATACAGCAGAATACTCAAAAGAGATATAGAGACACACAGAGAAAGGAAAAGAAGATCAATAACTCAGAAAAATTGAACAAGTTATCTTTCTGATTCCTGCTGATCAAAAGTTTTCTCAAGTCTTCATCATTCACACTCCAGACAACAAACATTTCAGTTTTGCTGAAATCATCTAGTACTGGAGCCATCATTTCATTGAAGACCTATCACCCTTGCAAAGCTTCCAGTTCCTGAACTTCTGCTACATTTCAGGGGGATATTTGACAACATCTCATCCACTAGTGCTTCTCTTTGATAGTTGACAGAGAAGACAACTTCACCCTTTTTCTTTTCCTTTCCTTTAAAAGGGTTTTTTAACTCCCTTCAAAAGTTTTGCTTTGGTTCCTGAGACCTGATCAAAACTCAGTGGTGGCAAGACACCTGATCAAAAAATCTGGTTTGGTTTTTGAGAACCTGATCAAAAGATCAATTGGGCCCAGGACACCTGATCAACTCATCCTACAGTGGATTCCTACCAAGGGTGGCAGAAGAGTGGATGTACCCGGTTTTGGGGAACCACTATAGCACCTTGTGTCTTCTGGAATGCTTGCTCTTTCTTGTGTTGTGTGCTGTGAATTATTTCTTTTGTAGTTTTTTTATTTCAGTTTCTGCTTAGCACTCTACACTTATTAAATCAAGTCTTCCACTGCTAAAATAATTTTTAATTTACCAAAATTATTTTAAATCACTCTATTCACCCCCCTCTAGAGTGAAAGATTGATCTTACCCTCACTTTCAAAACTGCTTAAAAAGAATTTATCTGCTGAATATAAATTCCTTGTTGATGTTGTTGGTAAGGTGTTACTGGACAAACACACAACCCATGACAATATAACCAGGCACCGGTTCTTAGTGATGTGTGCTCTGGTAAATAAGAAGGTAGTAAATTGGGGAAAGTTATTGTTTAATTTTATTAAAAAAAAGAATTCTAAGAAAGAGGTGTGTTTTGGGAGGATATTAGGCATTTTCCTCCAGGCCAAGGCATCTGAGTTACTGGTCTCCCAGACCATATTCATAAATGCCTCCAAGAGGCTAACTTGTGCCTTGTTTGGTAGATGGGAGAGGACCATCTCTAAGCCATCCAAGGCTTCCTCCTCTTCCAGGACTTCTGAGGACACCAGGGAAGTTATAGCCACTCCCCACCTCCAGAAGATGTTATTCCTTCCATCAGCATTCCTTCACCTCCTCAACAACAACAATCCTCAACTACCCCTCCAATTCCACCTCTTCCACCACCATCACCGCCACAATCAACAATCATCATTCTTGAGATGAAATTATGACTGATTTCATTCCACTTCTATCTCCACTTCAAACTCATCTGGATGATATTCCATCCACTTCTCCACAGCCTAACTTCAACTTGCTATCTCCTCAACCATCTCCACAAAACTCTCCAATCCATCAATCCCCAATTCAATCACCCATTTATGAAATAACCACTACAATAATAACCACCACAACAATTCCTACTACCTCAATTCAAACTACCTCTACTGTTATTCCATATAACCCTCCTTCCACATTCTAAGAACACATCCATACTGATCTTTCACACTCCTTCTCTATTTGTTCTAATTATGGCCATCATAGCACTCATACTCCCTCTATTCCTGAACCTCTATTTTTAAATTTCTCTGATATTGCCAAAGATCTTCTTATATTCATTACTCCATCTCTTAAGAAGCTAATAGCTGAAGCTATTGCTCCTCTATCTACCTCCATCACTTCTCTCTCCACTTCAATTGCTGCTCTCCATTTTATCCCTTCTTCTGGGGGCCTGGCTCTAGGACCCTCTGAAACCAGGCAGGGGGAGATGTTAAATGAAGAAGCTCCAGTCCTAGCAGCTCCAGTTCTAGCAGCTCCAGTTCTAGTAGCAGCAGCAGTTTCTCCTCCAGCTCCTCCTCCAGCATTTTTTCTAGCAGCAGCAGCAGTTTATCCTCCAGCTCCTCCTCTAATAGTTTTTCCAGAAATTATAACTATTGGTGATTTTTTTATAAATCCCACAGTTGATTTGAATTCTTTACTCAATTCTTTCAATTCAGTCTACAGAAATGTTCTACCAAGTTTTTATGTTGATTTCTCTAAGGCTATTAAATGTTATTCTGCTCTAATAATCCTGCAGTTGTAGATCAACTAAGGGCAAGCTTTGCAGTTCCTGTGATTACAGAAATATTAGTTGTTGAAGATGTTTGCAGTCCTCCTCCTCGTTTGTGGGTTGAGTCCCCTATGCCTGATTTGGATGATATTATGTTTGCAGATGTGGAAGAAGAAGAAGGAAATCATATTGTGACTAAAAGTTCTGCAGAGTCAGAAATTCAAGTACAGCCTCGGACTGAGGAGCAAATTTCTAAAGAAGCTCTAAAAGAAATTGATGATCTGTATGATAATCCTCCTAGATCATCTGATGATGATGAGGATTCTGATGATTCTGATGAATCAAGTTCCAAGACGATAAAATATAAGAAGAGAAAGGCTCCTCCTAAGGATGTTCCTAAGCCTAATCCTACAGCTTACACACCTTACTATATTTTGAATAATATTACTCCTTATCCAAGAATGCCTAAGTGGATGTGGTACTCTAAAAATGAGCAGAAGACTAGGAAGAAGAGCAGGAGATACTCTCCTCTTCCTCAAAGGAACTGGAGAGGACCTCCTCCTCCTACTCCTCCTGTAGGTGCTACAGGGAATATTTCTCAATCTTCAAGAAATGTCTCTAAGACTCAGAAGCTAGCCTCAAGTAGTTCTCAATCTCAAAATCAAGCTTCCTATAAGTCCTCTAGACCATCTGGGAAATACATTCAATGCAGTCCTCCTAAGTCATATTATCAAAGAAAACATCAATAGAGATCTACTCCAACAAATTTTCTATAGCAATTTATTTTATTCAAAAATCCTTAAAAGACTTCTCAGGATGCTCAAAAAACTGATCTAGAGAGGCCTCTCTCTTCAGCTTATGAACCTGAGTTAGATCTAAATTTCAAAATAGCCAGATTTCAAGAACTGATTGGTTTATCTCAGATGAACAAAGCCAAAGTAGAAGGATCAGATCCATCAAAATTCACTAAATTGCCCACCTATAGACAGAAAGAGTTTGATTAATTTTAGGTAGACAGACAATTATTTGATCGAAATGAATATATGCAGGTACATCCAGAAGCTGTTGTTCTCAGAGCTTCATCTGTGATAGTTCTTGGAGTTCAAGACAAAAAAATATCTCAGAAGGAAGCAGAGAATCCTCACAGGACAATTATGTTTGCTAAATCATCTTCTGCTCCTTCCCTTGACAAATCTTGAACATTTTATTTCTCGGTGATATATATGTGTATTGTACTTAGCCATATTATATCTGCTGAATGATTTTAAAATTCTGTCATATTTTTATATTGCTTTGTGTTTTTATGATTTTCTATTTTTTTGTTGTTTAGTGACCTCACCCAAATAGGGGGAGATGTTGAATCCCTAGTTTGGATTTGGGCTAGAAGCACTAATACATTAATGACCAATCATGTATAGTTTAGGGTCAATTTATTTGGTTCTAAGGTTAGGATAGTCTTATTAGGTTAGACTCTTATGTTCTAGCCTTCAGAAGACTCCAGAGACTCAGACATAGAAGAAATTCAGTTTGCAAGAGTTCAGAAACATCAGTTCGAAGTTCTTCGAACTCAGCACGATGATCATCGATTGTAGATCGACGAACTCAGAGTTTTAACTCTGAGCTGAGCTCAATGATATTCGAGCTCAGATTGACGAACTCCCTCCTCTACTCAGTTTCTCTGATCAACGAAATTCTACCACAGGATGACGAACTGGGAGCTCAGCTTTGACAGATGCTTTCCAGATTAATTTTCTCTAAGCTCAGCTCGACAAAGATGATTTCTCAGCTCAAAGAACTTTGAGTTCAGGTCGACGAAATCTGTCCTGAGTTCACACTTCAAAGGGACAACACACACAGATCTTTAGTCTTCTTCAGTTTCTGCTTCACGCTTCAAAGGGACACCTCATCAACACAAATCCAAGAAGTTTTTGAAGATCTTCATCAAGGCCTACACCCTGAGTAAAGACCTCATATTCCTGAACCTTTCTTCATCTTAGGAGGAGCTTTGACAATAGCATCCACTAAAGTCTTCTTAGTTATTTGAGAAAGAGAAGACAACATCACTTTTCATTTCCCACTGTAAAAATTGTCTCTAACTCCCTTTAAAAGTTATCACCTGGTTGACAAGTCTCCTTATCAAAAGACTTGATTTGGTTTTTGGGCACCTCATCAAAAGCCTAAATGGTTGTGAGATCTCCCTTGAAATAGATCTTATGGTGACAGGGCACCTGAGTAAAAACCTGTCGTGGCAGGGCACCTGATCAAAAACGTGTTAGTGGATTCCTACTATGGTGGTAGAAGAGTGGATGTACCCAGTTTTGGGGAACCACTATAATTTTCTTGTGTCATCTGGTTGTTCCTTTCTTTATTTCTGCTGTGCTATGTTAGTTTTCTTTTTCTTACTTCTATTTACACATATACTGGTATCACTTAATTTAATTTCGCTATAAAAACTAATCAAGTTTTTAAAATACTCTATTCATCCCCCCTCTATAGTTATTAGGATATATCCCCTCACTTTCACTAGCGAATAATCTTAATTTGAATTGCTAATTGTCCGGATCGGGTAGGTCCTATTCGCTTGAGCGAACATTGGCATATAGCCCTTGTTCAATCTCTAAGAGGGGTAGCGACCCTTTGCATTGTTAAAGTTTTGTGTCATTAATTGCTTGAGATATCGATAGTGATAAGTAGAGAAGCCGCATGCTGTGAATCTAATTTAATTGTCGAACCCAAGAGCGGGTAGTTTTATCCGTCGAAACCGTTGGCCTACATCAATTGATATCTTTATGGATCATAAGTACCTGAAATACTTGTTGCATTATAAGGAACTGAATATGCGACAATGGAGGTGGTTGGAGTTTCTTGGGGACTACACCTTTGAGATTCATTGCACTCCCGGGAAGGGAAATGTAGTCGCGGATGCACTGAGTTGCAAGGCTCCAACACAAGCAAATTCGCTACAGATGCATGATGAGCATCTGATTCGTGAGTTAGAGGCTCTGTACATCTCTTGTGTTCATAGAAGAATGGGTGTGGAAGCATGCTTGAATTGGATGGAGGTGCAATATGACCTCACGTAAAGAATTTGACATGCGTTGGAGCTTGACGAGAGCATGAAGCGCTATGTATGGAGGTAGTGGATGGGTCAAATTCCCAATTCTCGCTAAACGACAGTCTTTTGTGGAAGGACGATCAGTTGTGCGTCCTGAATATTGGCAAGTTGCGGGTGGAATTGATGTATGAGGCTCATTTTACCAAGTACGCAATCCATCTAGGGAGCACAAAAATGTTCAAGGACATGAAGCGGTTATTCTAGTGGCCAAGGTTGAAAAAGGACATTGCACTTTATGTGGAAAAGTGCCATACTTGCTGTTGGGATTTGTCTCCACAAAACCTCAGATTTGTAGGAGGTCAGACCTTGAACTAAGATGAATTAAGGTGTATTTGATGCTGTGTTTAAGTTGTATGTGTGCAGGTTCTATTTGCCAAGTGTAGACCAATGTCAGTCTATAATGGGTCACCAAACACAGGACCATACAATGTAATCCCTTATTGAGTGATCCAAAGTGTTGGCCCATGTATAGCCTCTCTATTGGGATACACTTCCTATATGCACTTGGATTGATGGACAGAAGCATTGGAGCTAATTTCCTCAGAAAAATTTCTAAGTCCAAAATACTCGAGTAACCCCTTTGCTATACTCGAGTATCAGACTTAATACTCGTGTATATAAAACCATACTCGAGTAGTTAGTTAGACTTACTCGAGTAATCAGTTAGACTTACTCGAGTAGGCTCTGAATACTCGTGTATATATTTCTATACTCGAGTAGTTAGTTAGTCACTCGAGTAAGTTGTTTTCATACTCGAGTAAGTAACTTAATCACTCGAGTAAATCATATATCATACTCGAGTAGATCTTTTTTTCTCTTTTCTGCAAGTTCAAGTATTGATACTCGAGTAATTGATTTTGATACTCGAGTAAATCATTCGATACTCGAGTAGTTGATTTTAATACTCGAGTAAGTGAATGTTTCCCGGATTCATACGCTGATACTCGAGTATATCTTTGCTGATACTCGAGTAGATCTTTTCTGATACTCGAGTATATCGTTGCTGATACTCGAGTAGATCTTTGCTGATACTCGAGTATATCTCTTCTGCTACTCGAGTAGTTCATTTTTTTTTCTCTCAAGTAAATTTCTCTTCTCATACTCGAGTATATTCCTCTTTGTCACTCGAGTATCTAAATTCCCATACTCGTGTATATCTTCTCTTACTCGAGTATAGCAGTTCTCTATTCCAGATTTCTTCTAAGTATTTTGAATCCATCATTTCTGATTGGTCCACGTGTTATCCTTAATTAAGATTATGACCGTTGGAGTCCACCTATAAATAGGTCATTTCAGAATTGACTTATTAACAAGATTATAGAGATATTCTTTTTAAGAAAAAGAAAATTCCATGAACCCTAATTCTCACGCCGCCGCCGCCATCGCTGTTCACGGAAGAAACTTTGGATCGCCGATCTTCGTCTTCAACGACTATTCTCCAGCGATCCAGAAAAAGTGAATCACTCGATCTCGCCGAGCCTCAAGGATTTCAGATCTATCTTCTCGATCGAGGTGGTTCTAGTTTTCAGATTCGTGGATCTCTCTCTAGTCATCTTCAACCTTTTCTGATCAAGCCGAAGTTCCTAAAGAAGAAGATTGTCAAAGATCCAGATCTGAGATTATTGTTTTGATTTTTTTATTCTCAAACCAAAATTTCCTTGTAGGAGTTTTTCTCCGAGATTTGTAGGAAGATCTTTCTTCCGAGTTTTGTAGATCCAGTTGGATCGAGATTTGAAGGAACGTGGTTCCGAGGTGTAGGATTGTTTTTCAATCCGAGATAGTGGAGTAGCCGAGTCTAGTGATTTGCTAGATCGGTGAGGAAAGTGGACGTACCCAAGGTTGGGGAACCACTATAAATCTCTTGTCGTCTGTGATTGCTTGATGTGTGCTGTGTTAAATTTTAATTCCGCATTTGACACGCATTTCACCTATTCACCCCCCTCTAGGTGATTTAGGCTAACAACTTAGACCGCTCAATTGGTATCAGAGGGAGGTTGATCGTTAAAAGGTTAACACCTTGATCGTATCCTTCTAAGTTGAGTATCAAGCATGAGTAAGACTAAGGATTTTGCCAAGCTCCCTATCTGCACCAAGAACAACTTTCCTATGTGGAAGGAAAGGGTCAAATTCTTCATGGAAGCTGTAGACCCTCGGATCTTCATGATTGTTGAAGAAGGTCCTCATGTTCCTATGACCGCATCAACAATAGATCCAACCAGAAAGGTACCAAAGAAATTGATGGATCTAGACAAGGATGAGATTGCACTTGTCTCTCTGGACAAGAAAGCAAAGAATATCATAGCAAGTGCAGTCGATGACTCAATGCTGCAAAATCTGATTCATTGCCAATCTGCCAAGGAGATGTGGTAATCCCTAGTGACTCTAATGGAAGGTACAGAGGAAGTGAGGGATGATCGGAGATCCCTTCTGAATCAAAAGTATGAAGCCTTCCGGCAAGGTCACAAGGAAGCCATAGCTGACACATTCGAGAACTTTTTCAAGATAGTGAACGGCCTAAGAGTCTATGGCCGAGTCTTCACCAACGGGGAACTCAATGACAAATTCTTAAGATCCCTAACCAAGGAATGGGACAATAAGGTATGTGCCATTCGGGAGTTTGGAAGGTTAGCTGAGACGGACCCGCAGAATCTGTTCGGAAAGCTTATGTCTTACGAGCTACAAATCAACTCAAGAAAAGCTGAAGAAGAGACAAGCAGGTCTGCATCCAAGGAGAAATCTGTCGCTCTAAAGGCAGATAGCTCAAGGAAGATAAAGGCTAGCTCTCCTGCCCCAGTTCCTGAGGCTGATGAAGAAGAATCATCTGAGCCTAGCTCATCTGGCTCAGAACTATCTGATGGAGAGTTCTCCCTACTCTCAAGGCAGTTCAAGAAATTCTTGAACAAGAAGAAGCAATGGAGAGGCAAGGATGCCTCATATAGAAGATCACAACATGACAGTGATCATCGGAAGAAAGGCTCAAGCAGCCATGATAGGTATAATTCTAAACCGAACAAACAGATTTCTACTGACATCATTTGTTATTGTTGCAATAAGCCAGGTCACGTCATCGCCGATTGCCCTCACAAAAAGAAAGAGGGTGGAAGAAGAGAGGAAAAGAAATCCTCACACCACAAGAAGAGGACAGAGAAAAGCTTAGTAGCCAAGAAGAGCAAAACTCTCAGTGACTCTGACTCATCTGAGTCGAGTGAAGAAGAGGAAGCTTACTTCGGGCTCATGGCTCATTCAGATGATGAACAAGTCCCCCAGTTTACTGGGGAGGTAAAATCTCACACTCCTCTCTCTGATTCTGATGATGACAATGAGCAAGAGGGATATTCCTCTGAAGATGAATCTGAGCTCATGGGTCAGTATAAGGAGTTACTCACCGCCTACGAAAAATGTCGTAGATTAATGAAAACTCAAGCCAAAGAGATAAATACTCTACGAGCTAGTGAGAGCAGCTTGAGAGAAGAAGTCGATAAGACTAACTCTCTTCAAGAGAACCTCAATGCAGCTATGGAGGGATACAATAAAGCTCTCAAGCACATCGACCTTAAAGAGGAAATCATCAAAGAATTGGAACGACAACTCGAGGCTGAAAAGAAGCTTGTTGAGAGTTTCTCCAAGCCTAAGACAGTTCTTCCAATCGTTGCTGAATTCTCTGCTAAGGCCAAGGGTGCTGGTTTAGGCCACATTGCCTCTTCTAGTAAATCCTCTAGGAGAAACAAGGCCAAGAGAAAGAATAAGGCTGCCCGGAAGGCTCTAGCTGAAGAAAAAGGGAAAGCTCCCTTGGAACCTGTTGTGTTCAAGAAAGTTATCTTTCCCACGAACGAACTCGATCATGAGTCCACCTACGGACACTTTTCTAGGCCGATCCCTGAGAAGCCTAAGTCAAGATACCAAGGTTGGACTCGTCCTCGTAACTTTGGCGAGAGTGTCTTCAAGGCAACTTATGAGGAGATTCAGCTTCAAAGCTATGGACCTTATGCTCATGGTCATAATTTCAAAAAAACACCAAAAGTAAAACCCATTGTAGAAAAGCCTATGAAGGAGAAGACCTCATGTAACTGCCATCATCATGAAGCCTCTTCCTCCAAGAGTAAAGCTCCTGCTGGACCTTCACTCCAGAAAGTCAAGCAGGACTACACAAGGCAAAGATACAACAGGTTCAACTGTTGGTGCTGTGGCAGAATTGGTCATTTTGCCAGTGATTGTTGGTTCAATCCTGAAAATGCTGCAACCCCTAAAGTTAGCAACGTGAGAGTGACCACTCATGAGGCTAATACTCGTAGGGGGAGTATTCTAACTCGAGACCAAGGACCCAAACTTGTTTGGGTTCCTAAGGCTAAATGATTGTAATTGCAGGTATGTCCAAAGGCCACCAAAACGCCAATCTGGTATTTGGACAGTGGATGCTCTCGGCATATGACCGGGACAAGGAGCCTACTACAGAATTACATCCCAGTCTGCAACGAACCAAAGGTCATCTTTGGAGGTTCAGATCGTGGGACAACGAAAGGCTATGGTACGATTTCTAATGGTAGCGTATCCTTTTCGAATGTAGCATATGTTGAAGGATTGGAACACAATCTCATCAGCATAAGCCAACTATGCGACAAAGGATACGTAGTTGAATTCCATGCTGACAAGTGTTTGATAAAGTCGGTTAACAATATGGAAACTATTTTATCAGGCACTCGAAGCAGAAATATTTTCTGTTTAAATTTTATCTGTATAGACTCTTCGACACCAGTGTGTTTGTTAGCAAAAAGTAGTGCATCTCTTGCTGACCAATGGCACAAGAGACTAGCACATATTAATTTCAAAACTATTAATAAATTATTCTCTCAAAACTTAGTGCGTGATGCACCTAATGTCAAGTGCGTTATGGACAGTCCTTGTCACGCTTGTATCAAAGGCAAGCAAACAAGAAGTTCGTTTAAAAGCATAATAGGCAAGGATTCCAATAGAAGTTTGCAGCTTCTCCATATGGACTTGTTTGGTCCACTGCAGGTTAGAAGTTTGGGAGGTAAGGAATATATGTTGGTTATTGTGGATGATTACTCGCGCTTTGTGTGGGTGTTCTTTCTGAAACACAAGTCAGATACCTTCAGTATTTTCACTAATTTTGTGAGGCAAATCCAGAATGAATACAACTGTTCCGTAGTCAAAATCAGAAGTGACAATGGAACGGAATTCAAATCTGGAGCCATGACAGAATTTTGTGAAAGTCAAGGTATCTTTCATGAGTTTTCCTCTCCTCGCACCCCACAGCAAAATGGAGTAGCTAAGAGAAGGAACAGAACACTCATAGAGGCTTGTCGGACCATGTTGAGTGATGCCTCACTTCCGGAGTATTTCTGGGCTGAAGCCGTCAACACCGCTTGTCACGTGCAAAATCGAGCACTCATCAACAAGAACCATGATAAGACTCCTTACGAACTTCTAAAGGGCAGGCAACCAACCATTTCATACTTTAGAATCTTTGGCTGTAAGTGCTTCGTACTTAACAATGGCAAGTATCACTCTACCAAGTTTAGCGAGAAAAGCTTTGATGGTATTTTTGTAGGATATAGTAGCCATAGTAAGGCTTATAGAGTATTCAATAGAAAAACTCTGGTGGTGGAAGAGTCGATACATCTTGTATTTGATGAGACGAGTCTATTGCAAAGCAACTCGTCTAGTGCGCCTATTGTAGATGCAGGTACAAAGTTGAAAGAACTTAGCTTGGATGAACCTAGTGAAGATAAAAATGGGACATTCATCAAGGTCCCCTCTACAACCACCATTGGAGAGGTGGATGATCAAGATGAAGAAGATATCCCAGCTGAAGATGCAACTCCAGTGGCTGAAGAGATCCCAGATGCAAGGAACTTAGAGTTCAGACACTTGAAGGATCATCCTATGGACCAAATAATAGGAGATCCTCGGGATGGCGTCAGAACTCGTCGAGGTACAACTAACGAGAATTTACACTTAAGTTTTCTCTCACAGGTTGAACCAAAGAAATTTGAGGAAGCCAACTCCGATGCATCCTGGATTCTAGCCATGGAAGAAGAACTGAATCAGTTCAAACGATGCAAGGTTTGGACACTTGTTCCTAGACCCAAAGGTAAGAACGTCATCGGGACAAAGTGGGTCTATCGGAACAAGATGGATGAAGATGGAACTATTATAAAGAATAAAGCCAGACTTGTCGCAAAGGGATATCGTCAAGAAGAAGGAATCGACTTCGACCAGACTTATGCTCCAGTAGCGAGACTGGAGGCGATCAGGTTATTTCTTGCCTACGCTGCACTTAAGGGCTTTACCGTCTATCAGATGGACGTAAAGTCCGCCTTCCTGAATGGTGACATAAAGGAAGAAGTGTACGTAGAGCAACCGCCAGGTTTTGTTGATTCAACCCATCCTAATTATGTATATTTATTACAGAAAGCACTATATGGTCTTAAACAAGCTCCTCGAGCTTGGTATGAGACTCTGTCTAGCTTCCTTCTTGAGAACAAGTTCACAAGAGGAAAGATAGACAAAACATTATTTCTTAGGGAAATAAAAGGCAAGATTTTGCTAGTGCAGATCTATGTCGACGATATTATTTTCGGCTCTACGGATAACAACCTCTGCAAGAAGTTTTCTAAACTTATGCAAGGGAAGTTTGAAATGAGCAGTATGGGAGAGCTAAAGTATTTCTTAGGGCTTCAGGTGAAATAATCTGAAGATGGGATTTTCATCTCACAGACCAAGTTCACCAAAGAGCTACTTAAGAAATTCGGAATGGAGAATGCAACCTCTATGAGGACTCCAATGGCCTCAGCTATGTCTCTGGACAAGGATGAGAAAGGGAAACCTTTTGATGAAACCAAGTACAGAAGCATAATTGGGTCCTTGCTCTATCTTACTACGAGTAGACCAGATATAATGTTCTCAACATGTGTATGTGCTAGATTTCAGGTGAACTCTAAGGAATCTCACTACATCGCTGCAAAGCGAATCTTGAGATACCTCAAAGGTACACCAAATCTTGGCTTATGGTACCCAAGAAGTAATGATAGTGAACTAATTGGTTTTTCAGATGCAGATTTTGCAGGTAGCAAAGATGACAGGAAAAGCACCTCCGGGACTTGCCAATTTCTTGGAAGGAGACTCATTTCCTGGAGCAGTAAGAAACAAAACTGTGTAGCCATCTCAACGGCTGAATCAGAGTACATCTCTGCAGGCAGCTGTTGTGCACAGCTCTTATGGATCAAGAATCAGTTTGAAGACTACAACATAAAGTTCCAGAACATTCCCTTGTTCTGTGACTCTTCCAGCGCTATAGCAATAGCCAACAACCCAGTCTCCCACAGCCGGACCAAGCACATAGAGCTTCGCTATCATTTCATCCGGGAGCATGTGGAAAATGGAGATATAGATCTACAGTATGTCTCCACAGACAGGCAAGTTGCAGATATTTTCACCAAGCCGCTGGACGAGTCCAAGTTCTCGTTCTTCAAAACTGAGCTTGGACTGCTCAATAAAGAAGACCAGTGATGGACTCTCAAGATTAAGAAGATTTCAGTAGTGTTGGCTGTTCAGAGGTACAGTTTTTCAGTGGAAATAGACATCTACCAGGGAAATTCCTTCAAGTATTAGAGACTCGAGCATCGTTACACTTACACGAGTAAACGGCTAATACTCGAGTAAAAAGCTTCATATACTCGAGTAATCCAACAGTTACTCGTGTATGAACTTCTTAATACTCGAGTATGAAAACTCGTCAAGGACTTGACACTCGTGTATACTAATTACATACTCGAGTATGAATTCTTGATTACTCGTGTATGTTGTGACCTACTCAAGTATACTAAACCCCATACTCGTGTATGCTGTCATCCTCTACTCGAGTACTCGGATTTGTTCTGGATTTTCAAAATCTCTACTCGCACCTAGCAAATTGCCGCCTCGTTCAGGTATGTCATTATAGTTAATCCTTTTTTTAAAACCTAATTAGGATTATTTATATATATATTCAAAACGAAAAAGTCCTTTCCACTCCTCATTCACTCGAGTAGCCGCCGACTTTTCGTATTCCCGACTCCTGCTCTTCGTCCTCCGTCGCCGCAAGTTTTCAGAATCGCCGATGGCTCATCCCTCCTCCATGTTTGGAATCGGCTCTGAATTAGTGACAGATGGCATTGAAGATATCTCGGATGACTTCAAGAACCTACTGATTCTCCTGGACACGGCCGGATTGACCTTCGTTCTTCAAGAACCCTGCCGCCTCTTGCTTCCTGATGTTGAAGAGTTCTACAAAAATCTGAAGGTTAGACACAATGGCACCGTTCTGAAATCCAAGGTAAGGGGAGTTGAAATTCGGTTAGATAAAACCTCAGTCGCCACTCTGCTTCGGATGCCAGTGGTCGACAAAGAAGATGACCTAGACAAGGCAGATGCCGACCGCACCTCTCTATTCTGTGGTCGAGATCCTGAAGGTGGAGGTGAAACCTTGAATCGATCCTTGTTTAATCCAGAAGGGAAGTTTCTCGTTGACATCATCGCCAAAATCCTATGGTGCAAGACTTACTCCATTAGAGATGTATCCCAAAATCTATTCGATGTTATGCAAGCTATTGTCTGCAGGAAGAAATTCCAGTTCGGAATGATGATACTGGATAAAATCCGAGAAAGCGTCAAACATCCCAGTTTTGCTAGGATTATCTCCCTCCTCCTCCATGAGATCAATCCTACAGTATTTGACTTCTCCAAAGGGACTCCTCTTCACCACATGAATAAAGTTTCTATCTCTTCCATTCAGAGGTATGACCTCAAGATCCTGAACCCTGCCCAAGCCTCAAAGGCTGATGCCATCTCAGAACTACACCAAGATAGCAATTTACCTGAAGACAGGATCCCATCTCCTCCTCTACATCAAACTATTGCTACCTCTGGTGCTTTAGTTGAGGGGGAGCCTGCCTCTTCTCTTTCTCAGCTTCAAGTTTCTCCTGAATCAGTGATTCCAGCACAAGAAGAAGTCAGAGTTGCTACTCCTCCAGTTTCTCCTACTCCAGCTCATCTTCAATCAGCAATTCCTGAATCTAAACTTCCAGATACAGCTCACCTACTGTCTACAGCTGAAGATATCAACAGTCTCATTGATGAGCTAAGCTCAGATGCTCCTCCTTTTCAGAATGACTCTGCTGCCAAGTCTCCTGCTCAGTCTCCAGCTCTCTCCCCTTTGGGTGCCACAGATCTTCATGATGATATCATTCTGTCCGATGACGAGGAGGATTCCCCAGACCCTGTTGACCCTCCTCTGAGGACACTTGATTTCTCTCTCCCCTCCTTCACTGATCCCTGTGACTCCATTGAGTTAATCCAAACCAAGAGAGCTGTAAGCTCAGTGATTGTGGAAGAGATCCCCCCTTGGGCTGCTCCTGCTCCCTCAGTCCCTGCATCAACCTCAGCCCCTTCCTCCTCTTCCTCTTTAGATCTTGTAAGCAAGATTGAGCTTATGCTCAAAGAACAAAGAGATTACTTTGATGCCTCTCTGCAGTCAGTCAACTCCAAGGTCTCTGCTCTTGAAAAGGAGATGAGCAGAGGCTTTGCTGAAATTCAAGCAAACACTGACACTCTCAAGCAGCTGTTCAAGATTGGGGGCAAAGCCATAGATCACACCATCACAAGCATAGGTGAGCTAAGAAACCAGGCAGAGATAGTAGCTCACAATCAGCTCAAGCTAGATGAGAAAGCTGAAACAAATGTTGTGAAAGTATGTAATGAAGTGGGCACCTTCAGAGATGAAGCAATTGCCCAGCTATCCATAGATATCAGCAAGGGGGAGAAGATCGTAAAAGAACAAGTTGAAAAGCTATCTGAACTGGCTGAAACTCAAATCAAACAACAATCTACCCAATCTCAAGAGGCTATAAGTGATCTAGTAAAAGGATTGAAAGAATCCATTCTTTCCCAGCTCCAGTCAGTCAAATTCTATACCTATGACACTGCTGTCTGGCTGCATAATCAAAACTTTCCTGAGTTTCAACTGGACCCTACCATTATACCTCAGCATCTAAATCCTCTTGCAGAACAGCCTCCAGCAGATGTCTCAGCTCCATTATACCATTATACCCTGAGTTTCCCAGCTCCAGTCAGTCAAATTCTATACCTATGACACTGCTGTCTGGCTGCATAATCAAAACTTTCCTGAGTTTCAACTGGACCCTACCATTATACCTCAGCATCTAAATCCTCTTGCAGAACAGCCTCCAGCAGATGTCTCAGCTCAAGCAACCTTTCAAGGAGGTGTGCCAGTTTTCTCTCCCAGACCTGAGGATGATGTGTCTGAGCCTCCCCTATCCTATACTGAAGCATGGCAAGATGATTTTCCTTCCAGTTCTCAAGGCCCTTCTAAGAAGAAAAGAAAATATGGTGACGACGCTTCTGCCAGCCGTTCTGCACCAAGGAAAGAGCCAGCTCCTGAAGGTAGACCACCTGTTGTTCATGCTGAAGTGTGGAGTCCTACCTCTAAGTCCCTAATTCTTGATACTTTGAGGTTAGTGACTGATCTTGGGGAGAACAGATATAATTACTACAGTTATTCAGAGTGGAAAGCCTATGAAGCATCTCAGATAAAGATCAGGCTACATGACAGAAATTGGGGGCACAACAACCCAGCTGCTCCTCCTAGGCCCAGGACTTACTTTCCAAAACCTTTCAGCTACCTAGAGAGGCAAGACCTGAAAAGAGAAAGGATGCACAAGGATGCCCCATCTTGAGTTGAACTGAGAATGTGGAATTGGACTTCTGTTTCTGTGCTTAAAACATTTCTATATATATATATATTTAATTCTGATTATGGCCATTTCATTAATTATCTTGTTTTAGCTTATGTTTTGTTTTTCAAGTATATGTGCATTGTTCTTTTTACTCTGTATAATTCACCTTAGTATAGAGGATGCTGACATCTACAAATAGGGGGAGATTGTTGGGATTTGTCTCCATAATACCTCAGATTTGTAGGAGGTCAGACCTTGAACTAAGATGAATTAAGGTGTATTTGATGCTGTGTTTAAGTTGTATGTGTGCAGGTTCTATTTGCCAAGTGTAGACCAATGTCAGTCTATAATTGGTCACCAAACACAGGACCATACAATGTAATCTCTCATTGAGTGATCCAAAGTGTTGGCCCATGTATAGCCTCTCTATTGGGATACACTTCCTATATGCACTTGGATTGATGGACAGAAGCATTGGAGCTAATTTCCTCAGAAAAATTTCTAAGTCCAAAATACTCGAGTAACCCCTTTGCTATACTCGAGTATCAGACTTAATACTCGTGTATATAAAACCATACTCGAGTAGTTAGTTAGACTTACTCGAGTAATCAGTTAGACTTACTCGAGTAGGCTCTGAATACTCGTGTATATATTTCTATACTCGAGTAGTTAGTTAGTCACTCGAGTAAGTTGTTTTCATACTCGAGTAAGTAACTTAATCACTCGAGTAAATCATATATCATACTCGAGTAGATCTTTTTCTTCTCTTTTCTGCAAGTTCAAGTATTGATACTCGAGTAATTGATTTTGATACTCGAGTAAATCATTCGATACTCGAGTAGTTGATTTTAATACTCGAGTAAGTGAATGTTTCCCGGATTCATACGCTGATACTCGAGTATATCTTTGCTGATACTCGAGTAGATCTTTTCTGATACTCGAGTATATCGTTGCTGATACTCGAGTAGATCTTTGCTGATACTCGAGTATATCTCTTCTGCTACTCGAGTAGTTCATTTTTTTTTCTCTCAAGTAAATTTCTCTTCTCATACTCGAGTATATTCCTCTTTGTCACTCGAGTATCTAAATTCCCATACTCGTGTATATCTTCTCTTACTCGAGTATAGCAGTTCTCTATTCCAGATTTCTTCTAAGTATTTTGAATCCGTCATTTCTGATTGGTCCACGTGTCATCCTTAATTAAGATAATGACCGTTGGAGTCCACCTATAAATAGGTCATTTCAGAATTGACTTATTAACAAGATTATAGAGATATTCTTTTTAAGAAAAAGAAAATTCCGTGAACCCTAATTCTCACGCCGCCGCCGCCATCGCTGTTCACGGAAGAAACTTTGGATCGCCGATCTTCGTCTTCAACGACTATTCTCCAGCGATCCAGAAAAAGTGAATCACTCGATCTCGCCGAGCCTCAAGGATTTCAGATCTATCTTCTCGATCGAGGTGGTTCTAGTTTTCAGATTCGTGGATCTCTCTCTAGTCATCTTCAACCTTTTCTGATCAAGCCGAAGTTCCTAAAGAAGAAGATTGTCAAAGATCCAGATCTGAGATTATTGTTTTGATTTTTTTATTCTCAAACCAAAATTTCCTTGTAGGAGTTTTTCTCCGAGATTTGTAGGAAGATCTTTCTTCCGAGTTTTGTAGATCCAGTTGGATCGAGATTTGTAGGAACGTGGTTCCGAGGTGTAGGATTGTTTTTCAATCCGAGATAGTGGAGTAGCCGAGTCTAGTGATTTGCTAGATCGGTGAGGAAAGTGGACGTACCCAAGGTTGGGGAACCACTATAAATCTCTTGTCGTCTGTGATTGCTTGATGTGTGTTGTGTTAAATTTTAATTCCGCATTTGACACGCATTTCACCTATTCACCCCCCTCTAGGTGATTTAGGCTAACAACTTAGACCGCTCACTTGCGCCCTAGTAAAGGCTGAGTGTCAAAAACCCGGCGGTTATTTGAAGTCATTACCAATACCGGAATGGAAGTTTAATGATATATCAATGGATTTCGTGCACGGTTTGTCGAGATCACAATACGTGAATGACTCCATTTGGGTGATCCTAGATTGGTTGACAAAAGTAGCACACTTCATTTCAAATCGAAGGGACAACTCAGTGGAAAAGTTAGCAAAATTTTATGTTTAATAGATCGTGTGATTGCAAGGTGTGCCCCGTAGCATCGTTAGTGATCGAGATGGGTGTTTCACATCAAATGATTGGAAGCTTATTCATCATGTGTTGGGTACCAAGCTGAAATTCAGCACGACCTTTCATCCCCAAACAGATGGTCAGACTGAGAGGGTAAATAGAATGATGGAAGATATGCTTCGCATGTATGTCCTAAATTTTTGGAAGAGGTGGGAGGATCATCCTTTATAATTGAATTATCCTACAATAATAGCTACGAAGCGAGCATTCAAATCGAACATTTTGAGGCCTTATATGGTAGGCAGTGTCGTACTCCATTGGCTTGGGTAAAAATAGGTGAATTGAAGCTATATAAATGTAAGGACGTTGAAGATGCGACTTCAACGATACGTTTGATTCTAGAATGATTGCTGATTACGCAATATATGCAAGCAAAATACTACAACGTCAAGCACCGAAACGTGGAGTTTGTGGTTGGCGACTGGGTTTATCTCTAGATTAAACCATTTAAGGGAGTATCAAGGATCCAACGCTTGAAAATTTTGAGTATGAGATACTTTAGGCCATTTGAAATTATTGAGCGAGTTGGAGAAGTTACCTATCGGCTAAAGCTTTCAGCTGAACTCAGTGGTTAGAGCGATGTGTTTAACTTATCGATGCTGCGAAAAACTATGCAAGATGTAACGCCCTGAAACTCAAAAGGGTGACGGGTGGCATTTTGAGCCATGTTTGGGACTTTGTAGAGGTGACACGTCCTGGGACACGGGCGTATCCCAGGGGCGTGTCGTGCTCGGGTTCGGCGCGGGTCGCGTGGTCGACGAAATTACAGCCAACAATCGTCGAGGCAGTGAACACGGCCTAGGACACGGGCGTACCCCAGGGAGTGTCAGGCACTCAAAGCCTTTCACTCAACGATCGTTGAGTGAGGACGCACGGCCTGAGCCCAGGCGTGTTCGGGTCCGACACGGGCGTGTCAAATTCGACACGGGCGTGTCAAATACCCGTGTCCTGCTCGGGTCATTTGGCGAGTTGTGCTAAGGAAGCTATACGGCCTGGGACACCGGTGTGTCCAAGGGCGTGTCTAGCACACGGCATGTGACATGGGCATATCACATGGTTGTGTCGTGCTCTGGACATTTTGGACATGTGTCATTGGAGGAACACGCCCAGCTACACGAGCGTGTACTGGGTGATACGAGCGTGTACTGGGTGACACGGGCGTGTCTATCTCGGCACGGGTGTGTTGAGTGCCCGTGTTCTTTTTAGGGCGCGACGTTTCGGTGTCGATTGAGGCACACGGCCTTTGACACGGGCGTGTCGCAAGTCATGTTCGGCCCAGAAAGTTCATTTTAAGTGCGAATCATGGTCGTCCGTTTCCTTATTTTGGGATCCAATGGTTCAGGGTTGTTCTTGCTGGGATATACCGAGGAACAGAGCTTAGAAACCCTCATTCTATTTGGGTTTTCTCTTTCTAAATCCTAGAGAGAAGGGAGAACTAGGAGGAAGAAGGAAGAGGGAGATCCGATCGCCGGAGGAGATTCGGAGCGCCAAATCGCAAACCGAGCCCAGATCTGCAGAGGCCAGATCATTGCGGTGCTTTTCATCAGCATAATTTTCCATGGCGCCGAGGAGAAACGCTAGGGTAACGATTCTCATCTTGAGCATGTGAAGCTCTTCTTCTTTTGCATGGGAAAACCCTCTCTCGCGAGTGTGCGGCGAGATTGTGGTATTCCGTGGGGTAGATATGTAAAGTCCCCCTTGTTTAGAGTCCTGAATCATAGTACGGACATAGGAATGGTGTGTGAAGCCTACTCGGACATGTTGGTCTGGATCGGTGATGTTTTGATATGCATTGTTGGCTGGAGAAGACTCCAAGCCTTTGGTTTTTTTCGGCTTTCTACGTGGTAGATTGTAGCAGGGATCCTTGGGGATTAACCCCAAGGCGCACCCGGAAAACTGGGCGGAAACGCATTTTTTGCCATCTTGGTGGCCTGGGAGCCAACCTATAACATAACGGGGTTATGTGCTTGTATGAAAGAATTTGGGATCTGGCAAAGCTTGGCCTGCACGCTTGTCTTAAGATTGACAGTGCAGCGTGAGCAACGAGCTTGTGTAACCGGACCCGAGCTATGTGGTTTGGTGACAGATACCTGAAAAAGGGACTGGCTATTGGCATAGTCGTGCGAGTCTTAGGCTTAGACCGGAAAGAATAAATGCTCATGAGATTTGTCGTACAAGGGATGGTGGTAAGACCACGGTTATGACCGGGTTCACCGAGTTAGTGCCCTGAGAGCACGGGGTTTGTGGTCGTGTGAGCCTGCACCTGTGATGATATGCTTGTTCACTATATTACTTGCTCTGCTAACAAGTGTAGGGAAGATGCTTTGCCTCCCCGAGTTTGGGGGTGGAATCATTATAATTTGGTCAGCTTTAGCTGACCGTTATTCTTGTTTGCCATCGTTGTGGTGATTTGTGTTCTTACAGGTGCTGCGGAGCCGAGCGACAAATAGCGTGACAAAGCCCAAGTTTCTGAGCCGGCCCTCTAAGGCCTCGTTTGTTTACTTATTTAAATCATGTATGGCCGACCTGCAAGCCGAAGTTTGTAAAACACTATTTATTTCAGTGATCTGTTGTAAGGTCATAAGGCCAGTACATTTGTGTATTTTGTACTTCGTTCCTACTGGGTTTTGTTTGTGGACATTCGTGCTTATGCTGGGTTCTTTCCCTTTCAACTTAATAAAATTTCTTCCGCTAGATCCTCTGTGTAGGTCGTGTGTATTGGTTGAATGGTTTCATTGAGTAACCCACCGGTCTATCCGTGGTATATGGCGCCGGCCCCTGGCCGAACCTACTGCTATATGCTATGTGAAGGATAGGGGTGTTACAATTTGGTATTAGACTCCCGGTTTCGGTCAGAATTAGATGAATTTGTGTACGAATTCACTTTAAGGGGTGGTGAGCAAATGTGTGTGCGTCATCGTTACAACATGAAAAGAATCCTTGAATGTCAACTTAGGAATGAAAATACACATGGTTGAGGAACCTACGTGTCCCTATAATTGTGTTTTGTAATGTTTTTTGGTCGCTTATCAGTGTTTTGTACGATTATAGGTGACCAGGAGTGGTGCTGGGCCGTCAGAACGTCCAGTTTCTGAGGCAAGCAGCGCACCAAATGATGCGCCGGCAACACCTCCTTCGGTTGAGACCATTTGATTGGTAGCAGAGGTAGTGTTTGTGATGATCAATGCGTAGCCTTAGAGGCAGGTGCAGTAGCCTGCCCCTACTGTTGAGCAAGTACCGCTCCAAGCAGCGGAGCCAAGGAGAGTGGAGGAGGTGGTAGTGGAGCCAGTATTGCCTAGGAGAGAAACGGAGAAGCAGCTAAAGCACGTGATGGGATTCAATCCTCCAGTGTTCTCGTGGACGGGAACCCCAACTCAAGCAGAGGATTTGCTCTCCAGGTTAAGAGATTGCTGATAGCTACTGAGACGGAAGAGTGGCAAAATACCACAATTGCCACGTTCTTGTTGGATGGTGACGCAAGATTATGGTGGGAAGGCTTGGAGCTACACCATCTAAGGGGTAGGCAGTTGACTGACGTCTCTGTTGGTACCCTAGTTTGATTTGAGTTCAGTCCTCACCTTTGTGCTCCTTGACCCAAGAAATATCTATGGTCAATGGTTAGGAGTCTAGCTGTAGAGTCCTCGCTTTTCCAAATTGAGAATTTGGTTAAGTAGTTTTTTCGTTCGACCATAGTCGAACGCCGTTCGACTATCGTCTATCGACTGATCGACGATCGTCTATCAGTTGGTCGACGCTTTGGTCTGCGCTGATAGGTCGACTATCTGTTGATAGGTCGACTATCTGTTCTGCGCTGATAGTTCGACTATCTGTTGATAGGTCGACTATCTGTTCTGCGCTGATAGGTCGACTATCTGTTGATAGGTCGACTATTTGTTCTGCGTTGATAGGTCGACTATCTGTTGATAGGTCGACTATCTGTTTTCTGAGGTAGGTCGACTATCTGCTTGATAGGTCGACTATCTCTGTGCGCTTGATAGTTCGACTATCTGTCCTGATAGATCGACTATCTGGTAGTTCGACTATCTGTTTTGATAGGTCGACTATCTGCCGGGGTAGTTCGACTATCTTCTTCGATAGGTCGACTATCTGGATCGTTCGACTATCTGCCCGATAGATCGACGATCTCCGTGCGTCGGTCGACGATCTCCGAAGGTCGTTCGACGCTTTCTGCCTGCCTTTGTATTTTGTATTTATTTATTATATTTAATTAATTTAATACATTTTCTGGCACATTATTTCAAGCTGTATGATAAAGTTTCCAGGCATTATTTGCTCTATTCTTTTTGCCTGAGTTCAAATCTTTTAAGAAAAAGTTGTTTGTCTTATTAGCTGTCTAGTTAAATTACTTTATCTGCTGACAACCCCTTTATAGCCGTTGGACTGAAAAGTCTTCTTCTTTGCTATAAAGAGATTATTTCTGATGTGACTTTATTTAGTCCTCTGTTATTTGATTTAAACCTGCAGCTTCTTAGAAAGAGGTTTATTCCTTTTTATAGAATGTTTTGCTGCAGAGATATTTCTGTCTTCTTTGATATTTACAGCCCAGGTCTCAAGGCTCAGAAGAAGACAAAGAATTCAAATGGAAGAGAGCCGTTGCTTGCTGCTAATATATAAAGAACCCTTTGCTGAAGGATTAAAGCTAGAGTTACACACATATTAAAAAGCACTCAAGCCTTCATCAAGCTCAAGCTTCCTGCTCTCAGCAAACTCCATCTAACTGAGAAGTGTTAAGATCTTCATCTCTTCTTCACCTGAGTTCTCCTGCTTTCAGGAAGTTAAACTCAGAGTTTCTCTGAAGAAGAAGAAGAAGAAGAATAGCTGCTTGAAGAAATCTCTTTTTTATTGTTTACTTTCTTCCTGTAGCTTTTCCTTCAGAGTTTTTTGAAGAGTTTTCTGCACTGAAGCAAGACTTCACCTGGACATCTTTGAGCCAGGGGGAGCCTTGATTCTTTAGAGCATTCTAGCTCAGTGCAAGCTTTTTGTGCTTCTCTAATCTATTGTAAAATAGAGAAGACATCTTAACTTTCTTCCCCCTCCTGTACAGGGTTATTACTCCCTTCAAAAGTATCCCTTGGTGGCAGGGCACCTGATCAAAAACCTGTGCTTGGTTTTTAGACACCTGATCAAAAGTCTAAAGGGTTTCTGAATCTACCTGAAGCAGATTCTGTTGGTGGCAGGGCACCTGATCAAAAACCTGAGTGGATTCCTACCGTGTGGGTAGAAGAGTGGACGTACCCAAGTTGTTTGGGGAACCACTATAAATCTCCTTGTGTCGTCTGGATTCAATTGTTTAATTCCTGCATTGTGGCTGTGATTAGATATAACTAGGCTGCTAGTTGTTGATTAGGTTTTTCCAAGCTCAACTGTAATTACAGTTAGCCTGTGTTTGTACACAACACTTGTGTTAGGCTTTAAGGTTAAATCAATATCTATAATCTTTTCATTCCGCACTTCACTCCAAGGGAGTTGAGTAGACTATTAAGTTTTGTCTGTGCAAAATTTGATAACTCTATTCACCCCCCCTCTAGAGTAGTATCTATCCCTTCACTTTCAATTGGTATCAGAGGGAGGTTGACTGACTGTATAGGCTAACACCTAAGTCACAAGATCCTGATAGATACCAAGAGTTTATAGATATTCACTATCATGGCCCAGTCTAAGGATTATTCAAGCACCAGACCTCCAGCATGCAACTTAGCAAAGTTTGGCATCTGGAAGGCAAGGATCAAACTTTATATGAATTCTATTGATGAAAGTATTTTTGCTTCTATTTTGTCAGGTCCCCCAAGAGCACCTGCTGCTGCCACTGCCTCATCATCTGATATGAGTGCAGTGCCTCCTCCAGACTATAATGATGAATACAAGAAGGCCAAAATTGCTGATGCCAAAGCAATGAACATACTGGCTCAGACTATGTCTGATGAGGTGTTCCAGAAGGTGGCTGACTGCTCCTCAGCTAAGGCCATGTGGGACACACTGAACCAGATTGTAGCTGGTTCAGCTGATGAAAGGAAGGACAGAAGGTCCAACCTTATCTCACAGTATGAGAACTTCAAGAAGACTGATGCTGAATCAGTTGAAGCTATGTACACCAGGCTCAGCTCAATCATCAATGAGCTGAGGACCCTGGACAAGGACATATCATTGATAGAGGTCAATGATAAGATTCTTATGTGCTTCCCTAGCACATGGGATCTAAGAATCTGGCCCATCAAAGAAGCCAGAAGCACCAATGAGATATCCACTGAAGCTCTCCTCGGCAAGCTCAAGTCTTTTGAGCAAGTGCTGAAGACCAGAGAAGCAGAAGCTGAAGCCAAGACCCCCACTCCAACAAGAAAAGAGCAATCTCTAGCTCTTAAGGCTGCAGATGTTTCTGAAGGCAGCCAATCCAATGAGGAACTTATGGCACTGTTTGCCAAGAGATTCCTCAAGATGGGGAGAAAAGAATTCAGAAAGAAGTCTTCACGCTATGAAGACAAACCAAGGTATGATCGCTCTCCTGCTAAGGAAATTATTTGTTATGGTTGCAGGAAGCCTGGACACATCTTGCCAGAGTGTCCAGAGGAGAAGAACAAGGAAAAGAGAAAAGACAAAGAACAACACAGGAAGCACTCCAAGCCATCCTCCTACAAAAACAAGAAAAAGGAGAGAGGTTTCATTGCTGAAACCTGGAGTGATTCTGATGAAGAATCCTCCTCATCAAGCTCCAGTGAAGATGAGGAAGAGAAGAAGGCAAAAGAAATTTGCTTAATGGCAATAGATGCCTGCAGCAATCACTCTGCTGCAGAGAGTTCTGATTCTGATGAAGAAATGCCCACTGAAGATGAGGTACTTTCTTCTTATGATTTTTCTTCAGAAGAATTTAAAGTAGAATTTAAATCTTTATGTTTAGATCTAATTAGCTCAAAGAAAGAGATAAAAGAACTTAGAAATAGGCTAGCTGACTCTGAATCAATAGCCTCTGAAAACATTAGGTTAAAGGAAGATCTCACTACTTGTAGTGAAGAAATCAAATTTCTTAAAATAGAATTAGCTAAGTCTAAGAGATTAGAAGAATCCCTCAATGGTAGAAGCCTTAAGCTGTTAGAAATTACCAGCATGACTAACACTAGGTCAGGTAATGATAAACTAGGCTTAGGAGCTTCTCCCAGTGAACCCCCAGTCCTTCTTAAAAATAACCTTTCAACTCCAGTGAACTTCATTTCAGCTAGTGGAAAGAAGAACACTGAGCAAGTAAACCTTGTAAATAAAACATTAAATAAGGCTAAGAGAGAAAAGAGAAAGAAGTTTTTCAAAGAAATGCAAAGAGCGTCGAACGAAGCTCGACGATCGGAAGCTCCATGGTCGAACGAAGGTCGACGATCTGAGCGCCCATCGTCGAACGTAGATCGACGTTTTCAATATGATTTTCAAAATCACAATCAATTCCATAGAAACCAAAATGAGAATAGAAACCCTAGGTTTGTTGACCCATCATCAGCATGGAGAATCCCACCTAGGAGATCTCACCCACTAGGTTATCACCCTCAGCCTGCATTTTCTTACATTTCCAGTTTTTCTTATGTGAAAAACAAGGGACCCAAGGTTACCTGGGTCCACTCTGTCTAAATAATTGTCTTGCAGGTGAAGGCTTATCCAATCACTCAAAACAAGTGGTATTTGGATAGTGGATGCTCTAAGCATATGACAGGAAACAAAGAGCTTCTGTCAAAGTACAAAGCTATGCTCGGCCCAAAGGTTATCTTTGGAGACTCCAGCTGTGGTCAGACAGAAGGCTATGGCAAGATCACCATTAGAGCTGTTACATTCAAGAGAGTTGCTTATGTCAATGGACTGAAGCATAATCTGATTTCAGTTAGCCAGCTATGTGATGCTGGCTACCAGGTTTCTTTTTCTAACTCCTCTTGCATTATTACTTTAAATAATAATGTTGTTTTAATAGGTAATAGAATAGGCAATATATATTTAGTATATTTTAATTCATCTCACTCTGAAATCTGCCTGTTTAATGAATTAACCCTTAATAATAATTCTTTATGGCATAAAAGGCTTAGTCATGTAAACCTGAAAAATATATCTAGGTTATCTAAGCACAACCTTGTTAGAGGTTTACCTTCTTGCCCCTACAAGAAGGAGAACCTTTGCAAGGCTTGTCAGCTAGGCAAGCAAACCAAGAACTCATTTAAATCTGTAAATAAAAGTGATTCTCCTAGAATCCTGTATTTATTACATTTGGACCTTTTTGGCCCAATAAATGTACAGAGTTTAGGAGGGAAGTATTACATATTAGTAATTGTAGATGACTTCTCTAGGTTCAGTTGGGTTTTCTTTTTGAGAACTAAGTCTGATAACTTCAAAGCCCTTACAGACTTTCTACTTTGTGTGCAGACTGAGTACTCTACTCATGTGGCCTTGATCAGAAGTGATCATGGTACTGAGTTTGACTCTCTTCTCATGCAAGAATTCTGTGAGAGAGAAGGTATCAAACATAGCTTCTCAGCTCCTAGAACTCCCCAACAAAATGGGGTAGTTGAAAGGAAGAATAGAACACTAATTGAAGCTGCTAGCACATTGTTGGCAGATGCTAACATGCCTCTATCCTATTGGGCAGAAGCTGTTAGTACAGCCAAATATGTCTTGAATAGAAGTTTGATACACAAACTTAAGTGTAAAACTCCTTATGAGTTGCTTAAAGGAAAGAAACCAAAAATTAATTACTTTAGAGTTTTTGGTTGTATTGTGTATATTCATAACAATAATAAAGAATATATTAGAAAGTTTGAAGCAAAAGCTTCAATGGGAATCATGCTTGGATATTCCCAAGTAAGCAAAGCTTATAGGGTTTATAACAAATCAACCTGTAAGATAGAAGAATCTGTGCATGTATCATTTGATGAGCATCAGATGTTTTACAAGGAGAAAGAAAATTCTCCTTCCTCCAGTTCTTTGCAGGTACATGATGCCCCTCAAGAAATCCTTCAACTTTCAACTCTTCAGATCACTGAATCAGACAGTGATGAAGACATTGCTGAAGCTGTTGAAGCTGTTGTAGTACCACCAACAGTAGATCAAATTCCTCCTGAGGAATTAATCCCAACTGTTGCTGAAGATCACATCCCACCTGCTGATATTGTCACACTTAGAGATCACCCCACATCTCAAGTGATTGGAGACATATCAGCTGGTGTGCAAACAAGACATCAATTAAGACAGGATGTGATGCATGCTTGTTTCCTCTCACAGGTTGAACCCCTCACCTTTAAAGATGCAGAGCTAGATCCCCACTGGATCATTGCAATGCAAGAGGAGCTCAATCAGTATGAGAGATGTAAAGTTTGGACTTTGGTTCCAAGACCTAAAGGCCAACTGATCATAGGCACCAAGTGGGTGTATAGAAACAAGTTAGATGCAAATGGAATCATAGTAAGGAATAAAGCTAGGCTTGTAGCTCAGGGCTACAGACAGGAGGAAGGTATAGACTATGACCAAACCTTTGCTCCTGTTGCAAGGCTAGAAGCAATAAGGATCTTCTTGGCCTATGCAGCCTTCATGAAGTTTAAGGTGTTCCAAATGGATGTCAAAAGTGCATTCCTGAATGGTGAGCTTAAGGAAGAGGTGTTTGTTGAACAACCACCAGGGTTTGTTTCATCAACTCAGCCTTCTCATGTTTTTAAGTTACAGAAAGCTCTTTATGGACTAAAGCAAGCTCCTAGGGCCTGGTATGAGACCTTAGCTAGTTTCCTGTTAGAGCACAACTTCACTAGGGGAGTAGTTGATAGAACCCTTTTCGTTAAGCATCACAAGGACACAATCCTGTTAGTTCAGGTGTATGTAGATGATATTATTTTTGGCTCCACTGATCCCAAACTGTGCAAAAAGTTTTCTAACTTAATGCATTCCAAGTTTGAGATGAGTAGCATGGGTGTGCTGTCTTACTTCCTTGGTCTCCAAGTTAAGCAAGATGCTGATGGTATCTTCATCTCCCAATCCAAATATGCCAAGGAATTGGTAAAGAAATTTGGGATGGCTGATGCTTCAGCAATGCCTACACCCATGGCTACTAATGTAGTTATTGATTCTGATGATCACGGCAAGCCAGTTGATCAAAAGAATTATAGGGCCATTGTTGGTTCCCTATTATATCTAACTGCAAGTAGGCCAGATATAATGTTTGCTACATGCCTTTGTGCTAGATTCCAGGTCAACCCCAAGGAATCTCATCTGATTCTTCTAAAGAGAATCCTGAGATACCTGAAAGGATGTCCAGATCTAGGACTTTGGTACCCAGCTGAGTCAGAGTTTGAATTAATTGGATATTCTGATTCTGATTATGCTGGTTGCAGAGTTGACAGGAAGAGCACCTCAGGAACTTGTCAGTTCCTGGGAGAGAGATTGGTCTCTTGGTTCTGTAAGAAGCAGGCTTCTGTCTCAACTTCAACTGCAGAGGCTGAATATATAGCAGCTGCTAGTTGTTGTTCACAGATCCTGTGGATTCAAAACCAGCTTGTGGATTATGGTTACTCACACAAGAACACCAAGATCATGTGTGATAGTACCAGTGCTATCTCAATTGCACAAAATCCAGTGCACCACTCTAGAACGAAGCACATTGAGATTAGGCACCATTTCCTGAGAGATTGTGTGGAAAAGAACAAGATCTGTCTTGAGTTCATATCCACTGAGTTTCAGAGAGGTGATATATTCACCAAGCCTTTAGATGAACAGAAGCATCTGTTCTTTTTAGTTCAACTAGGCATGATCAATGGACGAGACTAAGTGTGACTTTATCTGCCTATGTTGAAATCTGTTTGAAGATAGTCGAACGACGTTCGAAGATAGTCGAACGGCTTAAGCCTATCGTCGACCTCTGGTTAATGATAGCTTATCTGTTTGAAGATCGTCGATCGATGTTCGACCATCGTCGAACAGGTTGGGCACATCGTCGATCTCTGGATGACGATAGCCTGTTGTTTGAGAAGCCAGAAATAGTCGAACAATTGTCCGACTACTCTGCTTCTGAGCCGATTGTCGAACGACCGTTCGACCATCGGGTCAAGATCTTTTTAATAGACCGACTATATCCGGTTCAATATAAAGCCAATAGTCGACCTAGGTTAAAAGATCTGTTGCTTTATCGTCGACGGAGCATGCCCTTTCGCATTCTGCTTTCCCGCTTGCGATTTTCTGCTGCTCCGTCCCCTTCGTCTTCCTCCTCCTTCTCGCGTTTCTCCAGCAATTCAATGGCGATTTCCCCAGCTGTTCTAGCCGTCGTCAAGTTCGATGCAGGTTTCAGTGTAGATTTTGAAGCTTTCAGCAGTTGCGATGCCGGAATAGTGGAAGTTCTCCAGCTCTGCAGGGATCAAGGTTTAGAGAAGCTGATGTCTGAAAGGATCAAGATTAACATTCCAGAAATAAAAGAATGGGCTTTCACGTCGTCTTCCACAGACGAAGCGATGATCGGTACCATCGGCGGAGTAGAAGTTATCCTGACTCTGGCCGTTCTTTCTGATGTTTTTGGTTTAGTTATTGGTGACGAAGATTATGAGCAAGACGCTCAGGAGTTTGGAAGAATGCTGGTAGAGCTGGGACATGCCGAGGGCATTCCCACCAAGTTGCTCAAGGTAAACTTCCCCTTCAAGATTAAGTTTTTGGCTGAGATAGTTGGAAAAGTGCTTCTGGGCAAGCACTCTGCCCATGATAACATAACAAGGCAGCAATTCGCACTTATGTGTGCAATTGTTAATCATTAAAGGATCGATTGGGCTGCTGTTCTGTTTGATTTGATCAGGAAAAAGAATGGAAAGAAGGAAGTTACCCTCGGAAGGGTTATAGGTATTTTTCTGAAGGAAAGATTTCCCCAGCTGCTGAGTTCTACTGCAACAACCATCAATGCCAGCAAGAAGATGGACCCCCATCTGTTCTCAAAGTGGAAGAGGACGTTCGTGAAATCTGCTCCAGCACAATCTGAGGACACAAGGACTGAATCAGTCGCTCCTCAACCTAGTGAAGCTGGCTCAGCTCTCCCTTCCTCCTCCTCTGCTTTGCCGTCTGCCTCAGTTGAAGTACCATCAACTTCAGCTGAGGTACGACCCTCTTCTTCTGCTGCACCTGAAACAACTATGGTTGTTCCTCTGTCTCCTCCAGCCTCTCCTCTCCCTGCATATCTGGCTAGGATATCTGCTCCTAGCTTCGATTTGTTAGGATCAGAGAGAATTCTTACTCCTCATGCATCTCCCGTTAATTCCCCAGTTCATTCTCCATCCCCTGCTCATTCTCCTGCTGTATCTCCAGCTCGATCCCCTGTCCCCATTATTTCTCATCCCAGCATCCCTACCATATCTGCTGCTGCTCCATCCTCCTCTCATCCATCATCTTTTGAAATCTCTCCAGAGATTATCATCCGCATCGTGGAGCTGATTACCCCGTCAATCAAAACCATGATTGACGAGGCAATCGCTCCCCTTGCCGCCTCTATTGATCGTTTGACTGCCTCCATCCAATCCATCTCAAAGTCTGCTGAGCCATCTACCTCTAGGTGCCTGGTTTCAGTAGCTACTGAAATCAGGCAGGGGGAGATGTTCAATGAAGATGTCTCAGGCCTTCCTGCCTCTCCTCCAGTTGTGAAAGATTCAGTCTTGTCTGCCCAGCCAGAATCTGCTCAAGTTGAGCCAGAAGAAGTTCCAGATGTTGTTATGACTGTTCAGGAAGAGATTGCTCCAGTTGAGCAAGTTGTAGCTCCAGTTTTGACTGAGAAAGAAATAGCAGATGGAATATTATTATCTGAAATTGCAGTGAAAGTTTGCTTAGAAGATCTAACCACTCCTATGATAGTTAGATTCCTGGAAGGAATTGTAACTTCTTATCTGAATGACTGCTGGGAGATGGTTAAATATGAAGGTAACTCTTTCATTCGTTTTGTTGATGAGTCTATTAATTTGATAGTCTGTGAATACATTGAAGGAATGATATCTGTTTATTTAGCAGATCTATATTCATAATTTTACAGATATTATTAGAGAAGATTTAGCTGCCCAAATAATAGAAGCTGTTTCTGAGGCTGTACCAAGTATTCCCAATATTCAAGTTGACCCTGAGTTAGAATCCTTCTTGGATAATAAAGAAGATGAGTCTGAAAAAGAGGAAGTCAAAGTTGACTCTCCGGTTCTGAGTTTGGAAGAAATTCAAGCAAGAGCAGCATGGGACTTAAGAGTTTTATCTTTAAAAGAAAAAGAGAAAGATTTGCAATTTGAGAAGTCATCCATCTGGGATGACTCTCCTGGATTAGATTTAGACTCCCTTCTGGCTTTGGATGCCATAGAAGAAGAAAGGAAGAAATCTGCTTCAAAGCTTAAAGAAAAGGCTGTCTCAGAAGCCTATGATCCCTATGAGAACCCTCCATCATCCCATTCTGATGATGATGATGAGTCTGATATTTCTGAAAAATCAAAGAGAAAGAAATCTGCCGCAAAGAAGAGAAAAGCTGCTCCTCCACCTCCAAATAAGGATAATGACACTCCGTATTATATTTTGAAGGGTATTGACCCCAAATCTAAGGATTTTAAGCATTGGATGTGGTTTTCGAAAAATCAGCAAAAAGAAAGGAAGAGAACTAAGAGGTATGACAGTCCAGTCGCCAGATGGACTCCCAAAGGTCCTCCTCCACCTCCAGGTGCAGGAGCCTCTGGGAATCTACCTGCTAATCCTTCTGCCTCTTCTGCAAAATCTGCGTCCGCTCAGCCCCAACCAAGACAAGGTCATCAAAGTTCTCAAAGCAAATCATCTTATGGTTCTCAAAGACCAGTGAAGGAGGTTGTGGCCCAAAGACCAACTTTTTCCCCACCTCCTTCTCCAGTTCAATCTGAGAAAAGTATTTCGAAAGGTAAATAGTTTACAGTGTTTTAAAACCTTCTAGCAAGTCCCTTTTGCTAAGTCCTTTAATGTTTTTATCTAGATATAATAGCTGATGCTGCTTCTCCAGAGCCCGTATATGAAAATCCCGAGCTCGATCCTAATTTTAGGATGGCCCGCTTTCAAGAGCTTGTAGGGGCAGCCCAAATAAGAAAAGCAAGAGCCGAAGGTAAAGATACGTCTGGCTTTACTACCATGTCAGCGTACAGAAAGAAAGAATTTGAGAAATTCCAAGTCAATCCTGAGATTTTTGATCCAGCAAAGTACATGGAAAAACATCCTGAAGCTGTTGTTCCCAGAGCTACAGAACTAAAGATCCTTGGAGTGCAGGATTTAAAGATGTCAAAGAAGGAATCAGATGACCCGCTTAGAAAAATTTCTTTTGTCTCTAGTTCTTCTGATCCATTACCTGACTCTAAAGATTCATAATAGTTTAATTAAACTGCTGTGTTATATTTATCTGATTGATAATCTGCCAGTTTATTGTTATCTATTTGCTTAAATTATGTTTAGTATTCTATTGCTAGCTGTTTTTAGTTTTTGAGAGACTTAACTCAAATAGGGGGAGATTGTTGGTACCCTAGTTTGATTTGAGTTCAGTCCTCTCCTTTGTGCTCCTTGACCCAAGAAATATCTATGGTCAATGGTTAGGAGTCTAGCTGTAGAGTCCTCGCTTTTCCAAATTGAGAATTTGGTTAAGTAGTTTTTTCGTTCGACCATAGTCGAACGCCGTTCGAATATCGTCTATCGACTGATCGACGATCGTCTATCAGTTGGTTGACGCTTTGGTCTGCGCTGATAGGTCGACTATCTGTTGATAGGTCGACTATCTGTTCTGCGCTGATAGTTCGACTATCTGTTGATAGGTCGACTATCTGTTCTGCGCTGATAGGTCGACTATCTGTTGATAGGTCGACTATCTGTTCTGCGTTGATAGGTCGACTATCTGTTGATAGGTCGACTATCTGTTTTCTGAGGTAGGTCGACTATCTGCTTGATAGGTCGACTATCTCTGTGCGCTTGATAGTTCGACTATCTGTCCTGATAGATCGACTATCTGGTAGTTCGACTATCTGTTTTGATAGGTCGACTATCTGCCGGGGTAGTTCGACTATCTTCTTCGATAGGTCGACTATCTGGATCGTTCGACTATCTGCCCGATAGATCGACGATCTCCGTGCGTCGGTCGACGATCTCCGAAGGTCGTTCGACGCTTTCTGCCTGCCTTTGTATTTTGTATTTATTTATTATATTTAATTAATTTAATACATTTTCTGGCACATTATTTCAAGCTGTATGATAAAGTTTCCAGGCATTATTTGCTCTATTCTTTTTGCCTGAGTTCAAATCTTTTAAGAAAAAGTTGTTTGTCTTATTAGCTGTCTAGTTAAATTACTTTATCTGCTGACAACCCCTTTATAGCCGTTGGACTGAAAAGTCTTCTTCTTTGCTATAAAGAGATTATTTCTGATGTGACTTTATTTAGTCCTCTGTTATTTGATTTAAACCTGCAGCTTCTTAGAAAGAGGTTTATTCCTTTTTATAGAATGTTTTGCTGCAGAGATATTTCTGTCTTCTTTGATATTTACAGCCCAGGTCTCAAGGCTCAGAAGAAGACAAAGAATTCAAATGGAAGAGAGCCGTTGCTTGCTGCTAATATATAAAGAACCCTTTGCTGAAGGATTAAAGCTAGAGTTACACACATATTAAAAAGCACTCAAGCCTTCATCAAGCTCAAGCTTCCTGCTCTCAGCAAACTCCATCTAACTGAGAAGTGTTAAGATCTTCATCTCTTCTTCACCTGAGTTCTCCTGCTTTCAGGAAGTTAAACTCAGAGTTTCTCTGAAGAAGAAGAAGAAGAAGAATAGCTGCTTGAAGAAATCTCTTTTTTATTGTTTACTTTCTTCCTGTAGCTTTTCCTTCAGAGTTTTCTGAAGAGTTTTCTGCACTGAAGCAAGACTTCACCTGGACATCTTTGAGCCAGGGGGAGCCTTGATTCTTTAGAGCATTCTAGCTCAGTGCAAGCTTTTTGTGCTTCTCTAATCTATTGTAAAATAGAGAAGACATCTTAACTTTCTTCCCCCTCCTGTACAGGGTTATTACTCCCTTCAAAAGTATCCCTTGGTGGCAGGGCACCTGATCAAAAACCTGTGCTTGGTTTTTAGACACCTGATCAAAAGTCTAAAGGGTTTCTGAATCTACCTGAAGCAGATTCTGTTGGTGGCAGGGCACCTGATCAAAAACCTGAGTAGATTCCTACCGTGTGGGTAGAAGAGTGGACGTACCCAAGTTGTTTGGGGAACCACTATAAATCTCCTTGTGTCGTCTGGATTCAATTGTTTAATTCCTGCATTATGGCTGTGATTAGATATAACTAGGCTACTAGTTGTTGATTAGGTTTTTCCAAGCTCAACTGTAATTACAGTTAGCCTGTGTTTGTACACAACACTTGTGTTAGGCTTTAAGGTTAAATCAATATCTATAATCTTTTCATTCCACACTTCACTCCAAGGGAGTTGAGTAGACTATTAAGTTTTGTCTGTGCAAAATTTGATAACTCTATTCACCCCCCCTCTAGAGTAGTATCTATCCCTTCACTTTCAGTCTCGATGGAGGAGTTTTCGAGACTGTTCTTGGCTCGATACCTCCCCTCAGCTCAGAGGATTGCTTTGGAAAATGAGTTCCAGAAGTTGGTTCAAGGAGATAGTACTGTGAATGAGTATCTCCATGAGTTTACTCGTTTAGGTCGGTATGAAAGAGACACCTTCACGCTAGTCCCTCGATGAGTACCGACATGACTGTTCAGAATCGTCATGTCCTATATTACCATGCGGAGGTAACTGTAACCACACGGTGCTACCAATGATAAAATGGCAAATATTCATTTTGAAATATTATTCCAGATTTGGATGACAGCTGGCACAACAAACACGCGAACCTACCACCGAGCGCTAGTCTTACCGTTGCGGTAGCCTATTTTCATGAAGATGTATTAAAGGCCGCCTCGGATTCTGTTCCTTGAGAACCAAGATGAAAATAGACAGAAGCTCCTGAAATCTAGGTTTCGGTCGCTCTCTTTGCGCTCCATTCCAATAAGGTCTCCGTCGAAGAAGAAGAAAGTCATTTCCCTACCATTCGTGAATGAGAAACTCCGGCGAGCTGATAGAATTAATTTCAAGATAACCCAAACACCTAGAGGGGGGTGAATAGGTTCTTTTCTTTTTTACTTAAGGCAGAATATTTTTTTCAGATCTTAAAATAGAATCTAACTATTCTACAGCAATCACAGTACAGAAATCACAATCACACACACATCATAGATTGCACACAAGTTTATAGTGGTTCCCCAAGGTCTGGGTACATCCACTTTCCCCCTTCACCTATCTAGCAGTGTGCTAGATTCGACCTAACTTCTTCCTTCTTCTCAGATCCACAGATCTTACAGCTCAGAACCCTGAAAGGTTCCTAAAACATAGAGCGTAACCACACTCCTACAGCTTAGGCTAACATCCCTACCTCATCCTTGCCACAAGGCCTACAACTCAGAGAAAAATTTCTCCTACACTCATTCTAAAAAGGCCTACCACTCAGAGATCAATATCTCCTACACTCAGCCTTTATAATATAGGCTTACAACTCAGATCTATGAAAAGATCCTACAAAATTTGATAAGTGTTTAGATGGACTCTTACCCTAGTTGAATGAGAAAGGATAAGAGGTTTCTTGATCAGCTTCTTGATAAGACAGATGGCTGAAATTAACCTTTTCTTAGCTTTCTTCAAAGCTTCTTGAATCTGAACTCAGTAGGGTTGATCTCCTTTGAAGTTGACTGGCTGGCAGCTTCCTTCTTTGAATTCAGAAATAGATCTGAATCCTTCTTAGCAGATTAGTTCAAGATCTGCTTCTTAAGATACGGGTAAATGTCTCATATTTTACTTCAACAGTTGGAGATCTCTCTCTCTCCAGAACTTCTGAAGTTTCTTCAGAATTCTTGCTTGAATTCTCCTTAGATTTTCTCACGAAAATCTTCTTCTGTGTGGCGTGCATTTCCTTGATCAATGATCAATCCTTCAATAGTTGTTCGTGTGGTTGTTATTGTTGTTCATGTTTTTCTTTTTCCTTGATTTGACATAATCCATCTATATATAGACTTCATCCATGGTAACCGGCTGATCCAGTTTCTAACCAACTTCTGACAAGTCTGACAGCTTCAGCCAACTTATTGGAATACACAGCTATCAAGTCTCCAGTCAGTTCTTGAACCTTTGTCTTTGTCAGCAAAGCGTCGAGACTGATTGTCATTATGTGTCGACACAAGTAGATTAAGTGTCGACACAAGCTTTGGTGATGTCGACATAACTCCTTTGGTGTCGACACAGCTTCTTGACACTGCATCTGTAGAAAGTGTCGACACTGCTTCTTTGTGTCAACATAGACACTTCTTCACTTCACAGCAATCAATATTGTTTAAACTCCGCTGAGTGTCGACACAAGTCCTGTGTGTCGACATAGTTGATATAGTCTCATAATTTGTGTGTCGACACTGCCTCTAGGTGTCGACACAGTTGATGTCGACTAATACTTCTGTGTGTTGACACTGCCTCCCAATGTCGACACAATCGATGTCGACTAATATTTTTGTGTGTCGACACTGCCTCCCGGTGTCGACACAGTTGATGTCGACTAATAAATTCTGTGTGTCGACACAATTGCTTTAGGTGTGGACACAGCTTTTCCAAGTGTCGACACAGGCTTTCTTAAGTGTCGACACATCGACTTAGAAACTTTTTCCTTCATTTTAGCATATCCTTAACCTGCACATATAAACTCAAAATAACATCAATTACACCTTGATGTATATCATTGAGCTAAGTAAGACTTCTTCAAATCAGGTACACATTTTCTAATGTACCCAACAATCTCCCCCAATTTGGAGAAGTCATAACCCTTTAGTCAATGATATACACCACTTATAATAAACAAACATTATGATGTATATAAGCATTATATGACAGGGCAACTTATAAACAAAACATATACCAATATGACAATACAGAATAATAAAACAAGCTCAATGAATTATGAAACATTGTTTTGTTTATACTTATCAAAAAGTTTCTAAAAAACTGATTACATAGATTTCCTTAATACTAAATATTACATTGTTCTTGCAAAATCTAGTAAATCTATCCTAAGGCTGATCAGGCTCCTTGATGACTATGCCTTTTCCTGGCTTAATCTGAGCTTGCATAGGAGGTTCTGCATCATCAATAGGCTTCTTTCCTTTCAACTCTGCCTTCTTCTGAACTTCAGCCTTAATCCTTTGCCTTTCAAAATAATGAAAAGGCTTAGGGAAGTACTTGCTAGGCTCCTGAGCATTAGGAGGTAGCTTCCCAATCTTAGCCTTTCTTCTATGTTGCACAATGGCTTCCTGCCTTGCCTCATACTTCTGCCATTCTTGTTCATTATATCACTTGCCCCTTTCATGAACTTGATCTTTCACAGCTTTCCAGGCAGTCAAAATTATATTTCTTGAAGTGGGGCTCCACTGCTCAAAATCAGGCTTTAACTCAGCCTGTTCTTTGAATCTTTTCTTTGAAAGTTGATCTTCCTGCTGAGCTTTTAAGGCAGCTTTTGGCATTTCAACTTTCTCTATAATAATATTTTCAACTTCCTGTGGAGGACTGTACATTGTCTGAACCTGTTGTTGAATCATATCAAAATCTGCTGGAGGGTAGATTATCTGAGCAACTTTAGGTTGATCAATTCCAATATAAGCAGGTTGCACACCAGACTCAGCAACATTATCATCATCACAAAGGGGTGGATATCCTAGAGTGGCTCTGATGTTATTGGATATCCATTTGGCATGATCTGAGCCTGCATTGACTAACACTCTCTACCCCTTTATGACTTCTCTTTCAATGTGAACTCTTAAGTCATCTTTTTGAAATCTTATTTGGCCATCAAGAAAATTTACACCATCTTTATAAAATGATTTAAACTTAAGAAGCTTGTCAGATATTGATTTCTAAGAAGTAGTAAGTTCTGTCTGAAATAAGGCTAAGGCATCCTGTAGCTTCTTATCAAACTCATCTTTCTCTTTGGCTCTTGCTTCAGTCATTGCAGTGACTGTATTCTTTATTTCAGTGACTATCTCATTGTGAGATTCAGTCAGACTGTCATTCATTCTAATCTGATTTTCAAGGACATAGCCTTGTTTAACAGCAATGTCATCCACTTGAGCCTTACTGCTACTTGCTGCTCAGCAAGAAATACTACATCATTGCCCCCATTGTGGAAACAATCTGTTATTTCTTTCTTATGAAGATTTACTTCAAACCTTATGGATTTAATATCCTGAGCCAAATCAAATTGAAGTGATTTATGGCTTTCATCCACATACTTCTCTAGAGCCATTCTCTACTCATCCAATTTAACTTTCAAAGCCATCATTAATGAGCTGTAATCAGCCTCTTGAGCAGGTTGTGAAATAGTAGTTTGCAATGCCTTCTTATAGCTCTGGCTCCTTCTCTTAAAGACCATCAATTTTCTTTTCTTGGCATTTCCGATCTCTTCATCTTCTGAAGCAGATGAATTGGGAATGTCTACTCTTTCCTTAGGACTAGGAGGCAGCTCCTTTTTAGTCCTATGCTGCTCCCCCTCAATGTCAGGAAACAATTCTTCTAGAGTAAACTCCTGTTGAGTGTGAACTGGTAATACTACTTTCTTAGGAGCATCAGTAGCTCCAGATGTAACCTCCATGATAGCATCTTGGGCTGGAATATTAGCATGAGATGTCTTAAGGACTGTTTGTGAAGCTATTTCCTCTGCCAAGTGGATTGGCTCTTCCCCCTGCACCTGTACAGTAATTGTCTCCCCCTGCACTTGTGCATTCTGAATAAGGTCCTGTACTTGTACACTATCTAGCTCCCCCTACACTTGTGCACTAACTATTTCCTCCTACACTTGTGCATTCTCAATAAGGTCCTGTACAGGAGATTTCTCAGTAGCTTCTTGTTTTTCTATATCTGGTATGTCCTTGTTAGGACCCTATCCCATCTTGAGATAATCCTGATGTACATTTTCCTCATATAATTAATTTAAGAACAAGAAATCTGGTTCATTATTTCTGGAATTGCTCCAGCCAAGTATAAACTCATCAGTCTAGCCAAATTTGGCTTCTTTATTCCTTAATCTTTTCAAATAGTACTACAGACCAATCTGTGTTGAGTTTAAAAATTATCCTTGTCATGAGGTTGAACATATAGGCAGAAATCCTATCATGTCCCCCTGGCTTACACAGAATATTCTTTCCTACCAGTTCTTAAAGGAATTTGCCTTGCTGATTCATCCCTTTCCTGTTAATTGCTTCTCCAATCTTCAAGGTGGGATCCAATCCACACCATTGTAGGGCCTCCCTTGTTTTTGGTACTGGTACTTCTTCTTCATCCTGAATTCTTGGAAGATGAAGAATTTTTCTCAAACTTTTCAAGGTCAGTTTGACTCTTGCTCCATGAACTGTCGATTTAATCTTCAGTCCAGATGAATCTACTACAGCCGTGCCATAAAACTCAAGTATCTCTTTCTTCCATATCTTGGTGGGTTCGGAAACCAAAAACTCCAAACCATTGTCAGTGATTAGGGTAATTACTCCTTTAATCTCTGAGTCAGCATCATGAAAGGCATAGCGAACTAACTCATATCCTTCGTTAATGTTATCTTCAACCTTTGGCGCCATTGGGATGGAGAGAAAGCTTGGATTGAGAGAAGAGAGTTTGTCAACACAAGGGTTTAGGTTTGAAAATCTTGAGAGCGTGTTGACAGAATATGTTCTTGTCCTATTTATACCCTTCTAAACAAAGAAGGTCAAAAGGCGGGTAAAAACATTCTAAAAGTGTTGACACTGTTGAAATGTGTTGACACATACTTCTATTGTCTCGACAACGGCGCTGACTAATATGTGTCGACCCCAATTGATGATATATCGACACTAGACATACTTAGTAGTTCATCAGAAATTCTGTGTCGACTCTTATTGCAAATGTCGACATAATTTCTGGATGTGTCGACACCATTACTCTGGTTGTGTCGACACCACTAACTTAAGTGTCGACACCACTTTACTGAAGTGTCGACATCACTTCTCTGAATGTGTCGACACAGATTTACTTAGCCAAATTTGTTAGACTAATCTATGTTCAACATTCCTAATTCAATTTTAAATGTATTGAATTTAGTGTCATCTAGAGGCTTAGTAAAAACATCTGCAATTTGATAATCTGTTTTGACAAATTCTAGTGAGATGTCCTCTTCCTCTACATGTTCTCTAAGGAAATGGTATCTTATTTCTATATGTTTAGTCCTACTATGTGAAACAGGATTTTTAGCAATAGAAATGGCACTAGTAGAATCACAAAATAAAGGTGTTCTACTTACCTGAATACCATAGTCTTCTAGCTGGTGCTGAATCCACAACAGCTGTGCATAGTAACTTCCTGCTACCACATATTCAGACTCAGCTGTGGAAATTGCCACACTAGTCTGCTTCTTACTGCTCCAAGACACTAATCTTCCTCTTAGAAATTGACAGGTGCCTATTGTGCTTTTTCTATCTTCTTTGCAACCTACAAAGTTTGCATCTGAATAGCCTGTCAGTAGAAAATCTCCATTCCTAGGGTACCAAAGGCCAATATTAGCTGTGCCCTTTAGATATCTCAAAATCCTTTTTACTGCAGTGTAATGAGATTCTTTAGGGCATGATTGGTACCTAGCACAGACACATGTTGCATACATAATGTCTGGTCTACTATTAGTTAGGTATAGAAGCGAGCCAATTATTCCTCTATACAAAGACTCATCTACAGGTTTACCTGCATCATCTTTGCATATAGGCATACTTGTTCCCATAGGAGTTTTCATGGTGGAGGATGATTCCATACCATACTTCTTAATTAACTCCTTGGAGAACTTAGACTGGGATATGGAAAAGCCATCATCAGTCTATCTTTCTTGAAGTCCCAAGAAGAACTTAAGTTCTCCCATGCTGCTCATCTCAAACTTCCCTTGCATAAGTTTAGCAAACTTCTTGCAAAGTTTGTTTTCTGTAAACCCAAATATTATGTCATCTACATAAATCTGGACTAAGATTATCTTACCTTCGAATTCCCTTAGGAATAGAGTTTTGTTTATTTTCCGTCTTGAGAATTTATTCTCAATAAGGAAAGTAGACAGGGTTTCATACCAAGCCCTTGGGGCTTGCTTTAACCCATATAAAGCTTTCCTAAGTCTATAAACATAATCAGGTTTGAGAGAATCAACAAAACCTGAGGGTTGCTCTACATAGACTTCTTCATTTAGATTTCCATTTAGGAATGCTGATTTTACATCAATTTGAAATACCTTGAAGCCTTGATATGCTGCATAGGCAAGGAAAATCCTAATTGCTTCCAGTCTTGCTACTAGGGCAAAGGTTTGATCAAAGTCAATACCCTCTTCCTGCCTGTATCCTTTTGCAATAAGTCTTGCTTTGTTCTTCACAATGATCCCATTCTCCTCCAGTTTTTTCCAAAAGATCCACTTTGTTCCAATGATGTTGTGGTCTTTTGGTTTAGGAACTAACTCCCAGACCTTGCACCTTTTGAACTGATTCAGCTCCTCTTGCATGACATTAATCCAATGTGGATCCAGAATAGCTTCTTCAATTCTCTTTGGCTCTAGTTGAGATAGGAAGCTTGAGCAAAGCACTGTATTCAAGTTCCTACTTCTGGTTTGCACTCCATGTCTTAGATCACCAATTATCTGATTTGTTGGATGATCCTTTAAGTGTCTAATAGCTGGAGGTAGACTATCTTCAGGTTGAACACCTCCAGTCTCTTCAATATGCTGCACCTCTTGGTGTACATCTGCATCTAGAGAGTCCTGTACTCCCCCTGGACAGAAACCACCATTTTCCACTTCCTACTCTTAAGTTGATTCTTCTGTAATGGTAAGCTTGTCCATTTTATCATTTATACATGTAGAACTGCATGAGCTATAAGGCAACTCACTGTTAATCAGTCTTGTTTCATCAAAGACAACATGTACAGACTCTTCTACAACTTGAGTAATCAAGTTATAGACTCTATAAGCCTTACTATTGTTGTTGTACCCAACAAATATCCCATCTTGGGAATTAGAAGCAAACTTAGTTAGATAAGACTTGTCATTGTTAAGGACATAGCACTTGTAACCAAAGATCCTAAAATAGGATAAGTTTGGTTTTCTACCCTTCATGATCTCATAGGGAGTCTTTTTGTGGATTTTGGTGATAGAATCCATATTGATCACATAACATGCAGTGTTTACTGCCTTAGCCCAGAAATATTTTGGGAGAGAAGTGTCACTCAATAGAGTTCTACCAGCCTCAATCAGTGTTCTATTTTTTCTTTCAGCAATACCTTTTTGTTGTGGTGTTCTAGGTGAGGAGAATTCTTGAAAAATCCCAAATTCTTCACACAGTCTTGTCATACTCTCAGATTGAAATTCAGTGCCATGGTCACTTCTGATTTTGACCACTGTACTGTCATGTTCATTCTGAATTTGCTTGACAAAACTATATAAAACACTTGGGGTTTCTGATTTTTGTCTCAGAAAGAACACCCAGGAATATCTAGAATAGTCATCTACCACCACAAAAGTGTAGACCTTCCTACCTAGACTATGAACTGGCATAGGAAAAAATAGATCCATATGTAAGAGGTATAGACACCTCAGTGAATCCTTGTTTTCAAGGCTATGAAAGGAGGATTTTGTCTACTTTCCTTTTTGACAAGCTGAGCATATCCCATCCTTTATACACTTAACTTTTGGACCATTCCTTACTAACTCTTTGATAAAGAGTTGGTCAATTGTTTTGTAGTTAAGATGGGCAAACCTCTTGTGCCATTTGACACAATGAGAGGCTCTCTCATCAGCTACAAGTCAAATAGGAGAAACATTGTTCTCACACACAAAATAAAGACAGTACACATTTCTTTTTCTATATCCTGTCAAAATGATTTTTTGATCACTTGATATTTTGATATGACATCCATTCTTAATAAATGAAATGTCATATCCTAAATCACTCAGCTGACTTATGCTTATAAGGTTGTGTTTCAAACCCTTCACATAGGAAACTTGAGTGATAGAAATCTGGTTATTAGAAATGTTACCAACCCTTTGATGATTCTCTTTTCAGCACCACTAAAGATTACTTTAGACCCATTTATGATAGGTAAGTACTCCTTCAGCAACCCCTTTGTTCCAGTCATGTGCCTAGAACATCCACTGTCCAAGTACTATATAGGGGCATGGTAACTTTGACTCACATGCAATAAAGAATTACCTCTCTTAGAACCCAAGTAAGTATTGGGTCCTTGGTTCAAGTTAGCTACATATTTAACAAATCTACCTGCAGCTCTTCTAACAGGTAGACTGGTGTTCTTCTTGACACTAGTGTTGTGCTAGCAATCTATGGCATAATGACCTGTCTTGCCATAGCACAAGCATTCATACCTGTTGTATCTATTTTTAGATACATTCTTGGTAGTCTGGTTGACAACAAATCTTTTGTTTTGTGATGGTACTGCTGCAGCTATACTCATTGTTTTCTTAAGAACATGGGGTTAATGGACATGGGCTGCCTTATTGACATAAACACTCTTGTCATTCAGAACTTCAGTCTTACTCTGATCATGAGTATTATCAAGGTCATACTTGTTAGAAGGCACTTGTACCTTTCTAAAAACAACAGGGACTTTAAAATTCAGTGGCTGGACTGAGGCTTTGCCCTTTCTCTTGAATTGGATAGCCCTGGTGTCACCTTTAAAGCCTATTCCAGTCGTACCCTTTTGAGCCACAAACTCATCTATTAAGGGTAAAACTGATTTTGGCTTAGTATAACTAACAACAAAATCTTTCTCCTTTTGAAGTCTGACTTCAAGACTTTTAATTAGATCATTTTTGTATGTGATTCTTCTCATATGAATAATAGTTATAGTTTTCAGTTTGGCAACCACATTCATTTTTTGATCCAACTCTTTCTCTAAATCAGATGCAGCCATCTTAAGATCTGCAATTTACTTAGCCTGAGTTTTGGCCAGGTTTTTGCTTTTCTTTAGTGCCTGCAACAAGTCCCCATATTCATCTATTAGCTGATGAATATCACCTTCAGACTCAGACCCATCCACATCACTTGATATAGATGTAACTGACTCTGTACAAGTACTACAATCTGAATTTCTAGAAATACATTGTACCTTACTAGGACCAGGCTGATCCTGGCACTTGTCTTCTTCTGACCCAGCCTTCAGTCCCATGCACTGATGGTCTTCTTGTTCAGAGATAGAGTTCAGCACTTGCATAAACTCATCTTCTTCATCTGCTGCATATAGACCAATGTATGCCTCAGCTTCAGATTCAGACTCTGAAGATGATTGGTCTGTTAAGCTCCTCTCCTTCTTAGCAACAAAAGATTTCTCCTTCTTTCTCTTTTGTTGAGTCTTTTTTTATCAGCAGACTCCTTTCTTTTGTCTGGACACTCAGCCACAACATGTCCAGGTCTATTATAGCAGTAGCAAACTATCTTTGATGTTGTAGATTTGCTAGGCTTAGACCTGCTCCTATCCTTCCTAGATGACTTCCTCTTTTGATAATAGTCATCCACAGGCTAAGATGTGGAGGGCCTAGACTTCCATTGATTCTTCTTCAGGAATCTCTGAAATTGTCTTGTGAAGGCAGCAAAGTCTTTATCTAAGTCAATGTTGTCATAACTTTGGTTGTCTGAATTATCTGAAGTAATTTCAGCAACTATCTTAGGAGGTGATGGAGACATCCTCCTATTCTTCCTAGTGGCTTCCACCTTAAGTGCCACAGACTTTTCTCTATGCTCCCCTTTTGCACTTTTCTCTTCCTCTTTCCTAGCCATCAGCTGCATCTCATATGATAGTAATTTTCCAAACAAAGTTGGAGGAGAGATATATGTAAGTTTGGCCACTTCCCTAATTGCACAGATCTTAGTGTCCCAATCCTTTTTCAAGGATCTTAGAAATTTATCATTCAGTTCATATGTACTGAAGGTCCTTCCATAGGACATCAGCTCATTTACTATTCTATAGAACTTCTTATAACACACAGTTATACCATCTGACATTCCTTGTCTGAAACTCTCATATTCTTGGTTCAGCCTAGATTTTCTATCTTGTCTGAATTCTTCAGAACCCTCCACGTAGACTATCAAAGTGTCCCACATTTCCTTGGAGGTCTTGCAGTGAATCAAATTTTGAAAGGTTGAATCATCTATGACACTTACTATGATATTCTGGGCTCTTTTATCCATAGTTGCCAGGATGATCTCTTCCTTAGTCATCTCTGAAAAATCTTTGGGAGTTCTTTGATTTGCATCTAGAACTGACAACTTCGTTGGAACATAAGGACCTTCCATTATAGTAATGTAGATCCTTGGATAAGAAGCCTCCATGAAAAGCCTTACCCTTTCTTTCCATATTCCAAAAATCTCTTTCCTGCATATGGGTAATTTCATAGAACCTAGTTCCTTATGATTTTCTCCTGAAACCATTTTCTTGATCTTGAATCTGCCTTATGGATCTTACTCAGACTGTTAAGTCCTTCTTTGAGTAACCTCACTCTAATACTACTTGATAGAATTAATTTCAAGATAACCAAAACACCTAGAGGGGGGTGAATAGGTTCTTTTCTTTTTTACTTAAGGAAGAATATTTTTTTCAGATCTTAAAATAGAATCTAACTATTCTACAGCAATCACAGCTCAGAAATCACAATCACACACACATCACAGATTGCACATAGGTTTATAGTGGTTCCCCAAGGTCTGGGTACATCCACTTTCCCCTTCACCTATCTAGTAGTGTGCTAGATTCGGCCTAACTTCTTCCTTCTTCTCAGATCCACAGATCTTACAGCTCAGAACCCTGAAAGGTTCCTACAACTCAGAGTGTAACCACACTCCTACAGCTCAGGCTAACAGCCCTACCTCAGCCTTGCCACAAGGCCTACAACTCAGAGAAAAATTTCTCCTACACTCAGGCTCAAAACCCTATCACTCAGAGATCTATATCTCCTACACTCAGCCTTTATAATATAGGCTTACAACTCAGATCTATGAAAAGATCCTACAAAATTTGATAAGTGTTTAGATGGACTCTTACCCTAATTGAGAGAGAAGGGATAAGAGGTTTCTTGATCAGCTTCTTTATAAGACTGATGGCTGAAATCAACCTGTTCTTAGCTTTCTTCAAAGCTTCTTGAATCTGAACTCAGTAGGGTTGATCTCCTTTGAAGTTGACTTGCTGACAGCTTCCTTTTTGAATTCAGAAATAGATCTGAATCCTTCTTAGCAGATTAGTTCAAGATCTGCTTCTTAAGAGACTGGTAAATGTCTCATACTTTACTTCAACAATTGGAGATCTCTCTCTCTCTAGAACTTCTGAAGTTTCTTCAGAATTCTTGCTTGAATTCTCCTTAGATCTTCTCATGAAAATCTTCTTCTGTGTGGCGTGAGCTTCCTTGATCAATGATCAATCCTTCAATAGTTGTTCATGTGGTTATTATTGTTGTTCACATTGTTCTTTTTCCTTGATTTGATAGAATCCATCTATATATAGACTTCATCCATGGTAACCGGCTGATCCGGTTTCTAACCAACTTCTGACAAGTTTGACAGCTTCAGCAAACTTGTTGGAATACACAGCTGTCAAGTCTCTAGTCAGTTCTTGAACCTTTATCTTTGTTAGCGAAACATCGAGACTGATTGTCATTATGTGTCGACACAAGTAGATTAAGTGTCGACACAAGCTTTGGTGATGTCGACATAACTCCTTTGGTGTCGACACGGCTTCTTGACACTACATCTGTAGAAAGTGTCGACACTGCTTCTTTGTGTCGACATAGACACGTCTTCACTTCACAGCAATCACCATTATTTAAACTCTGCTGAGTGTCGACACAAGTCCTGTGTGTCGACATAGTTGATATAGTCTCAAAATTTATGTGTCGACACTGCCTCCAGGTGTCGACACAGTTGATGTCGACTAATACTTCTGTGTGTCGACACTACCTCCCAGTGTCGACACAGTCGATGTCGACTAATATTTCTGTGTGTCGACACTGCCTCCCGGTGTCGACACAGTTGATGTCGACTAATAAATTCTGTGTGTCGACACAGTTACTTCAGGTATCGACACAGCTTTTCCAATTATCGACACAGGCTTTCTTAAGTATCGACACATGTACTTAGAAACTTTTTCCTTCATTTTAGCATATCCTTAACCTGCACATATAAACTCAAAATAACATCAAATACACCTTGATGTATATCATTGAGCTAAGTGAGACTTCTTCAAATCAGGTACACATTTTCCAATGTACCCAACACGAGCCAAGGACTACAACGACTATGAGGAGTTTTTCGGTTGCAAGCATACGAAGAAATGAAAGAATTTTGTTCTCTGGAATTACCTCCACGCTATAACTAGTTAACGCACCGCGGTAGCTTCCTGTAATGTCTTCTCTATTTAAAATAGCCTAAACTTGAGTTTCGTGAGATGGTTTTTCACGAAATTTTAAAGAGGAGTTCGCCCTTGCCATTTTAAGGGAAGCAAGGGATCATCCCAACTCATTGAGGAGGAGAGTTCTTCAGAGGAGATCAAAAGATATTCATGTGCACGGATTGAAGGCTACCAACATGATGCTCTAGAATCGTTCATCCTAAGTTTCACGTGAAGTATCGTCGCTACAAAAACTCTCATCAAGCGCACACCTTCACGGATCTGATGAACATCAAAGAGGAAGACTCTCAAGCCACAAAGATCGAACCTTTGCAAGTGAATCGTCATCAACATCAAGGGTTCTAGTTAGAGGGGAGTTTTCTTTTATTCCTTGTATTTTACTTTAAACTCCTTTTATCTAGTTGTTTGTGTGAGGGAAATCGACCGGAGGGTCGTCGAAATCCAGGAAGGGTTTTGTAAGAAATCTACCAGGGTAGGTAATCAAAATCTACGGTAAGATTCCTTGGAAAATCGTCCTGGGGATAGGGACGTCTCGATCGGTGGATCTAGCTGGGCTCTAAGACCCTTCCTTGTGTGGAGGTGAAGAGCAAGCTCAAAGACCTTTCTTGGAGGGAAAGGGAGAGAGCCAACAGGTCCGGGTAGTGGGTCGGTATAGAAAAAAAAGGATTTTCATTTTCACCGCATCCGATCTCCGGCGTCATGGAGATCATGTGGTTGTAATTGTAAAAATAGTTGATGATCCAGTTTGAATGAAATAATATTTACTGTTTGTTTTTCTGTGCTTTTAACGCTGTGATTGCTAGCCTGTAATTCTCTCAAGTGTACGTAGATCTCCAAGGAGGAATTTTTTAGGAAAACAAGGTTGGTGACCTACCTCCTTACGTTAGCAATGTAATGCCCCGCGGTAGCTTCCAGAACTAGTTTTTCTAGACAAAAATAATTTGAATTTTCAATTAACTCGTAAAACCTTATTCATCCCCCCCCCCCCCTCTAAGGTTGGCACTAGATCCAACAAGTGTTATCAGAGGGAGGTTATTCCAAATCGGTTTTACCACCGGGAATAATGGCTAACCCTAATCTTTAATTGACCAGTGGGGATAAAAAATTATACACTGAAAATTCGTTTGCACCACCTCTATTTATAGGATTGAACTATAATGAATGGAGAACACTAATGAGAAAATTCCTTATATCATTAGATATAGAAGTTTGTAACATGACGTGAATCAAGCCCCCAAACAATTTAAATAAGCATGAATGTCATTTAAATGCCAAACCTATGAACAGTCTATTTTATGGGCTTGGTCAAGATATTTTTAAACTAATCTATATGCTTCCTACTGCATATGATATATGGAATTTTCTTGAGCTAAATTATAGTTATCTTTCTATGGGTAATGAATTTTAGCAATTTCTCATGGATCCACGTGAAGAACCAAATGGAGACTTGCTCTTGGAGGAAGATGGGACAAACACATCAAGCAGAAGGGAAGATGAAAACATGTCGTTGGATGAGGAAAACCAAGAGGAAGAAGACAAAGGAACCTTGTGTTCAAATCATGCCTTGTCCAAGAGCATTGTAAGAAAAACAAATTCCCTTCTTGTATGCAATTCTATTTCTACATTATATATGCTAGATGCGGCTAAATGTAGAATTAAGAAACTGAAAAATATTAAATCAAAACTACGTTTAGAAAATAACCTTTTAAAAGCAAATGTTAATGTAGAATCTACCGTTGATGTGACTTGTCCTCCCAACTACTCTTTAAATAAAATTTCTACACCTTGTATAGATAATAATGAATTAAAAGAAAAATATAAGGTTCTTGAACAAAATCTTCATTTTACAAAAGAACAAAACAATAAATTATTTCTATAAAACTCATCATTGAAAAGTGACTGTGCTGAATGCAAAAATTATAAAGTTGAAATCAAAGAGATGAATGAGACATTCGATGAATTTAGGAGTAAGTATAAAGCTCATATTGACACTATTGTCTCCACTCTCAAAAACGGCACAATCGCATATAATAAAGCTCAGCATAACCTCAAACTGAAAAAAAGAGCTAACTATAAAAATCAACATGCTTAAGGAAATAATTCTTAAAAAATCGCAAAGCCCAACTCCTAAGCCGCACGTAAAACCCAAAAGCATGTTGAATATGAACCACCATCTACGGACTGAGTTAATCAAAGGGAGTAAAAAATCTCAAGCTTATGCAAGTGAAACTTTTAACTATAGAAAACACTCTTGTAATATCCTATGTTTAAATAAGTACGTTTACTGGGCCAGGGTGTGACAACTCTCACTTTGAAAAACAAATTACTCCAAATTTAAAATCAAATGAATGTAAATTTCCTTCAAAGAATCAATACAATATCAGTCCTTACCTTAAGAAACATAATCTTAACTAAGAGAACAATTTCAACATATCTAAACCTCAAATGCAAGATTGTTCAACTGAAGCTCATCACATAAGGACTCGTATGAATCTAAAAGGAAATTTGCAACATAAAAATAACATTAAACCAAAGTATGAAGTGAGGCCCATCATTCAAAATAGTGCACCCATTCCACTGAAAAGGGGCCATTCACCGTCATCTCTGTAAGGTGTACCACGCAATGTTTGGGTACCCAAAGGAACCGTCACTCTTGGCTCCTTTTGGATACCTAAATCTCTTATACATTAGTATCCACCAATTGCGTGAAGTAGAAACAAATCAAACCAAAATTACTTGATAATATACTTCACGATATGCTTAATGTTTTTTTTATTTTTGCTGTTTTTTGTGTTTTGTTTTTTCATTTGTCTATTTTTGCTTTTGTATTTTTTTTCTTATGCCAACATGCCATGAACACTTAGATATATGTTTGTTATATGACTTTCTCATATTAAAATTAACGTTAAATCAATCTAACGGAACAAATTGGAATATAAGTCATATCATTTCAAAGTGGCAATAATTTACCTTTTATCATAAATCTATCACACTGTCTTAGTATGTCTGCGATCATTCACCCATATATATGTCTCATAATAGAGGGGGTGTAGGTGTGTGTGCTTTAGAAATGCTAACCTATAAACTACATCTTGTCCTTAACCGGGGAGGGTTCCAGTAGGTCCTTGTGTGGCACTGGGGGGAAAGAGTGTTAGGTTGAGCGGGTTCTTCTGTGTGCACATGGGATTAACAACCCACCCTATGGCATTTATGCAGCTCTTCATGCCCATCTGTCACTTAGTACGGGACAAGGGTGTAGACATATAGCTTAGGTATTGGATTATTGGGCATACTTAGGATTCACATATCCACTGCTTGAACATTATTTCACTTATCATTTACCTTATATTCATGCACAATATTCTATCATGCTATCTTGTGTTTGCATCATATATCTTTTTAAGCCTTCATGTTTTTAGAAAAACACAAGTATTTATATATATATAATTATAAAATAATTTAAAAGAACAAAAAGTTTATATATCTCTTTGTGTGTTTATTGCTTGGTATTTTTATTTTTAAAAAATGATATAAAACCAAAAAAACTGTGGATCGTTCATTTCTTCGGGCACACATGACGTTAACCTAGACCATAACGACTACATATAATGTTTGAGTTAAGAGTGCTAATCCATGTGAACATTGTCCCCGGTCATGGTGTGTCGAATCTATAGGTTCTTAGCTATTGAGTGTGATAAGACGGGGTCGTGTTTGTTGACTATGCCTCTAGGTATGTCTGAGGACTTGGATAAGGGAATGACTTCACATGATACACAATCCCTTGTCGGTGCATTAAAGAAAATAAAAAAGCTAAGCTTACATGTTATAAGTCGTGACACTATATTCTAATATGCTAGGAATACTTTGAATAATCAATGTCATTATATATATGTGTGTATATAAAGATCAAAACTTTGAGCCAAATATCTAGTGCTAAAGCCTTATGTATTCAAGTTAAAGTGTATCTATCTAGGTGGGTAGATTTTGATTGACTCGGGGCTCCATGAACTAAAAATATATATAAAAGTGATAGCTCAAAGCAAATTAAAAAGAAAACTATGAAAGCTATCTCATAACATGTCGAGAACCCCCCCCCCCCCCCCCCACCCCCAAGCACTACTCACTCCTCTTGATAAGTCTTTATGAGCATTATGAGGATGAGCATCTTAGTTCAAAGAGTCATTTTGATCTTGTGCATAGACTCTAACTTAAGCTTAGTGCCACTAGTTCAAATCTTGGTATGACATAGCTAGACTTGTGATGTGATCAATCACTATATTTCTCTTGTGTTAGGTTCCTAAACAATCGAGATAACCTTGTACAATATGCTATTTTTCCCTTGGTGTTATCTCGCTTTCGATGCTATACGAACACATGTAATTTCCTTGTCTAAGACTTCCGCACATAAGAATTGGACTGCAACTACACTATCTCATTGTACCACAATACGTACTAGCACACGATTTACACTCATGATGTTTTCAATGTTTGTTCAACTTGATTACTTCCTAACACTTATAGCATTGTAGATGTACTTGTTGTGTGCTTAGTTTAATCTATGTTGTCCAATTCATATTACCTCTGAAAATTGAAATTCTCTGTTTGTGTACCTTGATCCATTTTGTTACCCATGTACTTACAGTTCTCTAATATGTCTTTCATTTTGAGTCACGTCTATGAATATCATGTCTAACTTTACTTTATGTGTGCACCATCTGCTATTTGACTAACGCTCATCATATCTACTATTTTTCATCTCGCATGCCTGGTTGGCCTTGCCCGCCCCAATTTGATAATATCAAAGGGGAGAATAGATTTTTCATGAGTATTTATTCATGAGTATGTTCACGAGTATGAGTCACGGGTTAGGAGAGGTCACATGTAGGCGGAGCATGTTAACAATGTATGCACATAGATAGGGGGAGCAAGTCGAACATGTAGATAGGGGGAGCGTGCGTGTAGGGAAGCTATATAGAGAACCTGCAACCTGATGTTTGATTATTACTCTTATTCTTTATATGCACTCTATCTCATTGTTATTTCTCATGAACGGGATTTGATATTATAAAAAGGGGGAGTTTGTTGGAATCGATGTTTTACATTCCCTGTGTTTGGGAATATTAAATCCCAAGTTGTATTTGATTACGTCTTGTGTTGATTGAGTGTGCAGGTTGACAGGTGCAAGCCAAGAAGAAGAAGACTCCTATGTACACTAACACCGAGAGGTAGAAGTTACCGTCAGGCGGTAGCCGTGAATTAATTAGATAGAGGACTCGGGAAACTACCACGCCGCGCTAGTCCTACCGCCCGCGCTAACTAAAGGAATTATCTTGGCCAGCATCTCTTGAAACTACCGCAGGCGGTAGTACTTACCGCGCCGCACTAACCTCTCGACAAATGTGGAGAAGGACTTCTCGAGAAACTAAATTACCGCAGGCGATAGCTATTACCGCGCCGCACTAACCTCTCGACGAATGTTGAGAAGGATTTCTTGAGAAATCAAACTACCGCATGCGATAGCTTTTACCGCGCCGCGCTAGCCTCTCGACGAGTACCGACACAACTGTTAAGAATCGTCGTGTCCTATATTACCGTGCGGCGGTATCTGTAACTGTGCGGCGCTAGCAATGATAAAACGACAAATATTCATTTTGAAATATTATTCCAGATTTGGATGACAGTTGGCACAACAAGCGCGCGAACCTACCACCGAGCGCTAGTCTTACTACTGGCGGTAGCCTATTTTCATGAAGATGTATAAAAGGCCTCCTTGGTTTTTGTTCCTTGAGAACCAAGATGAAAATAGACAGAAGCTCCTTCACTCTAAGGTCCAGCTTCTCTCTTTGTGCTTCTTTCCAATAAGGTCTCCGTCGAAGAAGAAGAAATTCATTTCCCTACCATTCGTGAACGAGAAACTCCGACAAGCCAAGGACTACAACGACTACGAGGAGTTGTTCGGTTGCAAGCATATGAAGAAAAGGAAGAATTTTGTTCTCTGGAAGTTACCGTCGCACTATAACTAGTTACCGCCCCGCGGTAGCTTCCTGCAATGTCTTCTCTATTTAAAACAGCCCGAAATTGAGTTTCGTGCAACGATTTTTCACAAAATTCGAAAGAAGAGATCGCCCTAGCCGTCTTAAGGGAAGCAAGGGGTCATACCAACTCATTGAGGAGGAGAGTTCTTCAGAGGATATAAAAGGTATTCATGTGCATGGATTGAAGGCTACCAACATGATTATCTAGAATCCTTCATCCTAAGTTTCACGTGAAGGATCCTCGCTACAAAAACTCTCATCAAGCGCACACCATCACGGATCTGAAGAACATCAAAGAGGAAGACTCTCAAGCCACAAAGATCGATCCTTTGCAAGTGAATTGTCATCAACATCAAGGGTTCTAGTTAGAGGGGAGTTTTATCTTATTCCTTGTATTTTACATTATGTCTAGTTGTTTGTGTGTGGTAAATCGACCGAAGGGTCATCAAAATCCAGGAGGGTCTCGTAAGAAATCGACCGGGGAAGGTCGTCAGAATCTAGGGTAGGATTCCGTTGAAAATCATCCTGGGGATAGGAACGTCTAGATCGGTGGATCTAGCGGGCTGTAAGACCCTTCCTTATGTGGAGGTGAAGAATTGGCTCGAAAACCTTTCTTAGAGGGAAAGGGAGAGAGCCAACCATTCCGGGCAGTGGGTCGGTATAGAAAACAAAAGGGGGTTTTTATTTTCACCTCCTCCAATCTCCGGCGTCATGGAGATTATGTGGTTGTAATTATAAAAATAGTTGTTGATCCAGTTTGAATGAAATAACATTTACTTTTTGTTTGTTTGTGCTTATAACACTGTGATAGCTAGCTTGTAATTCTCGCAAGTGTGTGTAGATCTCCAAGGAGGAATTTGTTCAGGAAAACAAGGTCTGTGACCTACCTTTGCGCGTTAGCAACGTAACGCCCCACAGTAGCTTCCAGAACTAGTTTTTCTGGACAAAAATAATTCGAATTTTCAATTAACTCGTAAAGATTTATTCACCCCCTCCCCCCTCTAAGGTTGGCCACTAGGTCAGACACATCATGCTTTCTCTATGTGAGAGGCTTTTTCAGTGGATCTGCAATATTTTCTTAAGTCGACACTCTATAAATGTTCACATATCCTCGATCGACAATCTCTCAAATAAGATGGAATTGCTGAAGTATGTGCTTGGAGCGCTGGTGAGATCTAGTTTTGAAGCAAGTGCAATTACATCGTAATTTTCACATTAGAGAACTATGGGACCAACAATTTTAGGAATTACATCGAACTTGCTAATGAATTTCCTAATCGACATAGCCTCCTTCGCCATATTCGCAGCGGAGATATACTCGACCTCAGTTGTAGAATCAACAACTATCTCCTACTTGGAACTCTTCCAACCTACGATTCCTCTATTTAGGAAAAATACAAACCCTGACTTATACTTTGAGTCATCTCTATCAGTTTGGAAGCTAGCATTTGTGTAACCCTTTACAACGAGCTCTTCCTCTCCACCAAATACCAAGAATGTATCCTTCGTACTTCTCAAGTACTTTAGGATATTCTTGACAGCAATTTAGTGACTATCACCGGGATCAGACCGATACCTGCTAGTCATGCTCAAAGCATAAGAGACATCGAGTCGAGTACATATCATTGCATACATGATTGATCCAATTGCCGAAGCATATAGAATCAACTTCATGCGGTCCTTATCTTCACAAGATTTTTGACACTGGTCCTTAGAGAAACTCACACCATGAGACATGGGTAAGAATCCTTTCTTGGACATAAGCATGTTGAACCGTTTCAACACCTTCTCATTGTATGTACTTTGGGTCAAACCCAACAACTTCTTTTATCTATCTCTATAGATCTTAATACCAAGTATGTAATTTGCTTCACCCAAGTCTTTCATAGAAAAGCCGTTCCCTAGGTTGTTCTTAACAACTTGTAGGGTTGGTTTGTCATTCCTAATAAATAGTATATCATCTAAATATAATATAAGGAAGACAATAATGCTCTCACTAATCCTCTTATAAACACACAGTTCATCCTCGTTCTTGATAAAACCAAACTATTTGATCTTTTCATCAAAACGAAGATTCCAATTTTGAGAATCCTGTTTTAATCCATAAATGGATCTCTGCAGCTTGCATATTTTAGCGTCTTCACCTAGAGATACAAAACCCTCGGGTTGTGTCATATACACTTCCTCAAGGAGGTTTCTACTTAGGAAAGGCATTTTGACATCCATCTGCAAGATCTCTTAGTCATAATACGCAGCAATAACAAGCAAAATTCTGATGGACTTAACCATAGTAATAGGGAAAAGGTATCATCATAGTCAACACCATGAATTTGCTTGAAACCTTTAGCCACTAATCGCCCTTTAAATGTCTGTACATTCACATTTATATCGGTCTTCTTCTTGAATACCCACTTGCACCCTATGGGTCATACCCCTTCAGGTGGTTCCACTAAGGTCCAAACATGGTTTACATACATGGAGTCCATTTTAGATTTCATAGCCATAAGCCACTCCTCGGAGTCCGGTCCACTCATAGCCTCTTGGTAGGTTGCAAGCTCATCATCATGATCCATAAGCAACACATTATTTATTTGAGACACGAGAAATTCATATCTCTCAGGCTCAAACCTTGGTCTACCAGATCTATGTGGAACTTGTGTTTCATGAGCAGGTTCTCTAGCTACAACATCCTATATTCCTTTCTCAAGATCTAATTCCGGTTCATTCACTGTTTGTGGTTCTTAAACTTCTTCAAGTTCTACCATGGTAGTCTTTCTACTTAAGAACTCTTTCTCAAGAAAGACACCAGTTCTCATGACAAACACTTTGCCCATAGACGGTAGCTAGAAATAGTACCCTTTAGTTTCCTTAGGATACCCCCACAAGATAACATTTATATGACTTGGGTTCCCGCTTGTCAGGCATTTGGCATCTCACGTACGTCTCACAGCCCCAAATCTTAATAAAAGACATATTATGACAGTTCCCAGTCCATATCTCATATGCTGTCTTCATAACCATTTTTATTGGAGCACGATTTAGTGTAAAAGCATCAGTCTCTAGAGCAAAACCCCAAAAGGAAACAGGCAAATCTGCATGACTCATCATCGATCGTACCATATATAATAGAGTATGATTCCTCCGCTCAAACACACCATTATATTGCGGTATTCTGGGTGGAGTGAGCTGTGATACAATACCACTCTTTCAGATGATCACAAAATTCATGACTTAGGTATTTGCCACCTCGATCAGATTGGAGTGCTTTAACCCTCTTACCCAGCTGATTCTCTCCTTCATTCTTAAACTCTTTGAACTTTTCAAAGGTTTCAGATTTGTACTTCAGAAGATACACGTATCTGTATCTACTGAAATCATCAGTAAATATAACAAAGTAGAAGTAACCACCTCTAGCCATAAAACTTATGGGTCCACAAACATAACTATGAATTAAACCCAAGAGATCATCAGCCCTCTCATTGAAACCAATGAAAGGGACTTTAGTTATCTTGCCTAATAAATAGGATTCACATCTCTAAAATGATTCATAATCAAAGTCCAGTAGTCCATATTTATGGAGCTTGGATATGCGTTTCTCATTTATATAACCCAAATGAAAATGCCAAAGGTACTTTGGGTTTGAGTCATTTGTTTTTAGTCTTTTAGTATTTTTTATATTATAGATCTGATGGTTTAAGTTCAAAATATATAAACCATTAAACATTAGGGTTATACCATAACAAACAATATTCTTAAATATATAATGACAACTGTTTTTAATAATAAAATAAAATTCAATCATGTCCAAACATGAAATAGATATAATGTTTCTAGTTATGGAAGGAACATAATAACAATTATCTAGTTGTATTACAAGCCCAGTGGGCAAAGAAAGACATTAAACTCCTACGGCGACAACAACAACTCTTGCTCCATTGCCAACACGCAGGTCCACCTCCCCTTTACTCAGCCTTCTTCTCCTTCCCAGGTCCTACACATTTATACAAATGTGAGAACCATATCTGATATCCAATATCCAGGATAAAGGAGCAGAAAGGTTTATCTCTATAACATGAATACCTGAAGAGGATTTCATACCTCCCTTTATTTTCTACAGACCCTCAATATAAGAAGGGCAGTTCCTCCTCCAATTACCATCCTTGCCATAGTGATGGCATTTCCCTTCCTTTGCCAAGCCTTTCTTTTTCAGTGCTAAAGACTTGGTCTCAAGAGATGAATTTGGACCAACCTTAGTCTTCTTGAAACCCTTGGCCTTTCACTTGCCTTTATGCACCATCAGTATGGGACTAGCAGGCTTGGGATTCTTCATATTGATCTCAACAGTTCTAAATATACCTAGGAGCTCGAGCAATGTCTTATCAATTTCATTCATATTTTAGTTTAAGAAAAACTGCTCGTAATTGTTCGGCAATGATTGCAGGATCAGGTCTGTAGCCAACTCTTGGACTAGAGGAAAACTTTGTCTTTCAAGGTTCATTATATACCCAATCATCTTGAGTACGTGAGTCTCTACCAGGTCTCAAGCTCCCATCTTATACTGAAACAATTCCTTGGTGACGTCAAACCTCTCTTGCCGAGCTTATTCCTGAAACATTTTCTTAAGGTGCTCGTCAATCTCTTTGCAACCCATGTTCTCATGTTACTTCTGAAACTCTAAGTCCATGGTTGTCAACATGAGGCATTCAACATCCAAGGAGTTGTCTTGATACTTCTTTTAAGCATCTTTATCAGCTCGGAACACATTCCCGATTGGCTCTTCAGGGGAGTCCTCTTCCAAGACATATAGCTTACGCTCCTACCTGAGAACAATTCTAAGGTTCCTGTACCAGTCCAAATAATTTGTCTCACTCAATTTCTCCTTCTCAAGGATAGCTCTGAGGGATAGGGTGGAGTGAGATCTACTTTCCATGGAAATTCTACAAGGGTTAATGCAAAGGAAAAACTCAGTATTATATTTCAAAATACATTTTAACATTTCAATTAGGACTTTAATTAAAATTACTCCCACTATTTTAATCAAATAGATAACCCTTAATATCAATTCGGAGAGTTTATGCTAGCTACTCTCTTGGTGGACAAGATCCGTATTTCACCAACACTATGAGTCAGCTTTGTCTTTTCTCTCACAATGTAGCTATTTAGGTAGGCAATGCTTGCCGATTGCATTATTATGCAACTCTTATATGGTTGGTGAATAACTCTTTATTCACATCCATCATATGGTGCATGCCAACCTTATTCCTCTAGCCACTCAACCTTTAAGGTCTCCCAGTTAAGTTTGACCCGATGTCAACAGTGGGATATTTCAATTTCTCGCTCGCACCCTTACTAAGATAGATTAATGCACCTCGCTTTAGCAAGCCCACACCTCATCGATTGAGGTAGGAAGATTGTCATCCATCGGAAGACATCCAAATACTTAATATTAAATAAGGGACTTTTATGATAATTGATTTACATTTAATCATGATTAATAATTAAACAATTTACACATCCACAAGAAATATTTACAGCATTCACAATCCAAATACATCTTAGATGTGCACAAAAAAAATCATCAACACTTGATGAACTGGGCTAAATCTAAACATCTAGAACCCTTCTAAATCTTCAGATTTACATGCATTGGACATGAGCAATACTAACTCCACTTACACAGTAGACAAGCTCGTCTCTGTATATCAGATTCAAAATCTAACACACTTGTTTTCACAAACCAACACGAGGGATGGTTACTGTTAAGGAGAAACAAAGAAATCATAAAGAGATCACATGCATTCTTAGTGGGGTTCTAAGAATAGATTTAGGAATTTATAAAAACTTCTAAATTTCCAGATCTACACGAAATAGGTTTAGAAACTTTTGAAACAATGATCATCGCTCAACCTGCCTCTGATACCACTGTTGGGTTTTTCTATATGACACAACACTTGTGCGCAGCGGAATAAGAAACAAGAAAACCCCAAAAGAAATATATATTGTGATGAATATTGATCAAGAAGTAAAGTGTTGTAAATAAAATTTAACTTTGCGCGATTGAGTCACTACTCAACTAAGATGCTCCAAGAAATCCGGCAACCACTGGCGACTAGAGTTCCGAGCGCGGAATAATGTTCACGCCTCTACAAGTGATCCATATGAATGGGAGAACCCTTAGACTTGTGTCACACAAGATCTAGGTTCGAGGAAAGCACTCTGCATCTTCACACACTGCTAGATCTGCTCCAGAAGAGGCGGCGGCGACGGGTGCCAAAAACGAGTTGAGCGACGGAGACGGGATTGATACTATCATAAACAATTTACATCGGCCTTTTCCTCACGGGTTATGCGCTTTCGCTTTTCGGGTTAGCAGCTTTCACTTGCATGCATTTCGCACACATAATAAAACCTAAGACATCTTCTATTTATACCCAAAAGAATAAACAGCAGAAAGTCATCGCTCTCGGCAGACCCATAATATATGGAAGTTATTTTGACGAATCAACCCTTTACTCGATGAATCGTCAAGTGGTCACAATACACTCAAGTCCTTGCAGTAGCCTTAGCACTTGACTCGATGAATCAACATTTGACTCAACGAATTGTCGAGAGGACTCAATGCTCTCAACGCCTCGACGAATCAACTGTTGACTCGAAGAATCATCGAGTGGTCTCGACGCACTCAACGCCTAGGTCTCAACACACTCAACGCCTTAACTCGACGAATCAACATTTGACTCGACGAATCATCGAGTGGTCTCGACGCAACGCCTAACTCGATAAATCAACACTTGACTCGACGAATTATCAAATGGTCTCGACGCACTCAAATCCTTCCAGTGCTTAGTCCACCACTCATCATATGAGTAAGACCAACATAATTCATTCCTCCAAATTCCCCAAACGCACTTATGTGCGACCCCTGATAGGCTCATATTGCGTTGGCAGTGAGAATATATGTTTGATCACTTCTAGATAACAATGTTAATACCAACAAATCAGTCTCCTACCGCATGACGGTAGTGCTACCGTGAGCGATAGCTCCTAGTGAACTATAAGAGGCCTGTCTCTTGGAGACCTAAGGGCCATTGTTTGAAGCTGAGAGACTTAAGAGCCTAGCCAAGGTGGCAGTAAGAGCCAGCCTAGTTGTGGTTATGAAGCCTGTGTCCGCGAGATAAGGTGAGTAGAATGAGAAGCTGTTGAGCCTAGAGAGCTCAGCTATTCTAGCTATGAGAGCCATTGATGTGATCATTACGAGCTCAGGTCCAAGGGACAAGGTGGGTGATAATTAAAGCTGAGAGAGTGAAGTTCCCAGTAAAAAGGCCAGAGAGCCGAACGAGCAAGGGGAGGCTGACTTGCTTCTTGTCGTTCACTATGATTGCTTTGGTTGTCGGCGTTGGCATGGCGATTTGAGCAACAGGAAAAAGCTGATCCGTACCCGCGTTATTTCTTTCGAACTAGATTTCCTAAAGTAACTGGCTTTCGTCGTTGGCATAATGAGAGTCTTAGGCTACGGGTCGAAAATACTAGAATGCTCAAGTTTAGACCATCAAGTCTGGGACTGTTGATGGTGGTGGTACCAAGGGAAATCCGATACACCGATAATGTGTCTTGAGTGCTCGGGGCGTGTGGCCGATCGAGCCTACGTCCGTGGTGAATGGTACTTAAATGCACATTTTTTTTGCCAAAAGATATATATACTGTTGTTTGTAGGGAAAGAGTACCGCTGCTCCGAGTAAGGGGTGGGGTCGTTATAATTTGGTCAGCTAATGTTGATCGTTGCTTTATTTTGCAATGTTTTGGTGGGTCATGCTATGCAGGTGCTGGAGAGCCAAGTGTAAGTAGCGGGCTGAAGTCCCATATGATGCAATTGACTGGCCCTCAAAGGCTCAAAGGCGAACGTTTACTGTTTTCATGTGTGGCTGATCTGCGTGCCGATGTATGGAAGACACATTTTGTAACGAAAACAGTTGTAAGGCCTTAAGGCCAAAACATGTTGTGTATCAAATATCATTCCTATGTTTTGTAGTAGAAATTCCTGGGTTTTGGGTTCTATAGCTAAGTTAATTGCTTCCGTTAGAATGCACTCTGAGTTAGGATGCGTGAATGAAATGATTCCAATGAGTAACTCTGCTGACTGTCCGTGGAATATGGCGTGGGGCCCTGGCTGGAGCTTCTGTTATATTTTGCGTGATGGATAGAGGTGTTACACCCTCCCTGTCACGCCCGTGACAGTGGCGTGTTACTTTAAACAAACATGGCAACAACTTTCTGGCAGCGGGAGACGGGACAGTCTGTGACTGAGGTCAAGTACCCTAGTCACGCCCGTGATCGACGCGTGTAATACTTGATTTTTTAGAAAAGATTCAAAACTTTGCCCTGTTTACACCAGTGAGCTCCAAATTTATATTAGAAGCCCAGAATTTTCTAAATTTTAGAAAAAAAGTCAATTAGTGACTCAATTTGAAAAATATAAATAAAATTCTAAAAATTATTAAAAAAATTATAGTAAAAATAAGATAAAATAAAAATTATCAGCATGCATAGAATGAGATTGTTGGATAAAATAAAGCCTTGATACCAGCAACGCTTCTATTACGATGATTCCACAAACTTGGCTCGATTGGTTAAGTAGGTAAATAATTCAATATTTTGATACTCTCATGTCACCGGAAGATTTTGGAAAAACAAACATTTTGTCTAGTTTAATTATTTTTAAAAATCAAATATTCTACCAAAAATTAAAAGTATAACCGAAATAACCCGCCGCATCAAGCCATATATCTAGTCCACTTAAATAGATTCTAGCTTTATTTTGACTAGTATATTTGACTACATATACGATGACAGTCAGCCTGACAAGAGGGTTTGTAGGTGAGAATGCTTCACGGCCATTTTTTGAGTATGCTTCAATTTGAGTCCGATTTTAGTTGAGTAATTACATACTCATGAGTTTTGTGAGACTAAGGTAACATTTGGTTAGGCTTTTAGACTATGGTGCGGTTGAAACGCATCAGTATTTTCGGATTAAGCTGTGTTTGACATGACTTATTTTAAAAACTGCGTTTTACCTCTTCCGTTGTTTAATCATATACCCGGCCGCGGTTTTTTTTCTGCGTCCAGCCGCAAAAGTCATCTCCCCCGAAAACCTATCGCGAGAGCAGTCGTTCCCGATTCCAATCTTCGCTAGCGGCGACTACCGGATCTAGGTTTTGATATTGTCAGGGAAGAACTACTGCTCGATCTCCTCTCATCCGCTCCTCCTCATGCAGCACGCCGCCGGTGGTTCATCTTTTCTGCTCGTCGATCTACCAGGTATCATTTATCTCTGCACGCGCATCTTCTCCCCCATTTTTGTTTTTGTTCGTTTCACAGTTTCTAGATCCGGCCTTCTTCACGCAAACTTTGTTGTTCCACAAATTTTTTCACTGTATCCTCTCTTATTTCACTGGATTTCTGAGTTTTATGTTGTTCACTGGATATTCTTTTCAATATAGGACTGATTTCATATGCAATGTTGTCGATAATATGTCATTTTTAGGACTGATTTCATATGCAATGTTTATGCTAGAACATATGCAAGGTACACTTGATAATATTTTTGATTTAGGACCGGTTTTTGAGTTTTAGGACTGATTTCATATGCATTGTTGTGGTTTTCGATTTAGGACTGATTTCATATGCAATTTTGTGGTATCCTGAAAAAATCATGTTGTTATTTTAGTTTTTGGGGGGTATTTTCATATGCAATGTTTGAACAATGAACAAATATGTTGAACAATTTTTTAGGGGTGTTTGTGTGTGTTTGTGTTTTTTTGTATATGCAATGTTTGATCAATGTTTTACAATTTTTGTGGGGTGTTTGTGTGTGTTTGTATTTTTTGTATGTGTGTGTGTTTGGTTTGTGTATGTTTGTGTGTTTTTGTATAGGTGTGTGTATGTGTTTATGTGTGTGTCGTTATGGATTATTGTTCATAAATTTGTACGTGTGTGTTTAATTTTTAAGGATGGGCAAATCCAAAGATGATGGGGTGATCTTTTTTTGGGACAATACAGATATCATGCATTTCAGCATTCAACGGAGACAACTAACTGATTTTTTTCTCGAGGTCTTTGTGCTTTGCTACATTTAGCGAAAGAAGTGATTTAGCCATCAGATAGGTCATTCAGTAGCACTCCACTAGAGATTCTGTATGACAGACGTTATGTAAGACCCCCCTCCCGGAACACAAGACACGGCACGAGAGGGGTCTTATGCCAAGAACAGCCGCCTTGCGGTAACACTAACACTCGGGTCAGCCTGTACCACAAGACGTCTATCCTGCCGGCTTCAACCAATATCAACATATAAATTCCAACCCAACCATACAATAAAAGAGAGTCAATCCACACCAAGCATACGTCCATAAATATAGCAAAAGAGAAGCTAAACAAGCTTCTACATAATCAGAGTACGAAAATAAAATTGCCCCGAAGGGCTACAACAAAATCTCTCTCACTCACATCTATAACTGACGGTAGCGACGGTACCGTCCCCTCAGGCCCTGTCATCCTGGCCTGGCTGTCCAGCTGCATAGCCTGCTGCTCCACCTGCGGGGTTTCCTCCTAAAAAGGAAGACGTAGCAACCGTTAGTCATAAAGACTAAGTGGCTTCACATCCGCTCCCCCGGCGACTCCTCGACACCGGGCAGAGAAAGGAACAGGTACAATATATATAAAACAGTAGTACAAGCAGGTGAAATAAGTATACAAATCATAGGTAGCAATAAAAATGGTGTACAAATTAACAAGCTCTTATTCTACAATTCTACCATCTACAGCAGCAAGAGAGTATAATGTTATAACAGTAAGTAACTCAACTTATATGGATGCTCATACAAGCATATAAGTTGAGGGTCGTTCAGCAATAAGTAACTCATCGTATAGGAGTGCCCAAACAAACTTATACGATGAGGGTCTTGTATAGGAAATGAAGTGCAATGCTATGTATGCAATGCAATGACACACTCATGATCAAGCACATGCAATCGCTATGTCGACACAGATTTATAGTTCCCACTATTTGAGCAGGTAGCAAACCTCTCAGGCATCAACCGTCGTGGCCAAACGGTGACAGTAGAGCGGGCATCTCCACTACTAGGCTGGTCTCCACACTACCTGTCCTAGGCCTCTGTACGCCTCAACGCTAAGAACACAACAGCGGAGCTCACATGCGTACTACGGCTCAGCGGGTTTTCTTAGGTAAATGAGCACCAAGATCCTAGCCCCGAACTGGCCTATACGTGACACGGAAGGAGCCTCGGAAATGAATACGAGGACCAAGCCCAACCATTCACTTGGCACGGAAGGAGCCTCGGGACGTGAACACCGAGGACCAAGCCCAACTGTCCAAGGTCTAGCTGTCAACTCCCATCAGTGTGACGATTGGAGAGCCCGTAGACTTGCCACACTATCCTTAACCCGGGATTACGACACCACGTGTCGACTCACACCACATGCAATTCCAAAATATCATGGCATGGAAGGAGCCTCAGGACGTGAACACCGAGGACCAAGCCCAACCATCTGTCAAATACGGGAGGAGCCTTGGGACGTGAACACCGAGGACCAAGCCCAACTGTCCAACTTTACTCACCTCAGTCTCATTCCAACTATTGACGGTCAACACCGCACTCGTTACTTCCACAATTCTACCCGTAGGGAAACGACACTCTAAGCATTGGATTTCTAATTCCCTTTTATCCATTCAACATACATCATGGCCATAGTTAAATCATTTATACATTTATCCAATTATATCTACCCAATTATATCAGGTTCTTTCCTTCAATTAAACTTGTCCACAACTCGTTATACGAATTTAGATTTATAACCTCAACTTATCATGTCACTATGATGATTATGTCAAAAGAGTTCACCCAAGCCTCGAGTTGGATTGCAACATTAAATTCCACCAAATCGCATTCCACGTTACACAGCCCAGAACATAGGTGCAGCCTAAATCCGGGAAGCAACTTCGACCAAGGATTCCCGAGGCTACAGAAATCCGATGAGTGTGTGTAACCACTCGTTGGAAAGATACTTTCAAGGGCTACAACTTTCGTGTTTAGTCAAAAGCCCATATTTGAACGCATCACACCAGAAATTCACTCGAAGCCTGCTGTGTACAGGATTTTTCCCCAATCGCAGCAGATTCAAACTGACTTTACCGTGGCTACAGGTATCGCCTGGAAATGTGCAACCACGCGTTGGAAAGATAATTTCAAGGGCTACGACTTTTGTGTTTAGTAGAAAACCCAGATATGACCAGAACACCCCCGAAATTGTCCACGAAGATCGCTGCATGCAGAAAATAGATTTCTACACGTATCTTAAGGCGAGATGAACGGCATCTGTTCATCTTCCTCCTTGCACCAATCTCCCAAAAAATCCTCCAGAAAACTGTCCACCCTTATTAACCTTCACGAAGCCATATTTCTCCATGAATCACTCTCTCATCTTCACTTTGAAGAATGAAGAGGATGGAGGGGACTAAGCCTAGAAAACGACCTAGGCATGGCTTTTCCCTAAGAAATCTCCTCCTCACCATCAAGACTCTAAGGAGTCGATATCTCTCCTAGAATATTAACTATAGATCTAGCACCAAGGGAGAGGGGAGGAATCTCACCTCGTTTCCAAAGGTAACACCATTTCCGGCCATGGATCTAGTCATTCTTCTTTGCGGCATCCCTTTCTTGGTGCAGTTGTTCTTCACGGCAAAGGAAGGAGAGAGAGAGAGAGAGAGAAGGCCGCCTCCAGGAACTCCGACTGATTCCCGCGGCTCTGTCGGATTCACGAGGTCCACGATGACGGCAAGAACGGTCGGCTAGGGTTCGGCTTTATCTCCTCTTATAAACCGATGTATTAGGTTAAATCCTTCCGCCACGTGTCAACGCCCCATTAGACCGCCCCTAATGGGTCATATTGAAGTGACCCGGTCCAAGGAATCATCATCAGCACGAATCCCAAAGTCCAGTTTGGTCCTCCTGTACAAGCTGGCGAATCTGCCTGGGCGAAGAAAACGCACAAGTCAAATTCGACGGGAATCAACCGTCATTCTCGACGATCGGCGAGAATTGGCGAGCATTCTCGACGAATTCGTCGGGTACCAAAAATGATACCCGACGAATTTCACTTAGCCCACTTATCGGAAATTCCTGGCGTTGAGTGTGTTGAGTATCAGTCAGCGATACTCGATGATCGGTGGGTTTCACCGGGCATTCTCGACGATCGGCGAGAATCGTCGGGCATTCTCGACGAATTCGTCGGGTATCAACAATGATACCCGGCGAATTTCACATAGCCCACTAATCGGAAATTCTGGCGTTGAGTGCGTTGAGTATCTGTCAGCGATACTCGATGATTAGTGGGTATCACCGGGCATTCTCGACGATCGGTGAGAATCGGCGGGCATTCTCGTCGATCGGTGAGAATCGTCGGGCATTCTCATCGACTTTCACTTAACCTAATTCCAAATCTACAGTTCTGAATCCGGCGAGTATCGACCATCGATACCCGTCGAATCGGCGAGTATCACTCCTGATACCCGTCGATCGGCAAGTATCAACTTCCATTCTCGTTGATTTTCCCTTGGGCCATTTCCTTTCGATTCGTTGGATATCACTCAACCCTACACTCCATTCAACGCACTTGACACCTTTTGCCAATTCGTCCCGAGCCCGAGTCAAGTCTCTTGACTCAAAACTCATGCGAGGGGCCTAGCGCGAATTGGGACATTACAAATCCTATAAACAAAATAAAAGATTTCGTCCCCGAAATCAGGCTAGGGCTATGGGGATGCAAGTACAAAATATTATGCGCTATAAAATGTTACCTTGGGAGAACAGCTCCGGGTAGAGCTTCTGCATCAAGTCCACCGGCTCCCAAGTAAATTCTTCCTTCCCATGATTAGACCATAGCACTTTTACCAGAGGCACATTTTTGCGGCGCAAGGTTCTTATTTTATTATCAACGATCTGCACCGGCTCCAGTCGCACAGATCTGTCAAACGCCACCTTACCATCAGTTGTGGGGATGTATTGTTCAGGCCGCAACAGCGCCTTCCGAAGCGACGATACATGGAACACATCGTGGAGATTTTCTAGCTTGAGCGGTAGCTCCAGACGATAGGCCAAAGGGCCAATCCTTTCCACTATGACATAGGGTCCAACATGTAAGACCCCCTTTTTTTTTTCTTTTTCAACCACCGGGTTCTTAGGCCCAGAACCGCCGCTTTGCGGTGACACCTTCACGTTCCGAAGGGTCATCACTACAAGGCGCCGATTCTGCCGGCCAATTTCGATCACAGAAAGTAGCACAATTATTGAAGTAAGAGCAATGCAGTCCACAATAATAAAAATCACATATATATAATAAAACTCCACGAAGGGAGTGTCCACAGAAATATCAGAGTACTATAAATACGGGCTTATGCCCGGTACAAAATATCCTCACTACAAGTCTCTCATGCGGAAGCGAAACAGTAAACTACTCAAGGTCGAGACTCACGGTCCCGGCTGTGTGAACTCCGGAGCTAGACTGCCCCATCTCTAGGCGCACCGATCTCTGGGGCTGCTCCTCCATGCTGGGCTCCACGATCCCCTAAATGATGCGGTTCGAAAACCGTTAGTCATAAAGACTAAGCCCTATCATCCCCTACCCCTTCCCCCATGGCTCCTAGGTACCGAGCGGAGAGGAAGAAAGGGAAGGACATGATGGTGGAGATTAAACATGAACAGATGGCAGCGGAAACTAATCTAGCAAGTTGTGTTAGGTGAGCAGTTAATAAAATGTTATAATAGGTCTAGCAGTAAGAAAAGCAATTATATGAATTTAAACCTTCACTTATGCGAGAACACATAAGCAAAAGGGATCTTTTGCAAGGCTCCCATCGTATAGAGTGTCCCATACCACTTATACGTTGGGGTGTCGGTTTTCAAACAGCAATGGTTGTTATATATTGAAATTAACCTTTGATTTATAAACTTGCCCACACAAGCTTATAGACCAAGGGGTCGTTTTGCAGGTCCTAATGTATAAGAGTCCCATACCACTTATACTTTAGGTGTCAAGGTTTAATGAATCGATTATGCTATGACATGCTAGTGGGTATGATGAAACATGCAAGTGCAACTCACACACCCAACTCTGTGCACACAGACCTTTAGTTCCCCCTTTCGGAGCCGTTACCTCCCAGGATACCTCCGTAGTGGCAAACGGAAGCGGTGGGTTGGGCCTCGCCCACCTCCAAAACCAGTAAAGCACACTGGTCTGACCTATCGTACGCCTCAACGCTTGGTGCACAAAGCGGACGCCTGCGTACTCTTGCCGGCTGGCGCACCGGACTTCTGTTGGCGGAGTGCTAATCACCCCGCCGAGTCAACGATATCGGTGTCGGTGCAATCGAACTCCCCGATATCGAAAGACCCACCACCTTAACTTTTCCTGTTTTATGCACATGCAAGTTAAATCGTAAGCACACAAAACCGAGCCGAAGCTCCCCGGACCAAAACGTCCATCTCCAAACCAACCGAGCCGAAGCTCCCCGGACCATCCCGTCCGTTTCCAAATCAACCGAGCCGAAGCTCTCATCAACCTTCCTGTGCCAACAGTGTTGTGAAGAGTGCAGCCCTAGTTACTAAGTTACTCTTGTCGGTTTGTTATTACAGTTTACGTTAGCCCAGGACTGCCCCCGGTATACCCCGTGAAGGGCTCTCAAGGGGCACTAGGAACCAAGACGGTGCATTACGGCCCGAAGTTCCCTTTCGCAAGGCACTTATTGTTATTGGTTGTTTTCCCTTAGCCCGATTCCCTTCTCATGTTACGATAGACTATCCTAGGGTGATTTTTAAACCTTCCACTCTTCGGGAAAAGCGATCTTTCGCCAAACCCGAGCACCTCTTAACTCTAACTAACACCACTACTCACTACTCTTTATATCTTCATCAGATCATGTCCTATTGCATATCACAAACTGCTATATGCAGACCGACCTAATCTACATGTCGAACCGGTTATGCAATGGTCCATTACTCATCCAAATGCCCTAAATTAATTACTGGAGACTTTCCATGATATAAATAACCTAAATCCAGAAAATGGAAATTTTCCTAATTTATTTGGCATTTAATTAGATTCCTCAAAAATCCAAGGACTACCGGTTTGAACATGAACTACCCTAACTATTCATGCAAGATGTCCAGCAAATTTATGATAATTAATAGGTTATCTCAGAAGGCTAAATCCTCAGTATCACAATTTTTCTATCATCAAATGACATGAAAACTATTTTGGAAATAATCTCTAATTTCTATAGTTTATGAATCAAGTACAGAAAATATTCTTCCAAAAATTCTAAATAAATTATGACATGATGAATAAGGCCTAAAATTTGCACTGGCTAAGTTTCATAATTTTCCAGCAAGCATTTTATCCATAATAATTTTTTTAAACATAAAAGCCCTTTCTATCATTTGTGAATAAAGTACTAGATTTACTCAACATAAAATTCTATAAAAATTCAGGGATGAATGTTCTACAAGTCAAGATCTAAATCCAGAATTTTAACTGATTATAATTAATGTAAAGCCTCAAATTAATTGAAACAACAAATTGGGCTAATAATCCTTTAACTCATGAAGTATAATATATATTAATCATAAAATTCCAGAAAAATTACCATGAGTCTAAAACATCCTAAAACCCCCTCCTCCCGAGTTTCATAATTTTTGGATTAGCTTTAGTGCTTAAAATAACTAAATTACATTTCTATCCTAATCCGACATCTCGACTTTTGAGGTACCTAACTACCTCCAAATCCATCACTATTTCAACCAGAGGGTTTTCATCATATCATCCCCCTCTCCTCCAAATTTCAAGGGCATACAAGAGCTTTTGCTCTTATGTCCTTCACAAACCTCAAACTCCCACCCGTTGGAGTTGAGCCAATCTCTTAGGGTAAATCCACCCTAAGCCACACCATGTTACCCAAGAGGGTGGACATAGACTCAACAAGTCAGTGGCCAACAACTTCAGCCTCTTTTGAGGAGATTTGTCCACTCCATCTCCAATCGTACTTTTTCCCAAAGTACCCCTCACCAAGACCTATCTAGGACTTGATACTTCCCTATTCAAAACTCGACCAATCAAGTAGAAATTTTGTACAGATCTTAATATTGATGCCAGGGACCACCACCCAAAATTTGGGGGAGTTTGGGCTTAATTTCATCTCCTAATTAATTTTATATTGTTTATTAAATTTTTACAAAAACTTTAGGCAAAAGTTCTCCAAAAATTCTCATTTTTGGACAGCCTCTCGATATACATATTATAGACCTCCAGTCCAAATTTCAAGTCATTTGGACATGTTATGAACCGTGGGCAACCAATTCAATTTCTGGTTAGCCTAGGCCTTGATCCCACCAAAATGAGTGCTGTGGTCAAACCACTCACCCAAATTGAATAAAATCAATTATATATTAAAGTAGACCCAGAGGGCTACAACTTTTGTGACTGGTCATTTTTCCTAAAACGGCCTCTAAGTGCCTCATTTTACAGCCCCAAAAATATATTCTAATAATACAATTTCCCATCTGGTAATTTATAATAATCTGTATATTATAAAGTTTATCCTACTGTTCATCTTCTTCATGAACCCGAAAACCAGACACAGGAAAAATCATTTTTCCTGTAAGCATTCCGTGATCCGTTGCCGGCCGTCCGGTCACTTCCCTGGCCAGCCACCACCACCACCACCTCCGTTGAGGCGATGGCTAGCGGTCGGCGGTGGTTTGGCCGCCGGAGGTGGCGGTTTCCGGCGAACTCGAAATATCTTTTTCATGGTTTTTCCATGAAAACGAGAGATGGATCCGGCTCCGTTGAGCGCGAATCTCCTTCCTAAGAATCCTAAGATCTACCCATGAAAGAGAAGGAGTAGAGGAGGACCTTGTTCGCGGTTTGGAGGCGAGAAGAGCGACGAGGTGCCATGGCGCGGTGGTGGCGTTGCTGAACTCCTCTTTACAGCAAGAACAAGGATCTGCTTCGTTTGCTTGAGCGTGTAACCCTCTCCTCTTGTCCAAGTGGGCTTTTATAAATCAGGAAGTGGGAAGGTGAATGGGTAAATCCTTAATGGCCATGAAGGCTCCTCCCCTTAACGTTTCGGTTATGATGCAGGGATAAGAAACGGTGGAAAACTGAACCGGTGTATCCAGCTGGCGGTTTTCTATTGGACCACCTTTTCCTCATTTATTATATATTTACAGAAGGAAAACGGCCTGAAATTACTCCTGGTGTAACTTCCCAAGCCAGCATTTATTTCCACGCGCGTTAGAATTATTTCGGGCCTGAACCGTCGTTTCGGCCAATGTCACGGGCGTGACACATAGGTCACGGGCGTGACAGGCCCGGGTAGCCCATTCTGGGTTCGACGATCGTCGAACTGAGCTCGACGATCGTCGATCGAAGGTCACGGGCGTGACACCTGTGTCACGGGCGTGACAGACCCGAACGGCAGATTTCGGGTCAACGATCGTCGAATCGAGGTCGACGCTCGTCGAAGGCGGGTCACGCCCTAGGTCACGGGCGTGACCTCCAGGTCACGGGCGTGACATGCCCGAACGGCAAGTTTCGAGCTCGACGATCGTCGAATTGAGGTCGACGATCGTCGAAGGCTGGTCACGCCCTAGGTCACGGGCGTGACACTCATGTCACGGGCGTGACAGGCTCGGGCCGCAAGGTCGACGATCGTTTCATGGCGATCGACGATCGTTGATGGGGTCACGCCCATAGTCACGGGCGTGACATCTTGGTCACGGGCGTGACATGCCCACACAGCGCGTTCGACGATCGTCTCGTGGAGATCGACGATCGTCGAAGTAGTCACGCCCAAGTCACGGGCGTGACGGGTCGGTCACGGGCGTGACCAACCCTTGACCCGAAAACTCAATCGATTTATTTTCACTTTTTGTGCTCCCTGGGGTTCTGACTCGACCATCCGACTCCTAGGGGTCTAGCCGGAAATGGGATGTTACAAATCCCAATAAACAAAACAAAAATTTCGTCCCCGAAATTGAGGTTGAGCCTATGGGGATTTCTATCGGAATAAATTAAACTTGTAACATCCCATACGATCTTTCTATTGGGTTCAGGCGACTGTTCGTTTGATAACGAAGACAATCTCCCCAATAAACAAAAGATTAGCCCCTACCTTTCTGATTAAGTGTGCATGCCTAGGTCCTGGATTTTCCTTATCTAATCTTAACATTCCAAAACAAGAAGGCAGTCTATGATATACTGAGAGGTGGTGAGATGTACCTGACTGAACAACTCCGGGTATCTTTGCCTCATTAGATCCTGCGGTTCCCAGGTGTGCTCCTCCTGACCGTGATTTCTCCACAGAACCTTGACTAAGGGGATCTTCTTGCGGCGCAAGATCCGCACTCCTTTGTCGTCGATCCGAACCGGATCCAAGTGAACAGATCGGTCTGAAGCTACCGGCCCTTCTGTGGTCAAAATCCGCTGCTCCGGGCGTAGTAGAGCCCTTCTCAGCGAAGAAATGTGGAAGACGTCGTGTAGAGCTGCCAGCTCCGGTGGCAACTCTAGCCTGTAGGCTAGGGGTCCGATCCGCTCCAGGATCCGGTAAGGGCCCATATACCTAGGGCTGAGTTTCTTCCTCCGACCGCGCACCCGTGAGACTCCGTGCATGGGTCGGATCTTCAAGAACACTTGATCCCCTACCCGAAACTCCACCTGACGATGCCGGGCGTCATAGTATTTGGCCTGTCTGCTCTGCGCCTCCAACATCCTATCTCTGATCAATCTCACCTGGGCCTCGGTATCTTCCACAAAATCCGATCCCAACAACTTCGGATCCTCGTCTTGAACCCAGGAAAGCAGGGTCCTACATTTCCTTCCATACAAGGCCTCATAAGGCGCCATCCTGATGCTGGACTGGTAGCTATTGTTGTAGGAAAACTCAACCAACGGTAACATCTTCTCCCACGGCTCCCCTCGGTCCAGTATACACAGTCGTAGTAGATCCTCCAACGTCCTGTTGGTGCGCTCTGTCTGCCCGTCCGTCTGAGGGTGGAAGGCCGTGCTAAAAGTCAACCGGGTGCCCAAATATGCATGCACTGACCGCCACTCCCTGGACGTAAACCGTCCATCGCGGTCCGACACTATCGTCCGGGGCACGCCATGATATCGGACATACTGCTCCACAAACTTCCGTACCAGCACTCCCACCGAGTCATCCTTCCTGATCGGTATAAAGCGGGCCACCTTCGTCAGCCGATCGACAATCACCCAAATCGAGTCGTTCCCTGTCCGAGACCGGGGAAGACCATGTATAAAATCCATCGCTATGTCGTCGAACTTCCACTCCGGCACCGGGAGTGGCTGCAATAGTCCTGCGGGGTTCCTGCACTCCGCCTTCACCAACTGACACGCCTCGCAATGGGTCACGAAGTACGTAATATCCTTCTTCATGCCCGGCCAAAACATCGTCCTCTTCAGATCGGCGGTCATCTTAGTGATCCCCGGGTGCACGGAGTACCGGCTGCAATGCGCCTCCGTCAAAATATCCTCTCGGATCTGGCCTCCTCCGGGTATATATACTCTGCCTCTGAAGTGGAGCAAACCATCCCTCAGGGAGTAATCTCCTGTCGAACCTTCCTCCAAGGCTCGGAACATCGGCTCCGCCCACGCATCTGTCCTCTGTCTGTCCCGAATGCGATCCCGAATATCGTCTATGGCCACTATCGATGCCAGATTCTCCCTATACAGATCTGGGTCATCCTCGGACACTAGGGATATCTGCATGTCTCTGAATGACTGGACCAGCTCTATGGACATAACCTGGGGCCCAGCTTCGGAAGTGGCCGCTCTCCGACTCAACGCGTCGGCCACCACATTTGCCTTCCCTGGGTGGTAGTGCATCTCATACTGATAATCTGCTAAGAACTCCACCCAGCGCCTCTGCCTGATATTCAGCTCCTTCTGCGTGTCCACGTATTTCAGGTTCTTGTGATCGGAGAAGATATCGCAGTGGACTCCATAAAGATAATGGCGCCAGACCTTCAGAGCAAAAACGACCGCTCCCATCTCGAGGTCGTGCACCGGGTAGTTCCTCTCATGGGTCTTCAGCTGGCGGGAGGCATATGCTATGACATGTCCGTTCTGCATCAGCACCGCTCCCATCCCTTGGTATGATGCGTCGGTATATACCTGGAATCCCTCCTTTCCAGATGGAAGGGCCAGAATAGGGGCTGAGATGAGTCGGTCCTTCAGCTCCTGAAAAGCCGCCTGGCACTGCGGGGTCCAGACAAAAGGTGCCTCCTTCTTTGTCAAAGATGTGAGGGGGAGGGCAATCCGAGAGAACCCCTCCACGAACTTCCGGTAGTAACCGGCAAGTCCCAAGAAACTGCGTACATCGGTGGCTGTCTTCAGCTGCGGCCAATCGCGAACTGCCCGAATCTTTGCTGGATCTACTGCTAACCCGGCTCCGCTGATGATGTGGCCTAGGAAGGCCACCTCCTTCAACCAGAACTGACACTTGCTGAATTTGGCATAAAGGCGATGCTCCCGCAACCTCTCCAAGGTCAGTGCCAGATGTCGAGTGTGCTCCTCCTCCGTCCTAGAGTAGATCAGGATGTCGTCTATGAATACTATGACGAACACATCCAAGTATGCCTCGAAAACCCGGTTCATGAGACTCATGAACGCCGACGGAGCATTCGTGAGCCCAAAGGGCATCACGGTGAACTCATACAGGCCATATCTGCTACTAAAGGCCGTCTTCGGGATATCCTCCTCCTGGATCCGCAGCTGGTAGTACCCTGATCTCAAATCCAGCTTCGAGAAATAATGGGCCCCCTCCAACTGGTCGAATAATTCGTCTATCCGTGGGAGCGGATAGGTATTCCGGACGGTCAGCCTGTTTAGTGCTCGATAATCGATGCACAGGCGGAGTGTCCCATCCTTCTTCTTCACGAACAGGACCGGTGCTCCCCATGGCGAGGAACTCGGTCTAACAAAACCTGCCTCCACCAATTCCTGCAACTGGGTCCGAAACTCTGCCAACTCCTTTGGGGCCATCCGATAAGGGACCCTAGACGCCGGCTTGGCCCCCGGCACAAGCTGTATCTGAAAATCCTGCTCTCGGTGTGGAGGTAGTCCTGGTAGTTTCTCCGGAAAGATGTCAGCGAAATCTCGCACCACCGGGATGTCAGTCACCGACTCCTTAACCTCTGCCATCTCAAATAGAATCTGATAGACCTCCTCTCCCTGCAGATGGGCCTTAACGGCCTGTACCGAAGATAAGAGTATACGAGAGACAGGTCTTATACCTTCGATGGTAATGAAAGAGTCCCCGTGTCTCACGGTGATCCTCTTTGCCTGGCAGTCAATCTGGGCATAGTTCCAATGCAGCCATACCATGCCCAGGATCAGGTCGTAGTCCGTCAACTTCAGAATCGTCGCTGGAGCCTCGAACGCTTTTCCACCAATCTCTGCCTCCATATTGCAGTGATCCGTGGTAAGGAGCTCAGATCCATCCGGTAGTCGCACCCTCATCCTCGAGCCTGTGAACCGCTCCACACCTTCCAGTCCTTCCACGAACGACTCCGACACAAAGGAGTGAGTAGCTCCAGTATCGAACAGCGTGCGGGCAGGCTTGCCGCTGATGAAGACTATACCTGCGATGACCTGCTCCGGATTCCGCGGCTGTGCGAGGTCCAAGGCATATACCTGCTCTCTTCCCTGTCTACGATCTTCCCCCTGGTATCCTCGACCGCGGCCGCGTCCTCGGCCTCCGTAATGCTGAGCTGGTGGGCCGCCCTGATGTGCTGGAGGTGGTGCCCCCCTCATGGGGCAGTTCCTCCGAATGTGCCCAATCTGATGACAAAAGTAGCACTCTGGGGGATACGCCATTCCCCCGGGTCTCGGCATCTCCTGCATCCGAAGGGGTGGAGGGGCCAATACCACCTGTTCCCTCGGCTCCGGCCTCACGTCCTGACGAGGCTGGTCCTCTGTCCTCCTCCCCTCTGGTACAGCACCCCGCCGCTGGTCATTCCTTCCTCTTCGTCCCTGATCCTCTGCTGGCCGTTTCCGGCCCCGGGTGGTGTGCCAATCTGCCTCAATCCTTTTGGCCATCTCCAAAATCCGGGAGATGGGCCCGTCAGATACAAACAAGAGGGCCTCCCTCAAGTCCTCACGTAGGCCCTTGTAGAACCTCCTGATATACCCCGCCTCGTCCAGCTGGTAGGAATCTGCGTATCGAGCCAGGTGGTCAAACTCTCGATGGTACTCCACCACGGTCCGAGTACCCTGCTTCAGCTGTAAGAACCGCTCCTCCAAGTCATCCCTAGCTGACTGCGGAACGAAATGCTCCAGCAGTGCGGCCCTGAACTCCTCCCAAGTGATCTCCGCAACCTCCCTATCAGCAAAGGTCGTGTCCAACAGCGTCTTCCACCACCTCTTTGCATGGGACTCCAGGCAGGAGACAACCAGAGCCACCTTCTCCTCCCATGGACACCGAATCCCGGTCAGCATCTCATACATGATATCTAGCCACTCTTCCGTCCGAACAGCCGACTCTGTCCCCAAATAGGACGGGGGAGCCAGTCCTCGGAAGATGCTTAGCCAGTTGGCCCCCGGATTTGGCTGCGGGGCCGGAACCTGCTGGGCCCTGAAGGCCTCCAGAATGGCAGTCAGGGTCTGTCCCATGTCTGACTGAAGGAAAGGAGTGGGGGCCGGTGGGGGTGGTGCAACATCCTGAGCCTGTGGAACTCCACCTTGAGGCGTAGTCCGTGCTGGAGGCTGCGTAACAAAAACACACGCTGAGAAAACGTTCAAATACTACATAAAGGTGGACAAATTATATGTGATCCCCATATGGGCACACCACTGCTTCCGCTGCTTAGTTTGTCCCCAAACTAAACTCGAGCGGGGGTGACCGAGGGTTTGTGGACTGCTACTTCCTTCTGATCGATGTTTCCTCTGATACCACTTGTAAGACCCCCTTTTTTTTTCTTTTTCAACCACCGGGGTCTTAGGCCCAGAACCGCCGCTTTGCGGTGACACCTTCACGTTGCGAAGGGTCATCACTACAAGGCGCCGATTCTGCCGGCCAATTTCGATCACAGAAAGTAGCACAATTATTGAAGTAAGAGCAATGCAGTCCACAATAATAAAAATCACATATATATAATAAAACTCCACGAAGGGAGTGTCCACAGAAATATCAGAGTACTATAAATACGGGCTTATGCCCGGTACAAAATATCCTCACTACAAGTCTCTCATGCGGAAGCGAAACAGTAAACTACTCAAGGTCGAGACTCACGGTCCCGGCTGTGTGAACTCCGGAGCTAGACTGCCCCATCTCCAGGCGCACCGATCTCTGGGGCTGCTCCTCCATGCTGGGCTCCACGATCCCCTAAATGATGCGGTTCAAAAACCGTTAGTCATAAAGACTAAGCCCTATCATCCCCTACCCCTTCCCCCATGGCTCCTAGGTACCGAGCGGAGAGGAAGAAAGGGAAGGACATGATGGTGGAGATTAAACATGAACAGATGGCAGCGGAAACTAATCTAGCAAGTTGTGTTAGGTGAGCAGTTAATAAAATGTTATAATAGGTCTAGCAGTAAGAAAAGCAATTATATGAATTTAAACCTTCACTTATGCGAGAACACATAAGCAAAAGGGATCTTTTGCAAGGCTCCCATCGTATAGAGTGTCCCATACCACTTATACGTTGGGGTGTCGGTTTTCAAATAGCAATGGTTGTTATATATTGAAATTAACCTTTGATTTATAAACTTGCCCACACAAGCTTATAGACCAAGGGGTCGTTTTGCAGGTCCTAATGTATAAGCGTCCCATACCACTTATACTTTAGGTGTCAAGGTTTAATGAATCGATTATGCTATGACATGCTAGTGGGTATGATGAAACATGCAAGTGCAACTCACACACCCGACTCTGTGCACACAGACCTTTAGTTCCCCCTTTCGGAGCCGTTACCTCCCAGGATACCTCCGTAGTGGCAAACGGAAGCGGTGGGTTGGGCCTCGCCCACCTCCAAAACCAGTAAAGCACACTGGTCTGACCTATTGTACGCCTCAACGCTTGGTGCACAAAGCGGACGCCTGCGTACTCTTGCCGGCTGGCGCACCGGACTTCTGTTGGCGGAGTGCTAATCACCCCGCCGAGTCAACGATATCGGTGTCGGTGCAATCGAACTCCCCGATATCGAAAGACCCACCACCTTAACTTTTCCTATTTTATGCACATGCAAGTTAAATCGTAAGCACACAAAACCGAGCCGAAGCTCCCCGGACCAAAACGTCCGTCTCCAAACCAACCGAGCCGAAGCTCCCCGGACCATCCCGTCCGTTTCCAAATCAACCGAGCCGAAGCTCTCATCAACCTTCCTGTGCCAACAGTGTTGTGAAGAGTGCAGCCCTAGTTACTAAGTTACTCTTGTCGGTTTGTTATTACAGTTTACGTTAGCCCAGGACTGCCCCCGGTATACCCCGTGAAGGGCTCTCAAGGGGCACTAGGAACCAAGACGGTGCATTACGGCCCGAAGTTCCCTTTCGCAAGGCACTTATTGTTATTGGTTGTTTTCCCTTAGCCCGATTCCCTTCTCATGTTACGATAGACTATCCTAGGGTGATTTTTAAACCTTCCACTCTTCGGGAAAAGCGATCTTTCGCCAAACCCGAGCACCTCTTAACTCTAACTAACACCACTACTCACTACTCTTTATATCTTCATCAGATCATGTCCTATTGCATATCACAAACTGCTATATGCAGACCGACCTAATCTACATGTCGAACCGGTTATGTAATGGTCCATTACTCATCCAAATGCCCTAAATTAATTACTGGAGACTTTCCATGATATAAATAACCTAAATCCAGAAAATGGAAATTTTCCTAATTTATTTGGCATTTAATTAGATTCCTCAAAAATCCAAGGACTACCGGTTTGAACATGAACTACCCTAACTATTCATGCAAGATGTCCAGCAAATTTATGATAATTAATAGGTTATCTCAGAAGGCTAAATCCTCAGTATCACAATTTTTCTATCATCAAATGACATGAAAACTATTTTGGAAATAATCTCTAATTTCTATAGTTTATGAATCAAGTACAGAAAATATTCTTCCAAAAATTCTAAATAAATTATGACATGATGAATAAGGCCTAAAATTTGCACTGGCTAAGTTTCATAATTTTCCAGCAAGCATTTTATCCATAATAATTTTTTTAAACATAAAAGCCCTTTCTATCATTTGTGAATAAAGTACTAGATTTACTCAACATAAAATTCTATAAAAATTCAGGGATCAATGTTCTACAAGTCAAGATCTAAATCCAGAATTTTAACTGATTATAATTAATGTAAAGCCTCAAATTAATTGAAACAACAAATTAGGCTAATAATCCTTTAACTCATGAAGTATAATATATATTAATCATAAAATTCCAGAAAAATTACCATGAGTCTAAAACATCCTAAAACCCCCTCCTCCCGAGTTTCATAATTTTTGGATTAGCTTTAGTGCTTAAAATAACTAAATTACATTTCTATCCTAATCCGACATCTCGACTTTTGAGGTACCTAACTACCTCCAAATCCATCACTATTTCAACCAGAGGGTTTTCATCATATCATCCCCCTCTCCTCCAAATTTCAAGGGCATACAAGAGCTTTTGCTCCTATGTCCTTCACAAACCTCAAACTCCCACCCGTTGGAGTTGAGCCAATCTCTTAGGGTAAATCCACCCTAAGCCACACCATGTTACCCAAGAGGGTGGACATAGACTCAACAAGTCAGTGGCCAACAACTTCAGCCTCTTTTGAGGAGATTTGTCCACTCCATCTCCAATCGTACTTTTTCCCAAAGTACCCCTCACCAAGACCTATCTAGGACTTGATACTTCCCTATTCAAAACTCGACCAATCGAGTAGAAATTTTGTACAGATCTTAATATTGATGCCAGGGACCACCACCCAAAATTTGGGGGAGTTTGGGCTTAATTTCATCTCCTAATTAATTTTATATTGTTTATTAAATTTTTACAAAAACTTTAGGCAAAAGTTCTCCAAAAATTCTCATTTTTGGACAGCCTCTCGATATACATATTATAGACCTCCAGTCCAAATTTCAAGTCATTTGGACATGTTATGAACCGTGGGCAACCATTTCAATTTCTGGTTAGCCTAGGCCTTGATCCCACCAAAATGAGTGCTGTGGTCAAACCACTCACCCAAATTGAATAAAATCAATTATATATTAAAGTAGACCCAGAGGGCTACAACTTTTGTGACTGGTCATTTTTCCTAAAACGGCCTCTAAGTGCCTCATTTTACAGCCCCAAAAATATATTCTAATAATACAATTTCCCATCTGGTAATTTATAATAATCTGTATATTATAAAGTTTATCCTACTGTTCATCTTCTTCATGAACCCGAAAACCAGACACAGGAAAAATCATTTTTCCTGTAAGCATTCCGTGATCCGTTGCCGGCCGTCTGGTCACTTCCCTGGCCAGCCACCACCACCACCACCTCCGTTGAGGCGATGGCTAGCGGTCGGCGGTGGTTTGGCCGCCGGAGGTGGCGGTTTCCGGCGAACTCGAAATATCTTTTTCATGGTTTTTCCATGAAAACGAGAGATGGATCCGGCTCCGTTGAGCGCGAATCTCCTTCCTAAGAATCCTAAGATCTACCCATGAAAGAGAAGGAGTAGAGGAGGACCTTGTTCGCGGTTTGGAGGCGAGAAGAGCGACGAGGTGCCATGGCGCGGTGGTGGCATTGCTGAACTCCTCTTTACAGCAAGAACAAGGATCTGCTTCGTTTGCTTGAGCGTGTAACCCTCTCCTCTTGTCCAAGTGGGCTTTTATAAATCAGGAAGTGGGAAGGTGAATGGGTAAATCCTTAATGGCCATGAAGGCTCCTCCCCTTAACGTTTCGGTTATGATGCAGGGATAAGAAACGGTGGAAAACTGAACCGGTGTATCCAGCTGGCGGTTTTCTATTGGACCACCTTTTCCTCATTTATTATATATTTACAGAAGGAAAACGGCCTGAAATTACTCCTGGTGTAACTTCCCAAGCCAGCATTTATTTCCACGCGCGTTAGAATTATTTCGGGCCTGAACCGTCGTTTCGGCCAATGTCACGGGCGTGACACATAGGTCACGGGCGTGACAGGCCCGGGTAGCCCATTCTGGGTTCGACGATCGTCGAACTGAGCTCGACGATCGTCGATCGAAGGTCACGGGCGTGACACCTGTGTCACGGGCGTGACAGACCCGAACGGCAGATTTCGGGTCGACGATCGTCGAATCGAGGTCGACGCTCGTCGAAGGCGGGTCACGCCCTAGGTCACGGGCGTGACCTCCAGGTCACGGGCGTGACATGCCCGAACGGCAAGTTTCGAGCTCGACGATCGTCGAATTGAGGTCGACGATCGTCGAAGGCTGGTCACGCCCTAGGTCACGGGCGTGACACTCATGTCACGGGCGTGACAGGCTCGGGCTGCAAGGTCGACGATCGTTTCATGGCGATCGACGATCGTCGATGGGGTCACGCCCATAGTCACGGGCGTGACATCTTGGTCATGGGCGTGACATGCCCACACAGCGCGTTCGACGATCGTCTCGTGGAGATCGACGATCGTCGAAGTAGTCACGCCCAAGTCACGGGCGTGACGGGTCGGTCACGGGCGTGACCAACCCTTGACCCGAAAACTCAATCGATTTATTTTCACTTTTTGTGCTCCCTGGGGTTCTGACTCGACCATCCGACTCCTAGGGGTCTAGCCGGAAATGGGATGTTACAAATCACCCAAATCTGCTACTGGCCATATCTGCTACTATGATAGGCCAAAGGGCCAATCCTTTCCACTATGACATAGGGTCCAACATACCGTGGGCTGAGCTTCTTTACTCCCCGCACCCGTGACACTCCATGCATCGGCCGGATTTTCAGGAACACTTTATCACCCACTTGAAACTCAACCATATGGTTCTTTGCATTATAATACTTCGCCTGCCGACTTTGAGCCTCCAACATGCGATCCCTTATCAGCCTAACCACCGCATCAGTATCGTCAATATACTCAATTCCCAATGCCTTCGGGTCTTCGTCTTGCACCCAAGACAAGGGGGTTCTACACCTTCTTCCATAAAGGGCTTCATTGGGCGCCATGCCAATGCTAGCTTGATGGCTGTTGTTGTAGGAAAATTCCACTAAGGGCAAGAGTCTTTCCCACGGCTCTTCCCTATCTATCACACACAACCTCAACAGATCCTCCAATGTTCGGATGGTTCGCTCAGACTGTCTGTCCGTCTGATGATGAAATGCGGTGCTGAAGGTAAGGCGCGAGCCCAAATACGCCTGTACCGCCTTCCACTCCTTGGAGGTAAAACGACCATCATGGTCCGAAACTATCGTCTTAGGTATGTCGTGATACCATACAAACTACTCCATAAAAAGGCGTACTAAGACATCCACATGAGCCTCCTTCTTTATAGGAAAGAACCGGGAAACTTTTGTCAGGCGATCAACGATCACCCACACTGAATCATTTCCTGAGCGGGAGCGAGATAGCCCATGTACGAAATCCATGGAAATATCCTCAAACTTCCACTCGGGGATTGGCAATGATTGCAACAGACCACCGGGGCTCGTGCACTCCGCCTTCACTCTTTGGCAGGCTTCACAATGCGTGACAAAGTATTGGACATCCTTCTTCATTCCGGGCCAACACATCGTCTTCCGTAAGCCGACGTACATCTTTGAAATTCCCGAGTGCACGGAATATTGAGAGCAATGTGCTTCTCTCAAGATATCCTCCCGAATTCTGCCACCTTTGGGAATGTAGAGCAGCCCGCGAAAGTAAACGAGGCCATCCTTTAGTGTGTACTCGTCGGTAGTCCCGTCTTCGATTAACTTTATTGTCGGGTCCAAAGCCGCATCCAATCCTTGCTCCACTCGGATCCGGTCCCGGATATCACAAACTATGCTCATGCTGGACAGGTACTCCGTATATGCCGAAGAAGCCTTAAATATTAAGGTGATGTCTGTTGGTACCCTAGTTAGGATTTGTGTTAAGTCCTCTCAATTAGTTTCTTGACCCAAGATTTATCTATGGTCAAAGGTTAGTTGTTAGGTTAGATTCCCTCAGTTGTAGAATTGTTGCTTATCCAGATGAAAATCTGGCTAAGTTGAATTTGGTTCGACGTTCGTTTGTCTGCTTTTAGTAATATTATATTCCTTTTCTTCTGTGATCTATTTCTTATTTATCTGGTATATTTTATTAAAGATTGTTTCATTGATTTTATGCTTACATCTCAAGGCAATCTTTGCCCCATTCTTTTTGCATAAGTCAAGCTCTACTATGACAAAGTCTTTTGTCTTATTAGTTGACATATCTTTATGCTTTATCTGCCATGCTGTCCTTTATAGCCGTTAGACACAAAGGTATTCTCTGGCCGTAAAGAGTTTGGTCTGATGTGACTTTCTCTAGTATTCTTTTATCAGATTGGATATGCAGCTTCTTAGAAAGCTTTATCCCTTTATAGAATGTCTTTTTGCAGGATATATTTTGTATTGTGCTATTTGCAGCCCAGATTGCAGATCTCAGAAGAAGACAAAGAATAAGAGCCGTTATAAAGGCTAATATATAAAGAGTTCTTTTGAAAGAAGTTTAAACATACAAAATATACATAGAGAGCGATACAGACATAAATAGATATTCATATACAGATTTAAAAAGAAGAAGTTACAGCTCTCAAATTTTTTCACATTCAACTGAGAAGAACTACTTTCTTCAGCATTCTTCTTCAAATCCTGAGTTCATCCTGCTTCCAGGAACATTCACACTTAGTGCCTCAAGAAGAAGAAAAAGAAGAAAGAAAAGCTGATTGAAGAAGAACAAATATTCTACATCAAGAGTCTTCTTCAAGCTGCTCCTTCAAAGAACTTCAAGACAACAGATTTGTTGGGTATTGTATCCACAATTACCTGGATTTGAGGAAGTCTCCTTTCAAGCTAAGATGAATTCACAATATATTTGATGAAATCTTTCAAGTTGTGCTTGCAGTTATTCCTCGCTAAGTACACACCAATGTCAGGGTGCAGTGGGTCAATATTCACGGGTCTGCGCAACGTAATCCCTCGTTGAGCAGATCAGTATGTTGGCTTACGTGTACTCTCACTATTGGAGTGTACTTATTTTCAAGTACAGGGCTGAGACAGATCAAGAGGAGACAAGGAGCAAGGATGGGTCAAAGCAACTCACGGAAGAAAGACGAGAAATCGTCTAAGTTAGATTCGACGAGAATCACTAAGTGATTCACGCCGATTCAACGAGAATCACTAGTGCTTCTCGCCGATTCGTCGAGAATCACTCGTCGATTCCCGTCGAATGCAGCCGGCCGTCTCAACGCCGCCCTGAATTATGCTAAGGCAGAATCGGCGAGAATCACTAAGTGATTCTCGCCGATTCTCTCCGGCCTGCTATTTCAATGAAGCTAGAATTCTGCTAAGTAGAATTCGGCAAGAATCATAGGTGATTCTCGCCGATTTGTCGAGAATCACCTACGATTCTCGCTGAATTTGACTTGGGCAAATTTCTGCTATTCTCCTTACCGGTCCAAGTTAACTCGTGCTGTTTGGAGCCGGACTTAGGGTTTCTTTCTGGTGGGGCCCACAACGGTCATATTGGATCATCCTATTGTATAAATACAATTGGTATTTTGAACAGCAACAAGAACGAAAAAAGCAGAAGGAAAGCCGGGTCGCCGACGTGACCTAGATCGCGAATCTCACTCTGTCGCCGTCGCCGCTCGGGTTAGTTGGTCGCCGCCGCTGATCGTGGTGTCTTCCTGATCTCCCGACGACAGAAGCTCTGTCTCACAACGCGTCTCACGAGACCTTCTTGAGAACCTTTGTCTCTAGATTTGTAAATCGGGAATACCTTCCCTATCAGAATCGATTGAGACGATTGATCCAAGAAAGACCGTTGGTAGACCTTGCCGGCTTAGCTACAAAGTTTGTATCTACATAGCATCGTCGCCTCATTCTTTTCCACCGATCTAGAGAAGATCCTTTCCAAGTGAGATCTAAGGTCGTGGACTCTTCGTCGTCTTCAAGAACACGCCATTGAACGAAGAGGGACACCTTATTCTCCATAAGTAGTTTGTATTTCTTATACACTCCATTTTCAATTTTGTTGTAAAGGAACGTTGGTTCCTAGTTGTAAGGGTTGGGAGCAACCTGTGGTGTAGGAGTGGTGACTCCTTCATTTGGAAGGGTTCCTTTTGTTAGTGTGAGGATTGGATTTCAATCGTGTTGGTGAAGTGACCGAGTCATCCCTGGTTGGGAGATAGGTCGAAGGGGGAGAGTGGACGTACCCAAATCGGGGAACCACTATAATTTGCCTGTGTATTTCTGTGCTGTGTTGTTTGGTTTATTTGTGCAGGTACAATTTTAATTCCGCAAAAACACTGCAAAACACCTATGCCCCCGCATAGGTGATGGTAGTTGGCACTAGGTGGACTTTCAAGTGGTATCAGAGGGAGGTTGCTCTTCAAAGAGGTTCACACCTTGAGTAGAATCCTGCCACCAGTGTCAACAAGAATGGTGATGGATTATGATATCTCTCCGTTAAGACTCCCCACGTGCACAAAGGAGTATTATCCCATCTGGAAGATGAGAGTGTCTTTTCACTTGGAGGCTATCGATCCTCGAGCGCCACTCATCTTGGAAGAGGGTCCATTCATTCCCATGAAGACCACCAGCTCTTGAAAGGATCTCCAAATCCCCAAGCGTATTACTGAGATGTCTGAGACAGAACTGTCTCTGTTCAACCTGGATGAGGTGAATCGTCAAATCATCATTGATGTCTGGTCTGGACCTTCCCGATCTAGACTGGAAAAATGTAGGATGGCCAAGTCCATGTGACAAACCATCTCAGACCTCATGGAGGGATCAGAGAAAACTAGGACCAGTTGTCAACAAGAGGATGAAGCCTATGTAGGGGTCCTCATTTCTGAAGATGAAGGGCATAATCAATCTATCAGTATCAGGGCTCCTGTGTCCTTGTAAGAGACTGAAGAATAAGGTGAGGAAAGCAGTTCTGATGAAGCTGACTCAACAGTCTCTGCCGATATTAACGGTAACCCTGAACAGCAAAGCTAGGAGCAGGTAACCTCTTCCTCATGCCCCTCTCCTCTTGAAGTTCCTGAAGACAGGAACAATTCAGAGGGTAGTCCTTCTAGAGATGCAAGGGATATGGATAGCTTCAATCAAATGATTGAAAATCCTAATTCCCTTGAGAGTGCCCTTCAGAAGAGCAACCTACTTGTGGAGGAGCAAGCTCAGGAGATTGCTCGACTGAAGACCTTGATGGATCTCTAAATAGAATCCATCAAGGTAAAGGACTCAAAAATCTCAGATCTAGAGAGTCGTCTAGATAATGAGAAGAGAATAGTGTCTAACTTTTCCAAGGTAGATGCTATCAAGAGAAAAAGTGAAAATTGGTGGATCTCCCGAATTATTAATTCATGGAGAAATGGGGAGACTGTGTTCAGACCTCCCACCCCAAGTAGGAAGGGCACTCATCATGCCTTCAGGTATGAACACAAGAACAACCGTGGTCACTGCAAGGATGACCAGCCCTCATGTGGAAACACCCACAGTGCAAGGGCTGTCATGGCCACCCATGAGAGAATACCTAAGGCTCATCCTGAACCCTTTGTATTCTCGGCCTCTGCCCCAATTCGACATGAATCAGCAGGAACCAGCTCTCACTGCGGTTCTCACCATCCTAGGACACAGGAAAGGGGGGTCAGAAAACATGAAGTAAGTGCCCATGGGGCTTCTGGAAGTGTGCTGACTGAAAGGAAGGCACCACCTCCCAAGCCTCATGACGCTCACTACATGCATTCTTTCCACCCTCCCACGTGTTACGGTTGACAAGGCAAATGTGTGAGCAAAACCGGCTCTTTCCCGTTTAGACCTGAGCTCATGACTACCTCAGTCAGCAGGTCAGGTCTGAAGCGGAGATACAACATTCACAAGTGTTGGTGCTGTGGCAAAGTGGGTCACTTTGCCATAGATTGCTGGCACAACCCCTCTGTGTCAAGGGCAAGGGTACATCCACATCCTCTGGATAGTGTTAGCCTTCCTGACAGGATTCCTGTGGGAAAGCATTCGAGTTTTTATGCTAACAAGAACCTAGGACCCAATTCAGTTTGGGTTCCTAAGGAAAGGTAATTCTATTTTGCAAGATAGTCTAGGTTCCCGTAAACATGAATGGAACTAGACAGGAGATGTTCCAAGAATGTCTTGGAATGTGTAATTGAAATAAGAGCTGTCCTATCTTCAAAGGCATACTCAATTTGACCACCTGGTGTGCCTTAAACGGAAAATCTAAATGATAAATCTTATAATCCCAGGTACTTGCATTCAGTTTCAATATTTGCGTCATATTGTATCGATACGTACATATATATATATATATTTACATATCCACACAAATTTGTGAATTCCTTCTCTCGAAAGTAAATGGTTATATGTATGTATGCACATATATGCTAGTACCCCTAAGAAAAGATTAAAAGTGTAAAACGACCTTTAGATACAATATTAAAGAATTCTTGGTAGATACACACCGATACATTTGAAAATGAACCTCAATAGGCATAAGTCAGCCCACTGAAAATTAAGAAGTACATCAATGGGAGTTACCAACGATTACAACTGATATCAGAATCTTGTGTTCATCACGATCGAACAATAACTTTATAACTGTGCCTGCCTCGGTTTTTGTCTAGGGTGCACCAGAATTAAATTGCATCCTCACAAAACTATTGAACTAGGGAATAACATAGTCCTTATGCCTTATAACGCTGTGTGAAAAATTCAGTCTAAACTCTCGGTACAAAACAGTTAGGAAAATCTGTCGGAATCACGTCGAACCCGCCCGGTTCGCTACTATACATATAGATCGCGTAAATCCCGCCGATTTCTCCCTACGCGTTAATCCCGTCGATTCGCCTTCCCATTACCCTAACATTCCGCCGATTCGCTGGATCGTGTTCTTCCCGTCGATTCGCCTGGACAGTGGATTCCCTTCGATCGCCCGAACCCAACGGAATCGCACAATCCCGACACCATCCTGTCGATCACAACTGCGACCGCCAAGGATCTCCTCTGTGCCTCCGACGACTAAGAACAAGGGATGGAAGGGCTTCCACTCGACATTAGGGTAACTGTCTATTCCCGTTATTCCTCCGTTTTAGTGGCTTGTCTAATGTGTAGTCTCCTACTAGGATCGCTGATAAGATATCGATTTGGGTATTTCCTCCCTAGGTCTATAATGGCTCCAAGAACAACACCCGGCCTGGTCACTGGATGTGAACTAGTTCGAACCAGTTTTTCACATGCCTCAGATGAGTTCAGGAACATCATCCTCATGCTTGAAAAGGCTGGACTCACCTTTATACTGGAGCACCCCTGCAAGATATTGGATAAGGAAGTGATGGAGTTCTTTGCGACCGCCAAACTTTGGGATGAAGATACTGTCATCAAGTGTAAGATTTCCGGTGCTAGGATCAAGATGTCTGCAAGGAAACTGACTCGATACTTGCAGCTTTCCAGCTCTGATCACGAGGATTATCTGGAAGAACAAGATAGAGCCAGGACTCTTCTATTCTGCGGCCTACCCAGAGGAATCAAATCCATCAAAAGGAAGGAGATGAACGAGGAAGGCAAGCTTCTATCTGACATCATTGGGAAAGTCCTGATATGTAAACAAGGCTCCCACAATCATATCTCAGGGGAGATGTTTAAGATTATAATGGTCATCATCTGCAGGAAGCGATTAAACTGGGGGGCCATGCTCTTTGAGAAAATAAAGGATACTCTGCGCACCACCAGCTTTGGACGGATCATCAGTCTCTATCTGAACCAACTGGATGGAGATAATTTTGATATGAGCAAAGGAGTTCCCATCCACTATTTGAAGAAGATGGACTCCAGTGTATTCGACAGATGGGAGAGACGGATAGGGCAAGCTGTCGTGGGAGAAGAACGAGATGAATCTCCGGCTGTGTCATATAGGGCTGAGGACAATAGAACTCCAGCAGACTCCTTGGCTGTCCCCGGTGAAGTTCCTGATAAACTGACTGCAGGAACGGAGGGGGAGCCTCGACCCGCTCCTGCTGATGTCATATCTGATATCTCTCAGATAGCTAGGGATGCAGTTGAGAACCTGCAAGAAGAAAGTGTGGATGTGGAGAAAGATGGGGAGGCCCTGGACAATATTGATATGGGAGATGGAGGTGCTGTTCAGGAGGATGATGAACTGGATGCGGACGCTGCTGCTGATGAGAATGAGAATATGGATGATGAGGAGGAGGAAGAAGGAAATGAGAGGAGTGAAGAGATGGATCATCGGGATGATGCTGAAGTTCCATCTAGGGAACGAGCTCCTGAGGAGTCTGGTGCTCGAATGGAGGGGGAGTCCTCCCAGCAACTATCGGTAAGCATTCCTGAAAAACCTACCGAGGCTGCCCAAATTCCCCCTGTGGAAGCAGTAATTGTGTCCAGCTCACCAAGTGCATCTGCTGAAGAGCCAGATCAAGGCTTGCCTGAAGATCATCCACTGCAAGCCAATCTGGCAAATCATACGGTCAATATTGTTCAAGGAATTGTGAATGAGCTGAAGGCCTCGTTTGTGAAAGCACAAGACGTAGTGCTAAAAAGGGTAAAAGAATCTGAGGATCTAATGTTAAAGAACATTGTGGAAGTCAATCACAAGTTGGACGTTATGGAAAAGAAATTCGAGGAAAAGTATACTAAAGCCGGCACAACTGTCTCTCTGCTGATACAAGGTCTTAAAAAGAACACAGATGATCTGGCTGTCGTAAATCAGAATGCACATGTTGTGGCTAACAACATCCAAAAATTTGATGCCAACGTGGTGATTCTGAACGCGGATCAAAAGGCCCTGCTGAATGAATTTTAAAAAACTGTGAAGTACATCGATGAGTCCCTGCACGCTTACGCAAACTTAATTGCTGTAGAAGCCAAAAAGGGGGAGGAAGACTACAAAGCTAAGATGGCCGGGCTTCAACAGATAATCATCGAAAATTTCGATCAGTCTAATAGGTATGCTCTTAAACTCTAACAAAATCTTAATTAACGCCTTCAATCAATCTAATAGATAATAATTAACAAATTCGGTCATTCGAATAGGTATGTGTTTGAAACGGCCCATTAGTTAGTACAACAAGCCTTGGGCATACAAGTTCCCGTTGCTTCTCCGGAGCAAGAGGAGTATACTGCTGCTGCTGCTGAAGAAGAGGCAAGTATTGAAGAAGTTATACTGAGTGAGGCTGAAGCCAAGAAGGCTGCTAGGGCTGCTGCAAGAGCAAAACGCAGTGGCTGGTTTGATCAAGAAGCCCTAGCAAAATCTAAAGGGAAAAGGAAAAAATCAAGAAGGAACCTCAAAGGAAACGCCAACTGAAAAGAGAATCAGACTGAAGGAGGATGAGGTGCGAAATGAAAGGTGGAGCCCAGTATCAAGAAGCTTCATTTTGGACACATTTGCGTTGCAACAAAGGGGGAGATAAACAGGAACGATGTCTACAGTCAGTACGAGTGGGAGCAGCACAAGACCTTTGAAGCCAAAAGAAACATCTTCTTCAGGTCCAATACTGTGGCAAATAAAGCTCCCCCTCCCAGATACTACCCTAAGCCAAAAGAATACTTTGAACGTCAAAGCAGCAAGCACTTGGCGCAGCAGCTAAAAGACGAAATAGCTAAGGATAAAGAGATTTAGGAATTTAGCTATTGTACTCCTTATGTTCTTATTATTATCATCATGTAAACATATGAATAATTTTTGTGGATATCTATATATATATATGTGTGTGATTTGATGATTGACTCTCATATTGCTCTGGTTGCTTTTATTATCTTTCTCTTGATTCAATGTATGTATTATCTGGATTGGTGCAATTCATCTTAGCTAGTAGGATTTTGGCTTCTTCAAATAGGGAGAGATTGTTGGGTATTGTATCCACAATTACCTGGATTTGAGAAAGCCTCCTTTCAAGCTAAGATGAATTCACAATGTATTTGATGAAATCTTTCAAGTTGTGCTTGCAGTTATTCCTCGCTAAGTACACACCAATGTCAGGGTGCAGTGGGTCAATATACACGGGTCTGCGCAACGTAATCCCTCGTTGAGCAGATCAGTGTGTTGGCTTACGTGTACTCTCTCTATTGGAGTGTACTTATTTTCAAGTACAGGGCTGAGACAGATCAAGAGGAGACAAGGAGCAAGGATGGGTCAAAGCAACTCACGGAAGAAAGACGAGAAATCTTCTAAGTTAGATTCGACGAGAATCACTAAGTGATTCTCGCCGATTCGACGAGAATCACTAGTATTTCTCGCCGAATCGTCGTGAATCACTCGTCGATTCCCGCCGAATGCAGCCGGCCGTCTCAACGCCGCCGTGAATTCTGCTAAGGCAGAATTCTGCTATGTGATTCTCGCCGAATCGTCGAGAATGATCTTGCATTCTCGCCGATTCAGCAAGAATCAATTGTGATTCCCGCCGATTCTCTCCGGCCTGCTATTTCAATGAAGCTAGAATTCTGCTAAGTAGAATTCGGCGAGAATCGTAGGTGATTCTCGCCGATTCGTCGAGAATCACCTACGATTCTCGCCGAATTTGACTTGGGCAAATTTCTGCTATTCTGTGGACCAGTCCAAGTTAACTCGTGTTGTTTGGAGCCGGACTTAGGGTTTATTTCTGGTGGGGCCCACAACAGTCATATTAGATCATCCTATTATATAAATACAATCGGTATTTTGAACAGTAACAAGAACGAAAAAAGCAGAAGGAATGTCGGGCCGCCGACGTGACCTAGATCGTGAATCTCACTCCGTCGCCGTCGCCGCTCGGGTTAGTTGGTCGCCGCCGCTGATCGTGGTGTCTTCCTGATCTCCCGGCGACAGAAGCTCTGTCTCGCAACACGTCTCACGAGTCCTTCTTGAGAACCTTTGTCTCTTGATTTGTAGATTGGGAATACCTTCCCTATCAGAATCGATTGAGACGATTGATCCAAGAAAGACCGTTGGTAGACCTTGTCGGCTTAGCTACGAAGTTTGGATCTACATAGCATCGCCACCTCATTCTTTGCCGCCGATCTAGAGAAGATCCTTTCCAAGTGAGATCTAAGGTCGTGGACTCTTCGTCGTCTTCAAGAACACGTCATTGAACAAAGAGGGACACCTTATTCTCCATAAGTAGTTTGTATTTCTTATACACTCCATTTTCAATTTTGTTATAAAGGAACGTTGGTTCCTAGTTGTAAGGGTTGGGAGAAACCCGTGGTGTAGGAGTGGTGACTCCTTCATTTGGAAGGGTTCCTTCCGTTAGTGTGAGGATTGGATTTCAATCCTGTTGGTGAAGTGACCGAGTCGTCCCTGGTTGGGAGATAGGTCGAAGGGGGAGAGTGGACGTACCCAAATCGGGGAACCACTATAATTTGCCTGTCTTTCTGTGCTGTGTTGTTTGGTTTATTTGTGCAGGTACAATTTTAATTCCGCAAAAACACTGCAAAACACCTATCCCCCCCCATAGGTAAAGGTAGTTGGCACTAGGTGGACTTTCAAGATTATATCTGTCAAGAGTTCAGAAGAGATCCTGCACCCTGAAGCAAGGCTTCTTCCTAGATATTCTCTAAGCCAGGGGGAGCCTTGATTCCTTAAAGCTTTCTATCTCTGTACAATCCACTAGCTTCTCTAATCTTGTTTTACAATAGAGAAGACATTCTAACTCTCTCACCCTCCTATACAAAGGGTTATTATTCCCTTCAAAACTGAACCTTGGTGGCAGGACACCTTAGCAAAAACCTGTGGTTGGATTTTGAGCTCCTGATCAAAAGCTCAAAGGGTCTACTTGATCTACCTGAACTAGATCAGTTGGTGGCAGGGCACCTGAACAAAAACCTGTAGTGGAATCCTACCAGGGTGGTAGAAGAGTGGATGTACCTATTTAGAGGGAACCACTATAAACCTCTTGTGTTGTCTGTATTGCTTACTTTAATTATTGTACTGTGGTTGTGAGTAGAACTAACTAGGATTGCTGTTGTTGTGTTAGGACTAAAGCTGAAACTGTAATTACAGTTTGCTTTCTCTTGTGCACCACACTTTGTGTTAGGCTCTAGGGTTTCAAATATCTATAAACTCATTCCGCAAACTAACTCTAAGGGAGTTGAGTAGATTTTCATAATTTTTGAATACTCTGTTAACCCCCCCCCCTCTAGAGTTGTATCTATCCTCACTTTCAATTGGTATCAGAGGGAGGTTAACTGACTGTACAGGCTAACACCTGAGTCACAAGATCTAGATAGATACCAAGTTTATAGACATTCACTTCATGGCCCAGTATAAGGATTATTCTAGCACCAGACCTCCAGTTTGCAACTTAGCTAAGTTCAGCATCTGGAAGGCAAGAATCAAGTTATATATGAATTCTATTGATGAAGATATTTTTTCTTCTATTTTGACAGGACCTCCAACACCACCTGCTGCAGCCACTGCAACAACATCAACAAATCTCAGTGCAGTGTCACCTCCAGACTACAATGATGCATATAAGAAAGCAAAAGTAGCTGATGCTCGACGATCGAAGGCTCAATAGTCGAACGATGCTCGACGATCTGAGCATCGAGCGTCGAACGTTGATCGACGATCTCAATATGATTTTCAAAATAATCACCTGAACCTTAGAAATCCTAATGTAAATAGAAACCCTAGGTTTATTGACCCATCAACTGCATGGAGTATTCCACCTAGGAGATCCTATCCCTTAGGATATAAACCCCAGCCTGCTTATTCTTTTATTTCAAGCTTTCATTATGTGAAGAATAATTGACCCAAGGTTGTCTGGGTCCACAATGTCTAACTATTTAATTTGCAGATGAAGACCTATCCAATTACTTAAGACAAATGGTATTTGGATAGTGGCTGTTCGAAATACATGACAGGAAACAAAGAAAATCTGTAAAGATACAAGGCCAAGCTTGGACCAAAGGTGATATTTGGGGATTCTAGCTGTGGTCAAACAGAAGGATATGGTAGGTTTACCATTGGAGCAGTAACATTCAAAAGGGTTGCATATGTAACTGGACTGAAGTACAACCTAATCTCAGTAAGCAAGTTATGTGATGCAGGTTATCAGGTATCTTTCACTGACACACTTTGTAATATTACTTTAAATAGTAATGTAGTGTTAGTAGGCATTAGACAGGGTAATATTTATTTAGTAGATTTTAACTCAACTCAATCTGAAATTTGCATGTTTAATGAAGTAACAAATAATAACACCTTATGGCATAGGAGGCTTAGCCATGTTAACCTCAAGAACATATCTAGGTTATCTAAATACAACCTTGTTAGAGGTTTACCTTCTTGCCCTTACAAGAAGGAAAGCCTATGCAAGGCTTGTCAATTAGGCAAGCAAACCAAAAATTCATTTAAATCTGTAAATAAAAGTGATTCACCTAGAATCCTGTATTTATTACATTTGGACCTTTTTGGCCCAATAAATGTACAGAGTCTAGGAGGGAAGTTTTACACTTTAGTGATTGTAGATGACTTCTCTAGGTTCACTTGGGTGTTTTTCTTGAGAACTAAGGCTGATAACTTCAAAGTTCTTACAGACTTTCAGCTATGTGTGCAGACTGAGTATTCTACTCATGTTGCCTTGATCAGAAGTGATCATGGTACTGAGTTTGAGTCTCTTCTCATGCAAGAATTCTGTGAGAAAGAAGGTATCAAACATAGCTTCTCTTCTCCTAGAACTCCCCAACAAAATGGGGTAGTGGAAAGGAAAAATAGAACCCTAATTGAAGCTGCAGGAACATTGTTGGCAGATGCTAAAATGCCTCTCTCTTATTGGGCAGAAGCTATTAGCATAGCTAATTATGTTTTGAACAGATGTCTTATACACAAGCTTAAGAGTAAAACTCCTTATGAGTTGCTTAAAGGAAAGAAACCTAAAATTAATTATTTTAGAGTCTTTGGTTGTGTAGTGTATATTCACAATAACAACAAAGAATACCTTAGAAAGTTTGAAGCAAAAGCTTCAATGAGAATTTTTCTTGGATATTCCCAAGTAAGCAAAGATTATAGGGTGTTTAACAAATCAACTCTAAAAATAGAGGAGTTTGTGCATGTTTTCTTTGATGAGTCAAAGATGTTTTAAAAGGAGAAGGAAACTTCTCCTTCCTCAAGCTCATTGCAGGTACCTGAGTCATTCAAAGATGTCACTCAAGAGATTCTCCCTCTTTCAACTCTTCATATCACTGATTCAGACAGTGATGGAGATACTGTGGAAGCAGTTGCTGTACCACCAACAGTTGATCCAATTCCTCAAGAGGAATTAATTCAAACTGTTGTTGAAGATCATATCCCACCTGCTGATATTGTCACACTTAGAGATCATCCTACATCTCATGTGATTGGTGACATATCAGCTGGTGTGCAAACAAGACATCAATTAAGATAGGATGTGATGCATGCTTGTTTCCTTTCATAGATTGAGCCCCTCACCATAAAAGATGCTGAGCTAGATCCCCACTGGATCATTGCTATGCAAGAGGAGCTTAATAAATTTGAAAGATGTAAAGTATGGACTTTGGTTCCAAGACCTAAAGGCCAACTGATCATAGACACCAAGTGGGTATTTAGAAACAAGTTGGATGCCCAAGGAATTATTGTAAGGAACAAAGCTAGGCTTATAGCTCAGGGCTACAGATAGGAGGAAGGTATAGACTATGACCAAACCTTTGCCCCTGTTGCAAGGCTAGAGGAAATAACGATCTTTCTAGCCTATGTAGCCTATATGAAGTTTAAGGTTTTTCAGATGGATGTCAAGAGTGCATTCCTAAATGGTGAGCTAAAGGAAGAGGTGTTTGTTGAACAACCTCCTGGGTTTGTCTCTTCAACTCAACCCTCATTTGTTTATAAGTTGCAAAAAGCTCTTTATGGACAAGCAAGCACCCAGAGCCTGGTATGAGACTCTAGCTAGTTTCCTGTTAGAGCACAACTTTGTCAGGGGAGTAGTTGATAGAACCCTGTTTGTCAAGCATCACAAGGACATCATCCTGTTAGTTCAAGTCTATGTGGATGATATTATTTTTGGCTCCACTGATCCCAAACTTTGCAAAAAGTTCTCAGACCTGATGCATTCTAAGTTTGAGATGAGTAGTATGGGTGAGCTTCTTACTTTCTTGGTCTCCAAGTAAAGTAAGATGCTGATGGCATCTTCATCTCTCAATCCAAATATGCCAAGGAATTGGTAAAGAAGTTTGGGATGGCTGATGCTTCAGCAATGCATACACCCATGGCTACTTATGTAGTTATAGATTCTGATGATCAGGGTAAGCCAGTTGATCAGAAAAACTATAAGGCCATTGTTGGTTCCCTATTGTATTTAACTGCAAGTAGACCAGATATAATGTTTTCCACATGCCTATATGCTAGATTCCAGGTCACCCCAAGGAATCTCAATTTATTCTTCTCAAGAGAATTTTGAGATACCTGAAGGGATGTCCAAATTTAGGACTATGGTACCCAGCTGAATCAGAATTTGAGGTAATTAGATACTCTGATTCTGACTATGCTGGTTGTAGAGTTGACAGGAAAAGTACCTCAGGAACATTTCAGTTCCTGGGAGAGAGATTAGTCTCTTGGTTCTGTAAGAAACAGGCTTCTGTCTCAACTTCAACTACAGAGGCTGAATATATAGCAGCTGCTAGTTGTTGTTCAAAGATCCTGTGGATTCAAAACCAGCTTTTGGATTATGGGTACACACACAAGAACACAAAAAATATGTGTGACAGTACCAGTGCTATTTCCATAGCACAAAATCCTGTGCACCACTTTAGGATCAAGCACATTGAGATCAGGCACCATTTTCTAAGAGATTGTGTGGAAAAGAACAAGATCAGCCTTGAGTTCATATCCACTGACCTTCAAAGAGGTGATATTTTCACCAAGCCCTTAGATGAACAGAAACATCTGTTCTTTTTGGTTCAACTAGGTATGATAAATGGAAAAGACTAAGTGTGACTTCTGCCTTTGTTGAAATCTGTTTGAAGATCATCGAACGACGTTCGATGATAGTCGAACCGGTTGAGCCTATCGTCGAACCTATGGTTGACGCCGGCTCATTTGCTTGTGAAGACAGAAATTGTCGAACGATGGTTCGACTACTCTGCTTCAGGAAACGATCGTCGAACGGCCGTTCGACTATCGCTTCTACTATCTGTTAAAACAGGTCGACGATTGTCGTTTTAATATAAAATCGATGGTCGACCTAGGTTAATAGATCGTTCTTTTTATAGTCGACGGAGCTCGTCTTTTTGTATTCTTCATTCCTGCTTGTAAGGTTTGTCTTGAGCTCTGCCCCACGCTATTTGCTCTTCGTTTCTCTCATCTTCTCCGACCAAATCGATGGCGATTGCTCCAGCTCTTCTGACAGTGATGAAGTTTGACGTCGGGTTCAGCGTGGACTTTGATTCGTTCAGCGCCTGCGATGCTGAGATTCTAGAGATACTCCAGCTATGCAAGGATCAAGGACTAGAGAAGCTGATGTCCACAAGGATTAAGATTAATATTCCAGAGATTAAAGAATGGGTCTACACTTCGTCGTCCAGTGACGAATCGATGACCGTGACCATCGGCGGCGAGGAGGTAACTTTGACTCCTGCCATCTTGACTGAGATTTTTGATTTGATTAATGGTCAAGAGGAGTATGACCAAGATACTCAAGAGTATGGAAGGATGCTTGTTGAGCTAGGTCATGCCGAAGGCATTCCTTCTAAGTTACTGAAAGTAAAGTTTCCGATGAGGATTAAGTTCTTAGCAGAACTGGTTGGAAAAGTGCTATTGGGTAAGCACTCTGCTCATGACAATATTACCAGGCAGCAGTTTGCCTTTATGTGTACCCTTGTCAACAAGAAAGAAATCAATTGGGCAGGAATAGTTTTTGATTTGATCAGGAAGAAGAACTCTAAGAAAGAGGTAACCCTTGGAAGGGTAATTGGAATATTTCTAAGAGCGAAGTATCCCCAACTGTTGGGAACAGTTTCTACTTCTATAAATGCAACCAAGAAGATGGATCCCACTTTGTTCATAAAGTGGAGAAGGAATATTCAGAAGCCCTCACCTGCTGGGGTTGCTCCTGTTACATCTGAGAGCACCAGGACTATATCAGTCACTCCCCACCTACCTGAAGAAGGCTCTTCCATTCCCCCCATTCCACCTTCATCTGCATTGCCATCTACTTCAACTACATTACAATCCACTTCTACTAAAGTGCCATCTACATCCACTGCCTCTCTTCCACTAGATTCTTCAACTATTCTACATGCATCACCACCAGCATCTCTACCCCCTTCTCATCTTGCTGGGATTTCATATCCTAGTTTTGATCTGTTGGCTTCTGAGACTCTACCAACTCCACCTCAGTCACCAATTTCACATCAAGATCATATTGATCTTCATACATCTGCATCTCCATCACCAGCTCATGCATCTGCATCTCATCAGGAGAACATCATCCCTGATGATCTTCCATCTGTTGTGATTCCCCTATCCACCACTTTTGAAATCACACCAGCATTCATAGCCAGCATCTTGGAGCTAATTACTCCTTCAATCAAATCCATGATTGAAGCAGCAATTGCCCCACTTGTCTCTTCCACTTCTTACCTTACATCATCCATCAATGCCCTCTCCAACTCTACTGAGCCCTCTTCACTTAGGGGCCTGAGTTCAGTACCCACTGAAATCAGGCAGGGAGAGATGTTCCAGGAAGATGTCTTAGGACATCCCCTAGTCTCTCCTCCAGCAGTTGTTCAAGTAGCTCAAGTCTCAGGACAGAGGCCAGCTGATGTTATCATGGAAGCAGAATTTGCTTGTAAAGCCTGTATTGAAGAATCCTCCACTCCCATTGTTGCCTTATACCTGGAAGGAGTCATTACCTCCTTTCTAGATGACTTATGGGAGTTAGGAAATCCTGCAGGTAATTCTTTATCTCAATTTACTTACCTGTTAACTGACATGTTAACCTGTGAGTATCTTGAAGGAATGTTTCTAGCCCATTTAAAACATTTTTGTCTCCCTTTGGATACAGATCTAGCTCAAGAACCTGCTCAACAACTTGTTAAAGAACCAGCTCCAGAATCTGCTCAAGAACCTGCTGTAATAGAAGAACCTGAAGCTGAGCAAGCTCCAGAAGAACTGGTCCTCAAGACAGTTACAGTTGAGCAAGAGAAAGTTACAGATTAACAAGAAGAAAGATCTATAGTCTGGGATGACACCCCAGGACTAGACCTTAACACTCTTCTGGCACAGGATGCCTTAGAAGAAGAAAGAGAGAAAGCTGCCCTAAAAGCAAAAGAAATGACTGATCAAGATGCCTTAGACCCTTATGACCAACCTCAGTCATCTCACTCTGATGATGTGGATTATTCTGATGATTCAGAAGGTTCAAAGAATAAGAAAATTGCTAAAAGGAAGAGAAAGGCTATTGCTCCTCCTCCACCAAATCCAGATCATGATATCCTATACTACATATTGAAAGAGATTGATCCCAAATCAAAATAATACCAACATTGGATGGGACTGTCCAGGAACCAACAGAAGAAGAGAAAGAAAAGCAAAAGATATGACTCTCTAGTTCCAAAGTGGAATCTTAGAGGTCCTCCTCCTCCTAGTGCAGGAGCCTCAGGAAATTTTTCTGCCAATCCCTCAGCTCCTTCTTCAATTTTCACTCCCTCTCAAGCTCATCAGAGAAGAAGTAATCCAGGTTTCCAAGGCAAATCCCAGTCAGGCCAACAAGGACAAGAGGCTGAATTAAAAGAACAAGTGAAGGAAATGGTTCATCAAAGACCAACCTTTTCTCCTCCTCCTTCACCCAAGAGAAAAGTTTCACCTCCCAAGGAAAAGAAGAGTATACCATTCAGAAAACCAATTCAAAAAAAGTAAACAGATTCAAAAGGAAAAAAGGATAATCTACTCTGAAAAATCCAGTAAGAAATATGCAGAATTTGCTCCTCCATCTTCTCTTGTTATTCAAGAAAACAAAGAGCCAACTGCAAGCTTGTTAAACCTCTCTACTTAATTCAAGACCATAAAACCTCTTGATCCAGCTGATGATAATGAATATGAAAGCCAAGAGCTTAATCCTGATTTCAGGATGGCCAGATTTCTCGAATTAGTTGGATCAGCCCAGATCAGACAAGCCAGAGCTGAAGGCAAAGATGCAACAAGCTTAACTATAATGTCAAAGTTTAGGAAGAAGGAACTAGACAGATTCCAGGTCAGACCTGAGGTTTTTGATGCTTCAAAGTATATGGAAAAGCATCCAGAAGCTGTTGTGCAAAGAGCATTTGTTGTTGTTTGTTGTTTTGAGAGACTTGACCCAAATAGGGGGAGATTGTTGGTACCCTAGTTTGGATTTGTGTTAAGTCCTCTCAATTAGTTTCTTGACCCAAGATTTATCTATGGTCAAAAATTAGTTATTAGGTTTGATTCCCTCAGTTGTAGAATTGTTGCTTATCAAGATGAAAATCTGGCTAAGTTGTTTTTGTTTTGACTATGGTCGAACACCGCTCGATTTTCGTCTATCAACCGATCGACTATCGTCTATCAGTTGGTCGACTATCGTCAGTCAACAGATCGTCTATCTGTTGTGATAGTTCGACTATCTGTCTTGATAGCTCAACTATCTTATAGCTCGACTATCTGTTGTGATAGTTCGGCTATCTTTCTTGATAGCTCAACTATCTTATAGCTCGACTATCTATTGTGATAGTTCGACTATCTGTCTTGATAGCTCAACTATCTTATAGCTCGACTATCTGTTCTGATAGGTCGACTATCTGCTCTGTAGTTCGGTCGACGATCTCTGTAGTTCGGTCGACGATCTCTATGGTTCGGTCGACGATCTCCAAGGATCGTTCGACGTTCGTTTGTCTGCTTTTAGTAATATTATATTCCTTTTCTTCTGTGATCTATTTCTTATTTATCTGGCATATTTTATTAAAGATTGTTTCATTGATTTTATTCTTACATCTCAAGGCAATCTTTGCCCCATTCTTTTTGCATAAGTCAAGCTCTACTCTGACAAAGTCTTTTGTCTTATTAGTTGACATATCTTTATGCTTTATCTTTCATGCTGTCCTTTATAGCCATTAGACACAAAAGTATTCTCTGACCGTAAAGAGTTTGGTCTGATGTGACTTTCTCTAGTATTCTTTTATCATATTGGATATGCAGCTTCTCAGAAAGCTTTATCCCTTTATAGGATATCTTTCTGCAGGATATATTTTGTATTGTGCTATTTGCAGCCCAGATTGCAGATCTCAGAAGAAGACAAAGAATTAGAGTCGTTACAAAGGCTAATATATAAAGAGTTCTTTTGAAAGAAGTTTAAACATACAAAAATATACATAGAGAGAGATACAGACATAAACAAATATTCATATACAGATTTAAAAAAAAGAAGATACAACTCTCAGATTTTTTTCACATTCAACTGAGAAGAACTACTTTCTTCAGCATTCTTCTTCAAATCCTGAGTTCATCCTGCTTCCAGGAACATTCACACTCAGTGCCTCAAGAAGAAGAAAAAGAAGAAAGAAAAGCTGATTGAAGAAGAACAAACATTCTACATCAAGAGTCTTTTTCAAGCTGTTCCTTCAAAGAACTTCAAGACAACAGATTATATCTGTCAAGAGTTCAGAAGAGATCCTGCACCCTGAAGCAAGACTTCTTCCTGGATATTCTCTAAGCAAGGGGGAGCCTTGATTCCTTAGAGCTTTCTAGCTCTGTGCAATCCACTAGCTTCTCTAATCTTGTTTTACAATAGAGAAGACATTCTAACTCTCTCACCCTCCTATACAAAGGGTTATTACTCCCTTCAAAAGTGAACCTTGCTGGCAGGGCACCTTAGCAAAAACCTATGTTGGATTTTGAGATCCTGATTAAAAGCTCAAAGGGTCTACTTGATCTACCTGAACCAGATCAGTTGGTGGCAGGGCACCTAAACAAAAACCTGTAGTGGATTCCTACCCGGGTGGTAGAATAGTGGATGTACCTATTTTGAGGGAACCACTATAAACCTCTTGTGTTGCCTGTGTTGCTTACTTTTATTATTGCACTGTGGCTGTGAGTAGAACTAACTAGGATTGCTAGTTGCTGTGTTAGGACTAAAGCTGAAACTGTAATTACAGTTTGCTTTCTCTTGTGGACCATACTTTGTGTTAGGCTCTAGGGTTTCAAATATCTATAAACTCATTCCGCAAATTAACTCTAAGGGAGTTGAGTAGATTGTCATAATTTTTGAATACTCTATTCACCCCCCCCCCTCTAGAGTTGTATCTATCCTCACTTTTAATGTCCATCTCCTCGATCATCCATGCCAACTCCATGCTCATCAACCAAGACTCTGGGCTCATGCCGGGTACATTCCTACTCAACGCATCGGCTACTGAGTTTGCTTTTCTGGGGTGGTAGTTCAAGGTGAACTCATGGTCGCATAGAAACTCTAACCACCGCCATTGTCTTAAGTTCAATTCCTTCTGGGTATGGACGTACTTCAAATTTTTATGATCCGAAAAGATTTCGCAGTGGACGCCGTATAGATAATGCCTCTATACCTTCAAGGCGAACACCACCGCTCCTAGCTCCAAATCATACACCGGGTAATTGTTTCATGCTTCTTCAATTGTCTTGAAGCATAAGCAATTACGTGCCCGTGCTGCATCAACACCGCTCCCAACCCCTGATAAGACGTGTCCGTGTAAACTTGGAATTATTAATTCACTGATTGAAGGACAAGGATGGGGGCAGAGGTAAGTCTATCCTTCAATTCCTGGAATGCCGCTTCACACTTGAGTGTCCACTCAAATGGCACACCTTTCTTTGTCAAAGAAGTAAGCGGGAGGGCAATCTTGGAGAACCCTTTTACGAACTTGCGGTAGTATCCAGCAAGTCCCAGAAAACTCCACACATCGGCCGCCGACTTCAAGGGCGACCACTCCTTCACGACACGCACCTTGGCCGGATCCACAGATAGTCCAGCCCCACTGATTACATGACCCAAGAAAGCCACTTCCCTAAGCAAGAATTCACACTTGCTAAACTTGGTGAACAGGGTGTGCTCTTTTAACTTTTCCAGAACTAAGGCCAAATGCCCGGCATGTTCCTCCTCCGACTTCGAGTAGACTAAGATGTCGTCAATGAACACAATGACGAAGACATCCAAATAGGGCTCAAACACTTTATTCATCAAGCTCATGAAAGCTGATGGGGCATTTGTGAGCCCAAACGACATCACTGTGAACTCATATAAGCCGTACCTTGAGCTGAAAGCCGTTTTTGGAATATCATCCTCTTGTATTCTCAATTGGTAATACCCCGAGCGCAAATCTAGCTTGGAGAACCAATACGCTCCCACCAGTTGGTCGAACAACTCATCGATCCGAGGTAACGGATAGGTGTTCCGTACCGTCAGTCGATTGAGTTCCCGATAGTCTATACATAAATGCAGGGTTCCATCTTTCTTCTTAACGAATAGAACCAAGGCTCCCTAAGGTGATGAGCTGGGGCGAACAAACCCTGATTCTACCAACTCCTGCAGTTGAACTCTAAACTCTGCGAGTTCTTTTGGGGCCATCTGATAAGGGGTCCTGGAGACAGGCTTAGCTCCTGATACAAGCTTAATCTGAAAATCCACTTCTCTATGCGGGGGTAACCCTAGCAATTTTTCAGGAAATACCTCAGGGAAATCCCGTGCTACCCGCACATCCTTCACATCTACCTTCATCTCCTTTAGTTTGAAACATATCATGTAGACTTCATCCCCTCTCATATGAGCTTTCAAGGTCTGGATTGAGGATAACAATATTCGTGGTACAAAATTTATACCTTGGAAGACTACATCAGTATCCCCATGTATCAAATAGATGTGCTTCTTCGCGCAGTCGATTCTTGCGTGGTGCCAATCTAGCCATGCCATGCCAAGAATGATGTCGAATTCTGGTATTCTCAAAATTGTGGCGGGGGTATCAAAGGTCTTTCCCCCAATGGTTATCTCCAACTCACACTTCGCGGTTGCCGTCATCTTAGATCCGTCTGGGAGGCGTACTCTTCGAGCAATACCAGTGAAATATTGTACTCCGTGTATATCCTTGATGAAGTCTTCAGACACAAAGAATATGAGGCACCAGTGTCAAATAACGTATAAGTCGGTTTCCCGCCGACCATCATGGTGCCTAAGTGTCATTTAATAATACGCAAGCTAGACATCTAGTATATCTTAAGCCACTAGAGGATATTAATGGAAGCAAAATGGCAAATTCAAATCGTACCTGCAATCATCTCTTGAGGATTCCGCTCTTGAGTCATGTCCAAAGCATACATCTGATCTCGAGCGGGTCCGGGGTTTCTTCCTCGTGGTCCTTGTCCTCGACCACGCACATACCCTCTCCCCCACGGGGCTGCTGGAGGGAGAGCAAAAGGCGCTTCTCCAAACAGTTGCGGGCAGTAGCGTCGAATGTGGCCCGGTTGGTTGCATTCAAAGCACACCCGTTCCTGCCTTCCGCCGTGTTGCTGAAATTGTTGAGGTGGAGGTAATGATGGCGGTTGCGGAACCGGGCGCTCCTCTCTAAAGTTCTGGGGGAAACGCCTGCCACCCCTCTGATATCCTCTTCCTCTTCTATTGTCAAATCTCCTTCTGTTGCTGGGCCCAGCTTCCATCACGCCCTCCACTGGCCTTTTACCACTTCCCAAGTGGTCCGCTTCCAATCTCTTCGCCATATCGATAATCTCCTCCAGACTAGAGTCCGCTATAAACAAAAGGGCTTGCCTTAGGGGATCTCGCAAGCCTTTGTAGAATCGTTTGGCGTACCCTCTATCAACTAACTCATAGGAGTCAGCGAATCTAGCCAAGTGCTGAAACTCCTGTTGGTACTCAGTCACTGACATGGACCTTTTCTTTAGTTGCAAAAATCTCTCTTCAAGACCATCCCGAGCGGCCGAGGGGATGAAATGCTCTAAAAAGGCTTCAGAGAATTCGCTCCAACTAATGTCCTTGTACACTCTTCCACAAAAAGTGGAGCCAATGAGGGACTTCCACCACCTTTTGGCGTGCAGTTCTAAGAGTGTCACCACAAGGGTCACCGCCATATTATTTGGACATCTTATTCCTACAAACAATTCTTGTATAGTGTCGAGCCACTCCTCCGTACGCACCGCCGACTCTGTCCCAATATAAGCGGGAGGGGAGATAGCTCGGAAAGTGCTTAACCAACTAGATCACGGACCTTGTTGTTGTACAGGTCCTGCTGAGATTGGGACCTAAAGGCATCCAAAATAGCTGTGAGCATCTGCCCCAGCTCTGATTGTTTAAATTGTGTAGGCACCGACGGGTCGGGGGTGCCCCTCACTGGCTCAGCATGTACTGGGATCTACACATAGAGTACAAACCTAAGGTTAGGTTGGCTAATCTAAGGTTAAAGATGGACAAACTCAGTGTGAATTACATATGGGCACACCACTGCTTCCGCTAAGTCAGTTTGTCCCCAAACTGACTAATCAAACGGGGGTGGCACCATTGTTAAGTGACTTTCTCCTTGGAGGATCGTAGCAAGCCCATAACCCACAGGTCGGAGGATCGAAACCTCCCTCTGATACCATTTGTAAGACCCCCCTCCCGGAACACAAGACACGGCACGAGAGGGGTCTTATGCCCAGAACAGCCGCCTTGCGGTAACACTAACACTCGGGTCAGCCTATACCACAAGATGCCTATCCTGCCGGCTTCAACCAATATCAACATATAAATGCCAACCCAACCATACAATAAAAGAGAGTCAATCCACACCAAGCATAAGTCCATAAATATAGCAAAAGAGAAGCTAAACAAGCTTATACATAATCAGAGTACGAAAATAAAATTGCCCCAAAGGGCTACAACAAAATCTCTCTCACTCACATCTGTAACTGACGGTAGCGACGGTACCGTCCCCTCAGGCCCTATCATCCTGGTCTGGCTGTCCAACTACATAGCCTGCTGCTCCACCTGCGGGGTTTCCTCCTAAAAAGGAGGACGTAGCAACCGTTAGTCATAAAGACTAAGTGGCTTCACATCCGCTCCCCCGGCGACTCCTCGGCACCGGGAGGAGAAAGGAAGAAATACAATATATATAAAATAGTAGTACAAGCAGGTGAAGTAAGTATACAAATCATAGGTAGCCATAAAAATGGTGTACAAATGAACAAGCTCTTATTCTAAAATTCTACCATCTACTGCAGCAAGAGAGTATAATGTTATAACAGTAAGTAACTCAACTTATATGGATGCCCATACAAGTATATAAGTTGAGGGTCGTTCAGCAATAAGTAACTCATCGTATAGGAGTGCCCATACAAACTTATACGATGAGGGTCTTGTATATGCAATTAAGTGCAATGTTATGTATGCAATGCAATGACACACCCATGATCAAGCATATGCAATCGCTATGTCGACACAGATTTATAGTTCCCACTATTCGAGCAGGTAGCTAACTAATGCGTGGAAAATACGGCAAGCGCACCGGTCGCACAAGTAATAAAGTTTGGGAATAAATCCTCGAGTGTCGGTCTCTTGAGGAATACAGTAAGGGATGAGTTAATGTCGAGGAGGACTTGAGATTGAAGTCCTCGGGTCGGAGGTAATGAAATGGGGGTTTTGATGGTTGCGGAAAATAGAGTAAAAATCTATCAACTACTCCTATGCAATGCCGTTATGCAAAGCTTCGCTAGGCGGGATGAAGACTAGTCGGGCCGCTATGCACCGAATCACTGGGCGGATGGGCGAGTAGGCTAGCGGATGAGGTGGAGAGAATGACGGAATGAGGGTCGTAAGCACCTCTTCACTACGCACGCTTCTAGCAATTGCTAGAACGGCAAGAATGGATGGTGGATGGAATATGGCGCACCTCAAGCAAATATAACAAAATTACACTAACTCACATAGACATGAATAAGTGAAAGTTGTTAATCAAATGCAATAATACTTCATCAATATATGGAAATTAAACTAAACTAACAACAACAAATTAAGAGAAGTGTGCGAAATCGACCGGGTCCTAAGCCTTATTGAGGGTTCACGGTTGGAATCCCGGGTTGTCAATCCGAGTCCAAGCTCGGTCCTCAACTGCGTCCGGGGTAGAGGAGCCTGTCACTCACTCCCAGTGGACCGTCTTCTCCATATCACGCTGCGGAAGATGTAAGCACATGCTCCTCCTAGCTTGATGGAGGAAGCTAGGTCAAATCTCACTTGAAGCTCGAGGATGAAGAAGGAGGCCGAGAGGAAGCTCCGGCTTTGATTTGGCGTTGAAAGCTTGCCCGGAGCACCTCCCTATGGTGGAAGATGAAGAAGGACGGTGAAACCCCTCCTTGGAGACGAAAATGGCGGAAAAATGGCGGACTTTGGCGATCTCCCGAAATTAGGGCGGAACCAGCGTATTTATAGATTGCAGAATAAACAGCGCGCACGACCACTGACGCACGACCAGTGGTCGTGCGCGAACAATATTAGCGCCCGTGCGGCCAGAACCTATAGAGCCTGCAGTAAGAAATTAAAGCACGCGCACGATCAGCAGCGCACGATCAGTGATCATGCGAGGCAAGCTGATGATCGTGCGAAAAAGACAGAACTTTGCAAAAAGGGCCATGACTACGCACGACCGACAGCGCACGATCAGTGATCGTGCGCGGTATGGCAAGTGATCGTGCGGAAGGTTCAAGACAGAGATTCCACAAATGAGGCCGGGCTGCGCACGATCAGTGATCGTGCGCCAAGAGGTCGATGGTCGTGCGTGGGTAAAAACGCACGACCACTGACTCCTTTGCCAAAAAATAGTGAAACGCCTATCCCGAATGCCCTCACGATCCCCAAACCTGCAGGAAAACTGCACGGGACATCAATCATGGCAGCCACAGCAAACAATAATAATCAAAGCAAGAATGAAATACACACACACAAAAATAGGCTAAAAAGGGTGCACAAGACATGGAAAACCGTAACGAACCAAAAGGAGTGCAAATGACGCTAAACGGTGTGCAAAGACAAGAAAATAAGCCTAGATGAGTCCGGAATTAAGTATAAAATATGGACTCATCACACCCCCAGACTTAACCGTTTGCGCGTCCCGAGCAAACAAAACCTAAGCAGACGGGGAAAATGAACTAGCTAACAAAGAAATTGCAAAACGGAGTACCATGCGAAGTCGCATGCTCGCGTGCATAAAAATAAAGTAGAGGAAATTTTTAAGTATACAAAATATTTTATATTTTTCACAATGCGTATCAAAAATTTATTATTACTCAAAAGTGGAATCACGGTGAATCATCCGGTCCTACGCAGGGAGAAAGTAGACAGGCCACTAAGGTGAGCATTGCTGAAGACCGGGGCTCAAGATTACCCCCAAAGGAATCCACCAATGTCGGACACCATAAGCTTGCCCTTTCGCACTCTCTCCACGGCACTAGTCAACTCAAGCGCAAGTCCGTAGGACTTCGGGTAATAATGGGGCTTGGGTTACGGTGAGGAAAACAAGGATAAACATGAAGGGTATGCACCTAACCCAAATGAGCTAACGTACAAAACTAGTACCCGCTGCCCACAAAATAAACACGGGTGCACCACACCCTCAGACTTAACTTTTACTAAATGGGTGTGTGCACCGCCTACTCCAAATCCAAATCATCTCAAATAAAGATTTTCAATCAAACTTTTTCTTTCTCTTTTTCTTTTCTCTTTTTCTCTTTTTCAAATATTTTTCTTTTAAATATTTTCTTTTTCTTTTTACAAAATCATCACATTTTTCTTTTGGGCACAACCACATATCACAAATACGAATCACCACATCACAACCCAACATAAAATGTAAACTACTAAAGCTCGAATTGGGTGTGGGACTAGGATCGGCTATGAGGCTTTGGCGAATATAGTGGAGCTGAATCAAAAGGAAGGGTAGGCACAAAGGGGCTAGCAAGGGCGATGTTAGGAATGGGTACAAAGCTCAACCGGGCCAAAAGGTGGCCTACATCACTCTCACGCTAGACTAACTGTGTACCAATGCTTCAAGAATAGCTTGGGGCAAGTTCTTAGCAACCGAGAAAGATAATCCTTCCTCCCGACTCAAGCATTACGAGTCTAGTGGCGGTTACACACATTCCTACGCTACCGTTTGATTCACACCGGATTCACCAACTTTTGAGTAGAATAAGAAATATGTACGCAAATAGAAAAATATAGAACTATAAGCATACGAAAAAATTAAATCTACACAAATTTCTATACAAAACAAGAGCAGTTGACTAGAAACACAGCAAGGCCAACATTTTACTCCGTCGCACAATCCTAAACTAGCACAGAAATTTTCCAAATCTAACAAAGATACAAGTTCAACTCGTGGCACGCTAACAGCTAAGCTCGCGCTCATGTGGGTGCAGTGGTGTGCGATGCAATGAACATAAACAAAATAAAATACGAAAAGCTTCTAGTATACAAAAGAAATGTGCACGTGCAAAAGGTAAACATGCTCTCCCCCAGACTTAAACTAAACAACACATCAAATGATAGAGAAATTAAAATCAGAATGATCTAAGGGAAGAGGTTACCCAATGCTCAGCTAGTGAGCATACTAGATGACGCGTGGAAAGTAGCAGCAGGCCCGCCAAACGAAGAATCACAACCCTGCCAATGCATAGTTTCCATGAATACCTGCAGGGGTGAGCTCCGCAAAAACAAAAGAAAAATATACAAAAAGAAATACTAAACTAAGCTAGACATAAAAAAAAATGCAGAAAATGAAAGATAAGCACTGGGGTTATTGTCATCCCAGCACGACTTATTAAATTCTAAACAGTTCTAGCTAATGGGCCTATGAAATAGAAAATGCATAGGTAACTGTCCTAATATCCGTGTCGGTAATGGGTACCGATACGGTGATAGAACAGTTACCCCTCTGCCTAAATAATCATACCTGCTCCTCGCAGGCAGAGGGAATAGGAAGAAAGATGAGGAGGCCTGGTCCTCACTCATCCCACCACAAAAAATATCCTTGCCTAGCAAAGTATCGTCCACCACAGGTTCGTAGGAAGCGACGGCAGTGGCAAAAATGCCAGGCGCATCGACAACCTCACATACCCGTGGAGATTCCACCTGCACAGGCTCAGATAAAGAAGGGGGATCAAGTAATAAAATAGACGAAGAACATAAGGAAATAATCTGGGGAGTGGTCCCGGTCTCACTCCCCAAAGGCTGAGGTAGAAAAATATTGTTGGCGTCATCGATAATGCAACAAGGCTCGGCAGGATCCATAGAGGCCTCCACCAAGACTCTGACTTCCTCCTCTGGTGCTGAGGGAGAATCCTCGACACCAGGAAGGTTGTCCTCCTCCATGGGAGTGGAAACAATCCATGTATCACAAGCCTCAACTTGTGTTGCATCGTCGAAAATGTCGTAAGAGACGACTGAAGTAGAATGCACAAAAGGCGGAAGAACTTTGCTTGGATAAAAGTCAAGCACAGGTTCTTCACAAAGAATCGGCTCCACGCTTGGAGATGTATGCACAAAAGAGATGGGCTCAGCCACGTCGAAGCCTAGATCAGCCACACATCTGGTGGTTGTGTCCACATCATTCCCTTCAACAAATGAAGGTGACATGGTCACACAACCAGACGATGAAGGTGTGCCACTGACGGTAGGAGTCGGGATGATCCGGATGTCCGGCTCATCATCCTCTTCCATAACACGGAGGTACTCGGCACAATCCTTCAGGACATGATCTGTTCTACGACAATACAAAAACTTTCTCCCAGTATTCTGCGGTCCTTGTGAGACCGGAGAAGCATAAGAGAACGGTGTATGTGGCGAGGACAAGTGACCATAAGCTCGGGGCACAGCGTTTGAAGGGTTGTACGAATACAGCATCTCATGCATTGTGAGCTGAGGCTTATGCTCAATATCTCTCGTAGGGCATTCATGACTAGCATGGGAGGAATTTCCACACCAACGGCATTGGGCATAAGAATTTCCCCACATGGTATCGAAATAGCAGATTCAAAATAAATTGTGCAAATTACAAAATCCAACAATATATTACTACAGTTGCCTAAACAAACAAGAAAAAAGAAAGCTAAACAGAAATAGAACAAAACAAAAGCGATTTACAAAGGAAAAGGACAGTAATTTCAGGTCTCCCTCTCCAGCAACTCACACGACTGTGTTCCCCGGCAACGGCGCCAAAAACTTGATGCGTGGAAAATACGGCAAGCGCACCGGTCGCACAAGTAATAAAGTTTGGGAATAAATCCCCGAGTGTCGGTCTCTTGAGGAACACAGTAAGGGATGAGTTAATGTCGAGGAGGACTTGAGATTGAAGTCCTCGGGTCGGAGGTAATGAAATGGGGGTTTTGATGGTTGCGGAAAATAGAGTAAAAATCTATCAACTACTCCTATGCAATGCTGCTATGCAAAGCTTCGCTAGGCGGGATGAAGACTAGTCGGGCCGCTATGCACCGAATCACTAGGCGGATGGGCGAGTAGGCTAGCGGATGAGGTGGAGAGAACGACAGAATGAGGGTCGTAAGCACCTCTTCGCTACGCACGCTTCTAGCAATTGCTAGAACGGCAAGAATGGATGGTGGATGGAATATGGCGCACCTCAAGCAAATATAACAAAATTACACTAACTCACATAGACATGAATAAGTGAAAGTTGTTAATCAAATGTAATAATACTTCATCAATACATGGAAATTAAACTAAACTAACAACAACAAATTAAGAGAAGTGTGCGAAATCGATCGGGTCCAAAGCCTTATTGAGGGTTCACGGTTGGAATCCCGGGTTGTTAATCCGAGTCCAAGCTCGGTCCTCAACTGCGTCCGGGGTAGAGGAGGCTGCCACTCACTCCCAGTGGCCCGTCTTCTCCGTATCACGCTGCGGAAGATGTAAGCACATGCTCCTCCTAGCTTGATGGAGGAAGCTAGGTCAAATCTCACTTGAAGCTCGAGGATGAAGGAGGAGGCCGAGAGGAAGCTCCGGCTTTGATTTGGCGTTGAAAGCTTGCCCGAAGCACCTCCCTATGGTGGAAGATGAAGAAGGACTGTGAAAACCCTCCTTGGAGACAAAAATGGCGGAAAAACGGCGGACTTTGGCGATCTCCCGAAATTAGGGCGGAACCAGCGTATTTATAGATTGCAGAATAAACAGCGCGCACGACCACTGACGCACGACCAGTGGTCGTGCGCGAACAATGTTAGCGCCCGTGCGGCCAGAACCTGTAGAGCCTGCAGTAAGAAATTAAAGCACGCGCACGATCAGCAGCGCACGATCAGTGATCGTGCGAGGCAAGCTGATGATCGTGCGAAAAAGACAGAACTTTGCAAAAAGGGCCATGACTGCGCACGACCGGCAGCGCATGATCAGTGATCGTGCGCGGTATGGCAAGTGATCGTGCGGAAGGTTCAAGACAGAGATTCCACAAATGAGGCCGGGCTGCGCACAATCAGTGATCGTGCGCCAAGAGGTCGATGGTCGTGCGTGGGTAAAAACGCACGACCACTGACTCCTTTGCCAAAAAATAGTGAAACGCCTATCCCGAATGCCCTCACGATCCCCAAACCTGTAGGAAAACTGCACGGGACATCGATCGTGGCAGCCACAGCAAACAATAATAATCATAGTAAGAATGAAATACACACACATACAGAAATAGGCTAAAAAGGGTGCACAAGACATGGAAAACCATAGCGAACCAAAAGGAGTGCAAATGACGCTAAACGGTGTGCAAAGACAAGAAAATAAGCCTAGATGAGTCTGGAATTAAGTATAAAATATGTACTCATCACTAACCTCTCAGGCGTCAACCGTCGTGGCCAAACGGTGATAGTAGAGCGGGCATCTCCACTACTAGGATGGTCTCCACACTACCTGCCTAGGCCTCCGTACGCCTCATTGCTAAGAACACAACAGCGGAGCTCACATGCGTACAACGGCTCAGCGGGTTCTCTTGGGTAAATGAGCACCAAGATCCTAGCCCCGAACTGGCCTATGCATGACACGGAAGGAGCCTCGGAAATGAACACGAGGACCAAGCCCAATCGTTCACTTGGCACGGAAGGAGCCTCGGGACGTGAACACCGAGTGTAAGACCCCCTTTTTTTCTTTTTCATCCACCGGGGTCTTAGGCCCAGAATCGCCGCTTTGCGGTGACACCTTCACGTCCTGAAGGGTCATCACCACAAGGCGCCGATTCTGCCGGCCAATTCGATCACAGAAAGGTAGCACAATAATAGAAGTAAGAGCAATGCAGTCCACAGTAATAAATCACATATATAGAATAAAAATCTCCACGAAGGGAGTGTCCACAGAAAACATCAGAGTACTATAAATGTGGGCTTATGCCCGATACATCATGTCCTCACTACAATATCACTCATGCGGAAGCTAAAACAGAAACTACTCAGGGTCGAGACTCACGGTCCCGGCTGTATGAACTCCGGAGCTAGACTGCCCCATCTCTAGGCGCACCGATCTCTGGGGTTGCTCCTCCATGCTGGGCTCCATGATCCCCTAAATGATGCGGTTCGAAAACCATTAGTCATAAAGACTAAGCCCTATCATCCCCCACCCCTTCCCCCATGGCTCCTAGGTACTGAGCGGGGAGGAAGAAAGGGAAGGACATGATGGTAGAGATTAATCAAGAAACAGATGGCAGCGGAACTAATCTAACAAGTTGTATTCGGTGAGCAGTTAATATAATTGTTATAATAGGTCTAGCAGTAAGAAAAGCAAATATATGAATTTAACCTTCACTTATGCGAGAACACATAAGAAAAAGGGATCTTTAGCAAGGCTCCCATCGTATAAGTGTCCCATACCACTTATACCTTGGGGTGTCGGTTATCAAAAAGCAATGGTTGTTATATATTGAAATTAACCTTTGATTTATAAACTTGCCCACACAAGCTTATAGACCAAGGGGTCGTTTTGCAGGTCCTAATGTATAAGCATCCCATACCACTTATACTTTAGGTGTCAGGGTTAAATGAATCGATTATGCTATGACATGCTAGTGGGTATGATGAAACATGCAAGTGCAACTCACACACCCGACTCTGTGCACACAGACCTTTAGTTCCCCCTTTCGGAGCCGTTACCTCCCAGGATACCTCCGTAGTGGCGGATGGAAGCGGTGGGTTGGGCCTCGCCCACCTCAAAACCAGTAAAAGCACCACTGGTCTGACCTATCGTACGCCTCAACGCTTGGTGCACTAAGCGGATGCCTGCGTACTCTTGCCGGCTGGCGCACCGGACTTCTGTTGGCGAAGTGCTAATCACCCCGCCGAGTCAACGATATCGGTGTCGGTGCAATCGAACTCCCCGATATCGAAAAACCCACCACCTTAACTTTTCCTATCTTATGCACATGCAAGTTTAATCGTAAACACACAAAAACCGAGCCGAAGCTCCCCGGACCAAAACGTCCGTCTCCAAACCAACCGAGCCGAAGCTCCCCGGACCATCCCGTCCGTCCCCAAACCAACTGAGTCGAAGCTCTCATCAATATCCCAGTGCCAACAGTGTTTGTGAAAAGTGCAGCCCTAGTTACTAAGTTACTCTTGTCGGTTTGTTATTACAGTTTACGTTAGCCCAGGACTGCCCCCGGTATTCCCCGTGAAGGGCTCTCAAGGGGCACTAGGAACCAAGACGGCGGCATTACGGCCCGAAGTTCCCTTTCGCAAGGCACTTATTGTTATTGGTTGATCTCCCTTAACCCGATTCCCTTCTCATATTACGTTAGGCTATCCTAGGGTGATTTTTAACCTTCCTCTCTTCGGGAAAGGCGATCTTTCGCCGAAACCCGAGCACCTCTTAACTCTAGCTATCACCACTTCTCACTACTTTTTATACCTTCCTATTGTGATTTCCTCCACCATTGCCCACCCAGAAAATATGATTAACTCCAATGCCTTCCTCAGATCGTGTCCTATTGCATTTCACAATTGCTATATGCAGACCGACCTATACTTCATGTCGAACCGGTTATGCAATGATCCAATACTCGTCCAAATGCCCTAAATTATTTACTGGAGACTTACCATGACATAAATGACCTAAATCCAGAAAATGGAAATTTTCATAATTTATTTGGCATTTAATTAAATTCCTCGAAAATCCCAAGGGCTACCGGTTTGAACATGAACTACCCTAAGAAATCATGCAAGATGTCCAGCAAATTTATGATAAATAGTAGGTTATCTCAATAGGTTAAATCCTAAGTATCATAATTTTTCTATCATCAAATGGGCATGAAAACTATTTTAGAAATAATCTCTAACTTCTGTTGTTTATGAATCAAGTACAGAAAACATTCTTCCAAAAATTATAAATAATTTATGACATGCAGATAAAGGCCTAAAATTAGCACTGGCCAAGTTTCATAATTTTCCAGCAAGTATTTTATCTATAATTAATTTCTAAATAATAAAACCCCTTTCTAATATCTGTGAATAGAGTACTAGATTTACTCAACATAAAATTCTATAAAAATTCAGGGATCAATGTCCTTCCAATCAAGATCTAAATCCAGAATTTTAACTGATTATAATTAATTTAAAACTTCCAAATATTTGAAACAATAAATCGGGCTAATAATCCTTTAACACATGGAGTATAATACTTATTATTCATAAAATTCCAGGAAAATTACCATAAGTCTAAAACATCCTATAACTCCCTCCTCCCGAGTTTCATAATTTTTGGATTAGATTTAGTGCTTAAAATAACTAAATTATATTTTTATCCTAATCCAAAATCTCAACTTTCGAGGTACCTAATTACCTCCACTTTCTTCACTATTTCAACCAGAGGGTTTTCATCATATCATCCCCCTCTCCTCCAAATTTCAAGGACATACAAGAGCTTTAGCTCCTATGTCCTTCACAAACCTCAAAACCCTTTATTTAGGGTTTGAGCTTGGATCCTAGGGTAAATCAACCCTAAACCTCACCATTTTTCTCCAAGCAGGTTATAACACCCTTCTAAGTCAGAGATCAGAAAATCAGCCTCTGTTGAGGTGATTTGACCTTTCCAAACTCTTAGTGCACTTTTCACTAAAAGGTGTTTCACTAATGCCTAGTTAAGGGTAGAAGATTTCCTACCCAAAACTCCTCCAAATTAGTTGGAATTTTGTACAGACCTAGGTTTTATAGCCAGGGACCACTCACCAAAATTTGGGAGGGTTTTGAGGTCATTTGACCACTTAAATAAATTCCTCTAAGTTTATTAAATTGAAACAAAAACTTTAGGCAAAGTATCTCCAAAAATTCCCATTTTTGGTCTGCCTTTAGGTATTGTTAAGGCTAACCCCCTGCCCAAATTTCAAGTCATTTGGACAAGGGACGAAGAGTGGGCATCCGTTTTAATTTCTGCCCAACTCTAGGTACATCCCCCACTAAAACGGGTTCTGCGGCCGAACCGCTTACCCAAACGAGTTGAAATCAATTTTATATTAATCTAGACTCGAAAGGCTACAACTTTTGTGACTGGTCATTTTTCCTAAAACGGCATCTAAGTGCCTCATTTTCCAGCCTCAAAATATATTCAAACAATATACCTTTCCATTATGTAATATATAATAATCTATATATTATAAAATTGATTCTACTGTTCATCTTCTTCATGAAACCGAAAACAGAAACCCAGAAAGCCATTTTTTTCTTCTTGTACCATTTCCTTGATCCGTCGCCGTCCGGCCGGTCACTTCCTTGGCCAGCCACCACCACTACCACCTCCGTTGAGGCGATGGCTAGCGGTCGGCGGTGGTTTGGCCGCCGGAGGTGGCGGTTTCCGGCGAACTCAAAAATACCTTTTTCATGGTTTTCCCATGAAAACGAGAGATGGGTCCGGCTCTATTGAGCGCGAACTTCCTTTCTAAGGATCCTAAGATCTACCCACAAAATAGAAGAAGCAGAGGAGGACCTTGTTCGCGGTTTGGAGGCGAGAAGAATGACGGGGTGCCATGGCGCAGTGGTGGCATAGCCGAACTTCTCCTACAGCAAGAACAAAGATCTGATCCGTTTACTTGAGCGTGTAAACTTCTCCTCTTGCCCCAGGTGGGCTTTTATAAATCAGAAAGTGGGGAGGTGAAAGGGTAAAGCCGTAATGGCCATGAAGGCTCCTCTTAATAGCCTTTCGGTTACAGTGAAGGGATAAGAAACGGTGGAAGATGAACAGGTGTGTCCAGTTGGCGGTTTCCTATTGGACCAACACTTCCTCCTTTATTATATAATTATAGAAGGAAAAACGGCCCGTAATTACTCCTGGTGTAACTTCCCACACCAGCATTTATTTCCACGCGTGTTAGAATAATTTCGGGCCTGAACCGTCGTTTCGGCCAATGTCACGAGCGTGACACATAGGCCACGGGCGTGACAGGCCCGGGTGATAATTTTTGGGGTCGACGATCGTCGAACTGAGATTGACGGTCGTCGAAGGGTGGTCACGCCCTAGGTCACGGGCGTGACACCTAGGTCACGGGCGTGACAGGCCCGAACAGCAATTTCGAGGTCGACGATCGTCGAACTTAGATCGACGGTCGTCGAAGGCTGGTCACGCCCTAGGTCACGGGCGTGACAGGCCCGAGTTCAATTTCGACGATCTCCTTACGGAGATCGACGATCGTCGAAGGAGTCACGCCCTAGGTCACGGGCGTGACACCTTTGTCACGGGCATGACATGCCCGGGCTGCAAGTTCGATGATCGTCTCACGGAGATCGACGATCGTCGAAGGAGTCACGCCCTAGGTCACGGGCGTGACACCTTGGTCATGGGCGTGACATGCCCGGGCAGCAAGTTCGACGATCGTCTCGCGGAGATCGACGATCGTCGAAGTAGTCACGCCCAAAGTCACGGGCGTGACGGGTCGGTCACGGGCGTGACCAACCCGTGACCCGAAACCTCGATCGATTTATTTCAATTTTTGGGCTTCACAAGGTTCCGTCACGACCAACCGACTCCTAGGGGTCTAGCCGGAAATGGGATGTTACACCGAGGACCAAGCCCAACCGTCCAAGGTCTAGCTGTAAACTCCCATCGGTGTGACGATTGGCGAGCCCATAGACCTGCCACACTATCCTTAACCCGGGATTACGACACCACGTGTCGACTCACACCACATGCAATTCCACAATATCATGGCATGGAAGGAGCCTCGGGACGTGAACACCGAGGACCAAGCCCAACCATCCGTCAAATACGGGAGGAGTTTCGGGACGTGAACACCGAGGACCAAGCCCAACCATCCAACTTTACTCACCTCAGTCTCATTCCAACTATTGACGGTCAACACCGCACTCGTTACTTCCACAATGCTACCCGTAGGGAAATGACACTCTAAGCATTGGCTTTCTAATTCCCTTTTATCCATTCAACATACATCATGGCCATAGTTAAATCATTTATACATTTATCCAATTATATCTACCCAATTATATCAGGTTCTTTCCTTCAATTAAACTTGTCCACAACTCGTTATATGAATTTAGATTTATAACCTCAACTTATCATGTCACTATGATGATTATTTCAAAAGAGTTCACTCAAGCCTCGAATTGGATCGCAATATTAAATTCTACCAAATCGCATTCCACGTTACACAGCCCAGAATTTAGGTGCAGCCTAAATCCGGGAAGCAACTTCGACCAAGGATTCCCGAGACTACAGAAATCTGATAAGTGCATGTAACCACTCGTTGGAAAGATAATTTCAAGGGCTACAACGTTCGTGTTTAGTCAAAATCCCAGATTTGTTCGCATCACACCAGAAATTCACTCGAAGCCTGCTGTGTACAGGATTTTTCCCCAATCGTAGCAGATTCGAACTAACTTTACCGTGGCTACAAGTATCGCCTGGAAACATGCAACCACTCGTTGGAAATATAATTTTGAGGGCTACGACTTTCGTGTTTAGTAGAAAACCCAGATATGACCAGAACACCCCCGAAATTGGCCACGAAGGTCGTTGCGTGCAGAAAACAGATTTCTGCACGCATCTTAAGGCGAGATGAACGGCATCCGTTCATCTTCCTCCTTGCACCAATCTCCCAAAAACTCCTCAGGAAAATCGTCCACCCTTATTCACCCTCACGAAGCCATTTTTCTCCACGAATCACTCTCTCATCTTCACTTTTAAGAATGAAGAGGATGGAGGGGACTAAGCCTTGAAAACGACCTAGGCATGGCTTTTCCCTAAGAAATCTCCTCCTCACCATCAAAACTCTAAGGAGTCGATATCTCTCCTAGAATATTAATTACAGATCTAGCACCAAGGGAGAGGGGAGGAAGCTCACCTCATTTCCAGCGGTAACACCATTCTGGCCATGGATCTAGTCATTCTTCTTTGTTGCATCCCTTTCTTGGTGCAGTTGTTCTTCACGGCAAAGGAAGGAGGGAGAGAGAGAGAGAGAGAGAAGGCCGCCTCCAGGAACTCCGACTACTTCCCGCGGCTCTGTCGGATTCGCGAGGTCCACGATGACGGCAAGAACGATCGGCTAGGGTTCGGCTTTATCTCCTCTTATAAACCGATGTATTAGGTTAAATCCTTCCGCCACATGTCAACGCCCCATTGGACCGCCCCTAATGGGTCATATTGAAGTGACCCGGTCCAAGGAATCATCATCAACACGAATCCCGAAGTCCGGTTCGGTCCGCCTGTACAAGCTGGCGAATCTGCCTGGGCGAAGAAAACGCACAAGTCAAATTCGACGGGAATCAACCGTCATTCTCGACGATCGGCGAGAATCGGCTAGCATTCTCGACAAATTTATCGGGTATCAACAATGATACCCGGCGAATTTCACTTAGCCCACTTATCGTAAATTCCTAGCGTTGAGTGCGTTGAGTAGTAGTCAGCGATACTCGACGTTTAGTGGGTATCACCGGGCATTCTCGACGATCGGTGAGAATCGTCGGGCATTCTCGACGAATTCGTCGGGTATCAACAATGATACCTGGCGAATTTCACTTAGCCCACTTATCGGAAATTTTGGCATTGAGTGCGTTGAGTATCTTTCAGCGATACTCGACGATCGGTGGGTATCACCGGGCATTCTCGACGATCGGTGAGGATCGCCGGGCATTCTCGTCGATCGGTGAGAATCGTCGGGCATTCTCGTCGACTTTCACTTAACCTAATTCCCAATCTGCAGTTCTGAATCTAGCGGGTATCGACCATCGATACCCGTCGAATCGGCGAGTATCACTCCCGATACCCGTCGATCGGCCAGTATCAACTTCCATTCTCGTCGATTTTCCCTTGGGCCATTTCCTTTCGATTAGTTGGATATCACTCAACCCTACACTCCATTCAACGCACTTGACACCTTTTTCCAGTGCGTCCCGAGCCCGAGTCAAGTCTCTTGATTCAAAACTCGTGCGAGGGGCCTAGCGCGAATTGGGACGTTACACGTTACATGCTGTTTTTTAAAGATTGCGTTGGAGTAATAGATGGGGCACATGTTGATGCGTGCATACCATTTGGAAGTCAAGTACCAAATATTGGGTGACATGGCAGTCCAACTCAAAATTTCATGACTGCTTGTGATTTCAACAAGTGCTTCACTTTCGTTATGGCGGGTTGGGAGAGATCAGCGCACGATTGTGGCATTTTCAAATTCGCCATAAGTGATCCCCGTTATAACTTCCCGTATTCACCTCCAGGTAAATATTTATAATTTTGTTTGTTTATTTATTAATATACAAATAAATTGTTATTAAATAATTTTTAATAATTTATAGGAAAATATTACTTGGTGGATTCCAGTTATCTTGTACAAAGAGGATACTTGAAACCGTATCAAGATACATGGTTTCATTTACCAGACTTTGTCGTGGTGGTCGTCGAGTAGAAAGACGTCGAGAGATGTTCAATCATGCAAACTCATCGCTTAGAAGTGTGATAGAATGATCATTCGGGGTTTGGAAGAAGAAGTGGGTCATATTGCAGGACATGTCAAGCTATCGTTTTGACAAACAAGTAGCGAGTGTGCTCGCCACAATGACTTTACATAATTTCATTCGACGACACCCTTCACATGTGGATATTGATTTTAGTGAGTGCGAGCAAAGGAGTCGTGATCATGGGATGACATCACAAGGGTGGCAAGAAACATGCACTGACACTGCAGGTGGTGTAGAGGAGATGATCGTGCTACGTAATATCATAATAGATGAGTTGTACGAAGCTATAATACAGGACAAAAAGACGGGTATTTATTCTATAGAACATATGAATCAAACATTTTTTTGGGTGTTATTTCATGAAAATAAATTGTTTATTCCAAAAAATTAATTGTTGGTAATTAAAAAATGTGGAAAAAAATTCACTCAAAACTCCATTTTATTTCCAAACAACTTTTTGAAAACTACAGTTTGCAAACTCCATTTCACTCAAACAGTTTTTTAACAAAACTCCATTTTCCAGAATCAGTAATTTTCCTATCAACAACTTACCATCAGAAACAGCCCAACGAAACAGAGCCTAAGACTCATGGCACGGTGGTGACGGTTATGAATATGGGGTTAAATTGTCATTTGTTAATGCCCTCATAAAGAACTTCATCCACTTTTATGTTTGTTGCAGGTTGCCCGGTCTTTCCCTATTCCCGAGAAATCTGACCGCCTTAGCTCAGAATCAGACCGGGTGCACAAATGGTCAAAATGAAATGTAGCATATGACAAGAGGGGTTTTTTATATGAACGATCCGGAAATGGTGAAAAATCACGTGCCTGGAACTGTGTCGAGCCAAAATCCATATCTTCTTGGAGTTGTACAGAGTTTGATTTGATCTCGGAGAGAGACAGATCGCTACTCCGTTATAGGTGCAGAAAAATGAGGAAAAGAGGCTAAGTCCTTGGAGTCTCGATGAGAGCGTTCTGGCCTTGGAATGTTGTTGAGCTGGCAGAACCAGGGTAGGAGCATTCCGCTTGAAAAATTCTTTAAGTCCGCGGAGCTTATGGATGGAGCACTCTCCTTGATGCGGAGCTTTGATGGGAGCGCTCTCGCAGAGGGGGTTGACGTAACTTGGAGCGTGCTGGAACCTCTGCGCAAGGAGGAGAGAGGAGAGAATTCCTGAGCGGCGGCCTAAGTTCGCAATCTCGCTCAAAAACCTCAGAGCTCTTTCTTGCCTCTAGTGTTGCTTCTCTTCAAATAAAGGTCTGGTGGCCTATTTAGGCCCCGTTCGTTTGGTGGGTTTTCGTTGGAGGGAATTGGTTTTGGTTAAAATTAAAATTTTGGAAGTTTTGGAAATTGGCAAAAAATCAAATTTTTGTTTGCTTGCTTTAGTTCTTTGAGATAGAAAGAATTCCTATTTGTTATTGTTCATCTTCTTCTCACAACCCTAACTGCTGCGAAAAAAGAGCTCAGCCTAAAAAGAGCTCAGCCCTATCTCACAACCCTAACTACTGCAATCACTTCCGATTGACTCCTACCTCGAAAAAGAGCTTGACTGTTGTAACCCCTTGCGCCCATGGGAGTCTTCTGCAGAGAAGCGGAACGACTTCCTTCGCTTTTTCGCCAGAGAGATACATGCGTTGTTGTTGTCTGGAGGTTCTACGGTGGACGGTGATCTCATTGACGAGCTACCAGCTCTGGAGATTATTATATCCTTCATACGGAGCTATGGAGAGGATAGCTTGGCTAAGAGTCGGCCATGGAAGAGTAGCTCGCCGGAGGTAGAGCTCGTTGGAGGCACAGTTTGTCGAATCTGCCATTAGCAAATAGCGAAGAAACCCAAAAGGAGATGATCACGTGGGATTATTTTGATCGCAAAACCTAGAAAAACCCACCAAAAATAGGTAATTTTTTGGGATAGGCGGAATTTTGAAGTCTCAAAACCCAAGGGTTTTCTACAAATGTCAATTCCCTTCATAAAAAGTACCAAACAAACACTGGAATTGGTTTTGATCAAACACCTTCTCCCAAAACCCATAGGTATTCTGTGAATGCAAATTCCCTCCTAAAAATGCCAAACGAACACGAAAATTGTAATTGAGATACTCAATTCAAATTCCTTTCATCCAATCACTGCGAAACGAACAAGGCTTTATAGTTTTCTGGAGAGTCATGGTGATAATTACGTTCGGGAGTGATTTGTGCTGGCGAATAGCATTGCTCGATTTTTATCTCCTAGATTACCATTTTACCAAAATTATGAGAGTGCCCCCTCCCTTTGGGCAGTTCAGGCGGCCCGAGCAAGGTGCCCAAAAGAGGTGGCGAACGAAGGTGGAATATCTTGAAGGAGGTGGTCGGGGATAGCGAGGGTTGTGGGAGGAGCGCACGGTGGGCTCGCACGTGCTAGACATGGGCATACGGGGTACAACTATGGTCACGTGTGGCCCTGCGGCGACTATGCACCCGCGCGGGCATGCGGGGAGTGATGCGCAGGCACATGGCAATACGGCCGCATGGGTTGGTCGTGCGCAGCCCTGCATCCACGGGCATTGTTGGGTATTGTATCCATAATAACCCAGATTTGAATAATGGTCCAGTTAAGCTAAGATGAATTGTGACTGTATTTGATGCTGCTATTTTAGTTTTGTACTTGCAGGTTTATATTGCTAAGTACACAACAATGTTAGGTTACAGTGGGTCAGTAAACATAGGACTATACAATGTAATCCTTCATTGTGTAGGCCAATGTGTTGACTCACATGTAATCTCTCTATTAGGGTGTACTTCTATCCCAAGTACAGGAGAAGGATCAAGGAAGGACAAAGGCTTGGAATCAGAAATACAGGAATTTACCTAAGTTAAATTTGTCAAGTATGGTGAGGAATACTCGTCGAATTCGTCGAGTATACTCGTTGATACTCGTCGAATTCGTCATGTATTCCTTCCAACACTCATTCGAATTCATCATTTGTACTTAGGGAAAATTCTCTGAGAATTGGAAAATACGCCAAGTAAAATTCATCGAGTATCATCATGTATACTCGTCGAATTCGTCGAATGAATCTAACGATACTCGCCGAATTCGTCAAATATACTAGACGATACACGCCGAATTCGTCGAGTCCATTCGACGCTACTTCTCTGGATTTATCTAAGTCTCATTCATCATATATCAATTGGCCAGGCATCGAGTGCGTCGACTGAGCTAGCCAATACTCGACGAATTCGTCGAGTATACCAATCGATACTCATTGAATTCATCGAGTATGGTCTCCGCCTTAGCGTTGAGTGTTTTGCCGACTTGAGCTTATTTTTCTAAGTCTCATCCATCGTATATCAAGAACCATTCGGCGAGTATACTAGTGATACTCGGCGATACTCGACGATATTGACTTAGGTCACTTTCCTCCTTTCTTAAAAATCTGGTTCCGGTTCGGCCGGCAATGCACAGTGCTTTCTAGGTTTAGTTTTTGGAAAGTTTCTTGATACCATTGTCAAGGAGATCTCTATAAATACTTGGGGATATTTTCTTTCCATCTAATGGTGTTATTGCTCTCAATTTGAAATCACAAAACATTCCAAATCAGAAATCCGTCGACTCGGCTCCCGTACGCATCGCGACATTTCGATCAGCCACCGACGATCTGCTGTGCACGATTCATCTTCTTCGACATACACGACTGGATTGCTACTCTCTCTACAAATCTATTCTCCTCCAGATCGAGTTGATCAAAGATTCAAGTCAAGATTTAATATCTTCCAAGTTTTCATATTCGGTGTTCTCCAACCGATTTCAAGATCTACTATTCTCGAATTGGAAACGTCCACTAATGGTCATGAAGGCTATTCTTCTGAAGAGGACGAGTCTGAGTTAATGGTTCAGCATGAGAACCTTTTGAAGGCTTTTGACAAATGTCGAAAGGTAGTCAAAAAGCAAGCAAAAGAGATTGCGTCTCTCAAGGTAGTGGAATCAAGACTGAGGGAGGAAATTTAAGAATTAACTCCTCTCAGAAGTGAAGTTCACTCCTTGCAAGAGGAATTGAAAAGCTCGGCTGAAATATTTAGTCTAAAAGACAAAATATCTTGATGAGCTAGAAGAAAAGCTCTTGGTGGAGAGAAAACTTTTTGAGAGTTACTCCAAGCCAAAGACTATTTCCCTCTCATTGATGAGTTTTCAGCTCCGAAGAAGGGTAGTGATATTGGCCACATAGTTGGAAAAGGTAAGGCTGCCAAGAAAGCCAGTGCCAAAGAAAAGGGGAAGGCATCTCTAGGTCAACCCTCATTTAGGAAGGTAATCTTCCTGACAAATAAGTTTGACCTTGAGTCATCTAACAGTCATCTCGTTAGGCCTACTTATGTAGTTCCCAAGAAGCGATACCAGGGATGGAATTGCCCCCAAAACTATGGTTTCATTGTCTTCAAAGCACCTTACGAAGAGATTGAACTCAAGAGTTATGGTCCTTAAGTTCATGGACATAACTATAAGAGGGCACCAAAAGCCAAAACTTTTGTACCTAAGGTAAAGGAGATGGTGAAGCCATGTGTATGTTGTAATCAGGAGGCTTCCACCTCTAAGTATGTTGCCCCTACTAGACCTCACGTTCAAAAGGTAAAGCAGGAGTATAAGATAAGGTACAATAGGTTTGATTGTTAGTGTTGCGACAAAATTGGTCATTTTGGCACAGATTGTTGGTTCAACCCTACTAATTTTGTAACTCCACGAGTTAACCATGTGAGACCGACCACTCACAGTGTTAATATTCCTAGTGGTTTTATGCTGACCCGGATCCAAGGACCCAAATCCATTTGGGTTCCTAAGGTAAAGTGAATTATGATTGCAGGTATGTCCAAAGGCCAACAAAAATCCTATCTCGTATTTGGATAGTGGATACTCTCGGCACATGACTAGGACAAGAAGCATGTTTCTTTATTTCACCCTAGTCAAAGATGGACCAAAAGTCATCTTTGGAGGGTCAGACCGAGGAACTATAAAAGGCTATGGTATGATCTCCAATGGAGTAGTCTCTTTCACAGACGTAGCTTATGTTGAAGGTTTACACCATAATCTTATAATAATAAGTCAGCTATGTGATAAAGGCTACATCGTTGAGTTCGGCAAGGACAAGTGTTTGATAAAGTCATCTGCAAGTTTGGAGACGGTCTTAATAGGCACTTAGAGCAGAAATATTTTATGTTTAAATTTTATTTGCTTAGACAATTCTACGTCAGTCTGTTTTCTTACAAAAGATAGTGCGTCTCTTTGTGACCAATGACACAAGAGATTAACACATATTAATTTCAAAATAAAAAAATATGTTATTTTATCACAACTTAGTGTGCGATGCCCCCAACATTAAGTGCCTTACAGAGAGTCTATGTCACACATACAAAATGGGTAAGCAGACAAGGGCTACCTTCAAGGGTATCGTTGAGAAAGATTCTTCAAGAAGTTTATACTTACTTTATATGGACTTATTCGGTCCTATGCCAATTAATAGTTTAGGAGGTAAGTTCTACACGTTAGTAATTGTTGATGACTACTCGCGTTTTACTTGGGTGTTTTTTCTGAAACACAAGTCAGACACCTTCGACACATTCACAAACTTTGTCCAACAAATTCAGAACGAATTGAACTGCTCAGTGATCAAAATAAGAAGTGACCATGAAACAGAATTTAAGTCTGGTGCCATGACAGAATTTTGTGGAAGTCAAGGTATCTTTCATGAGTTTTCCTCCCCGCGCACTCCACAATAAAATGGAGTTACAGAGAGAAGGAATAGAAACCTAATTGAAGTATGTATAATTATGTTGAACGACGCTTCACTATCGGAGTACTTTTGGGCTGAAGCAGTCAACACAGCTTGTCACGTGCAAAATAGAGTACTTATCAACAAAAGCTATCATAAGACCACCTCTAAGCTATTGAAGGGAAGAAAACCGACTGTGTCCTATTTTAGAATCTTTGGAAGTAAATGCTTCGTACTTAATAATGGGAAGTATTACCGCACGAAGTTTAGTGAAAAATGTTTTGAAGGATTTTCAATAAGAAATTCTAGTGGTAGAAGAGTCAATCAATGTTGTATTTGATGAGACAAGCGAGCTCTAAAGCAGCTCGTCTAATATTATTAGTGCAGATGCAGGTACCAGGATCAAGGAACTAAGCTTGGATGAAGCTATCAAGGAAGAAGCTCCAAGCTCGGTCAAGATCATCGATCCAGGCTTGGGGGATGTAGAACCGCTAGAGGAAAAATTGCTTCAACATCCAGAGGATGCACCAAATGTTGCAGAGCTTGCTGGTAGGAGAGCAAGAAATCTAGGGTTCAGAAACCTAAGAGATCACCTAGTTGATCAAATAATTAGAGAGCCAGGCAACGGTATTAGAACAAGAAGAGGTACAGCTCATGAGATTAAGCATCTTAGTTTTCTATCACAGGTTGAGCCAAAAAAAAATTGAAGAGGCAAACAAGTATGCTTCTTGAATTTTAGCAATGTAAGAGGAGCTCAATCAGTTTGAACATAACAAAGTCTGGGAGTTGGTACCTAGGACCAAGGGACAGAATGTGATCAGCACCAAGTGGATCTTCAGAAACAAGTTGGACAAAAATGAAGTAATTATCAAGAATAAAGCTAGGCTTGTAGCTCAACGATACAAATAATAAGAAGGGATCGACTTCGACCAGACCTTTGCTCCAATGGCTAGGCACAAGGCGATCAGGTTGTTTCTTGTGTATGCTGCCCTCAAACGCTTCACGGTCTACCAAATGGACGTGAAGTCAGCATTTCTCAATGGGAATCTGAAATAGGAAGTATATGTAGCGCAACCCCAGGTTTTGCAAACTCAACTCACCCTAAACATGTTTATTTTTTTAAGAAAGCTTTATATGGCCTAAAGCAAGCTCTACGAGCTTGGAATGAGATGTTGTCTAGATTTCTTCTTGAGAAAAATTTCACAAGAGGAAAGATAGACAAGACATTATTTCTTAGGGAAGTAAAAGGCAAGATTCTACTAGTGCAAATCTATTTCGACGATATCATATTTGGCTCTACGGAAGATACCTTTGCAAGAAGTTTTCCAAACTTATGCAAGGGAAGTTTGAAATGAGTAGTATGAGAGAGCTGATGTATTTCTTAGGACTTAGGTGAAACAATCTGAAGATGGAATTTTCATCTCTCGAATGAAGTTCACTAAGGAGCTTCTTAAGAAATTCAAAATGGAGAACGCAACCTCTATGAGGACTCCAATGGGTTCAACTATGTCTCTGGATAAGGATGAGAAGGGGAAACCTTTTGATGAAACCGAGTACAGAAGCTTAATTGGATCCTTGCTCTACCTCACTGCAAGTAGACCAGATATAATGTTTTCAACATGCTTCTGCACTAGATTTCAGGTGAACTTAAAGGAATCTCATTATATTGCTGCAAAGAAAATTTTCAGATACCTTAAGGGTACACCCAATCTTGGCTTATGGTACCTAAGAAATAATGATGTCGAGCTAATTGGTTTTTCAGATGTTGATTTTGCAGGAAGAAGGGATGATAGGAAAAGCACTTCCTGGACGTGCCAATTCCTCGAAAGATGGCTTATTTCATGGAGCGGTAAGAAGCAGAATTGTGTCGCAACATCTACGACATAGTCAGAGTATATCTCTGCGGGTAGTTGTTGAGCACAACTTTTATGGATCATGAATCAACTTGAAGGCTACAACTTGAAGTTTAAAGAGATTCCAATGTATTGCGACTCATCTAGTGCAATAGAGTTCACGAATAATCCAATCTCTCACAGTCGGACAAAGCACATCGAGGTGTGATATCACTTTATCCGTAAGCATGTAGAGAATATGGACATAGCCCTCAGTTATGTCCCGATAGATAAACAGGTCGCAGACATTTTCACTAAGCCGCTGGACGAGGCCAAGTTCTCATTTTTCAAAACGGAACTAGGTATACTAAACAAGGATTCATGAAGAGGGCCAAGAAGACAGGAAGCTCTCAGGAAATGCAACAAGGCTGAAAAATATCCCAAGGGAAATTCGTCGAATATCAGACAACACACTTGCCGATTCGTCGAATATCATTGGATACTCGCCGAATCTGACTTGGTTCCAGTGAAACTAGCCGAATTTCACTTAGGGCAAAATTTTATATCTTTCTATATTTGATCGAAAAAACTGCCAAATGTCAGATACGTGCTTTCCTTGTCAAATTTAAAATTGAAAAATTATATATATATATTGTTTGGTATTGCATCCACAATAACCCAGATTTATATGAAGTCACCCTTGAACTAAGATGAATTAAGTTTGTATTTGATGCCTTGTTCAAGTTGAGTGTTTGCAAGTTATAACCTCCCTCTGATACCAATTGAAAGTGAGTGAAAGATCTACCTTAACTCTAGAGGGGGGGGGGTGAATAGAGTATTTTAAAATAATTTACAATTCAAAAACTGTAAAGCAGTGGAAGTCTTGATTTATGTCTATGTGTAAGGTGCTTGCAAAAATAAAAACTAAGTAAGCAAGAAATAGGAAATCACACAGCACACAGCAAAGTAAAAAACACAGCAAACCAGGTGACACAAGGAGCTATAGTGGTTCCCTAACAACCTGGGTACATCCACTCTTCTACCACCCTAGGTAGGAATCCACTGCAGGAATAGTTGATCAGGTGTCCTGGGCACCAATGAGCTTTTGATAAGGTGCTCAAAAACCAAAACTATATTTTTTGATAAGGTGTCTTGCCACCACTGAGTTTTGACAAGGTCTCAGAAACTAGCCACAAAACTTTTGAAGGGAGTTTTGAGAAACCCTTTTACAGGAGAGAAAGGAAAAAGAAAATGTGTTGAGATGTTCTTCTCTGTCAACAATCTGAGAGAAGACAAGTGGAAGATGTTGTCAAAGCTCCCCCTGAGATCTGTAAGGGTTCAGGAAGATGAGCTTTGCTTAGGGTGATAGGCCTTCAGTTTCTTCAGATCTCCAACAATAGATGATTTCATCAGATGCTGAAATGTGTGTTGTCTGGAGTCCTTGATAATGAAGCTTTTGAACACTTGAAGCTTGAAGGAGTAGAACAGCAGATGATCTCCTTCATAATGATGTTCCTTTTGTTCTTGAAGAATTCTTACTCAGTAATTCTGTAAGCTTTTGTCTACTGAATCTATTCTCAGAAGATGAATTCTTTATGAGTGAATTTTTTGTTCTCTCTTCTGTATATCTCTTTCAAATCTTGTCTGTTCTGTTCTTAAAATTATTCTCTAAGGACTATATCAGATTCTGACTTTAGATGGCTGTTACTCAGTCATAAATGACTTCCAAAATTAGCAACTGTCTCTAGGGAAAGTCCTAAGTAACATTCAAATTATTCTTCCTTGAAACTTGCTCCAGATTGCTTGAAACGGCTACAGAATCCTTTGTCATGAATGCTGAAAATAAATCTGAATGAATTCCATAACTGTCCTGAATTTGAATTCTGAAATCGTCGATCTCTTAGAAAAATCGTCGATCTGAGATCCACGATCGTCGAACTGAGCTCAGAGATTGGATTTAAACTGAAGACAGAAATCGTCGAACTGAGCTCTACGATCGTCGAACTGAGCTCAGCGACTTGGAAAACAGCTAGAAATAGAACGTCGATCTGAGCTCAACGATCGTCAAACTGAGTTCGATGACTCGTTGAACTGAGCTCAGAGAAATTCGAACTGAGTTCTGTACAACCCCGTATTCGCAGAGTAGGGTCCTTTTGGCAGGCGCAGAGCCAGTTTTAAGTTTTTAAGCTTTTTAGAGATTTTGGACTCTTGGTGGCCATTTTTGGCCCTAGCTTGGAAATATACTAGTAGGGGGAATGAAAATTGTCTCCCCCCGGCCCCTTTGAGCACCCGCTCTCGCCAAGCGCTAGGCCGCAGCTCGCCGCCTTGCCGCTCTCGCCAAGCGCTAGGCCGCAGCTCGCCGCCTTGCCGCTCTCGCCAAGCGCCACGCCGCAGCTCGCCGCCTTGCCGCTCTCGCCAAGCGCTAGGCCGCAGCTCGCCGCCTTGCCGCTCTCGCCAAGCGCCACGCCGCAGCTCGCCGCCTTGCCGCTCTCGCCAAGCGCTAGGCCGCAGCTCGCCGCCTTGCCGCTCTCGCCAAGCGCCACGCCGCAGCTCGCCGCCTTGCCGCTCTCGCCAAGCGCCACGCCGCAGCTCGCCGCCTTGCCGCTCTCGCCAAGCGCTAGGCCGCAGCTCGCCGCCTTGCCGCTCTCGCCAAGCGCCACGCCGCAGCTCGTCGCCTTGCCGCTCTCGCCAAGCGCCACGCCGCAGCTCGTCGCCTTGCCGCTCTCGCCAAGCGCCACGCCGCAGCTCGCCGCCTTGCCGCTCTCGCCAAGCGCCACGCCGCAGCTCGTCGCCTTGCCGCTCTCGCCAAGCGCCACGCCGCAGCTCGTCGCCTTGCCGCTCTCGCCAGTCACCAGGCCGCAGCTCGCCTCAGGCCGCCGTCTCGCTAGAGGCCGCCAGCTCGCCCAAGCTTCTTTTGGCCATGCTCTTACCATTGTGCCCTTGGCGTGGAGTTACTTTGTTACCCCTTGGCGTGGAGGTTTGCTATTGGCTCAAGGCCAATTGGCCTTGGGGGCATTTTGGTCATTTTGACCCCAGGACTACTTGGAAAAACTATAAATAGACCCCCTTGGGTACCTTTGGAGGGGCATTGGCTTTTGGCTTCCTCCTCCCTAGCTTTCCTCTTGGTAGAGTTGAGAGAACTCTCCAAGGTACCCAGCTCTCATTGGTAAGGGAGGGGAAGTGTTCTTGTGACCTTCCGGTGTGTGGTGGGACCTCCGCGCTAGAGCCGAGGGTCTGTTCCTAGTTTCCCAAGTCTTCGGCCCGTGACATTCTTCCGAGTGTAGTAGGTGTGAGGTCACCCCTTCCCCAAGGGTCGAACTCCACAGAGACCAAGTTTTTGGTTTCAACATTTTGGTGCGGTGAGCGTGGAGAGTGACCAGCACAGAAAATCTCGGGAGAGTGTCATGACTGGAGATCAGGGAGGTAGTGATGACCTCGATGGTCTCCCCAACCTAGGACCCTTTGTAGGAAGGGAGGAGTTCATGGCTTCCATCGAAGGCATCATGGGGATGCTTAGAAGCATCGCCCCTCGGGCTGACAGCTCAACCCCCACCCCCCAGGGACTAGCTCCCAGGGGTCTCGGCGAGCTGACCCAGAGTGGTCTCGGCGAGCTGGCTCCCAGGGGGCAAGGCGAGATCACCCCAGCAGGGGGAGAAGAAAGTGTGCCAGGTAGGCGACCTGGGAAGGAAAGGATGGGAGAAGGGGTCGAGAGAGACCTCCCCGGCCGGGAGCTGTTCCCCAGCCCGGCGAGAGCTAGCCCTCCAGGCGAGCAGGTCGCGCGAGTAGAGGTGGTGAGAGCACCCCTTAGGGGGTCACCCTTCAGCGAGCTGATCATCTCAGCTCCCGTTCCCGAGGGGTTCAGAGAGCCAGACATGGCTTACTATACCGGGAAGGATGATCCCGTCCAGCATCTACAGTGGTTCGAGGATGCCGTCTCCATCAGGCCGATGACGGATGCCTTCAAGTGTCGCCTCTTTGCGATCACGTTGAAGGAGAAGGCAAGGGACTGGTTTCATCAACTCCCTCCAAGGTCCATCTTCGGGTTCGAAGACTTGAGTCGGAGCTTTCAGCTTCGCTTCTCCACCTCCAAGAAGAGGAAGAAGGGTCCTGAGTCCCTCTTCCAGATAAAGCAAAGGGTCGAGGAGTCGCTGGCCCACTACGTCGACAGGTTCCAGGAAGAGGTCGCGGATATCCAGGAGGTGCCAGGGTATGCCCTCCAGATGGCGTTCACAGTGGGGTTGCGCGAAGGATTCTTCAAGATGAGCCTGACTCGGAAGGCCCCCCTCTCCTTCGAGGAGCTGATGGAAAGGGCGGCAGAGGAGATAGCCATGGAGGCAGCCAACCCGGCCTTTGTAAAAAAGTTGGCTAAGTTGACGGAGGTGGAGTCGAAAGAGCAAGGTGGCTCAAGGCACCAGGAAGGAAGGCGGAGAGAGGAGCAGAGAGCCCAGGGGTTCCCGAGACAGGAGGGTCCGGAGCCAGGCTGGAGGCAGCAGGGAGGACCCGCCCATGGTCCAGGAAGAGCTCTCATCCAGGATGGGGGGAACTTTCATGGGGGTCAAGGGAGGTTCAACTACCAAAGGCAAGCCCCAAGGCAACTCCTACCCACACCGCAGCAAGCCTTGGCAATAGGCGAAGGAAGAAGAGGCAACGGGAGAGATCGTCGAGTCCGCCGAAGGAGGCTAGTAGAAGAAGCATTGCCGTACTGTGACTACCACCAGGTGGAGGGGCACGCGACGGCTACCTGCCCCGAATTCCTGGAGGTAAGAGGAGCGAGAGGTCAAGCCCAGCAACCACCCCCGAGGCAGATCGAAGCCCCGCCCCCAGCTAGGGAGGAAAACAGATGTGAGGATCGGGTCGACGTGGGCAGCCGGGGAAGGATCGGTTAACGCAAGAGGTGAAGGAGTCTCGCCTCAATAGGAACTTGTATTTTTTGTTGTGTTGTATCGAGTCTAGCCCCCGACCCACTGAGTCGGGAGAGGTCATGTAACCCATCATTTTTTTTCCCCGTTTGAGGATGTTGAATTTGATAAGGTTTTGTTGAGACGCCAAGTCCTCAGCTCCGATGATGGTCCCGCTGTCAGGCTCTCACTAGCTGGCAGGTCAGGCGTACCTCTCGTGGAAGCCCCAAGTCCTTAGCTCCGATGATGGTCCCGCTGTCAGGCTCTCACTAGCTGGCAGGTCAGGCGTACCTCTCGTGGAAGCCCAAGTCCTTAGCTCCGATGATGGTCCCGCTGTCAAGCTCTCACTAGCTGGCAGGTCAGGCGTACCTCTCGTGGAAGCCCCAAGTCCTTAGCTCCGATGATGGTCCCGCTGTCAGGCTCTCACTAGCTGGCAGGTCAGGCGTACCTCTCGTGGAAGCCCCAAGTCCTTAGCTCCGATGATGGTCCCGCTGTCAGGCTCTCACTAGCTGGCAGGTCAGGCGTACCTCTCGTGGAAGCCCAAGTCCTTAGCTCCGATGATGGTCCCGCTGTCAGGCTCTCACTAGCTGGCAGGTCAGGCGTACCTCTCGTGGAAGCCCAAGTCCTTAGCTCCGATGATGGTCCCGCTGTCAGGCTCTCACTAGCTGGCAGGTCAGGCGTACCTCTCGTGGAAGCCCCAAGTCCTTAGCTCCGATGATGGTCCCGCTGTCAGGCTCTCACTAGCTGGCAGGTCAGGCGTACCTCTCGTGGAAGCCCCAAGTCCTTAGCTCCGATGATGGTCCCGCTGTCAGGCTCTCACTAGCTGGCAGGTCAGGCGTACCTCTCGTGGAAGCCCAAGTCCTTAGCTCCGATGATGGTCCCGCTGTCAGGCTCTCACTAGCTGGCAGGTCAGGCGTACCTCTCGTGGAAGCCCAAGTCCTTAGCTCCGATGATGGTCCCGCTGTCAGGCTCTCACTAGCTGGCAGGTCAGGCGTACCTCTCGTGGAAGCCCCAAGTCCTTAGCTCCGATGATGGTCCCGCTGTCAGGCTCTCACTAGCTGGCAGGTCAGGCGTACCTCTCGTGGAAGCCCAAGTCCTTAGCTCCGATGATGGTCCCGCTGTCAGGCTCTCACTAGCTGGCAGGTCAGGCGTACCTCTCGTGGAAGCCCCAAGTCCTTAGCTCCGATGATGGTCCCGCTGTCAGGCTCTCACTAGCTGGCAGGTCAGGCGTACCTCTCGTGGAAGCCCCAAGTCCTTAGCTCCGATGATGGTCCCGCTGTCAGGCCCTCACTAGCTGGCAGGTCAGGCGTACCTCTCGTGGAAGCCCCAAGTCCTTAGCTCCGATGATGGTCCCGCTGTCAGGCCCTCACTAGCTGGCAGGTCAGGCGTACCTCTCGTGGAAGCCAAGTGTTTTTCACCCCGAGGCTGTCTCGTCACCCAGGCTCCCATTAGCTGGCATGACAGGTTGACCCCTCGGGAGGCTAAGTGTTTTCACCCCGAGGCTGTCTCGTCACCCAGGCTCCCATTAGCTGGCATGACAGGTTGACCCCTCGGGAGGCTAAGTATTTTCACCCCGAGGCTGTCTCGTCACCCAGGCTCCCATTAGCTGGCATGACAGGTTGACCCCTCGGGAGGCTAAGTATTTTCACCCCGAGGCTGTCTCGTCACCCAGGCTCCCATTAGCTGGCATGACAGGTTGACCCCTCGGGAGGCTAAGTGTTTTCACCCCGAGGCTGTCTCGTCACCCAGGCTCCCATTAGCTGGCATGACAGGTTGACCCCTCGGGAGGCTAAGTATTTTCACCCCGAGGCTGTCTCGTCACCCAGGCTCCCATTAAGCTGGCATGACAGGTTGACCCCTCGGGAGGCTAAGTGTTTTCACCCCGAGGCTGTCTCGTCACCCAGGCTCCCATTAGCTGGCATGACAGGTTGACCCCTCGGGAGGCTAAGTGTTTTCACCCCGAGGCTGTCTCGTCACCCAGGCTCCCATTAGCTGGCATGACAGGTTGACCCCTCGGGAGGCTAAGTGTTTTCACCCCGAGGCTGTCTCGTCACCCAGGCTCCCATTAGCTGGCATGACAGGTTGACCCCTCGGGAGGCTAAGTGTTTTCACCCCGAGGCTGTCTCGTCACCCAGGCTCCCATTAGCTGGCATGACAGGTTGACCCCTCGGGAGGCTAAGTGTTTTCACCCCGAGGCTGTCTCGTCACCCAGGCTCCCATTAGCTGGCATGACAGGTTGACCCCTCGGGAGGCTAAGTGTTTTCACCCCGAGGCTGTCTCGTCACCCAGGCTCCCATTAGCTGGCATGACAGGTTGACCCCTCGGGAGGCTAAGTGTTTTCACCCCGAGGCTGTCTCGTCACCCAGGCTCCCATTAGCTGGCATGACAGGTTGACCCCTCGGGAGGCTAAGTGTTTTCACCCCGAGGCTGTCTCGTCACCCAGGCTCCCATTAGCTGGCATGACAGGTTGACCCCTCGGGAGGCTAAGTGTTTTCACCCCGAGGCTGTCTCGTCACCCAGGCTCCCATTTAGCTGGCATGACAGGTTGACCCCTCGGGAGGCTAAGTATTTTCACCCCGAGGCTGTCTCGTCACCCAGGCTCCCATTTAGCTGGCATGACAGGTTGACCCCTCGGGAGGCTAAGTATTTTCACCCCGAGGCTGTCTCGTCACCCAGGCTCCCATTAGCTGGCATGACAGGTTGACCCCTCGGGAGGCTAAGTGTTTTCACCCCGAGGCTGCCTCGTCACCCAGGCTCCCATTAGCTGGCATGACAGGCTGACTCAGCGAATACGTTGGGTTGGATGTTTCTTTTCGAGCTTGTGCCAACCTCGAAAAGAGCGGGGATTATGTACAACCCCGTATTCGCAGAGTAGGGTCCTTTTGGCAGGCGCAGAGCCAGTTTTAAGTTTTTAAGCTTTTTAGAGATTTTGGACTCTTGGTGGCCATTTTTGGCCCTAGCTTGGAAATATACTAGTAGGGGGAATGAAAATTGTCTCCCCCCGGCCCCTTTGAGCACCCGCTCTCGCCAAGCGCTAGGCCGCAGCTCGCCGCCTTGCCGCTCTCGCCAAGCGCTAGGCCGCAGCTCGCCGCCTTGCCGCTCTCGCCAAGCGCCACGCCGCAGCTCGCCGCCTTGCCGCTCTCGCCAAGCGCTAGGCCGCAGCTCGCCGCCTTGCCGCTCTCGCCAAGCGCCACGCCGCAGCTCGCCGCCTTGCCGCTCTCGCCAAGCGCTAGGCCGCAGCTCGCCGCCTTGCCGCTCTCGCCAAGCGCCACGCCGCAGCTCGCCGCCTTGCCGCTCTCGCCAAGCGCCACGCCGCAGCTCGCCGCCTTGCCGCTCTCGCCAAGCGCTAGGCCGCAGCTCGCCGCCTTGCCGCTCTCGCCAAGCGCCACGCCGCAGCTCGTCGCCTTGCCGCTCTCGCCAAGCGCCACGCCGCAGCTCGTCGCCTTGCCGCTCTCGCCAAGCGCCACGCCGCAGCTCGCCGCCTTGCCGCTCTCGCCAAGCGCCACGCCGCAGCTCGTCGCCTTGCCGCTCTCGCCAAGCGCCACGCCGCAGCTCGTCGCCTTGCCGCTCTCGCCAGTCACCAGGCCGCAGCTCGCCTCAGGCCGCCGTCTCGCTAGAGGCCGCCAGCTCGCCCAAGCTTCTTTTGGCCATGCTCTTACCATTGTGCCCTTGGCGTGGAGTTACTTTGTTACCCCTTGGCGTGGAGGTTTGCTATTGGCTCAAGGCCAATTGGCCTTGGGGGCATTTTGGTCATTTTGACCCCAGGACTACTTGGAAAAACTATAAATAGACCCCCTTGGGTACCTTTGGAGGGGCATTGGCTTTTGGCTTCCTCCTCCCTAGCTTTCCTCTTGGTAGAGTTGAGAGAACTCTCCAAGGTACCCAGCTCTCATTGGTAAGGGAGGGAAGTGTTCTTGTGACCTTCCGGGTGTGTGGTGGGACCTCCGCGCTAGAGCCGAGGGTCTGTTCCTAGTTTCCCAAGTCTTCGGCCCGTGACATTCTTCCGAGTGTAGTAGGTGTGAGGTCACCCCTTCCCCAAGGGTCGAACTCCACAGAGACCAAGTTTTTGGTTTCAACAAGTTCGACGTTTCGTCGACCTGAGCTCGACGAAAATTGTCTTTGTCTCAGCACTTGAATTCTGATCTATAGAAGGTCTTGAGGGCAGCTTTCAAACCTAAGTACTAACCCTAAGACTCATTCTATTTGACTTATCAGACTATACAACAAGGTCAAAACAAAAACCTAATCACATAGTGATCCTTACCCAAATTAGTAATAGGGTGTTCCAACAATCTCCCCCTATTTGGGTTAGGATTACTATTTACATGACAGAATGTGAAATAACAAACATACATCAGATTTAAATAGAAAAAAAACAGAAACAATAATGCAGATAACATATGTTGAGCATTGCAGAAACACAGCAAGAGTCACAGATTTAGTCAGAAAATAAATATGAGTATCAGCTTACACAAGTTACTCATTGCCCTTTTTGAAAAGAATTTCTCTGTTGGGATTTAGGGCTTCCTTCTTGGATCTTCTATCATCTTCTGCACCTAAGGAGGTTTGAGATCTTGGCCTTGGAACTACAGCCTCAGGATGCAGCTTCATATAGTCTTCTGGATCAAAGAATTTCCTTGAAGCATATCTCTCTAATTCTTTCTTTCTATATTCTGACAAGGTTGTGATGTTGGAAGTATCTCTGCCTTGCTCTTTAGCCTTCTTAATCTGATCTAATGTAGCAAGTTCTTTCATTCTAGCTGTCCATGATAAAGGATTGTTCTCAGGTTACTCAAATGGAACTAGGGGTTCATATCTGTTGATTGACTCTGAATCAGTAGGAGGAGCCCTGGTGACAACTGTATCTCTGAGCTTGTAAGGGAAAGGACCTGATGTAGAATCAGTAGGGCCTTGTCCTTCCCTTTGGTAAGGATGTTGTCTTGAGTAAGTTCTGTAATTCCTCTGACTTCCTCTATGCTGACCTCTTCTAGACTGATAACCTCTTTGATAATGTCCTCTTGGTTGATATCTTTGTGAGGATTGAGAGGAGCTATGCTTTGTAGAAGATTCAGTTTGAGAAGCAGATCCTCCACCAGTACAAGCATCTGGAGGAGGAGGAGGAGGAGGATGGAATTGGGATGATCCCTTTTCATACTTGTCAATCTTTCTCCTTTTCTTCATGGCCTTAAGCTGGTTCTTAGAGTACTGCATCCAAGGTTCAGTGATTTGGCAGTCATGAAGAATGTAATAGGGTATATCATTGTTGTCTTTGACTTTTGCAGGAGGTACTCTCATCATAGCCTTACTTCTGGCTTTCCTTTTCTTTGCAATAGTTCCAGAAGAGTCATCAGAGTCAGTATGGAGTTGGTCACTGTCTGGGCTCTGGGGTCTGTTATATAAATCATCAATACTTTTGATATACTCCTCTTGTTGTTTCAATTTCTCAGCAGACAAAACAGGAGCAGCAGCAGCAGAAGCAGAGACTATTGGATTAGCAGGAATCTCAGAAACAGCAGGTTCAACCACTTCAACAGCAGCAGCAACACAAACAGAAACAATTACTTCCTCAGCCTTAAGAGAACTGATATAAGAAGCAATTAGGCTGGGATCACAGAAAGCAATAGGCACAATGGCCTTAATAAAGTCTTCAACTCCCTGAGCTGGTAAGCAGCTGAAGTGAAGAAAGTCAAAATCAGATAATAGTGACCTGAGGTCAACTGCTAGTACTGGTACTGGGGCTGGAACTAAAGCATCAGCAGCAATTTCTGGCAGCAATTCCTCTAAAACAGTAGGCACTACCATAACTTCATAGGGCATCTCCCCCTGCCTTGATTCAGTGAGAATTGGATCAAGGCACCCCATCGAAGGGATTGCCTGTGGAGTAGAGATAGAGGAGAGCCTGTTAGATAACTCCTTTATGGACTGCATGAGCGGAGCCATAGAGGTCTCCAGCATGGCTACTAGCTTGGGAGCCAGCATCCCGTAGAGCTTATCAGCCAGTGCTGAGAGATCCACTTGCTCAAGTGGAACTTGAGTAGAGGTGGAGGAAGAAATGACTATGGCTGGTGATGGATGGGCTGCAGGAGGTGTGGATGGGGATTGTAGGATGGTTGGTTGAGATATGGGGATGGTGGAGATAGAGGTTATGGGTGTGGAGATGGATGGGGTGAAGGATGGTTGGGTGAGAATATCATGGAGGAGTTGTTGGTATGAGGAAGTGGAGGGAAGCTCAGTAGGTGAGGAGGGGGAATCATCCATGAAGGAATCTTCCATAAGGTTGAAGGAGGGAAGATCAAGGGGTGGATAATAGTGTAGAGGGTGGAATTGTTCTACTGTAGTGGCTAGAGGAGGTGAGGGAGTGGACAGAGGGGATGAAATGGTGATAGGGGAGGAGATTGATGTGGAGATTGTTGAGGTGGAGATGGAGGTATAGATGGTTATAGTGGATGAGGAAATGGTTGAGGGAAGAACTAGAGAAGGTTGAGAAGAGGAGGAGGCAAGCAATTCTTCAATGAGGGCAGGGGCCTGAGGGGAAGAGACTGCAACAGTCCTTGTGCCTGAGGTAGTAGTAGTCCTGGTTGGCTTGACTATCTGCTTGTCCCATTTCCCAAACAAGGCACAGGTCAGCCTCTTTGATGCATTGATGTGCATCCCACTTGATACCAGTAGTTCAGGGCACCTGGAGTGCAGGAATAACCCTATTATCCTCCCAAAGTTTACCAGACTTTTGTTCACCTTCTTCTTAATCAAGTCAAAGAAGATCTCTCCCCAGTTCAAATGTTTCTTATCCATAATGGCTCCCATCAAGCAGAACTGATACCTAGAGATGGTATTATGTGCTGAGTGTTTTGCCAATAGCACTTTCCCCACAACATCAGCAAGGAATCTGCACTGAATTGATAAGTTCTTTTTCAACAACTTATTAGGGTTTGCTGCAGAATGTCCCATTCTATCAAACATTGATGCAAACTCCTCTCCAGAAAGCTCAATAGAATCATCTCCAGTACTCAATTGAAACACTTCAGTCAGGAGAGTAGGTGTTAGGGATACCTACGTCCCAACTATCGTACCAACAATCGTATTCTGATTCAAATTGTGCACCGTGTAGACCCATTCTTTGATCTCATCGACTGCAATCTTCATTCTCGTTGTCATAATCTGTGTTAACTTCTATTCCTTTAATAAGTCCAGAATATCTTTGAAAACCTGGTATCTGCCTTCAAAGGAATCCATGTCGATATCAAATCCTATGTCGAATTTCATTTTGGCAAGGGCAGCAACGGACACTGTCATTGTATACCTGCAAAGATGAACAAGCACGACCAAGTGTAGAGAAGTTTGGAGGGAAAGAAAAAGTTTGCAGAGAGTATGAAAGCGCAAAAAAAGAACGACGGCTGAAAGAATGATTTTATATTAGGGTTCAACGCCAGAAAGGAAAGATCGTTGAACTCCATTCGACAATCTGGGCTTCTAAAGGAATCTGAAGAGTCTTCAATAACGTCGATCTCCGTTCGACGATATTGGAGAGCGTCGATCTCCGATCGATGATCGCTGACCAGAAAGAAAATAGCCTAGCGCTATCTAACGGCGCTGAACTCCGGTCGACGATTTTTGGAATTATCGATCTCCGTTCGACGCTTTTTGGGAAAAACGTCAAGCACAGTTCATAGACTATAAGCATCCTGCAGACACTATAAAAAAACAAGGTTTTAGCCTAGTCATGGTCTGTTTTTAGAGTTTTGAAATCTTGGGATTTATTTTAGAATTCCACCATCTAACATTCCTAACTGATTTAGGAAGAAGGTATGTTTCTTTTCATCCAAAGGTTTGGTGAAAATATCTCCCCTTTGCAAATCAGTTAGGATATACTGAAGTTCAATTTTATTTTTCTCAACATTATCTCTTAGAAAGTGATGCCAAATCTCTATATGTTTTGTCCTACTATGGAGGACTGGATTTTGTGCTATATAAATAGCACTGGTGTTATCAAAAAATATTTTTGACCCTTCTAAGTTGTAGCCATAGTCTAGGAGCTGGTTTTGAATCCACAAAATCTGTGAGCAACAACTGCCTGCTGCCATATATTCAGCTTCAGCAGTTGAAGTGGATACAGATGTTTGTTTCTTACAGAACCAGGAGACAAGTCTATCACCAAGGAACTGGCAAGTTCCACTGGTGCTTTTCCTGTCTACTCTACATCCAGCATAATCAGCATCTGAAAATCCAGTTAATTCAAATCCTGAGTCTTTTGGATACCAGAGGCCTAGATTTGGACAACTTTTTACATACCTAAGAATTTTCTTAACTAATGTTAGGTGTGACTCTCTAGGGCTTAGTTGGAACCTAGCACATATACATGTAGCAAACATTATATCAGGTCTACTGGCTGTAAGATACAATAGGGAGCCAATCATTGCTCTATATGTTGTCTGATCAACATGTTTTCCATGTTCATCAGCATCTAATACAGCATTGGTAGGCATAGGTGTTTTCATACAAGATGCCTCAGACATACAAAATTTCTTAACCAGTTCTTTTGCATACTTGGTTTGAGAAATAAATATGCCTTCAGCATGTTGTTTGACTTGCAATCCTAGAAAGAAGGAAAGCTCACCCATGCTACTCATTTTAAATTTAGAATGCATCAGATTGGAAAATCTTTTGCACAAATTTGAATCAGTAGACCCAAATATGATATCATCTACATATATTTGTACTAGTAGGGTATGGGACTTATGGGTTCTAATAAAAAGAGTTTGGTCTACTCTACCCCTTATAAAATCATTTTTCAGAAGAAAGCATGCTAAGGTCTCATACCATGCTCTAGGAGATTGCTTGAGACCATATAATGCTTTATGCAATTTGAAAACATGGTCAGGATAAGTTGAAGAGATAAAACCTGGGGGTTGTCTAACATAGACTTCTTCTTTGATGTCTCCATTGAGAAATGCACTCTTCACATCCATTTGGTAGACCTTGAATCCTTTGTGAGCTGCATAAGCTAGGAATATTCTTATGACCTCTAACCTTGCAACTGGTGCAAAGGTCTGGTCATAGTCTATTCCTTCTTCTTGAGAATAACCTTGAGCAACTAGCCTTGCCTTGTTCCTTACAATAACTCCTTGATCATCAAACTTGTTTCTGAACACCCACTTTGTTCCAATAATTGAGTGATCCTTAGGCCTTAGTACGAGCTCCCAAACTTTGTTTCTCTCAAATTGATGTAGTTCCTCTTGTATAGCAATGATCCAGTGTGGCTCTTGTTCTGCATCTTGAATGGATTGAGGCTCAACTTGAGATAGAAAGTAGGTGTGCATCAGGTTCTTGTTGACCTGATTTCTAGTTTGCACACCAACTGAGATGTCTCCAATCACTTAGGGGATTTGATGATCTCTTGTTGTTACTAAGTCAACAGGGGGTGTTGATTGTTCACCAACCTGTGTTGTTGTTTCCTCTTGTGGAACAACAACTGGCTCTTCAAGATGGTTTTCTCCATGATGTTGAACACCAAGATGTTGAGTATCCTCTTCATCTTCATTGATTTCACCTCTTTGTTGTGTAGGTGAATGTGTTGAATCCTTCTCTACAATATGCAACCTGTCCAAATTTTCTGAAAAAGAGTTTACCTGCAAGAGTTCTATGGTAGATGTATTCTTTTCCTTGTAAAACATATTAGTCTCATCAAAAGATACATGAACAGATTCTTCAATTTTAAGAGAAGTTTTATTATAAACCCTATAAGCTTTACTAATCATGGAGTATCCAAGAAATACTCCTTCATCAGCTTAAGCTTGGAATTTTCCTAAGTACTTCTTGTCATTATTGTGAATATAACAAATACAACCAAAAATTTTGAAATAGTCTACTTTAGGTTTCTTCCCTTTGAGCAATTCATAGGGAGTCTTGCCCTTCAGTTTATGTATCAAACTTCTGTTCAACACATAGTTGGAGGTGTTCACTGCCTCTGCCCAAAAAGATAGAGGGAGGTGAGCATCTGTCAACAATGTAGTAGCAGATTCAATTAGGGTTCTATTTTTCCTTTCAGCTACCCCATTTTGTTGAGGAGTTCTAGGAGCTAAGAAAGTATGCTTGATCCCTTCACTCTGACAGAACTCTTGCATAAGAAGAGAATCAAACTCTGTCCCATGATCACTTCTGATCAGGGCAATGTGAGTATTGAACTCAATCTGTATGCATTTGAGAAAATCTATCAAACACTTAAAGTTATCAGACTTCTTCCTCAGGAAGAATACCCATGTGAATCTAGAGAAGTCATCTACAATCACTAAAGTGTAAGATTTCCATCCTAAGCTTTGTACTGTAATGGGTCCAAAAAGATCCATGTGTAACATATACAAGATCCTAGGTTAATCACTCTTATTAAGTGGCTTAAAACTATTTTTAGTTTGCTTGCCTAATTGACAAGCCCTGCAAAGTCCTTCCTTCTTGTAGGGGCCAGAAGGTAGTCCTCTTACAAGGTTGTCCTTGGATAGCCTAGCAATGGTTCTAAGGTTTATATGCCCTAGTATCTTATGCCAAAGATCATTTGGTTTGCAAACTGAATTAAATAAATAGATATCTATATTGGTTGAAAGGAAATCTACAAGATAAATATTACCTTTCCTTTTACCTGTTAACACTGTTGTGTTATCCTCTGACTTGATCATGCATAAAGATTTGTTGAATATCACTTAATAGCCTTCATCACATAGATAACTTATGTTTATTAGGTTGTGCTTTAGTCCTTCAACATAAGCCACCTTCTTGAATGTGACTGAGCCAATCTGAACAGCACCATATCCTTTTGTTTGACCAAAGTTTGAATCTCCAAATATTACTTTGGGTCCAAGTTTGGTTCTGAAGGTTGTTAGATTCTCCTTGCTCCCTATCATGTGCTTTGAGCACCCACTATCCAGATACCATTGTTGGTTCATTGCTGGATAGGTATTCACCTGCACATAAACAATTTATATGTTTTTGACCCAGTTTACCTTGGGTCTAGGTTTATAACCTTTAAACTCAGAAATAAAAGACATCCCTGGCTGACTCTTATATCCTTCAGGATGGTATCTCCTAGGAGGCACTATCCATTCAGTATAAGGGTTGAAGCTTTGGGATGAGGGACTTCTAGGATATATTTTAGATTTACCTCTGAAAGAATGTTCAAAGCTCTGAGCTCCGTTCACCGATCGTCGAGCTGAGTTCGACGATCTTGGGTCAGATCGTCGAGCTCCATTCGAAGATCGACTATACCAGAGTTCAGAAGTCGTCGACCTGAGTTCGACGATTAAGCCTTGGATCGTCGAGCTCTATTCGACGATCGTCGAGCTCTGTTCGACGTTTTCTGTTGAACTTTGTTTTCCTTAGGTAAATCAGGATTCTTCCTAGCTACCTCTACAACACCCTTTCCTTTATCAGAAATAAATTTAATTGGGGTTTTTAATACTATAGGTTGGCTGGATGAAGCACCCAAGCCAAGTGTACAGTTGAATCTTGAGTTCACTGTACTTGTGATGTCCATCAGTCTGATGCTTCTCCCATTAAGGGATTCTTCAAACTTCTTTGCCTGGGATAGCTCACTTTTCAGTGAAGCTATCTCCTCCCTACAACATTCTAACTCCTCAGAGAGTTTGAGGTTGTCTGATTTTAAGGTGCTATGTTCAGACAATTGATTTCTGAGAGAGATAATCTCTTTCTCAGACTTTAACAGGTCTAAACAAAGTGCCTTAAATTAAGATCTAAAGTCCTCTGAATCAAAGTCAAAGGAGTCTATTACCTGGTTTTCTTCAGTTTGAGTTTCAGATTCAGACTCTGACTCTTGTTCTGCATCAGAATTTTGTTGGGAGGCATTGATAGCCATCATGCAGAATTCCTTTTCTTCAGCATCATCTTCATCATCACTTGAGCTTGATGAAGCCTCTGATTCTTCTTCAGTTTCACTCTAGGTTTCTGCTACAAATCCCTTCCTTGTATGTTTATTTTTGCTGGAGGAGGATTTGTTGTAATTGTTTCCCCTGGAGTCCTTATCTTTTCTCCTATCTTTCCTGTCCTTCTTGTCCTTATTCTTATTTTCTGGACAGTCAGGCACAATATGGCCTGGTTTCCTGCATCCAAAACAGATTATTTCTTTATTATTTGACTTGTCATACCTTGGCTTCTCATGCCCTCTTGATGACCTCTTTCTGAAATCTTTCATGGCAATCTTATAAAATCTTTTGGCCAGCAAGCTCATCAATTCTTCATTACCCGTGACCTTGTCTTCAGGTAGATCTTCTGTAGCTTTGAATTCTATTGTCTTCTCTTTCCTGATAGCTGGAGAAGCCAACTTTTGTTCTTCCTCTCTATTCTTGATAAGCAGCTCATAAGACTTGAGCTTGCCCAACAAAGCTTCAGTAGTAATCTCAGTTAGGTTTCTGGCATCCTTGATTGGCCAGATCCTTGAGTCCCAAGTGCTAGGGAAGCACATTAGGATCTTGTCATTTAGTTCAGTTAGAGAGATCTCCTTGTCCAGTGTTTTTAATTCACTGACTATTAGGTTGAGCATGTTGTACATGTCAGCCATTGATTCAGTTTCTCCCTTTTTGAAGTTCTCATATTGGCTTATGAGATGGGATCTCTTGTCCTTCCTTTCATTATTAGATCCTGAGACAATTTCAGATAACTTGTCCCATATCTCTTTTGCTGAACTGCATTTAGCCACCTTTTGTAATATCTCATCAGACATAGTCTAAGCAAAGATATTCATAGCCTTGCATCTGCAACTTTCCATTTCTTTATTTTTGCATCTGTTCCTGAGGGAGGTGGAACAACACTTGTACTTGTAATTACTGGGGGTCTTGGACAAACTATCAAAACAGAATTATTGATGTCCTCATCAATAGAATTCATGTAAAGCCTAATCCTTTCCTTCCAAAGTGCAACCTTAGAAAGGTTGCACACTTGAGGTCTGGTGCTAGCATAATCTTTGTTCTGTGCCATGGTTTTGTTTAAAAATAAATATATAATACACAAAAGAAATAACTATCCTCTATAAAGTGTTGATCTTTTCAGAGATCTTTTGGTTCAGGTGCTAGCCTGTTCAACCAATCTGTTGAAAATTCAGATGTTGAGTAACCAACCTCCCTCTGATACCAATTGAAAGTGAGTGAAAGATCTACCTTAACTCTAGAGGGGGGTGAATAGAGTATTTTAAAATAATTTACAATTATAAAACTGTAAAGCAGTGGAAGTCTTGATTTATGTATATGTGTAATGTGCTTGCAAAAAGAAAACTAAGTAAGCAAGAAATAAGAAATCACACAGCACACAGCAAAGTAAAAAACAAGGCAAACCAGATGACACAAGGAGCTATAGTGGTTCCCCAACAACCTGGGTACATCCACTCTACTACCACCCTAGGTAGGAATCCACTGCAGGAATAGTTGATCAGGTGTCTTGGGCTCCAATGAGCTTTTAATAAGGTGCTCAAAAACCAAAACAAGATTTTTTGATAAGGTGTCTTGCGACCACTGAGTTTTGACAAGGTCTCAGAAACAAGCCACAAAACTTTTGAAGGGAGTTTTGAGAAACCCTTTTACATGAGAGAAAGGGAAAAGAAAATGAGTTGAGTTGTTCTTCTCTGTCAACAATCTGAGAGAAGACAAGTGGAAGATGTTGTCAAAGCTCCCCCTGAGATTTGTAAGGGTTCAGGAAGATGAGCTTTGCTTAGGGTAATAGGCCTTCAGTTGCTTCAGATCTCCAGCAATATATGATTTCAGCAGATGCTGAAATGTGTGTTGTCTGGAGTCCTTGATAATGAAGCTTTTGAACACTTGATGCTTGATGGAGTAGAACAGCAGATGATCTCCTTCACAATGATGTTCCTTGTGTTCTTGAAGAATTCTGACTCAGTAATTCTGTAAGCTTTTGTCTACTGAATCTATTATCAGAAGTTGAATTCTTGATGAGTGAATTTTTTGTTCTCTCTTCTGTATATCTTTTTCAAATCATGTCTGTTCTTTTCTGAAAATTATTCTCTAAGGAGTATATCACATTCTGACTTTGGATGGCCATTAATCAGTCATAAATGACTTCCAAAATTGACAATTGTCTCTGGGGAAAGTCCTAAGTAACATTCCAATTATTCTTCCTTGAAACTTGCTCCAAATTGCTTGAAACGGCTACAGAATCATTTGTCATAAATGCTGAAAATAAATCTAAATGAATTCCATAACTGTCCTGAATTTGAATTCTGAAATCGTCGATCTCTTAGAAAAATCGTCGATCTGAGCTCCACGATCGTCGAACTGAGCTCAGAGATTGGATTTAAACTGAAGACAGGAATTGTCAAACTGAGCTCTACGATCGTCGAACTGAGCTCAGCTACTTGGAAAAAAGATGGAAACAGAACGTCGATCTGAGCTCAACGATCGTCGAACTGAGTTCGACGACTCGTTGAACTGAGCTCCGAGAACGTCGAACTGAGTTCGACGTTTCGTCGACCTGAGCTCGACGAAAATTGTCTTTGTCTCAGCACTTGAATTCTGATCTATAGAAGGTCTTGAGGGCAGCTTTCAAACCTAAGTACAAACCCTAAGACTTATTCTATTTGACCTATCAGACTATACAACAAGGTCAAAACAAAAACCTAATCACATAGTGATCCTTACCCAAATTAGTAATAGGGTGTTCCAACAAGTTTACAATGGGTCTCCAAACAAAGGACCATACAATGTAATCCCTCATTATGTGATTCATGGTGTTGACTCATATGTAACCACTCTATTGGTACACAATTCATTTTCAAATTACTAAAGTTATGGGAGAAAGAAACGTCGCTGAGTTCTTTGAAGAAAATTATTTTTCAGAATGACAAAATTTATCTAAGTGTTTTTCTCGAGTAAGGCTAATAGGTACTCGAGTAGAATTGAAGTCATATCTCAAGTCAGCTCAGTCAGGTATTCGAGTAGCGGAAGTTGTTCTCGAGTAAGCATAGTATAGTTCTCGAGAAAGCCATGCAGTCCTCAAGTATGACTCGTTTCTTTCTCGAGTTAACTCAAAATATAGTTAAGAATTTTTTCCAAGTCCTTTTCTAGAGAAGGCCAAAGCTATTTCTCGAGAAGGCCTAAGACATTTCTCGAGAAGGCCGAAGTAGTTCTCGAGAATCAGATGTTCTTACTCGGGAGACAGAAACATTTTTCTCGAGTTGGCTTCTTGTTCTCGAATAACAGAAATTCTTTCTCGAGAAAAATCTTTTCTTTCTCGAGAAGCCAGAATTCATTTTCTCCATTTTCCTTAAGTAATTCTTCTCGAGAACTTTATATCTCTTCTCGAGAAATAGAAACCTCTTATCGAGTAATATTTATCTCTCTCGAGAAATGGAGTTCAGAATTATGAAATTTCTCTAAGTGTCAAACGAATTCGATTTCAAATGTAATTAATTCATGATTGGTCCACGTGGATGGTAATTAATGAAATCAGACCGTTATGTTAAGACTATAAAAGGTCTTGTCAGAATCGACAAACCCTAAGAAGTTTCTTACAGTATTTTGAATTATTTTCGACATTCTAAATTGGGAAGTGCCACCGACCTGTTCTTCATCGCAGATCTTCTCGATCCAGAAATTCAAATAAGAAGGATTAGATCGATCAAGCTGTTCATCTTCTGAAAAATCTTCTCCTTGATTGTGGTGATCCCACGTTCTTAAATCCAAGTAATCTCTGATTTCTTCCTCGACTTTTCTGACAGAATCTTACGATTTTTCAAGAAGGAAGAAGCCGAGATTCATCTAGATCTGTGAAGAAAATTTGGGTATTTTCATTGTCAATTCATTTTATTATTGTAGGAGTTATTCTCCGATATTGTAGGAGTTATTCTACGAGTTTTTGTAGGAGTGGATTTACTCCAAGTTGTAGGAAAATTATTCCGAGTTGTAGGATTGTTTTCCAATCCGAGATAATAGTGAAGTAGCTGTGTCTATCGTGGTGCTAGATCGGTGAGGTGGAGAGTGGACGAACCCAAGATTGGGGAACCACTATATTTCTTGGTGTCGTGTGTGGTTTGCTTGATTATTTTTTGCGCATCTCTCGTATAATTTTTTATTCTGCATAAAGTGGCAGGATCCACCTATTCACCCCCTCTAGGTGATTTAGGTAGACAACTAGACATTATCAATTGGTATTAGAGGTAGGTTGTTCATCAAAAGGTTAACACCTTGAATATGATCTGCTCCTAGTTGTATTAAGAGCATACAAGCATGGGCAGAGTTAAGGATTTTGCTAAGCTCCCAGTAAACACTAAGGCAAACTTCCCCATGTGGAAAGAAAGGGTGAAGTTCTTCATGGAAGCAGTGGATCCAAGGATTTTCATGTTAGTGGAAGAATGCCCCTTTATTCCTATGACAGCCTCCACTATTGACTCCTCAAAGCAAGTACCAAAGAAACTGATGGATATAGATAAAGATGAGATTGCACTTATCTCTCTAGACAAGAAAGCTAAAAATATCATCGCAAGTGTAGTAAAATCTTATTCACTACAAATATGCCAAAGAGGTGTGAAAGTATCTTATCGTGTTGATGGAAGGCCCCGAAGAAGTAAGGGATGGTAGAAGATCCCTTTTGAACCAGAAGTATGAGGCCTTCAGGCAAGGCCCCAAAGAAACTATAGCAGACACCTTTTAAAAGTTTTTCAAGATCATCAACAGTCTGAGGAACTATGGCCGAGTCTTCACTAACGGAGAACTAAATGATAAGCTCCTAAGATCCTTAATAAAGGAATGGGACAACAAAATATTTGCCACAAGGGAGTTTGGAAAGCTAGCTGAGACTTATTCTCAGAACCTCTTCGAGAAGTTCATGTTATATGAGCTTCAAATAAATACAAGAAAAGCTAAAGAAGAGGGAAGCAGATCCTCATCGAAGGAGAAGTCTGTTGCACTAAAGACAGATAGCTCAAGGAAGGTTAAAGCTGCAACTCCTGCTCTTGCACAGGAAGAAAGTGAAGAAGAAGACTCAGAGCCAAGCTCCTCGGTCTCAGAGCTATCAGATAGAGAGTTCTCCATACTCTCTAGACAGTTCAAAAAGTTCCTTAGTAAGAAGAAGCAATGGAAATGCAAATACGTTTCCCCCAGAAGATCACGTCACGATGGTGATTATCAAAAGAAAGGCTCAAGTAGCCACGACACGTATAACTCCAAACCAAATAAACATATTTCATCTGACATTATTTGTTACTGTTGTAATAAGTCAGGGCATGTAATTGCTGATTGCCCACACAAGAAGAAAGAGGGTGGAAGAAGAGAAGAAAAGAAGTCTTCCTATAGTAAAAAGAAATTTGAAAGAAGCCTAGTAGCCAAGAAGGCCAAGACTCTCAGCGACACTGACTCATCTGAGTCAAGTGAGGAAGAGGAAGCCTACATTGGGCTGATGGAATAGATAGACGAAGAAGAAGAACCCTAGTACACTAGGAATGTAAACTCTCACACCCCTATCTCAGAATCTGATGCTTCAGACCATGATCATGAGGACTTCTCCTTTTATGACGAGTCTGAACTCATGATTCAATACAAGGAGTTAATTAGGGCTTACGACAAATGTCGAAGAGTTGCGAGAACTCAAGCTAAGGAGATCAAATCTCTTAAGGCTGAGGAGAGCACTATGAGGGAGGAAGTCACAAGGATGGACTCACTCAGAAAGAAATTCCTTGTCATGATGGAAGAATACAATAAAGCTCTCGAGCACCTTAAACTGAAAGAGAAAATCATCGAGAAATTGGAAGAACAACTTGTCGCTGAAAAGAAACTGGTTGAAAGTTTCTCCAAGCCCAAAACAGTCCTTCTACTTGTTGCTGAATTCTCCGCTCAGGATAAAGGAGCTGTCTTAGGCCATGAGGCTGCTCCTAGTAAATCTTCTAGGCGGAATAAAGCTCAAAGAAGGAATAAGGCTGCTAAGAAATCTTTAGCCAAGGAGAAGGGGAAAGCTCCTCTAGATCAAACTTCATTTAAGAAGGTCATCTTCCCAACAAACGAGTTTTATTTTGATTCATCCTATAGTCATTTGTCCAGGCCTACTTATGTAGAGCCTAAGTCATGGTACTAAGGATGGACCCATCCCCGAAACTTTGGCCAAAGTGTGCTCAAGGCACCTTATGAGGAAATTCAAATGAAATATTATGGTCCATACATTCATAACCATAATATTAAGAAGGAACCTAAGGCCAAGCCAATTGTACCCAAGGAAAAGGAGGTGAAAAAGGCTTATGAGTGACATCATCATGAGGCTTCTACCTCCAGATCAGCCGCCCATGCAAGACCACATGTTCAAAAGGTCAAGCAGGAGACTTGGAAAAGGTAAAACAGGTTTGACTGTTGGTATTTCGACAAAGTTGATCACTTTACTATAGATTGCTGGTTTAATCCCAGAAGCTTTAAAATTCCTCTGGTTAATCATACGAGGCATACAACTCGTAATGTTAACACTCCTAGGGGGAGCATGCTAATACATAACCAAGGACCCAAACGCATTTGGGTTCCTAAGGTAAACTGATTCTATTTTTCCAGGTATGTCCAAAGGACAACAAATCGCATATCTGGTATTTTGACAGTGGATGCTCTCGGCACATGACTGGGACAAGAATCCTTCTTCAGAAGTATTCTCTAGTTGATAACGGGCCAAAGGTTATCTTTGGAGGTTTTGACAAGGGAATCACAAAAGGATATGGTATGATCACTAACGGTAGTGTATCCTTCTCATATGTGGCTTATGTTGAAGGATTAAAACATAATCATATAAGCATAAGCTAGCTCTATGATAAAGGATATATAGTAGAATTTCATGCAGACAAGTGCTTGATAAAATCAGTAGATAACTTAGAAATGATTCTACCAGGCACTCGTAGTAGAAATATATTTTATTTAAATTTTATTTGTGTACACTCTTCTACACAAGTGTGTGTGCGTCTCTTGGTGACCAATGGCACAAGAGATTAGCACACAAAAATTACAAAACTATTAATAAATTATTTTCTCTTAATTTAGTACGTGATGCACCCAACATTAAATGCGTTAAAGATAGACCTTGTCACGCATGTGTAAAAGGAAAGCAAATAAGGGCTACCTTTAAAAGTATTATTGACAAAGATTCTAATAGGTGTTTACACCTACTTCATATGGACTTATTCGTTCCCTTGTAAATTAGAAGTTTGGGAGGTAAGGATTATACACTGGTTATTGTAGATGACTACTCTCGCTTTGCATGGGTATTCTTTCTAAAACGCAAGTAAGTTACTTTTGATATTTTCACTAATTTTGTCAGGCAGATCCAGAATGAATACAACTGTTCAGTTGTCAAAATCAGAAGTGACAATGGAATAGAGTTCAAATCTTGGGCCATGACGGAATTCTATGAAAGCTAGGTATCTTTCATGAGTTCTCCTCTCCTCGTACTCCTCAACAAACGAAGTTGCTGAGAGAAGGAATAGAACACTCATAGAGGCCTACAGAACCATGTTGAGTGATCCCTCACTACCAGAATACTTCTAGGCCGAAGCCGTCAACACTACTTGTCACGTGCAAAACAGAGCACTCATAAACAAAAACCATGATAAAACACCTTACGAACTACTAAGGGTAGGAAACCGTCCATTTCATATTTTAGAATCTTTGGTAGTAAATTCTTTGTACTTAATAACGAGAAGTATCACACAACTAAATTCAGTGAAAAGAGTTTTGAAGATATTTTCGTAGGATATAGTAGCCATAGTAAGACATATAGAATTTTTGACAAGAAAACCCTGGTCGTAGAAGAATCTATTAATGTTGTATTTGATGAGACAAGCTTGCTACAAAGCAGCTCTTCTAGTTTGTTTGTTGAATATATAGGTTCAAGAATAAAGGAATTGAGCTTGGATGAGCAAGTTAAAGAAAAAGGATAAGAGTTCATCACAATCACCACTCCAACCCCAATTGGAGAGGTTGATCACCATGATGAAGATGTCATTCAAGCAGATGAAGTCACTCCAGTGATAGAGGAAGCTCTAGATGCAAGGACCTTAGAGCTCAAACACTTGAAGGATCACCCAATTGATCAAATCATTAGAGACCCTCGTGATGGTGTCAGAACTCGTAGAGGTACAATTAATGAGAATTTATATTTGAGTTTTCTCTCGCAGGTTAAACTAAAGAAGTTTGAGGAAGTAAAAAAGGATGCATATTGGGTAATGACAATGGAAGAAGAACTAAATCAGTTCAAACGTTACCAAATCTGGAAGCCTGTGCCAAGACCAAAAAGAAAGAATTTGATTGGGACAAAGTGGGTCTATCGAAATAAGATGGACAAAGATGGAGCAATAATCAAGAACAAAGCCAGACTTGTTGCCCAAGGGTACAGACAAGAAGAAAGGATCGACTTCGATCAGACATATGCTTCAGTGGTAAGACTGGAGGAAATCAGGTTGTTCTCGCATATGCTGCACTCAAAGGCTTCAATGTCTACCAAATGGACGTGAAGTCAGCCTTTCTTAATGGTGACATAAATTAAGAAGTGTATATAGAACAACCTCCAGGTTTTGTTGATCCTGAACTTCCTAATTTTGTTTATGTATTATTTAAAGCGCTATATGGTTTGAAACAAGCTCCACGAGCTTGGTATTAAACGTTGTCAAACTTTCTTCTTGAGAACAAGTTCACAAGGGTAAAGATAAACAAGACATTATTTCTTAGGGAAGTAAAAGGCAAGATTTTGCTAGTGCAAATCTATGTCGATGACATCATTTTTGGTTCTACTGATTAAAACCTTTATAAGAAGTTTTCCTAACTTATGTAAGGGAAGTTTGAAATGAGCAGTATGAGAGAGATGAAGTATTTCTTTGGAATTCAGGTGAAACAATCTGAGGATGGAATTTTCATCTCTTAGACGAAGTTCACCAAAGAGTTGGTTAAGAAATTCGGAATTGATAATGCAAACTCTATGAGGACTCCAATGGGTTCAGCTATGTCTATGGACAAGGATGAGAAAGGGGAACATTTTGATGAAACCAAGTACAGAAGCATAATTGGATCATTGCTCTATCTTACTGCTAGTAGGCCAGACATCATGTTTTCAACATGTGTGTGTGCTAGATATCAGGTGAACTCTAAGATATCTCACTGTAAAGAAGATCTTGAGATACCTTAAGGGTACACCAAATCTTGGCTTATGGTACCCAAGAAGTAATGATAGCGAGCTAATTGGATTTTCAGATGTAGATTTTGCAGGTAGTAAAGATTATAGAAAGAGTACTTTCGGGACTTGCCAATTTATTGGAAGGAGACTCATCTCTTGGAGCAACAAAAAGCAAAATTGTGTCGTAATCTCGACGGCCGAGTCAGAATACATTTCTTTCTACAGCTGTTGTGCATAAGTACTCTGGATCAAGAATCAACTTGAAGACTATAACTTGAAGGTTAAGAACATCCCACTATTCTGTGACTCCTCCAGTGCAATTGCAATAGCCAACAACCCAGTCTCTCATAGCCGGACAAAGCATATAGAGCTAAGGTACCATTTCATCAGGGAGCATGTGGAGAATGGAGACATCAATCTCCAGTATGTTCCAACTGACAGGGAGGTTGCAGACATTTTTACAAAGCTACTGGACGAGACCAAGTTCTCGTTCTTCAAAACAGAACTTGGCATGCTCAACATGGAAGGATGAAAAAAAGGGCCTCACAGCAAGTTCAAGAATCAGGTTTCCCTTCAAAAATCAAGAAAATTCTATGTCTGGACTTCATTTTTTGAGAAGAATTCTATTACTCGAGTACTTAGCTAACTACTCGAGAACCACAGCTCCTTCCTGAGAAATATTACTCGAGTACTTAACTTATTCTCGAGAACTTCAAACTTACCTCTCGAAAAGGATTTTTCTACTAGAGAACAAGATCTCTTCTTATCGAGAAAATATATGCCTCATCTCGAGAAATGATATGTCTCTCGAGAAATCTTATGCCGAATTTTCCTCCAAGTTCAAATTTTTGATATTGGCACCTGGGCACCTCAACCGTCATTCTTTAGGTATTTTATTATTATTAATTCCTTAATCATCACGATTTAAGATTTATATAAATAGATTAAGTCCGAAAAAGCCAAAATCCCAAATTTCCAAACCCTTTTCTCGAGAAAACCCTTTGTATTCTCCATCTTTGTCGATTCTCTCGCGAACAACTCTGCTCCTCCTCTCGCCGACTACCAGACATTCAGTTCTTCAATCAATGGCTCCTTCATCTAAGTTAGGCATCGACAGTGAACTTATCTCAATCGGAATCGCCAAAATTTCAGATGACTTCAGAAATGTTCTAATCTTTCTCGACACCGCTGGATTATCTTTCGTTCTTCAACATCCTTGCAAAGTTCTCATATCTGATGTAGAAGAGTTTTTCCAAAATGCTAAGGTAAAGCGCAATGGAAAAATTCTGAAAACCGATGTACGGGACCACAATATCAAGATGACTTCTACCTCTATTTCTCATCTTCTGCAGCTGCTGTTGATTGATGAGGAAGACGACCTAGATAGCATGGATTATGACAGGGCTTTCAACTTTTGTGGACTCCCCGACTCAACCGTCATAGTTCGCTGACAGAATATGAATGCAGAGAGCAAACTTCTTGCCGATATTCTGGGAAAGGTCCTTCTCTGTCGTACCAGTTCTATAAGCTACATCACCTCTGAATTTTTTGATATGATGATAGCAGTGATCTGCAGAAATAAATTCCAATGGGGGATGATGATTTTTGACAAGATCAAAGAAAGTATAAAAAGCCCTAACTATGGGAGAATTTTGTCTCTGTATCTAAATCAGTTGAAGCTAGATGTTTTTACCTTAGCTAAGGGCATGGCCATTTATCACATGAAGAAGGTTTCAATCACCTCCATCCAGTAATGGGAAATCAAGCTTCAAAGGTCAGGCCAAGCCCCTCCAGCTCCAAGGGTAGTATTATATGAAGTCAGGACTCAATCTCCCCTCTCTCATCAAATAACTGACTCATCTGATCCAGTTATTGAGGGTGAGCCTGCTCCATCTGCACAAGTGACAGTGCAGTCTACTCCAGTTCTAGATCCAGCTCCAGTTCTATCTGATATTCAGGCTCAAGTCTCTACTCCACCAGATGTTGAACTTCTAGTCATAGAAGATGTCACAACTCCATCTGCTGCTGCAAAGGACCCTTCTATCCAAGAAGATGTCTCAAGTCTTGTTGATGCTGACCTGCCTGATCATGAAATTCTTACTGATGCCCAAGAAGATGATAAAGTGATATCTAAAGATGCTGACATTAACAACATGATAGATGAACTCACCTCTAAATAATCTCCATTCCCTCTGCCTGAAGAAAAATCTTCTCAACCAAAAAATCCTTCTAAACCAGAATCTTCTCAGCCCTAGTCTCCTGTTGAGGATGTGCATGAAGAAGAGATAGTTTCAATTTCTGATGATAAAGAATTATCTCTTGAAGCAGATGAACATCCTCTCCAAAGCCTACACTTCAACATTCCCACTTTCATAGGTGATGATGTTGAAGAGGTAGTTCCAACTACTAGCAGAAATCAGTCCACATCTACTGTGCTTATTGAAGAAGTAGCTCCCTGGACAGCTCTTATCCTACCTCCTCCACCTCCTCCAACTGTAGCAACTACTAAAGATACCCTTCTGGGTAAGATTGAGTTTCTGTTAGATCAGCAAAGGACATATTTTGGCGACTCTCTTAAAGTTGTCACAGACAAAATAACTTCTCTAGAGAAAGAGATGAGCAGAGGCTTTGCTGAAATACATCATAATACTGATTCCCTCAAACACCTGTTCCAGATAGGTGGGAAAGCCTTAGATCACACAATCACCAGTATTGGTCACGTCATGGACCAATTAGTCACTTTGGCAAAATAATCAAGTTCAATTGGAAAGGAATGTTGAAAGGCACAACTTCTGATGGAGCCGACTTCCCACGACATATGGCCAAGGAGCGTCCTCCCTCTGACGATGATGGTGACCTGGTAGATATGAATGGTGATGATGGCCCGCAACTACTTGAAGACGACGATGGCGCACTAACACATGACCATGAAGAGCGTCGCCACAATAGCCGTCCGGAGCGCAATCCCATTTATAATTTATTAATAATAAATATTAATAAATTATTATGGAGTAATAATATATTTTATTATTTGTTTTATTTCAAAATTATCATTGTTATTTCGTGTTTTATTTCAAAATTATCATTGTTATTTTGTGTTTAATTTCATGTATTAGTTGTTACATGGTTATGTTATAAAACCATGAGTTTAGATTTCATTTTTCATGTTGGGCAGTATGTAGCCAGTTGGAGTGTTTGTTGTAGCCTATATATAGGCATGTACCCCTTTGTTTCTCATTAGTGAATGAATGAAAAAAAACCAATTTCAAGAATTGAAATCCTCCTCCTCCTTCAAGGCAAGTTTTTGGCCCTCCTCCTTCTTCTTCCACTTTGGCCGCCGACCACCTCTCCCCCCTCTCTATCTCGGCCTCCCTCCTTCTTCCTCTCTTCTACTCCCTTGCAAACCCGAGCCCTAGCCACCACCTTCTTACCCGGCCCCTCCTCCAACCTCCAAGCCGCCACCTCCTCTCTCACAAACCCGGCCACCACCAAACTCCAACAACCCGAGCCCCTCCCTCCTCCACAAAATCTTAGCCGCCAACCACCAACACCAACAAGCCCGACCCCTTCCTCATCCCCGTCCTAAATCTGAATATCACTTTACAAATTACGCTCTTAGCCTACCATAATAGAATTATTTCATTTCCTAAATATTTCTCAATCCACCACCTTTTCTCTCTCCTGCCTTATTTGGAGATATTTGTTTCCATATTTAGAAGATTCCGCCGGGACATTCCAAAAACAGCGTGAAATGAAGAAGGCGACGAATTTCTCTCCCTCCGGCGTATCTCTGGTGGTGTCGTTAAGGAACGATTCTAGTCGAGTGAATCAGATTCATCAAATCCAGGTTGGGTAACGAAAATTTCCACCTTTATGAGTTTCTCTTCTTTAGATAATTCCTGTGGCATTGGCAAATAGCGCGCCTTGTGTAACGCTTGATTTTTCGTGGCTAAATTTCTTTAGTTATTGTCGTGTTTATTTCTTTCGTTTAAGTTCGTGAGGTGTGGCGGCCCTCGTTTGTATTTTGTTAGGAGAGAACCACCCTTGCCCGAATCTTTTGTTTTCGGTGGTTTCTCTTTTGGTACAACACGCTCGATCGAACTGTGCGGGTTCTTTTTGCTTGAGAGGACCTTGGCTTATCGCCTTGGTATTATTTTTAAGGGCTTTGCGCACCCTCCGTAATTGTTAGTGTAGTAATAATATTAATTAAACCGCTGCGACGTTAAATGCTTGAGTGTGACGTGAGAGTTATTCGAGAGTGTCGCGTTTGTTTCGTCGACCACCAAAACTCTCGAAAGAGCGGGCCTACATCAATTTGGTATCAGAGGGATGTTCTCGTCAATTTCCTAATTGGCACTCCTCCCCCTCTTATGTGGCACGTACGTACGCACTCACCCGTTTCGTTGCAGATCAATATTTAGAAAATTAGTTTTCATGAAATGCATTGAAATTCCACAATTTCAAATTTCAAATTAAAAAAAAACAAATAAATTTCAAATTTTAAATTTCAAATTTCAGATTTCAAATTTCAAATTTCAAATTTCAAATTTCAAAATTTAAAATTCAAATTTAAAATTTCAAATTTCAAAATTTCAAATTTCAAATTTCAAATTTCAAAATTTCAAATTTCAAATTTCAAAATTTAAAATTCAAATTCCAAATTTCAAATCTCAAATTTCGAATTTCAAATTTCAAAATTCAAAATTAAAATTTCAAATTTCGAAATTTCAAATTTCAAATTTCAAAATTTAAAATTCAAATTTCAAATTTCAAATTTCAAATTTTTCTCCAAATTAAAACAAAAAAAGAAAAAAAATTGTGGTCTGCCAATAGCCGACTAAATTTTATTTTCAGCAATAAAAAAATCAGAAGAAAATTAATTAATAATCTCCATATTTTTGCCAGTAAGAATATCAAAAAAAATTTTATATATTATTTTGAAATATTAGCGGGAACAAATCTATCTTTGAAAATAAATAGGACCAGGCTATTTGCTACTTTGCCTGTGCACCGGTTCCGGTTGAGTGTTCTCTCCGATTCCCTCTGAAATGGCCCATGACGTCAACGTCTCCCGAGGAAAAACTATAGGTTCTAATAGGAACGTAGGGAAATCTGTCCATTCCCCAATAACGGATGAGATTATTGCTTTAGGTACTCAACTAAAGGCTAGTCAAGTAGCACTGCCACCGCGCACCTCTAGGTGTGTTAGGATTCCTTCTCCGACATATGATGGGTTAGGTGGACCGCGAGTGTTTCTATGTTGGGTGAAAGACATGGAGCGTTATTTTGAGCAATATCATATTGTGGATCCCCACAGGATTCCCATTGCGAGATTTCAACTCTTTGGTCGAGCCTATACCTTCTAGAACAATGAGGAGAGACATTTAGGGATGCCCTTCGTCGACTCACTTGTCAGTTGGCAGATTATGAAGAATATTTTAACGGACGAGTATTATCCGCCCTACTGCCGTTCCCAGTTTTCTGATTATAGGAGAGACTATAAGTCTCACGCTAGATCCTTGCTCCGCCAAAATCTGACTATTTCGAACACATGTGCACCTACCGATGAAGGAAAAGAGAAGCTTAGGACCCTTGTCCCTAGTTCGATAGACGTGATTGCTAGGAATGCCATGAGCCCGCGGGGTGAGAGTGTTCCTATTAGCATGATTGAGCCTGAGACTGTGTTTAGGAATGTGCCCGTCACTGAGGACGAGACTATTATCACTGACGATTGTAGCGACGTTGAGGAGATTGGTTACCTTAGTGACCTGGATGAGGATTTCTCTTTTGAGGGATCATCTCCACCCCCCTTCAATGATATTTTAGTCATGGAGTGTTCTGATGACCCTGAGTCAGTAGGCATTCCGGCAGAGTCGGTAGAGTCATCCGAAGTTGAGAGCGTACCTATTACTGATTTAGGTTATGACTTGCTAGGACCCGATATTATTATGGTTGACCCAGTCTTATTAGATATTTCTACGGTATTGGAAGAGGCACCTTGGGATGGTTGTTCAATTTGGGATAATCTTAATGTGATACACCCGGGAGTTAGTTCGTTTACGTTATCAATGCCGCTTAAAGGTCAAGTTGAATTTGATACTCCCCGGGATTCGATTTGTCCATCCCCATATTCTGACTTAGACGATGTCCCTACCTCATGGTAAGAATTGGTCGATATAGTATGTGATGTTGTAGTAGATTTACCCTGCGAGGATAATTTATCTTTGGATTATGGTAACATAGAGGGCCCGATAGACTTCTCTTTAATGATAGCTCCTTCGCCTGAGGCCCAAGTTAGTTTAGAAGTTTTATCGGATATAAATTTGCCTACCTTAGAGATGATCACTGGATCTGAATTAAATAAAATATCTAATGCATTGGAAGACATGTCGGCTGATTTGGTGGATCCATTCTGTCGCAAATATTTAACTGAGGATGAGTTCATCAGGAGGATGAATCCACTATTCGAGTTTTCCTTTGATTTTAATGGCTTGTAACCGGAGGAATTTTCTTGGACGCTTAATCCATGTTTTGACGTTGAGTTTGACTTATCTCCCCCAACGGAGTCAAACATGTTGACTCTCCCTCCAGTTCACTTAACTCGTGTAGATGAACTTTTAGGGAACAAACTAGTCATTTCTAGCCCGGTACATCTAGAGAAGCTTATTATTCCCGCCTCCCCGTTCGGCGTACTTAGATGCCCGAATCTTTTGTTTTCGGTGGTTTCTCTTTTGGTACAACACGCTCGATCGAACCGTGTGGGTTCTTTTCGCTTGAGAGGACCTTGGCTTATCGCCTTGGTATTATCTTTAAGGGCTTTGTGCACCGTCCGTAATTGTTAGTGTAGTAATAATATTAATTAAACCGCTGCGACGTTAAATGCTTGAGTGTGACGTGAGAGTTATTCGAGAGTGTCGCGTTTGTTTCGTCGACCACCAAAACGTTCGAAAGAGCGGGCCTACATCAATTTGGTATCAGAGGGATGTTCTCGTCAATTTCCTAATTGGCACTCCTCCCCCTCTTATGTGGCACGTACGTACGCACTCACCCGTTTCATTGCAGATCACTATTTAGAAAATTAGTTTTCATGAAAATCATTGAAATTCCACAATTTCAAATTTCAAATTAAAAAAACTATAGAGTTGGTCGCTCCCTGAATTTCAAGTAGATCCAAATGCTGCTCCTCCTCCTCATCCCAATCCTGTCCATCAACCTTCTACCTAATACCTTCATTCTCTCCTAAACCTGAAGACTTTGAAGCTCCTCCTGCAGAATACTCACAAGTATGGTCAGAATAAAGGATTCCTCAGATTCCACCTCCAGAAATTCCAGCTCCTAAGAAAAGGAAATATGGTGACGGTGCTTCTTGTAGCCGGTCCACTCCAAATACAGAAGCTGAAAGAATAAGAGCTCAAGAATTTGCTGAAGTATGGATTCCAACGTCCAAGTCACGAATTCTTGACACTCTAAAACTTATTGTTGACTTTAATGAGAATTGAAATGAACATTACTGCTCTCGTGAATGGGACTTGTATGAGAAATCTCTTACTAAGAGGAGAATATATGACAGAGAATATGGCAAGAACAATCCCAAGGCTCCTCCCAAACCTGCCAAATACTATCATAAACCATACAGCTATCAGAAGAGGCAGCAAGAGAAGAAAGAGAGGCAGCATCAATAGCAGAGCAAGTAGAAATTGAAGATGATCAGCAGATTCCTATATGAGATTTTGTGGAATAGGATTTCTTTTCCTGGACAATGTCTATATATATATAAATCTTTAAATTTTGATGATCTATATTTTCTATTGCATAGCATTTCTTCCATTATTCTGTGTATCAGTTATTTTATTTGTTTATCTTTATGTAATTCACCATAGTTTAGAGGGTTCTGACTTCTATAAATAGGGGGAAATTATTGGGTATTACATCCACAATAACCCAGATTTGTATGAAGTCACCCTTGAACTTAGATGAATTAAGTTTGTACTTGATGCCTTGTTCAAGTTGAGTGTTTGGAGGTTATAATTGTCAAGTGTAGACCAATGTCAGTTTACAATGGGTCACCAAACAAAGGACCATACAATTTAATCCCGCATTATGTGATTCATGGTGTTGACTCATTTGTAACCTCTCTATTGGGACACACTTCATTTTCAAAGTACTAAAGTTATGGGAGAAAGACAAGTTGCTGAGTTCTTTGAAGAAAATTATTTTTCAGAATGAAAAAAATTTTCTAAGTGTTTTTCTCGAGTAAGGCTAATAGGTACTCGAGTAGAATTGAAGTCATTTCTTAAGTCGACTCAGTCAGGTATTTGAGTAGCAGAAGTTATTCTCGAGCAAGCATAGTATAGTTCTCGAGAAATCCATGCAGTACTCGAGTAAGACTCGTTTCTTTCTCGAGTTAACTCAAAATTGCGTTCAGAATTTATTTCTAAGTCCATTTCTTGAGAAGGCCAAAGATATTTCTCGAGAAGGCCTAAGACATTTCTCGAGAAGGCTGAAGTAGTTCTTGAGAACCAGATGTTCTTACTCGGGAGACAAACATTTTCTCGAGTTGGCTTCTTGTTCTCGAGTAACAGAAATTCTTTCTCGAGAAAAGTCTTTTCTTTCTCGAGAAGCCAGAATTCGTTTTCTCCATTTTCCTTAAGTAATTCTTCTCGAGAACTTCATATCTCTTCTCGAGAAATAGAAACCTCTTCTCGAGTAATATTTATCTCTCTCGAGAAATGGAGTTCAAAATTCTGAAATTTCGCTAAGTGTTAGACGAATTCGATTTCAAATGTAATTAATTCTTGATTGGTCCATGTGGATGGTAATTAATGAAATCAGACTGTTATGTTAAGCCTATAAAAGGTCTTGTCAGAATCGATAAACCCTAAGAAGTTTTCTTACAGTATTCTAAATTATTTTCGACATTCTAAATCGGGAAGCGTCGCCGACCTGTTCTTCATCGCCGATCTTCTCAATCCAGAAATTCAGACAAGAAGGATTAGATCAATCAAGTTGTTCATCTTCTGCAAATCTTCTCCTTGATCGTGGTGATCCTACGTTCTCAGATCCAAGTAATCTATGATTTCTTCCTCAACTTTTCTGACAGAGCCTTACGATTTTTCAAGAAGGAAGAAGCCAAGATTTAGCCAGATCTGTGAAGAAAATTTGTGTATTTTCATTGTGAATTCATTTTATTGTTGTAGGAGTTATTCTCCGAGATTGTAGGAGTTATTCTCCGAGTTATTGTAGGAGTGGTTTTACTCTGAGTTGTAGGAATGTTGTTCCGAGTTGTAGGATTGTTTTCCAATCTGAGATAATAGTGAAGTAGCCGTGTCTAGCGTGGTACTAGATCGGTGAGGTGGAGAGTGGATGTACCCAAGATTGGGGAACCACTATAATTCTTTATGTCATTTGTGGTTTGCTTGATTATTTTCTGCGCATCTCTCGTACAATTTTTTATTCCGTAAAAAGACGCAGAACTCACCTATTCACCCCCTCTAGGTGATTTAGGTAGACAACTAGACATTATCACATATATATAATACGGGAAAAAGGGGGCAACCGCACGACTGCACTCGCCAAAATCAAGCCGAATCGCCGCAAAGTCCCTCCCGACTCTTCGGCTTCCGCGACAGTTGCTCGTCATCTTCGTCCTGTGAATTTTATCTCGTTCATCATCATCTAGTTTGGTGATAGAAATCCAAGGATTCTACAAACTTCCAGCAAGACCTAAATCGTTTTCTCGCAATTATTCCTCCGACGGCTTGAAATCCCGATAGCTTGCTCTAACCGATCCAACAGTGGTTTCTCGCCGTTCTGACAGTGATAGTACAGTGATAGTAATTTCTTCAACCAACAGTAGTCCGGCAAGCTCTCCTTCGTTCTTTGAATCTCCATGGCCCCTCAAAGCACCAATGGTTTGATGGGAGGTGGAGAATTAGTCCGAACAGGGTTTGCCTCTGCCTCTGATGAATTCCATAATATGATCCTAATGTTGTAGACTGCAGGACTTTCCTTTGTCCTAGAACACCCTTACAAGGTTCTGGACAAGGAAGTTCTTGAATTCTTACAGCATGCCAAGCTGCGATGTGAGGACACCATCATCAAAAGTAGAGTTATGCAGACTAAAGTCAGAGTTAAAGCTTCACTCCTCACTAGGTACTTGCAGCTTCCTATTTGTGAAGAGGTTGATTACCACGACGAGGATGATTTTTCTAGAGCTCTATTTTTCTGTGGACTGCCCCGAGGCACAAAGATTGTAAAGCGTAAAGGAATGAACGAGGAAGGAAAGCTTCTATCAGACATTATTGGTAAAGTGTTGTTGTGCAAAACCGGTTCCCATGACTACCTTTCTACTTAGATGTTCAAAATTCTTGTGGTGATCATCTGCTGGAAGAGAATGGACTATGGTGCTGTGCTATTTGATAAAATCAAATATAATCTCCGCACTCCCAACTTTGGGAGGATTATCAGCTTGTACCTGAATCAACTGGACGGTTACAAGTTTGATATGACCAAAGGTGTGCATATCCATCACTTGAATAAAATTGACTCATCCATATTTTCCAGGTGGGATGGAAGAATCTTGAGGCCAGGGGGAGCCCAAGTGTTACCTGTGGAGGAGGTAGAACAAATTCCTGAGGATAGGATTCTGACTCCAACTCCCAGGGAAACTCCTGAGAGATTGAGTGCAGGAGCAGAGGGGGAGCTAGTTGAGATAGGTGCAGAGATAGAGGATCTGATGACCGAGCTTTCTAGGATGGCTCAGACTGTTGTTGAAGAGTTAGTGCATGAGGAGGTCGAGGCTGATATTACTGCTGAGGAGGATTTGCATGTGGATGACTATGAGATAGATACCGGTAAGGTACTTATGATTGATGATGAGACCAAAGCTACTAATAATGTAAATGATGGTTCTGAGCTAGTGTCAGTAGAAAACCTGATTGTCCCTCTCCTAGAAATTGTTCCTGCTTCATCTTTTGAGGGTGAGGTGACTAGGCCCTCAATATCAGTTTCTACTGAGGTTGCTAGGCTCATGTGATGAAAGTCTTTGTTTTCAAGGTCAGCTAAACACCTAGAGGGGGGATGAATAGGTTATAGTCTTTCTTTAAGTCTTTTAGACCTTCCCTGATTATGATGTACTTAGTGATTAGGTTATTTTAGCTTTCAAGATTAATCACATACTACACAGTTGTTTTATAGTGGTTCCCCAAATTATGGGTATGTCCACTGTCCCTCTCCGTCTTTCTAACAGTGTGTTAGCCAAGGCTCTTCCCCAAAAATTGGTTCCTTAAAAGCTTACAACTCGATTACGTAGGACCACACTGTCTCCTCCAAGACCAACAGCTCAGGAACAAGGCCCAACAACTCAATGATTAAACAATCACCTATCTCAGGCAAACGACCCTACAACTCAGGCTAGGAGGACAACCCTACACTCAGATACAAAATGGATCCTACACTCAGATTAACAAATGATCCTACTTCAGCCTTTATAACACAGGCTTATAAATCAAATTATCAGAGGAATCCTACAGACAAATCCAATACTAAATCCTACATAAAATAGAAATGTTGTGAAATAGTTAGACACCAGAGAACTTTCTCTGTGTCTATCTTCCCGGGCTGAGCAGATTTCAGCCCTATCTTCTTCATAGCAACAAGTTGAAAAGATCTTCAGTATTGGGCTGCTTGTGCTGGAAGTAACTCAGAATCAAGATTTTGATTTGTTGTTGAAGAGAATGAATCTGAAATTTTTGTATCTTCTTCAAACAGCTACTAGGACTAGCAGACTCTGAAGGCTCTGCTTCTCTTCTCAATCAGAAATCGATTCTGAACTTGTTATTGCTGATAAGAATCACAATAGCTAACTGTTTTTGCTTTCAGGTCAACTGAACAGAACTTGTGCTTCAGGATCGATGTTAAAGGCGAGGAAGAAAACAAAGTTCCGCCGCTATGCGTAATCAGAAACCCTAATTGCTACTTCCTTTTAGCCAAACTTTCCCTTTTATATACAGCTGATCAACGGCTCTTTATACTGTGGGCCCACCCTTAAGGAACGGGTTATCACCTTCCTTTTGCAGAAAATGACAACAGCTGGCCGCCGGTGCCATTAAAGGCATACTGCATCTTTCTCGCAAAGAATTTGAAATGCGTTGACTTTGTTGACCTTTGCTGACATCAGCCATTCTGGACTTAGAAATTTTCTCAGAATCAACTCAGGCATTGAGTGGCGTTGAGTGAAAGGCCTTCACTCAACGATTCTGGACTTAGTCACCCAGTTGCTTCCTTAGGCGTCGAGTGGCGTTGAGTGAATGGACTTGACTCAACTCTTTTATACTTGGCTTATCATTTTGCCCTTTCTGCAACTTAGGCATTGAGAGCATTAAGTGAATGGGCTTTACTCAATGCTTTTTGCCTTAGTCACTGCTCTAAGTTCTGCCTTCTGCTGAGGCGTTGAGTGTACTGGCTTCACTCAACGCTTCTATACTTAAAACAATTTTGCTCTGCATGAAGGCGTTGAGTGTGTTGAATTCACTCAACGCTATCTTCCATCTGCCTCAACATTTGACTAGGCGTTGAGTGAACTGGCTTCACTCAATGCTTTTAGACTTAATCAAGTTCCGATTTCTTCTTAGGCTTTGAGTGCAGCATCATGACTCAACTCTTTCTTCCTATGGCGTTGAGTGAAAGGGCTTCACTCAATGCTTTTATACTTAGACAAAATTTTCTTGTCATTCTACCAAGGCTTTGATAAAATCAGCATGGCGTTGAGTGAAATGGCTTCACTCAACGCTTTTGGACTTAGAAACTTATCCTTTGACAGAATCTCTCTTGCTTTGACTGAGGTAGCTTTACTCAATGAATTTGATGTCTGGCATTGAGTGAGTTGACATCACTCAATGCCTGGGGACCTGACCACTTTTCTATCTTCCATTGATGAGGCTTTGACAGATCCTGTTATATTCAGCTCCTTTTGTGCTATGGCGTTGAGTGAACTGTCTTCACTCAATGCCTGTGGACTTAGGCACTTTTCTGTTTATACAGCCCATAACTTTGTGTCCACCTATCCAATCAATGTGAGAAGGACTAACCTGCATCCATGAACTTACACACACATTAAAATACAACTATATGTATGTCATTGAATTGTTTGACTTCTTACAAATTTGGGACATTTGGATCAATGGACCCAACAATCTCCCCCTATTTGAAGAAGTCAAAACCCTTGATCAAATTCTAAGTTAGTGACATACACAATATATACAGCAATAAACTGTACTATTATAATAAAGCAAATCTAGGAAGATTAACACATTTCCTTCCTGTATGGTGAGCATCACCTACTCCCCCTATATTGATGTAAGACTTGATCATCTCCTTTTAGCTTTGAAACCACTTGATCACTTAATCAGCCTCTGATGCCACTTGTTGCCTCTTGATGAATTCGTTCTTTCCCCCTTTTTGACTGCTTCAGATAGTCAGGGAGATGCTTGAATGCTCTTATGTTCTCTCCTAGTTGATTGCAGATGACCAGCTAGAGCAGCTGCTATCTCCCTCTCTTTATGAAGCAGGAACTACCCCTACAGTTACTTGACTTGCTCCCCCTCAACAGGAGCATCTTTTGTCACCATCTTTTGATAGAAACTATGGTCTCCACAATCTTCATATCACTTGAAGTCTTCAAAACCTACAAGAAGAACAAATCCGGTAATAGAAATACTATAGGGAGTGATTGAAGCTACACAAGGTTCAACATGCCCAAGTAAAACTTGATGGTGTTGAACTTTGCTTCATCTAGTGGCTTAGTAAAGATGTCAGCCACTTGCTTGTCTGTGGGGACAAACTCAAGGCTAAAATCTTCCGTTTCCACATGCTCCCTAATAAAGTGATACCTATTTTCTATGTGCTTAGTCCTGCTGTGTGAGACAAGATTCCTAGCAATTGAAATAGCACTAATAGAGTCACAAAATAGAGGAGTTCTACTTATCTAGAGGTTGTAATCCTGGAGATGATGTTGGAGCTATAGTAACTGAAGCACAGCAGCTACCTGCTGATATGTACTCTGACTCTGCAGTTGATATTGCCACACCAGTTTGCTTCTTACTGCTCCAAGATACTTGTCTCCCACCTAAGAATCTACAGGATCTTGAAGTGCTTTTCCTGTCCTCTTTATAGTCTGCAAAATTTGCATTTGAATAGCTTGTTAGTTCAAAATCCCTATTTCTAGGGTACTATAGGCCAAGATCTGGTGTGCCCTTAAGATATCTCAAGATCCCATTTGCAGTAGTGTAGTGAGATTCTTTAGGGCAGACCTGATACCTAGCACAGACACATGTGGCATACATGATGTCAGGCCTACTAGTAGTGAGGTATAGAAGGGAGCCAATTATCCCTCTATACAAAGTTTCATCAACAGGTTTCCCTGCTTCATCTTTGTCTATAGGCATACTTGACCCCATGGGAGTTTTCATGGAGGAGGCATTCTCCATACTGTATTTTTTAATCAACTCCCTGGTGAACTTGGACTGGGATATAGACAAGCCATCATAAGTCTGTCTAACTTGGAGTCCTAAGAAGAACTTGAGCTCACCCATATCATCTCAAACTTTCCTTGTATAAGTTTAACAAACTTCCTGCAAAGGTTATCATTAGTAGATCCAAAGATAATATCATCAACATATATCTGGACTAGGATGATCTTGCCCTTAGATTCCCTTCGGAATAGGGTCTTGTCTATCTTCCCGCTTGATAATTTGTTCTCAATGAGGAAGCTAGACAAGGTCTCATACCCTTCTCTAGGGGCTTGTTTTAACCCATATAGAGCTTTCCTAAGTCTATAAGCAAAATTAGGTGAGTTAGAATCAACAAAGCTTGGAGGATGTTCAACATAGAGCTCTTCTTTTAAGTCCCCATTCAGGAAGGCTGACTTCACATCCATCTGGTAGACTTTGAATCCTTGGTAGGCAATAAATGTAAGGAAGAGTCTTGTAGCTTCCAATCTGGCTACTGGGGCAAATGTTTGATCAAAATCAATCTCTTCTTCTTGCATGTATCCTTTAGCCACCAGTCTAACCTTGTTCTTCACTATAATGCCATTTTTATCAAGTTTATTACAGTAGATCCACTTGACTCCAATGACATTATGTCCTTTTGGTTTGGGAACCAGCTTACAGACCTTACATCGCTTGAACTGGTTTAGTTCCTCTTTCATTGCTCCAATCAAGAATTGGTTTATGTTGGCCTCTTCAAATTTCTTGGGCTCTACTTGTGACAGAAAACTTGAGTATAGTGCAGTGTTGAAACTCTTGCTTCTAGTTTGGACTCCTTAGCTTGCCTCACCAATGATATGGTGTAGTGGATGGTCCCTTAGATACCTGATAGTTGGAGGTAATCTAACTTCAGCTTGTTGTTCTTCATTGTCTTCAGATAGCAGATCTTCATTCACAACTTGTGAGTCTGGTTCTTTATCTGGACAACACTCATCTTTATCCATATCTTGGACTACTGGATCATCTTTCTTGATATCAAGCTTGTCCATCAACCTATTCTGTAGCTGCAGTACTAGTAAAAGAGCTAGACAGCTCACTGTTAATCATATTTGATTCATCAAACACCACATGAACTGATTCTTCTATAACTTGACCTGTCAAGTTGTAGATTCTATATGCCTTGTTGTGGTTGTTGTACCCAACAAAGATCCCTTCATAGGACTTGGCAGCAAACTTGGTCATATAGGAATTTCTATTATTCAGCACATAGCACTTGCTACCAAAAATCCTGAAGTAGGATGAGTTTGGTTTTCTACCTTTCAAGATCTCATAGGGAGTCTTCTTGTAGCTTTTGGTGATAAAAGCCTTGTTAAATACATGACATGTATTTACTGCCTCAGCCTAGAAATATTCTAGGACAGGTGTGTCATTCAGTAAGGTCTTTCCAGCTTCTATGAGAGTCCTATTTTTCCTCTCAATAATTTCATTTTGCTGGGGTGTTTTTGGAGAGGAGAATTCTTGGTGAATTCCTTGCTCTTTATAGAAATTTGTCATTCTTGCAGACTGAAATTCAGTTCCATTGTCACTCCTAATTTTGACCACAGAATTGTCTAGTTCATTCTGTATCTTCTTGACAAAGGTCTTGAAGACATCAAGGGTTTCATCCTTTCTCTTAAGAAAGAACACTCATGCAAACCTAGAATAGTCATCAACCACCACAAGGGTGTAGACTTTCCTACTAAGACTATGAACTGGCATAGGACCAAATAGGTCCATATGCAGGAGGTACAAGCACCTCACCGAGTCTTTGGTCTCAATGCTCTTGAAAGAGGTCTTGGTCTGTTTGCCCTTTTGGCATGCAGAGTAGATACCCTCTTTAGTGCATTTCATATTGGGACCATTTCTAACTAGCTCTTCACTAAAGAGCTTCCCAATGGTCTTGTAGTTCAAATAAGCTTATCTCTTGTGCCTTTATATATAGTATGAGATTTTTTTCATTTGCCATTAGGCATATTGGAGAGTCATTATCTAAGCATAGGAAATTTAAGCAATAAACATTTCCACTCCTTGTTCTTGTTAAGATGACCTCTTTGTCACTTAACCTCTTAATGTGGCACTCATCCTTGTGGAAAACTATGTTATAGACAAGATCACAGAGTTGGCTGATGCTTATCAGGTTGTGTTGCAACCCTTCAACATAGGCTAATTTTGTGATAGTGACTATATTATTCGAGATCTTACAATAACCTCTTATCACTCCCCTATCTGATCCATCAAAGATGACTTTGGGTCCATTCTTTACTGGAGAGTAAGCCTTCAGCAAGCTCCTTGTTCCAGTCATGTGCCTGGAACATCCACTGTCCAACTACCATATAGGGGTATGGTCAATTTGACTAACCTACAAGACATAAATCAGTTAACCTTAGGACCCTAATTCTTATTGGATTCTAGGTGCAAGTTAGTCTGATAAAGAACCTGCCTACCTGCAGTTCTTCTGACAAGTAAGCTCTCTCTTGCTCTTAGCACACTTGGATTGTGCAAGCAATCAATAACATAGTGGCCAACCTTGCCATAGTACCAGCACTCATGGATATTGTACCTTCTTTTTAGAGCTAGTCATGTAGCTATGCTGACAGCAGCATGCAATCCAAGAGATACAGTAGTAGTCTTATTCTTGTATCTTCCATCCACTGTATGACTTGGGGTGTGTTTGATAGTAGAAGCACTTAGAATATCTTGAGCCCTACCAATAGTAGTCTTCTTTCCATAAGACATACTCTTGATGGCCTTAGATATGCCCAAGTCTAGCTGTCTGACAGACTCGCCCCTGGTTCTATTTTGGGTAAGGAGATCCTGAGAACAAGTAGCCATCTTGTCCTTGAGTGTAGGGGCTAGTGCACCAAACACAAATGGTCCATGATGGGCACTTTGGATTTTCTCATGGAGGGACTTGAAGGCACTTATACCCCTGCTATATCTTCCACCATAGTGGTGAACATCTTTGTTCCCATTGGTGGATCTACCATTCATCCAGTGACCATAGATGCTTTCTTGGCCATACCTATTTGAAGGTAGCAGCACTCTCTTGAATGAAACAGGAGGCTTTGATGTTAGTGGCTTTACTAGTGCTTTGCCCTTTCCTTTGGGATTGGTAACTATTGTAGGTCCCTTGAATCTCAACCCCTTATTGCCCTTTTGGGAGGAGAAAGAATCTATCAAGGGCAGTACTAAACTGGGCTTGGAGTAGCCAGCCACTATCCTTTTCTCCCTCTCGAGCAATACTTCCAGGTCCCTTATTCGATTTTTCTGGTACTTTATGGTGCCTAACTGGATGAAGGAAATAGTTTCTAATTCACTAATTTCCCTCATTTTTAGATCCAGTAGGGAAGCTGGGTCTGCATATTGGGAAGTAGTAAGCTGAAGTGAAGAAATCTCCTTAGCCTGCTTCTTAGCCAGCAACTTGCTTTTCCTAAAGGCATTCAACAAGACACCATACTTGTCAATAATATAATTGACATCTTCTTCTGATTCAGACCAATATTCATCACAGGAAGGAGATACCTCTGACTCAGGAGTGGTTTCATAACCAGTTTCAGTGGAGTGATTTGACTGAGAATGTACCTTGACTGGATCAGGCTGATCCTTGCTATATTCCCCATTTGTCATGGTCATTAGTCCATAATAGCAACTGTCTTATTCTTTATCTTCATCCACCTCTAAATCACTATCTGGCTGTGATGGAGGGGCCCTAATTTCGATCTTTTTGGCAGGATAATCTTTATAAGTTTCTTTTGTAGCAGAGAACAACCCTATGTAGGCTTCCTCTTCTTCATCTTCTAACTCTGAAGAGGAAGAGTCAGTCCAGCTTTTCTGCTTTTTAGCCATAAAGAACTTTTCCTTCTTGCCCTTATGGTAATGGTAGTGCTTCTTCTCACCATACTCTCTTCTCTTCACTAGGAAGTTGGCTACCACATGCCCTGACTTGCTGCAGCAATAATAGATAATATTAGTAGAAATCTATTTACTAGGTTTAGAACCATACATTTCCTCCTTGGAGGATTTCTTCCTGTGATGTGAGGATGAGGAAGGTCTGCTCTTCCAATGCTTCTTCCTCATCAACTTCTAGAACTACCTGGAGAAGGCAACAAAGTCCTCATCAGACATGTGGTAGTCTGATATGCTTGTCTCTGACCTTTCTGAGTCAAACTCAATATCCCTCCTTGGTGGAGATGGAGTCTTCCTTCTGCTCCTCCTTGAGGCTTCAACTTTGAAGGCCATAGACTTTTCTTTGTCCTATGACTTGTTGTTTTTCTCCTCCTCCTTCCTGACCGTCAAGTGCATTTTATAGGATAGTAGTTTCCCAAATAGTGTTGTTAGTAGAGTGTCAGCAAGCTTTGTCACCTATCTGATGACATAGATTTTAGTATCCCAGTCTCTAGTTAGAGACCTGAGAAACTTTTCATTCAGCTCATAAGTGCTGAAAACCCTCCCATAGATCCTCAGCTCATTGACTATCTTGAAGAATCTCTCATAACACTCTGCTATGCTGTCTGTCTTGCTTTGCCTGAATGCCTCATACTCTTAGTTGAGCATGAACTTTCTGTCATCTCTAACTTCCTCTGTGCCCTCCATATAGACCACTTAAGTGTCCCACATCTCCTTGGAGGTCTTGTAGTGTACCAGATTCTGGAAGGTGGAGTCATCTATGACACTAACAATAATATTTTGTGCCATCTTATCCATGGTGGCAAGGGTGACTTCATCTTTTATCATTTCAGAATAGGTCTTGGGTGTCTGGATATTTGCATCCAAAATTGAGACTTTCATAGGGATGAAAGGTCCCTCTGTGACAGTAATGAAGATCCTAGGGTCAACTACTTCCATGAAAAGCCTGACCCTCTCCTTCTAGATGCCAAACCCTTCCTCCCCGCAGATTGGAAGCTTCATGGCACCCATCTCCTTATAGTTCACTCCTGAACCCATAAGTATAGACTTGTAGCTAACCTTGGAGATCTACTCAGACTATTAAGCCTTCTTTGAGTAACCTCCCTCTAATACCACTTGAAAGTCTTTGTTTTCAAGGTAAGCTAAACACCTGGAGGGGGGAATAGGTTTTTGTCTTTCTTTAAGTCTTTTAGACCTTCCCCGATTGTGCTCTACTTAGTGATTAGGTTATTTTAGATTTCAAGAATAATCACAGACGACACAGTTGTTTTATAGTAATTTCGTAGACTATGGGTACGTCCACAGTCCCTCTCCGCCTTTCTAACAGTGTGTTAGACAAGGCTCTTCCCCAAAACTCAGCTCCTTAGGAGCTTACAACTAGATGCCGTGGGACCACTCAGTCTCCTCCAAGACCTACAGCTCAGGAACAAGGCCCAACAACTTAGTGATTAAACAATCACCTACCTCAGGCCAACAACCCTACAACTCAGGCTGGTAGGATAGCCCTACACTCATATCCAAAATGGATCCTACACTCAGATCAATAAATGATCCTGCCTCAGCCTTTATAATACAGGCTTACAACTCAGATTCTCAGATGAATCATACACTCAGATCCAAGACTGAATCCTATAGAAAATAGAAATGTTGTGAAATAGTTAGACACCAAAGAACTTTCTCTGTGTCTATTTTCCTGGGCTGAGTAGATTTCAGCCTTATCTTCTACACATCAACAAGTGGAAAAGATCTTTAGTATTGGGCTGCTTGTGCTGGAAGTAACTCAGACTCAAGATTCTGGTCTGTTGTTGAAGAGAATGAATCTAAAATTTTTGTATCTTCTTCAAACAGCTACCAAGACTAGCAGACTCTGAAGGCTCTGCTTCTCTTCTCAATCAAAAATTGATTCTGAACTTGCTGTCACTGATGAGAATCGCAACAGCTAACTGTTTTTGCTTTTAGGTCAACTGAATAGAACTTGTGCTTCAGGCTCGATATTAAAGGTGAGGAAGAAGATGAAGTTCCACCGCTATGTATAATCAGAAACCCTAATTGCTACTTCCTTTTAACCAAACTTTTCCCTTTTATAGACAGGTGATCAACGACTATTTGTACTATCGGCCCACCCTTAAGGAACGATTTACCACCTTCCTTGTAGAAAATGACAACAATTGTCTGTTGGCGCCATTAAAGGCATACTGCATCTTTCCCACAAAGAATTTGAAATGCGTTGACTTTGTTGACCTTTGCTGATGTCAACCATTCTGGACTTTGAAAATTTCTCAGAATCAACTCAGGCATTGAGTGGCATTGAGTGAAAGGCCTTCACTCAACGATTCTGGACTTAGTCACATAGTTGCTTCCTTAGGCATTGAGTGAATGGTGTTCACTCAATGCTTTTATACTTGTCTTATCATTTGCAACTTAAGCGTAGAGAGCGTTGAGTGAATGGGATTTACTCAACGCTTTTTTCCTTAGTCGCTGCTTTAAGTTCTGCCTTCTGCTGAGGCATTGAGTGTACTAGCTTCACTCAATGCTTATTTATTTGGAACAATTCTATTCTGCATGAAGATGTTGAGTGTGTTGACTTCACTCAAAGATATCTTCCTTTTTCCTCAACATTTGACTGGGCGTTGAGTGAACTAGCTTCACTCAACACTTTTAGACTTAGTTAAGTTCTGGTTTCTTCTAAGGCTTTGAATGCAGTAGCATGACTCAACTGTTCCTTCATTTGGCATTGAGTGAACTGACTTCACTCAACGCTTTTGTACTTAGATTTTTTTTTGTCATTCTACCAAGGATTTGAAAGAATCAGCATGGCGTTGAGTGAACTGGCTTCACTCAATGCTTTTGAACTTAGAAACTTTTTCTTTGATAGAATCTCTCTGGCTTTGACTGAGGTAGCTTTACTCAATGAATTTACTGCCTAGCATTGAGTGAGTTGATGACACTCAATTCCTAGGGACTTGGCCACTTTTCTGTCTTCTATTGATGAGGCTTTGATGGATCCTGCTGTATTCAGCTCCTTTTGTGTTATGGAGTTGAGTGAACTGTCTTCACTCAATGTCTGTGGACTTAGACACTTTTCTGTCTATCCACCCACAACTTTGTGTCCACTTATCCAATCAATGTGAGAAGGAATAACCTGCATACATGAACTTACACACACATAAAATACAACTATGTGTATGTCATTGACTTGTTTGACTTCTTACAAATTTGGGACATTGCGATCAATGGACCCAATATGCGCAACCTTAAGAAAAGGATAGGCAAGATGCCAGATGCACCTCCTGCTACTTTAGAGGAGGTTGTGGTTCTTTCAGATGAGGAGGGAGATGTATAGGAGCAGACTTCTATTTTGACTGCTGCTGAAGATTGTGCTACAACTTCCAAAGCCTATTTATCTCCGATAGATGAGTCGTCTAGTAAGGATCTATTTAGCACTCCTATTCCTGATATCCCAAGTTCTAGTGCTGATAATTAAATCCTGTAGATCATAGAATCAATGTTCTCCAAGCAGAAAGCTTATTTTGACTCCTCCATGCAGAGAGTGCTGAAAATGGTCAAAGAAATCAAAAAAGATCTTAACAACGACCTAGTAGAGGTTAAGGTCAGATTTGATAAGCTATATGCCAAGATAGACTCATTGTTTACTCAAGGCAAAAAGGGGGTTAATTTTGTCATGAAAGGATTAAAGAGCAATCTGAATGTTCTGTGCAATGTTGATACAAATGCCAAAATAATGATTGAAGCTCATAATCAATCAATTGCACATTAGAAACTAGCATGGAAGCTTATGTAAATACTTTGGCTGAAGAAGTCAGAAAGGGAGAGGAGACCAATGGCAGCTAAGGTGGTAGCAAAGGTAAATGGGCATGAGGAAGCCATGCTAGCAAACTTTCAAGGAGTAAATAATTACAGCTATGACAACTTCTCATGGCTTCATAAGGAGATCTTTGGTAGGCCAAGTCGGGAGGCTCAAGTACCTGTTGTGCCTGCTCATGATGAGGTTCATCCTGCTGAGGATTACTCTCAATATTGGGCAGACACGCAGGCTGCTGCTGCTACTACTGAGGCTCCAGAATTTCAACTTGTTGAAGACATTCCTGCTGCTCTAGTTCATAAGAGAAAAATATATAAGAAAGGCCCGTTGGCAGTCAAGTTAGAGCCCAATAAAGAGATGGAGAAGGTGTGGAGTCCTACTTCCAGAGGGATTATCTTGGACACCTTCTCCTTAGTCGATCTTGGTGGTGAAAACACGAACTCTACTAAGACCAAGAAGAAGTGGAACAAGTATAAGTTGTCTTGCACAAAGAGAAGGATACATTTCAGAAATAACCAGAATGCTGATCCTATGCCTCCAGTCCCTCCAAAGTACTTTCCAAAGCCAAGGACATATTTTGACAGGCAGAGATTGAAGAGGCAGAGCAAGCAGACTTGATAGTCATATGTGTTTTATTTTGAGTGTTGTAGGTTCCCCCCCCCCCCAATAATGAACACTATTGATATATATACATATGATTTTTTTGTTTATATCTTGACTTGGAATGCGTTTTATATTTAATCTTAATTATCTTTTAAGTTTTAATGTTTTATTATTTGTTATGTGCAATTCACCTTAGCTTATAGGGTTCTTACTTCTTCAAATATGGGGAGATTGTTGGGTATTGTATCCACAATAACCCAGATTTGAAGAATGGTCCAGTTAAACTAAGATGAATTGTGACTGTATTTGATGCTGCTATTTTAGTTATGTACTTGCAAATTTATATTGCAAAGTACACATCAATATCAAGTTACAGTGGGTCAGTAAACACAGGACTATACAGTATAATCCTTTATTGTGTAGGCCAAAGTGTTGACTCACATGTAATCTCTCTATTGGGGTGGACTTCTATCCCAAGTATAGGAGAAGGATCAAGGAAGGACAAAGGCTTGGAATCTGAAGGACAGGAATTTACCTAAGTAAAATTCGTCGAGTATGGTTAGGAATACTCATCGAATTCGACGAGTATACTCGTTGATACTCGTAGAATTCGCCGTGTATCCCTTCCAACACTCGTCAAATTCATCATTTGTACTTAGGGCAAAATCTCTGAGAATTGGAAAATCCACCAAGTAAAATTCGTCGAGTATCATCGTGTATACTCGTCAAATGTATCTAACGATACTCGCCGAATTCGTCGAATATACTAGACAATACACGCTTAATTTGTCGAGTCCATTCGATGTTACTTCTTTGGATTTTTCTAAGTCTCACTCGTCGTATATCACTTATCCAGGCATCGAGTGAGTCGAGTGAGCTAGCCGATACTCGACGAATTCGTCGAGTATACTAACTGATACTCGTCGAATTCATCGAGTATGGTCTCCGTCTTGGCGTTGAGTGTGTTGTTCGGTCTGAGTTGATTTTTTAAGTCTCATTCGTCATATATCAAGAACCATTCGATGAGTATACTAGTGATACTTGGCGATACTCAACGAATTTGACTTAGGTCATTTTCCGACTTTTTCAAAAATCTGGTTCGGGTTCGGTCGGCCATGCATAGTGCTTTCTAGGTTTCATTTTTGGAAAGTTTCTTGATACCGTTGGCAAGGAGATCTCTAGAAATACCTAGGGGATATTTCAATTCCATCTAATGGTGTTATTGCTCTCAATTCGAAATCGCAAAACATTCCAAATCATAAATCCGTCGGCTCGGCTCCCGTACGCATCACGACATTCTGATCGGCCACTGACGATCTGCTGTGCACAATTCATCTTCTTTGACATATGTGACTGAATTTCTACTCTCTCTACAGATCCATACTCCTCCAGATTTAGTCGATCGAATATTCAAGTCAAGATTCAAGATCTTTCAAGTTTTCATATTCCATGTTTTCCAACCGATTTCAAGATCTACAATTCTCGAAGAACGACGGATTGAAGATTTCAAATCTTGTCTAAGTTGGGTGTAATATTATTGAGTAATATTCATTTACTTTTGTTGGAGTATTTTGTCCAAGTGGTAGATCTGTTTGTGGATCGAGTGGTAGATCCGTTTGTGGATCGAGTGATAGATCCGTTTGTGGATCGAGTCGTAGATCCGGTTGTGGATCGAGTGATAAGAGCGTCATCTTCGAGTTGTAGGAGTTGCGGCTCCGATGGGTAAGATTTGTGGAAATATGAGTTTGGTGAGGTAGTCGAATCTAGCCCATCATGGTAGATTAGCGAGGCGGGAAAGTGGACATACCTTACTCGGGGAACCACTATAAATCTCGGTGTTTTTGTGTTTAATTTTTAAGTAATTTTTATTCCATGAAAAGACACAAACATCGCCTATTCACACCCCTCTAGGTGATTTAGGAAGACATTAGACACTTTCAGGCATGCAGTTTGCACGTGCAGGATGCGCAGATGCAGGATGCGAGCGCAGGTAGGCAGTACGGGCCACACCGCTGGCCTCGCAGGCCTATCCATAGGTCGGATGCGCCTGTGCAGCCCAACCATATGTGTGTGCGGGTTCAACCTCCCTCTTGGGTGCTCTAGGGATTGCGGTTTTGTTGCGCATAATCATTCTGGCCGAGATTGCTGGTCTGACTCGAAACTTTTAGGAGGGTCCCCATCAAATGCCCCCAAATTTTCACGAGTCATGATCCGCTAAGCAATGAGCGCGGAAATTTTCTGCTTCCTCCAAGGCACTCCGATCGTTGGGAAATTATCAGCCATTTTTTTCGAGATACGGGTCAAAGATTGATGCTTATTTGCCTCCAGTTTAAGACAGGAAAATCTGGCAAGAACTATCTAGCAAATTTGGTGGCCTTCCTTTATGAGACTTCCCTTTAAAGCTTATAAATTAGAGGGGGTCATTCTGCTCTTTCCTCACACTGTTGTAGATATTTTGGAGTTTGGGGAGCTTCTATGGTCATCATTCCTCCCTCGAAGAAGGTCAGTATTTTCTTGATTGTGTAACTAGGCGAGCGGGAGAGGGCATTGATGGTAGTTCTACACCGAAGAGTGCTGGTACGGAGGATACAGATGAGGCGGCAAACTCGAGGGGGAGCGTAATGGCATGGGGACAGGGGAGCCTGCACGTGTGGTAGGTTGTGCGGGCATGAGGTAGCCCACACACAGGTGCGGCTACACATGCGTGTGGGGCTGCCCAAGTGAGGGTGCGGCCACACGCGTAGGGTCGGGGCTGTTTGCAAGTGGGGGAGTCCATTCAGGCGTGCGCGGGCACGCGACCATTAGCATGCGTGCGGTGCTTCCTGTTCGTGGGTGCAGCTGTGCTGGCGGAGCGGTCCACGCGACAGCATGTGTGCGCGAGCACGTGTGCGCGAGCACGCTTGCACGAGCATGTGTGCGTGTGGGGATGCCCAAGTGCGTATGCAGGACTACCAGTACGCGGGTGCGATCGGGCGTGCAGGATCGTCTGTGCTCGTACTAGGGGCTATTCTTCTAGTTGCGCCATCCTCCATGCGCATTTATCCTTTTTCTTTGGCTTGTTTTGGTGTTAACGTCCTTTTCTTTTACATGTATCAAAAGGTGGTGTTCCATAGAGACCGATGCGCCTTCTATCATCTTTGAACTCTGCCCGTGTGGGCAATTGGAGGAAGTGCTTCAGGATTTTGGAGGATGATAAGATCATAATACTGTCCCCATTGGAGCGCGTTCAACTCCCTCATGCAGGCCACTTTGTAATTACGAAGGGGTGCTTGAATGTGGGTTTAAAAATCCCTCCCGTTGAGGAGGCGATTGTCATACTCTGTTTCTACGATGTTCTGTTGACGCAGTTTTCTCCTGTGGTGTTGACAAGGATCATTGGGATGCTTTGCTTCTTTCGGGAGCACAACTCTCGGATGTCAGGCCACCTCTTTTGCGAATGGTGCGAGGTATTCCCCAGCCCGGAAGTTCGGGTCAAAGTCCGAAGCAACAAGAGGTGGCTGTCATTCGAGGACAATACCGACTATCGTCATAGATGGACATTGTATGGGTTTGTCAAGAACTAGTGGGAGCTTCCTTAGGCTTGGCGGAATACTCCTGATAGCTATATTCATCTTACGGGGAAGGAGCATGACTTTGTTCAGATGCTGGGCTTTGAGGATCTGCATGAGGTTGGGGTTGTTCTTTATATGAACAGCGTCTTTATTGTCGAAAAGTGGCTAGTTCTTGTGTATCATTTAACAGTTGCGGGGTGGAGCTGTGTCGTGCCACTAGAGAAAGGCAAAAAGAGGAAGATGAACTTTACGTAGCGTCAAGGAGAGGCAGTTCGTCCTCTGCTTCCCCTAAGGCCATTATTGACATTGCTAACGACTGTCTAGATTATCAGGTCGCTAATCTGCCACCCGTAGAGACTGAGGATGCCTCAGATATTCCCGTGACCATGTCAGCTTCTCGAGCGGTCCCTGATCCACCATTGGAGACGGGGATGTGGAAGGAGAGGGAATGCTTTGCTTAACAGATGCTTCTTTAGAAGGTATGTTGGTTTCCCCTAGTCGTTTTCATTTTTCGCCTTACGTTGTGCATGAGAATAGCTTTCTTTTTGTGCTTGCAGCTTGATGAGGTTTACGATATTGTGCACTCATGGAACGACACTAAAGTAACCACAAAGGATGATTTTCTTTCTCTGCGGTCAAAGTTGGGAATATCTAAGTATTTGCTGACATAGGCCCGAACGAAGAAGAAGGATATCACTTCTTGGCTGTTTAATGTGGAGTCCCATCTGTCTTCTTCTCAGAATGAGGTGGAGTCTCTTCGAGCCAAGGTTAGTGCCACCGATTTTGAGATCAGGGCTCTTTGCGAGAGGTTGGCTTCTGCTGAGGTGACTCTTGCGGAGACGATCCTCAGTACCGAGTCGGTTGATGCGGCGATGTGCCAGCAGGAGCGGGAGGTCGAGCAGCAGAAGGAAGAGAACGCTTGGCTAGTTTATAAGCGGGAGGAGTTCAAGACCGTGTGTGTGGCCGAGGTGGTTGAGTACAAGGCTTCCCATGAGTTCAAGGAGGAGCGGTCTCGTATTATAAAGGAGGTATGCTCCGAGATGATGGCGATAGAGGTCGATCCACTCATTGAGGATGAGCGTGAAGATGCATACTTCTTGGGCTTCAACAAGGGATTTCGAGCGGCTCGGAGGTTTCCGGAGCGCGATGCCCTGGGCATGGAGGATGCATCGGATGATGATGCTGATACCGTCACACCGGTTTGATCCTTGGGAGTAGAGATGTATCCCATGCTTCACCTTTTCATTTGAGTAGAGATCTTTTTTTGGGTATGTTTACTCTGGTTGTGTTTTGGCGCACGTTTTTTTTGTCAGAGTTATGCTTTGCTTGTTTTCTTGCATTTTTGGGAGAGTCGAGGACCGCTGAGGGTTTGAAGGCAATGTGTCCCTGCCTACTCATTCCTTGAGCAGGTATGGAGGAGAACCTTTGCCCGTGCCTTTAGGAGAACCAGAGTTCGTTCATGCGGAGGGGGCAATAAGCCTTTATTCATTCGCGCCCTTGGAGAACTAGGGTTCATCTATGTGGAGGTGGCGAAAAACCTTCGTTTGTTCACACCTTTGGAGAACTAGGGTTCGTCCAAGTGGAGGTGGCGAAAAACCTTTGTTCGTTTGTGCCTCAGGAGGACCGGGGTCCGTCCGGGTGGAGGTTGAGATGAACCTTTGTTCATTCATACATCCGGAGGACCAGAGTTTATCTGGGTGGAGGTGGGAAAGAACCTTTGTTTGTTTGTGCCTTTGGAGGATCGGGGTTCGTCCAAATGGAGGTGACGAAGAATGTTCGTTCGTTATCACCTCAGGAGAACCGGGGTCCGTTCGGATGGAGGTGACTAAGAACCTTTATTCGTTCGCACCTAAGGAGGACCGGGGTTTGTCCGGGTGGAGGTGGTGAAGAACCCTTGTTCGTTCGCGCCTCAAGAAAACCGGGGTTTGTCCAAGTGGAGGTGGCGAAGAACCTTTGTTCGTTTGCACCTCAAGTAGACTGGAGTCCATCCGAGTATAGTTGGTGAAGAACATTTATTCTTTCATGCCTCAAGAGAATCAGGGTTCGTCCAAGTAGAGGTGGTGAAGAAACTTTGTTCGTTTGCAACTCAGGAGATCCGAGGGTTCATCCGGGTGGAGCTAGCGAAGAACCTTTGTTCGTTCACCCCTCCAGGGAACTGAGGTTCATCCAAGCGGAGGTGGTAATGAACCTTTATTTGTTCACGCATCTGGAGGACCGGGGTCTGTCCGAGTGGAGGTGACAAAGAACCTTTGTTTGTTCGCATATTAAGAGAACTAGGGGTCGTCCAAGTGGAGCTATCGAAGAACCTTTGTTTGTCTGTGCCTCAGGAGGACCGAGGTCCATCTAGGTGGAGGTTGCAAAGTACCTTTGTTCATTCGCGCCTCAGGAGAACCGGGGTTTGTCTAAGTGCAAGTGCAGATGAACCTTTGTTCATCTCGCCTGAGAGGTACAGACAGATCTTTTTCCATCTCATCTAAGGTATAGAAGGGCTTTCACAGATCTCACCTGAGGTGCAGAAAGGCTCTGACCAATCTCTCCCGGGAGGTGCAGAGTGGCTTTCATCAATCTCACCAGGGAGGTGTAGAAAGACTTTTGCAAATCTTGTATGGGAGGTGTAAAAAGGCTCTTCCAATCTCGGATGGGAGGTGCTGAGAGGGTTTCACCAATCTCTCTTTGTGATGACCTGCTTTAAGTGGATAGGAAAACTGACATTGTATTACAGAAAAGAAAGATACAGGTGCTTTCATGTCCACCTCTATGTCTTATTCTTCAAGAAGAAAATAAGGAAAGTAGTAGACAACCATAGGGTGTTGGTCCATGACCGACTTGTGCTTTTACGGCCCTAACGCCCTTGGAAAGGCGTACTGCGGGCAGATATATAACATGATGACTTGAGCTAGTGCGTTGGCAAGGTGTGCCTTTAGCATTGGTTCCCTAAGGATGGCATCATATGTCAAAGTATCCTAGATGATGATGAACTGCACGTCATATATTGCTAGCACTGGGGGGACACCTAAAGTCACTGGAAGGATGATACTTCCTATGATCGGGATCATTGGGTGCCCTGTGACATGTAAGACCCCCCTTTTTTTGATACGCTACCGGGTTTTACACCCAGAATCACAATTTTGTGGTGACACAAACACTCGGTAGGTCTTCACTATAGAACGCTGATCCTGCCAGCATTACTGATCACCAAAGAAGTAGAAGTAACAAATAAGATAAATATAATCAAGTCCACAAAAATCACAACTTATATATAGATGAGCATGAGTCACAGTAAGTCCACAGATATTGAAGTACTGAAACCAAACGAAAATGTAGAAATATAAACGGGCTCGAGCCCGATACATCATTGTTGGGAATTGTGCCCCTCAATGTTCCTTAGGATTTGAAGAGGAATCACCAATTGTGCTAAGGGGAATAATGTATTTGATGTGTGTTTAAGTTCATGCATGTGGGTAGTCCATGATTGGACAGGTGAAGAAAAATGAGTTAGGAAGTAAAATCAAATTTCATCGAGCTCTGCTCGAAGTTCGTTGATCTCAGCTTGCAGATCGTCGAACTCAGCTTAATACGTGTCGAGCTAAAGCCGAAAAATTTGGCTAAGGAAAAAACTACTGAGACAGCTGAGACCGCTAAGAAGAATCCGCTGAGATAGAAGACAGTCACAGCTGAGAAGAAGAAAGCGTCGAGACCTGATGCGCGCCGCGAGCGCCTTTGAATTATTTTTAGATAATATAGTAGATAGAAGAAGAAGAGAGGTTTTTATTTAGATATAAGAAGAGGGCGGAGCTCGTGGGCGATATTTCGTTTTGAACGAAAGGAGGCAAGTGCACTTATCGCGTGTAGTACAGGATATTCCGGTGAGGAATATCGGGGTCGTATTGTTCTTGGGGTCGGTTTGCCTATTTCTACTATTTCCCTGAAAGGACTATTATTTTACCGATAATATTTTTGTGGTGTTATATAAAAAAATCAGATATATATTTAAATTGAAGAAAATGAAAGCATAAAAAAGGAAGGAATGTCGATGAAGAAATAGCGCGATGAATATCAAATAGAATTCGAACTAAAATGAACTTTTTATAAAAAAGAGATCCTAAATTTCAAATTAATTAAGGTGGAGACTTGGTCGTGGAGGTTCCATAAAAATGAGCACACCTATCTCTAGGTAATATCACTCACCTGAACGCTAAGACTATTCGACCAAACGTTAGTCCGACGAAGGATTCCTCTTAACGCCCGCATTACGCTAAGAACCCCGCTATTAGGTGGGGAACCCAATCTGACAGAGTTACGCTCCTCATCTCTCGAGGGTAAGTGTAGAACTCTCTTTACCCAAGGGTGATCGGTCCATACGCACGGCCTCTTGGCAAGCTAGCGTATGTACAACAGAAATAGAGACCACACATCGATATGTGGTCCTACGCGTCGTTAACCAGGGGAAAACCTTAAGTACTTTTTATTAACGAGAAAAAGAGGACCTTTAATTATTTAAAGCGATTTTTTCTGTCCCAATGCTCTTCGATATTGAGGGCTAAGAGCGGTTAGCCACTCATCTGAATGGGGACGGCTAAAGCTAGAAAGCAAAAAAATGAAAGCGAAAAATGAAAGCAGTAAATAAAGCTGTAAATGAAAGCAGTAAATAAATCAGTAAATTGCAAGTCCTACTCAAATAGGTAGGCAGGAAATGAAAGCCGAAAAGTGCGAGTCCTACTCAAACGAGTAGGTGCGAAATTAAAGCAGAAAAAGCTATCTCATACACGCACGCACTCTACAGAAATAAAACACACTCCCGCACTCTACATGAATTAAAACTCACGCACCCACTCTACTTAAATGAAAACGCACACACTCTACTTGAAAGAAAACACACCCATATAAAGCTGGTCGTACTCAAAGAGTAGGAGAAAATAAATGCACACACACACGCACTCTACTGAAATAATGAAAGCTATAAAAATTAACTCATACACGCACGCACGCAAATGAAAAATAAGAAAAACAAAGTGACTAAAAAATTAAAAAAACAACATTTCTACCACTAGAATGCGGTAGAAATGCATAAAAAGAGAAAATAAAAATTAAAAGAGCAAAAAGATTTGAAAATAAAAGCGAAAACAAAGTTGGGGAAAAATTAAAATGATAACGTTTTCATTCTTATATTTTTATAAAAACGCATAAAAAGTGGAAATAAAGCTAAAAAAGAATGAAAAATTTTACGATCCTAAAAAGCCTAAGTTAAAGAAAATAAATCCACTTTAAAACGATTTTTATAAGTTATAAGGATGAATAAAAAAGAGTGCAAAAAGATCCTAAGACTAGATGAATCTAAGTAAAAGAAATAACAAAAACATAAAAGCACAAATCTATACTCATAATCGCACACACACATAGAAAAGAACAAAAACAAAGATAAAACAAAGAGAAATAAGATTGCTTAGGGTGGTGGGCCCATAGATGAAATCCAAAACCATGTAAGGGAGAAAATCTACAAATTTTATTACTTAAAAAAATGATTACAAAGCTAAAAAAATAAAAGAGAGGGGGAGAAAATTCCATTACAAGGCTTTGAATTCCATCTAGGCAGCACCTCCCCTTAGCAAAATGGTCAAAAAAAAGAACAAGAGAGCTTACAAAAAAGTTTTATTTATAAGTAAAAAAAGGTGGTCGACACAGGCATGTCGATATGTGGGTCACGGGCGTGTCGGGTCTGGTGTATTGGAGAAGTCAACATTCGCACAGCTGGAGATTTTCTGGAAGCTTCGGGTCGAGACACGTGTCTGACACGGGCGTGTCGGGTTGGGTGACACGGGCGTGTCGGAACACAATGCAGTTTGATTTCGGCAGCGGCTGGATTGAACACGGGCGTGTTAGCACATGTGACGCGGGCGTGTCCTTATCGGGTCGATGAAGGCTGAGCATCGAGTGTCGAGCTGGAAGCGTTAAGTGAGTGACACGGACATGTCGAGTCTTCGTACACGGGCGTGTCCTGCTCTGGTTGATGGCGTTGAGTGGCGTTGAGTGGCTTCTGTCTCGATGCCATTAAGTGGCGTGACACGGGCTTGTCGAGTCATCGGACACGGGCGTGTCCGGCTCTGGTTGATGAAGGCTGAATGTCGACCGGCGGGTTGAGGTCGATGATTGTCGAGGCCGTGACACGGGCGTGTTAGTCAAGGGACACGGGCGTATCAGGTCAATTTTTGACCATTTCTGGAAATTTTCAAAAAATCAAAATGAACTAAGTTAGAAATAAAATTTACAAAATATGAACAATTTATTGAAGGAAATTGACTGAAAACAAAGATAATAAACTAAAATGACTTAATTAATATACATAAAATAGGTATATTTATAACTTATCAAGACCGCTGAGAAGAAAGCATTGCGACAGAAGCTTATCTCAGCTGTTAAGAAGAAACTGCTGAGACTGCTTAGAAAGAACCGCTGAGACAAAGCCAACAGAATTTGTCCAAGTCCAGAGAAGTGAAGTTTCGTCGAGCTGAGCTCACATTTTGCTGAGCTCGGCACAGAGTTCATCAAACTCAGTTCAACGATCATCGAGCTCAAGTCAATGTATGAAGATAGAGAGGTCGTCGAACTGAGCTTACATTTTGTCGAGCTCAGGTTAAAGTTTGTAGACTCAGATCGTTGAGCTCAACACAGAGTTCGTCGATCTACGATCAACGATAGTCGAGCCCAGTTCAAGCATTTCAGGCAGTTGCGGGAAAGCTATAATAGCGTCAGATGCTACTGTTTGTCCTCTTCTTAGGTAGACGGCGCTCACCATACTTGACTGGGCCCACATTTGAATTGTGTCGTTGTTTCAAATCAGCAGATATAAAAAGAAAAGAGAAGAGGGGATTAGGGTAACAAACGGGAAAAACGCAGAAAATAAAATACGAAAAAGAAAACTAGAGGCGGCTAGACATCTTCTTCTCCATCAAGCTTGAAAGCTCAAGTCCAACAGAGATATCCAGAGGGCAAAGGAAGACAGCTAAAGCTCTTCAGGTTCAACAAGATAGTTCTCTCTAGAATAAAAAAGCTGATTCATCCATTCAGCAAGTTGATAGCTGCTCACCTGTGCAGCAAAGAAGAAGATAGCTGTAGAAGAAGACTCATCCCTTCTACAACAAGATAGCTGGACTGATATCTGCTTAGTCCAGCAAAGTAGACTTAGAGATCTTTCTCTGAGTCAGTTGTTTTCTTTTCTTAACATTTTGTATTAACAACCTGTAGGATTCAGTTTATTTGAATCTGAGTGTAGGGCACTTTGTGCCTGAGGTAGGTGATTATTTAGTCACTGAGGTAGGTGCCCTAGTGGGGCACTGAGGTAGGATCAAAAAGTGGATCTAAGTTACTATAAGGCTTAATATTCTAAATTAGGAGAGTGTTGCTCTCTGTAGTAGGATCCTTTGTGGATCTGAGGTAGGGTTGTCCTCCCATCCTGAGTGTAGGGCTTAACAGCCTGAGGTAGGTGACTGAGAGTCACTGAGTTGTAAGTGACAAGTATGTAACTGAGTTATAGGCCTTGGAGGAGGCTGAGCTATAGGTACCTAGAAGGGCACTGAGTTATAGGAGTGTTGCAGCACATTGAGAGTAGGGATGTGTGCCTGAAGTTGTAGGGCTGAGAAGCTTGAGCTATAGGCCTTATAAATAAGGCTAAGATAGGTGGTAAGTGGACCACTGAGCTGTAAGAGCACTACAGGTCTCTGAGGTAGGAACCTTTGTGGTTCTGAGTTTGGATTCTGTAGAGAATCTGTGTGTAAGGCTGAAGGCCTGAGGTGTAAGCTAAGAGGAGTATTTTGGAGGAGATTGTGCCTTGTCTAGCACAAGTTAGAAAGGTGGGAGGGAAAGTGGATGTACCTAATTAGGTATCCACTATAAATCTTTGTGTGCTTGTTGTATTTCTTGTTTCTTTCTTATACTGCAGGTGTTAAGGATAAGCTGTAGATAGATAAATCTGAAATCATCAAAATAATAAATAAAATTTCAAAAGACCACTTCACCCCCCCCCCTCTAGGTGATTAGCTAACCTTCAGACAAGTAACTTTCAAGTGGTATCAGAGGGAGGTTACTAAAAAAGGATTTAACAATCTGAGTATACCTCTAATGTTAGTTGTAAGATAAAATTATGGGGTCAGGAATGAACTATAAGGAGCTAGGGGCCATGAAGCTACCCATCTGCAGGAAGGAAGTATATGGCCTCTGGAAGCAAAGGATAAGACTATTCATGGAAGCATCCGACTCTAGGATCTATGTAACAGTAGTGGAAGGACCCTTTGTCCCCACAAAGGCTTCCACCATAAATCAAACTGTGAGAGAGCCTAAGGCATATTAAGAGATGGACAGAGATGAGGTGATTCTATCCACCATGGACAAAAGAGCATAAAATATTATAGCCAGTGCAATTGATGACTCCACCTTCCAAAATCTTGTACACTGCAAGACTTCCAAGAAGATGTGAGACACCCTTGTAGTCTACATGGAAGGCTCTGAGGAAGTTAGAGATGATAGGAATTCCATGCTCAATCAAGAGTATGAGTCTTTCAGGCAAAGCAAATCTGAAAAAGTAGCTGACTGTTCTGAAAGGTTCTTTAGGACAGTCAATGAACTAAGAACCTATGTTAGGGTTTTCAGTAACTATGAGCTGAATGACAAGTTCTTTAGATCTCTCTCTAGAGATTAGGATACTAAGATCTGTGCCATTAGGGAAATGGCTAAGTTGGCAGACACTCTTCTACCAACACTCTTTGGAAAGCTGCTGTCCTATGAAATATAGCTGGCTGCTAGACAAGAAGAGGATAAGGAAAGTCAATCCAAGATCAAGGATAAGACAGTGTCCCTCAAGGTAGAAGCCCCAATAAGAAGCAGAAGAAAGACTCTTTCTCCACCAAGAAGAGAAGCTGAGACCAGCTTAGAATTGTCTGAGAATAATTCCTCAGGCAACCAAATGTCTGATGAAGAGTTTGTAGTCTTCTCCAGCAAGCTTCAGAGGTTCATGAAGAATAAGCACTAGGAGAACAAACCATCATCATCATCCCATCACAGGAGATCCTCCAAGAAGGACAGGTATGGCACTAAATCCAATAAATAGATTTCATCTAAAGTTAACTGTTATTTTTTCAGTAAGGTTGGGCATGTCATTGCTGACTACCTAGTCAAAAGGAAGGAAGAAGATGAGAAAAAGAGGAAAAAGCATCACCATAACCACAAGGATGAGAAGAAAGAGAAGTCCTTTATGGCCAAGAAAGAGAGAAGCTTGACAGATTCCTCCTCCTCAAAATCTGAAGATGAAGAGGAAGAAGCCTATATAGGGCTGATATCTGTTGCTGCAGATCCAGAAGAAGAAGAGGAATATCCTGCTACCAGGATAGGAATCAGGGCCCCTCTATCACACTCATACAGTGACAATGAGGAGGATGAAGAAGACTGTGGATGCTAGGGGAAGATGGCAATATCTGAAGAGGAAAGAAGTCAGGCAGATTCAGAACCAATCAAGGTATAACCTCTATCCATTCCTTCATCTTCCTCTGACTGTGAAACAAGTCCAGATGCTGATACATCTTCATCCTCTGATAAAGATTGCTTAGAATCTGAAACTGATGTCAATCAATTGATTGACAAGTATGTATCGCTCCTAAATGCTCTAAGGGAGAGCAGAATTCTTGTCCAAAAGCAAGCCAAGGAGATTGAAGTCCTGAAGCCTTATAAAACTCTTTATAACAATAAATCTATTGAGTTTTATAAGACAAGCCATGAGGTGTCTAAACTCAAGAAAAGTCTTGAGTGTCAGACCAAGCTTCTAGAAGAGAAGAATAAGCATATCAGATATTTGGAACAAAAGTTCACAGAGAGATTGGGGATTGTGATTAACCCTTCCCAGCCACAGGGTAAGTTGCCAAAAGCTGCAACCAGCCAAGTCCCTGGGAAGCAGGGTATTAATCACACTAATCATCATTTCAAATATGAATTCCCAGATAAGGTGACAGTATTTCAAAAGGTGAAGTCACCTTCTAAAACTATCAAGGTTGCACCTCCCCTTGAGGATCAGTCAAATGTGTGCCCTACTAGTAGGGTAAAGACATATGATCTTAGAAGGAGTGATACTATCAAGTCTAGCCACAATGCTCAGGGTAAGTTCTTTAGATTTGGTTCAAAACATCCCTTATCTGAGGAAATGAGAGAGTCTACTAGATAGAAGACTCCAAAAATACATCTAGCCCATACTAGACCAGCTGTATTTAGTTCCTCAGCACCTTCAATCAAGAAGAAGGGGCAGCCTCATTCAATGCTCATACAACAAAGCCTGGTGCTGCACACTTCTCTCATGGACAATAATACTATGATGTCCTAAAGAGAAGATACAACATTCATAAATGTTGGTGCTGTGGGAAAGTGGGTCACTTTGCCTTGACTGTTGGCATAATCTAAATGTGACTACTGGACAGAAAGGTGCTCAGCCCAGACAGAGAGTTGGGCAGATGTTTTATAATGCTAACAAGAACCTTGGACCCAATTATCATTGGGTTCCTAAGGGTAAATGAATTCTATTTTGCAGGATAGTCCAAGTACCTGTCAAATTAAGACTTGGTATTTGGAAAATGGGTGTTCCAGGCAAAGTGTTTGAGACAGGATGATTGCTCAAGTAATATGCTCCATGATAAGCAATAAACAAAGAATGAGACTGTTAAGTGTGAAATCCTCAAAAGCTAGAGGCAATAAGTCTCAAGGTAAGTCTCTCTCTCACGTATAGAGACTAAGTTTGGAAGTTCATGTACTAAGTTAGATGTGCTTAAGATGAAACTAATCAAGCACACCAGACAGATAACAATGATTCAATTATCCCTCACAATCATCTGCATTAGTAACTTAAGTAGTCCTTCCTCTCAAGCCCAAAATAACATATAAATAAGTGCATAATAAAGTTATCAGTAAAACGGACTTATTGGCTCGCTTGGTATCAATCATAATTAGAATAAATAAAATATCTATACAATGATGTGACAAATAGAATATACTTCTATAGTATAAATGAGAGGTCTAAGTTGTTAGCCTAAATCACCTAGAGGGGGGTGAATAGGTGAAATGCGTGTCAAATGCGGAATTAAAACTAACACAGCAAATATCAAGCAATCACAGAAGACAAGAGATTTATAGTGGTTCCCCAACCTTGGGTACGTCCACTGTTCTCACCGATCTAGCAAATTACTAGACTCGGCTACTCCACTATCTCGGATTGAAAACAATCCTACACCTCGGAACCACGTTCCTACAAATCTCGATCCCAAAACGGATCTACAAAAACTCGGAAGACAAAACTTCCTACAAGTCTCGGAGAAGAATCTCCTACAATGAAATTTGGTTTGAGAGTAAAAATCAAAACAATAATCTCAGATCTGGATCTTTGACGGTCTTCTTCTTCAGGAACTTCGGCTTGATCAGAAAAAGGTTGAAGATGACCTGAGAGAGATCCACGAGTCTGAAAACTAGAACCACCTCGATCGAGAAGAGAGATCTGAAATATTTGAGGCTCGGCGAGATCGAGTGATTCACTTTGTCTGGATCGCTGGAGAGAAAGTCGTTGAAGACGAAGATCGGCGATCCAAAGTTTTTCCCGTGAGCAACACTGGCGGCGGCGTGAGAATTAGGGTTCACGGAATTTTCTCTTTCCTTAAAAATATATCTCTGTAATCTCTTGATCATAAGTCAATTCTGAAAAGACTATTTATAGGTGGGTTCCAACGGTCATAACGTTGATTAATGATGACCCGTGGACCAATCAGAATTGACAGATCCAAAATACTTATGATGAAAAAGGACTTAGAAAAATTCTGGAGAAGTTGACTGCGATACTCGAGTAATAGAGGATATACACGAGTATGGAGAGATGGATTACTCGAGTAGCAAGAGGCAGTATACTCGAGTATAGAAAGAGAGAATTACAGGAGAGAAGAAAGAATTACTCGAGTATCAAGAATGGTATACTCGAGTATCAGAAGTGTATACTCGAGTATCAGAAGTGTATACTCGAGTAATAGAAAGGTATACTCGAGTATCAAGACGATATACTCGAGTATCAAGACGATATACTCGAGTATCAGAAAATATACCTGAGAAACGTTTATATCAGAGTCAATTACTCGAGTATGGAAGAAAGTACTCGAGTATCAAAGATCAATTACTCGAGTATGAACATACTTACTCGAGTATCAGAAGATATACTCGAGTATCAACAGACTTACTCGAGTATCAGAAAACACTTACTCGAGTATAGACAGACTTACTCGAGTATCAGAAGATATACTCGAGTATCAACAGACTTACTCGAGTATCAGAAAACACTTACTCGAGTATAGACAGACTTACTCGAGTATCAGAAGATATACTCGAGTATCAACAGACTTACTCGAGTATCAGAAAATATTTACTCGAGTATAAACAGACTTACTCGAGTATCAGAAAATATTTACTCGAGTATAAACAGACTTACTCGAGTATCAGAAAATACTTACTCGTGTATTACAAGGAAATACTCGAGTATAAAAGACTTAGGAAAATTCTAAGAGGAAATTTGCTCCAATGCTTCTGTCCATCAATCCAAGTGCATGAAGGAAGTGTATCCCAATAGAGAGGCTATACATGGGCCAACACTTTGGATCACACAATGAGGAATTACATTGTATGGTCCTGTGTTTGGTGACCCATTATAGACTGACATTGGTCTACACTTGGCAATTAGAACCTGCACACATACAACTTAAACACAGCATCAAATACACCTTAATTCATCTTAGTTCAAGGTCTGACCTCCTACAAATCTGAGGTATTGTGGAGACAAATCCCAACAATCTCCCCCTATTTGTAGATGTCAGCACTCTCTATACTAAGGTGAATTACTTAAGAGTAAAAGAACAGCAAGCATATAACAGGAGAATAAGCTTAACTAAAGCAGAGTAAACAAAATATGGCCATAATCAGAATTAAATATATATATATGAGGCAATGTTTTTTTAAAACACATAAACAAAATAGTCCAAGTCCACTTTCTCAGATCCACTCAAGAAGGAGCATCCTTGTGCATCCTTTCCCTTTTGAGCTGTTGCCTCTCCAGGTAGCTGTAAGGCTTTGGGAAATAGGTCCTGGGCCTGGGAGGAGCAGCAGGGTTGTTGTGTCCCCAGTTTCTGTCATGGAGTCTGATTTTAATCTGAGAAGCTTCATATGCTTTCCACTCTGAATAGCTGTAATGATTGTCTCTGTTTTCCCCAAGATCTGTCACTAATTTCAGGGTATCAAGAATAAGGGATTTGGAGGTTGGACTCCAGACCTCTGAGTGAACAACTGCTGGATCTCTTCTGGGTTCAGAACGACTTGCAGAAGCACCTTCACCATACTTTCTTTTCCTTTTAGATGGACCTTGAGAACTGGAAACAAAATCATCTTGCCACAAGTCAGAGTAGTTAAGAGGAGGCTCAGTCAGATCACCCTCAGGTCTAGGAGAAAAGACTGGCACACCACTTTCTGGAATGGTAGCTTGGACAGGGGCATCTGCAGAGGGTTGCTCTTCAAGAGGATTTAGGTGATGAGGAATGATGGCTGGGTTGAGCTGAGCATTGGGGAAGTTCATATTATGCAGCCACACAGCAGTATCATATGTATAAAACTTTACAGATTGTAGTTGAGAGAGAATGTCTGCTTTCATTTCCTTCACAATTCCATCCACTGTTGTTTGAGCCTGTTTGGAGAGAGTTTCAACTTGTTCCTTTACAGCTATTTGAGCTTGCTCATGAAGTTTTTCCACTTGTTCTTTTACAACTTTCTCCCCCTTGCTGATATCTATGTTAAGCTTTGCAATGGCTTCATCTTTGAAGGTGCCCACTTCATTACATACTGTCACAACATTCATTTCTGCTCTCTCATCCAGCTTGATTTGATTGTGAGCTACTGTTTCAGCCTGATTTCTTAGCTCACCAATGCTTGTAATGGTGTGGTCTATGGCCTTGCCTCCAATTTGAAACAGCCTTTTTAACTCATCAGTATTTGCTTGAATCTCAGCAAAGCCTCTGCTCATCTCTGTTTCAAGAGCAGAGACCTTGGATGTTACTGATTGCAGAGAAGCATCAAAGTAAATTCTCTGTTCTTTGAGCATAAGCTCAATCTTGCTTATTATGTCTGAAGAGGAGGGAGCTGAGGTTGGTTCAGGAGCTGAAGCAGCAGGAGCAGGAGCAGGGGCAGTCCAAGGAAGGATTTCTGTGATTACCACTAAGCTGACTGCTCTCTTGAATGGAACTGGTTCAACATCTGCTTCTGAGGGTAGGAGAGAGGGCATGGAGAAATCCAAGTTCTTCAGAGGTGCCTCCACAGGATCTGGAGACGTCTCATCATCAGACAGGAGAATATGAGCTGATTTACTAGGCTCACTCTCAGGAGAATGGACTGGAGATCTTGCAGGAGATGGAGCTGGAGTTCTTGCAGGAGACTGAACTGGAGACTTAGCAGCTGAGTCATTTTGGAAGAGAGGGGCATCTGAGCTGAGCTCATCAATGAATTTGTTGATATCCTCAGCTGTAGACAAAAGGGCTGCTGAGTCTGGAATCTCTGAGTCTGGATTTGCTGATTGAATATCTGCTGGATGAGGAGAGATTGGAGGAGTAGGAATTCTTACTTCTTCTGTTTCTGGAATTACTGATTGTGAAGAGACCTGATTCTGAGGTAGAGAAGAGGCAGGCTCCCCCTCAATTGCTGCACCCAGAGTGTCAGCAATTTGATGTTGAGGAGGAGATGGGGTCCTGATGACAGCTTGCTGTCTGGAGGTTTGGGCAGGGTTCATGATCTTGAGGTCATACCTCTGAATGGATGAAATTGAGACTTTCTTCATGTGGTGAAGAGGAGTCCCTTTAGAGAAGTCAAACACTGTTGGATTAATCTCATGGAGGAGGAGGGAGATAATCCTGGCAAAGCTGGGATGTTTGACGCTTTCTTTGATCTTATCTAGAATCATCATTCCAAACTGAAACTTCTTCCTACAGACAATAGCTTGCATAACATCAAAAAGATTTTGTGATACATCTCGAATGGAGTAAGTCTTGCACCAGAGGATTTTGGCAATGATGTCAACTAGAAACTTCCCTTCCGGATTGAACAGAGAGCGGTTCAGGGTTTCACCTCCACCTTCTGGATCTCGACCACAGAATAAGGAGGTGCGGTCGGCATCTGCCTTGTCTAAATCATCTTCTTCGTCGACCACCGGCATCCGAAGCAGAGTGGCGATTGAGGTTTTATCTAACCGAACATCAACTCCCCTTACCTTTGATTTCAGAACTGTACCATTGTGCCTAATCTTCAAGTTTTTGTAGAACTCTTCAACATCAGACAGCAAAAGGCGGCAAGGTTCTTGAAGAACGAAGGTTAATCCGGCCGTATCCAGGAGAATCAGAAGGTTCTTGAAATCATCGGAGATATCTTCAATGCCATCAGTTACTAATTCCGAGCCGATTCCAAACTTGGAGGAGGGAGGAGCCATCAGCGATTCTTCAATGAGGAAGACGGAAATCTGCGGCGACGGAAGATGAAGAACAGGGTTTCGGGAATACGAACAGCCGACGGCTACTCGAGTGAATGAGAAGTGGAAAGGACTTTGTCGTTTTGAATATATATATAAATAATTCTAATTAGGTTTAAAAACGAATTAAGTAAAAGACATACCTGAAGAGGCGGCAAATTAGTTGTGCGAATAGAGATTTTGAAAAATTCCAGAGAAATCCGATTACACGAGAGAAGTTTACGGCATACACGAGTAATCCTTAACGTATACTCGAGTATGGACTGAGTATACACGAGTATTAAGTCTAGACGGATTTTTCCATACTCGAGTATAAGAAATTTATACTCGAGTATCAATCTGATTACTCGAGTATATGAAGTTCAATACACGAGTATTAAATTCTGAAGACTTTTCATACTCGAGTATAAGGAGTGCATACACGAGTATTGATTTGATTACTCGAGTATATTTGTCTTGTTACTCGAGTATTCACTATTTCACTCGTGTAAATGTAACTATTCTCGAGTCTCAAATTTCTTGAAGGAATTTTCACTAAACAAAAGAAAAACAATGTACCTCAGAGTATCCAACATGTCTGACCTCTTCTAAATTTCTGAGTCCATCATTGGTCTTCTTTGTTAAGCAGTCCAAGCTCAGTTTTGAAGAATGAAAACTTGGACTCATCCAGCGGCTTGGTGAAGATATCTGCAACTTGCCTGTCTGTGGAGACATACTGTAGATCTATATCTCCATTTTCCACATGCTCCCGGATGAAATGGTAGCGAAGCTCTATGTGCTTGGTCCTGCTGTGGGAGACTGGGTTGTTGGCTATTGCAATTGCGCTGGAAGAATCACAGAACAGTGGAATGTTCTGGAACTTCATGTTATAATCTTCAAACTGATTCTTGATCCACAAAAGCTGTGCACAACAGCTCCCTGCAGAGATGTATTCTGATTCAGCCGTTGAGATGGCTACACAGTTTTGCTTCTTACTGCTCCAGGAAATGAGTCTCCTTCCGAGGAATTGGCAAGTCCCGGAGGTGCTTTTCCTGTCGTCTTTGCTACCTGCAAAATCTGCATCTGAAAATCCAATTAGTTCACTATCATTACTTCTTGGGTACCATAAGCCAAGATTTGGTGTTCCTTTGAGGTATCTCAAGATTCGCTTTGCAGCGATGTAGTGAGATTCCTTAGAGTTCACCTGAAATCTAGCACATACACATGTCGAGAACATGATGTCTGGCCTACTTGCAGTAAGGTAGAGCAAGGACCCAATTATGCTTCTGTACTTGGTTTCATCAAAAGGTTTCCCTTTCTCATCCTTGTCCAGAGACATAGCTGAGGCCATTGGAGTCCTCATAGAGGTTGCATTCTCCATTCCGAATTTCTTAAGCAGCTCTTTGGTGAACTTGGTCTGAGAGATGAAGATTCCATCCTCAGATTGTTTCACTTGTAGCCCTAAGAAATACTTCAGCTCTCCCATACTGCTCATTTCAAACTTCCCTTGCATAAGTTTAGAAAACTTCTTGCAGAGGTTGTTATCTGTAGAGCCAAAAATGATGTCGTCGACATAGATTTGCACTAGCAAAATCTTGCCTTTTATTTCCCTAAGAAATAATGTCTTGTCTATCTTTCCTCTTGTGAACTTGTTCTCAAGAAGAAAGGTAGACAGCGTCTCATACCAAGCCCGAGGGGCTTGCTTGAGACCATATAGTGCTTTTTGTAATAAATACACATAGTTAGGAAGGGTTGGATCAACAAAACCTGGGGGTTGCTCTACGTACACTTCTTCCTTAATGTTACCATTTAGGAAGGCGGACTTCACGTCCATTTGATAGACGGTAAAGCCCTTAAGTGCAGCGTAGGCAAGAAATAACCTGATTGCCTCCAGTCTTGCTACTGGAGCATAAGTTTGGTCGAAGTCGATCCCTTCCTCTTGACGATATCCCTTGGCGACAAGTCTGGCTTTATTCTTTATAATTGTTCCGTCTTCATCCATCTTGTTCCGGTAGACCCACTTTGTCCCGATGACGTTCTTATGCTTGGGTCTAGGAACAAGTGTCCAGACTTTGCATCTTTTGAATTGATTTAATTCTTCTTCCATGGCTAGAATCCAGGATGCGTCGGAGTTGGCTTCCTCAAATTTCTTTGGTTCAACCTGTGAGAGAAAGCTTAAGTGTAAATTCTCGTTAGTTGTACCTCGACGAGTTCTGACACCATCCCGAGGATCTCCTATGATTTGGTCAGCAGGATGATCCTTCAAGTGTCTGAACTCTAAAGTCCTTGCATCTGGGATCTCTTCAGCCACTGGAGTTATATCTTCAGCTGGGATGTCTTCTTCATCTTGATCATCTCCCTCTCCAAAGGTGGTTGTAGAGGGGATCTTGATGAACGTCTCATCTTTATCTTTAATAGGTTCATCCAAGCTGAGTTCTTTCAACTTTGTACCTGCATCTACAATAGGCACACTAGACGAGTTGCTTTGCAACAGACTCGTCTCATCAAATACAAGATGTATCGACTCTTCCACAACCAGAGTTTTTCTATTGAAAACTCTATAGGCCTTACTATGGCTACTGTAACCTACGAAAATACCTTCAAAGCTTTTCTCGCTAAACTTTGTAGTGTGATACTTGCCATTGTTAAGTACGAAGCACTTACAACCAAAGATTCTAAAGTATGAAATGGTTGGTTGCCTGCCTTTTAGAAGTTCGTAAGGAGTCTTATCATGGTCTTTGTTGATGAGTGCTCGATTTTGCACGTGACAAGCGGTGTTGACGGCTTCAGCCCAGAAATACTCCGGAAGTGAGGCATCACTCAACATGGTCCGACAAGCCTCTATGAGTGTTCTGTTCCTTCTCTCAGCCACTCCATTTTGCTGTGGTGTGCGGGGAGAGGAAAACTCATGAAAGATACCTTGACTTTCACAAAATTCAGTCATGGCTCCAGACTTGAATTCCGTTCCATTGTCACTTCTGATTTTGACTACGGAACAGTTGTATTCATTCTGGATTTGCCTGACAAAATTAGTGAAAATACCGAAGGTATCTGACTTGTGTTTCAGAAAGAACACCCACGCAAAGCGCGAGTAATCATCCACAATAACCAACGTATATTCCTTACCTCCCAAACTTCTAACCTGCAGTGGACCAAACAAGTCCATATGAAGAAGCTGTAAACTTCTATTGGAATCCTTGCCTATTATGCTTTTAAACGAACTTCTTGTTTGCTTGCCTTTGATACAAGCGTGACAGGGACTGTCCGTAACGCACTTGACCTTGGGTGCATCACGCACTAAGTTTTGAGAGAATAATTTATTAATAGTTTTGAAATTAATATGTGCTAGTCTCTTGTGCCATTGGTCAGCAAGAGATGCACTACTTTTTGCCAAAAGACACACTGGTGTTGAAGAGTCTATACAAATAAAGTTCAAACAGAAAATATTTCTGCTTCGAGTGCCTGATAAGATAGTTTCCATATTGTTAACCGATTTTATCAAACACTTGTCTGCATGAAATTCAACTACGTATCCTTTGTCGCATAGTTGGCTTATGCTGATGAGATTGTGTTCCAATCCTTCAACATAGGCTACATTCGAGAAGGATACGCTACCGTTAGAAATCATACCATAGCCTTTAGTGATTCCTCGATCTGAACCTCCAAAGATGACCTTTGGTCCGTCGCAGACTGAGGTGTAGTTCAGTAGTAGGCTCCTTGTCCCGGTCATATGCCGAGAACATCCACTGTCCAAGTACCAGATTGGCATTTTGGTGGCCTTTGGACATACCTGCAATTACAATCATTTAGCCTTAGGAACCCAAACAAGTTTGGGTCCTTGGTCTCGAGTTAGAATACTCCCCCTACGAGTATTAGCCTTATGAGTGGTCACTCTCACGTTGCTAACCTTAGGGGTTGCAGCATTTTCAGGATTGAACCAACAATCACTGGCAAAATGACCAATTCTGCCACAACACCAACAGTTGAACCTGTTGTATCTTTGCCTTGTGTAGTCCTGCCTGACTTTCTGGAATGAAGGTCTAGCAGGAGCCTTACTTTTGGAGGAAGAGGCTTCATGATGATTGCAGTTACATGAGGTCTTCTCCTTCATAGGCTTTTCTACAATGGGTTTTACTTTTGGTGTCTTTTTGAAATTATGACCATGAGCATAAGGTCCATAGCTTTGAAGCTGAATCTCCTCATAAGGTGCCTTGAAGACACTCTCGCCAAAGTTACGAGGACGAGTCCAACCTTGGTATCTTGACTTAGGCTTCTCAGGGATCGGCCTAGAAAAGTGTCCATAGGTGGACTCATAATCGAGTTCGTTCGTGGGAAAGATAACTTTCTTGAACACAACAGGTTCCAAGGGAGCTTTCCCTTTTTCCTCAGCTAGAGCCTTCCGGGCAGCTTTATTCTTCCTCTTGGCCTTGTTTCTCCTAGAGGATTTACTAGAAGATCCAATGTGGCCTAAACCAGCACCCTTGGCCTTAGCAGAGAATTAAGCAACGATTGGAAGAACTGTCTTAGGCTTAGAGAAGCTCTCAACAAGCTTCTTTTCAGCCTCGAGCTGTTTTTCCAGTTCTTTGATGATTTCCTCTTTAAGGTCGAGGTGCTTGAGAGCTTTATTGTATTCCTCCATAGCTTCATTTAGGTTCTCTTGAAGAGAGTTAGTCCTACTGACTTCCTCTCTCAAGTTGCTCTCACTGGCCTGTAGAGAATTGATCTCTTTGGCTTGACTTCTCACCATTCTACGACATTTCTCGTAAGCGGTGAGTAATTCCTTATACTGTCCCATGAGTTCAGATTCATCTTCAGAGGAGTATCCCTCTTGCTCATTGTCATTTTCAGAATCAGAGAGAGGAGTGTGAGATTTTACCTCCCCAGTAAACTGGGGGACTTGTTCATCATCCGAATGAGCCATGAGCCCAAAGTAAGCTTCCTCTTCTTCACTCGACTCAGATGAGTCAGAGTCGCTAAGAGTTTTGCTCTTCTTGGCTACTAGGCTTCTCTCTGTCCTTTTCTTGGGGTGTGAGGATTTCTTTTCCTCTCTTCTTCCACCCTCTTTCTTTTTGTGAGGGCAATCAGCGATGACGTGACCTGGCTTATTGCAACAGTAACAAATGATGTCAGTAGAAATCTGTTTGTTCGGTTTAGGATTATACCTGTCATGGCTACTTGAGCCTTTCTTCCGATGATCACTGTCATGTCGTGACTTTCTATATGAGGCATCCTTGCCTCTCCATTGCTTCTTCTTGTTCAAGAATTTCTTGAACTGCCTTGAGAGTAGGGAGAACTCTCCATCAGATAGTTCTGAGCCAGATGAGCTAGGCTCAGATGATTCTTCTTCATCAGCTTCAGGAACTGGGGCAGGAGAGCTAGCCTTTATCTTCCTTGAGCTATCTGCCTTTAGAGCGACAGATTTCTCCTTGGATGCAGACCTGCTCGTCTCTTCTTCAGCTTTTCTTGAGTTGATTTGCAGCTCGTAAGACATAAGCTTTCCGAACAGATTCTGCGGGTCTGTCTCAGCTAACCTTCCAAACTCCCGAATGGCACATACCTTATTATCCCATTCCTTGGTTAGGGATCTTAAGAATTTGTCATTGAGTTCCCCGTTGGTGAAGACACGGCCATACACTCTTAGGCCATTTACTATCTTGAAGAAGTTCTCAAAGGTGTCAGCTATGGCTTCCTTATGACCTTGCCGGAAGGCTTCATACTTTTGATTCAGAAGGGATCTCCTATCATCCCTCACTTCTTCAGTGCCTTCCATTAGAGTCACAAGGGATTGCCACATCTCCTTGGCAGACTGGCAATGAATTAGATTCTGCAGCATTGAGTCGTCGACTGCACTTGCTATAATATTTTTAGCCTTCTTGTCCAGAGAGACAAGTGCAATCTCATCCTTGTCTAGATCCATCAGCTTCTTGGGAACTTGCTTGGTGGGATCTATGGTGGATGCAGTCATAGGAATATGGGACCTTCTTCAACAATCATGAAGATCCGGGGATCTACCGCTTCCATGAAGAACTTTACTCTTTCCTTCCACATAGGAAAGTTGTTCTTGGTGCAGATAGGGAGTTTAGCAAAATCCTTGGTCTTACTCATGCTTGATACTTTTCAGAAAACAACTTAGAAGGATAAGATCAAGGTGTTAACCTTTTAACGATCAACCTGCCTCTGATACCAATTGAGAGGTCTAAGTTGTTAGCCTAAATCACCTAGAGGGGGGTGAATAGGTGAAATGCGTGTCAAATGCGGAATTAAAACTAACACAGCAAATATCAAGCAATCACAGAAGACAAGAGATTTATAGTGGTTCCCCAACCTTGGGTACGTCCACTGTTCTCACCGATCTAGCAAATTACTAGACTCGGCTACTCCACTATCTCGGATTGAAAACAATCCTACACCTCGGAACCACGTTCCTACAAATCTCGATCCCAAAACGGATCTACAAAAACTCGGAAGACAAAACTTCCTACAAGTCTCGGAGAAGAATCTCCTACAATGAAATTTGGTTTGAGAGTAAAAATCAAAACAATAATCTCAGATCTGGATCTTTGACGGTCTTCTTCTTCAGGAACTTCGGCTTGATCAGAAAAAGGTTGAAGATGACCTGAGAGAGATCCACGAGTCTGAAAACTAGAACCACCTCGATCGAGAAGAGAGATCTGAAATATTTGAGGCTCGGCGAGATCGAGTGATTCACTTTGTCTGGATCGCTGGAGAGAAAGTCGTTGAAGACGAAGATCGGCGATCCAAAGTTTTTCCCGTGAGCAACACTGGCGGCGGCGTGAGAATTAGGGTTCACGGAATTTTCTCTTTCCTTAAAAATATATCTCTGTAATCTCTTGATCATAAGTCAATTCTGAAAAGACTATTTATAGGTGGGTTCCAACGGTCATAACGTTGATTAATGATGACCCGTGGACCAATCAGAATTGACAGATCCAAAATACTTATGATGAAAAAGGACTTAGAAAAATTCTGGAGAAGTTGACTGCGATACTCGAGTAATAGAGGATATACACGAGTATGGAGAGATGGATTACTCGAGTAGCAAGAGGCAGTATACTCGAGTATAGAAAGAGAGAATTACAGGAGAGAAGAAAGAATTACTCGAGTATCAAGAATGGTATACTCGAGTATCAGAAGTGTATACTCGAGTATCAGAAGTGTATACTCGAGTAATAGAAAGGTATACTCGAGTATCAAGACGATATACTCGAGTATCAAGACGATATACTCGAGTATCAGAAAATATACCTGAGAAACGTTTATATCAGAGTCAATTACTCGAGTATGGAAGAAAGTACTCGAGTATCAAAGATCAATTACTCGAGTATGAACATACTTACTCGAGTATCAGAAGATATACTCGAGTATCAACAGACTTACTCGAGTATCAGAAAACACTTACTCGAGTATAGACAGACTTACTCGAGTATCAGAAGATATACTCGAGTATCAACAGACTTACTCGAGTATCAGAAAACACTTACTCGAGTATAGACAGACTTACTCGAGTATCAGAAGATATACTCGAGTATCAACAGACTTACTCGAGTATCAGAAAATATTTACTCGAGTATAAACAGACTTACTCGAGTATCAGAAAATATTTACTCGAGTATAAACAGACTTACTCGAGTATCAGAAAATACTTACTCGTGTATTACAAGGAAATACTCGAGTATAAAAGACTTAGGAAAATTCTAAGAGGAAATTTGCTCCAATGCTTCTGTCCATCAATCCAAGTGCATGAAGGAAGTGTATCCCAATAGAGAGGCTATACATGGGCCAACACTTTGGATCACACAATGAGGAATTACATTGTATGGTCCTGTGTTTGGTGACCCATTATAGACTGACATTGGTCTACACTTGGCAATTAGAACCTGCACACATACAACTTAAACACAGCATCAAATACACCTTAATTCATCTTAGTTCAAGGTCTGACCTCCTACAAATCTGAGGTATTGTGGAGACAAATCCCAACAATAAAGAAAGCTACAAATTAATCAGGCACTAAATCCCCGGTATCATAATAGAAATCATAAGTGCAATCCATAAAATCTAAAAATGATTAATTGGTTAATCAAATGAAAAAGTAATCAGACTTTTTTATTACATATATAAAGGCGACAAGTAACGAAAAGCCACATCGCTCTCAAAAACTTAACCCTAGCCATCGAAACCGTAACCTTCTATGCGTCTTGCCGCTCTGACTCTGTAACACCCCCATCTGTCATATGGCATATAATAGAAGGTCCAGCTGGAACCCGATGCCTTATACCACGGACAGCCGGAAGGGTTACAAAATAATACCAAATACTTAACTACTCGCCCTAGTACAGAGCATTCTAGCAGAAGCTTTTAAACAGTTTAAGAAAACCCATGAATTCACAGCACTAGTATGAATGTCCACATATCAACCTAGGAATGAAATAAAGCAAATACACAATAGAGTACTTGGCCTTATGGCCTTACAAATGTTCACTTAATAACAAAGTGTTTTGCAGACATCGGCACGCAGGCCGGCCACATATGATAGAAATGAAAATAACAATTCGCTTTGGCCTTCGAGGGCCAGCACAACAGCTTGGGCTCCATCTCGCTATTTGATACTTGGTTCTACAGCACCTGCAAGCAACATTCCACCGCACGGTGGAAAACAAATCAACGGTCAGCCAAATCTGACCAAATTATAACTACCCCGGCCCCTATTCGGGACGGTGGTGCTCCTTCCCTGCATTTTATTAGCCCAGCTAAACAATTAAGTGCATATAAATTTCTCCACAGTTGTAGGCTCGCTCGGCCAAACACCATGTTGTAACACCCCAGAAATCTCAAAAGCCAAAGTGGGATTCAGGTTGGCTGATACGGCCTGAGACACGGACGTGTCTCAGGGCGTGTCAAGTGTACACAGCTTGGGACACGGGCGTGTACCAGTGCGTGTCCCTATTCTCAACGAGTACTCGAGAACTGATAGTCAAGTGTGGAACACGGCCTGTGACACGGGCGTGTCACAGGGGCGTGTTTAGCACACGGCTAGGAACACGGGCGTGTGCCTTAGCCGTGTCCTGCTCAGGTGATTTTGGAGATCGTGTTACAGGGGTGACACGGCTAGGTACACGGCCGTGTACTGGGTGACACGGGCATGTCAGGCTTGACACGGGTGTGTCAATGCCCGTGTTCTGGTTTATTTTCAGTCGGTTGTGAAGGATCAAGCGCATACCCAACTGCACCAAAAGCCCGGACTGTTGGAGAGGGCGCTACTTAATTATATATATAAGTAGCAGAGCGCCACGGGTCAAGTGAAGGGACGCCGGACCCAACAATCCCCCCCCGGCGTCCAGCACAACCCGTCGGCTCAGAGGTGGGGTTACCACATGGCCCACACGGCTCAGAGGTGGGGTTACCACATGTCCACGGTTGCCTGACCCACCGGACCCACACAGGTAGAAGGGAAAAATCAGGATTTAATAGCGCCCCCCCGGTCTTGAACCCATGACCTCCTCTGATACCAATTGAAGGATCAAGCGCATACCCAACTGCACCAAAAGCCCGGACTGTTGGAGAGGGCGCTACTTAATTATATATATAAGTAGCAGAGCGCCACGGGTCAAGTGAAGGGACGCCGGACCCAACAGGTTGTGCACCGCTTCAGGAACACGGCCTGTGACACGGGCGTGTCACAACCCGTATTCGTCCCAGGAAATCAAATCCAGGGCTGATCAGAGCCATTCATTTTCTTTGACCAAGCTCCAATGGTCTGGGCTCTTCCATGGGTTGATAAGGCCGGGATTGAAGAGGAGAAAGCTCATTTTAGTTTCATCTTTCTCTTTCTAAAGTTAAGGGAGAGAGGAGAGCAAGGCAAGGAAGAAGAAGAGGAATCTGGCCGTCTGTGGTGCTGTAGTGGTCCAAATCGCGAGCCGAGTTCGGATTTACGAAGGCAAAGCTGCTGCGAAGGCTTTCATCCATCTCAATTCTCTCCATGGCTCCGAGGCGACTTTCAAGGGTAACGATTTCCGTCTTGGACATGTGAAGTCCTACTTTCCTGCATTTGCATAGGGAAAACCCGTCCCCGCGAGTGTGCGGTGGGTTGTGGTGTCCCTTGGGGTAGATATATAAAGTCCCCCTTGTTAGAGTCCGTAATTGGAGTACGGATCTAGGTATGCTGTGTGAAGCCCATCTGGACGTGCTGGTTTGTATTGGTGATGCTTGTTTGCATTCGGAGGAATCTCCGAGTATTTGATTGTTTGTGTGCAATCTGTGGTGCATACCTGTCGCTTGGTGCAGCAGGAAGTACTGGAGGAAGTCCAGGAAATTGTGAGAGTTGGTTCAACTCTTGTGACCGTTAGTTGTCACTTTACGTGGTGTTGAGCCGTTGGGCTGCAACTATATAAAATGAGGCTTCGTGCCGAACAGGCAAGGTGAAACTGACTCGCGCCTTTGTTTGTGGCCTCAGGTACGATGTACTTGGTAGTGGCAAGGCGATTTGAGCAACAGGGGGTGGCTGATCCGTACCTGCGTTATGTAGACTGGATATGAGAGCGCCAAGGCATTGGGCTTTCGTCAGCGGCATAATGAGAGTCTTGGGCATACGTGCTAGACTAAATGCTCATTGGTGGGATTCGGTGTTTTCGGTACACCCAAATGTGCCCTGAGTGCACGGAGCGTCGGGCCGTCGTGCTGGTGTTTGTGATATGTATTGACTGTGCGGTCGTGCACGTCTTGCGTGGGTTGCTATACATACTGTTGAAACATGCTTTACAGGGATGGAATTCCGCTGCCCCGTTCCAGGGGCAGGGTCATTATAATTGGTCAGCTGAATGTTGACCGTTGCCCTGCTTACCACTGCTTGGTGGATTGGTTCTTGCAGGTGCAGGAGGTGCTGGTCCTAGCGAGACTTAGCGGGCTGAATCCCAAGCTGCGTTGCTGCCCTAGAAGGCTTTATTTTGTTTCTTCTTATTCATGTGTGGCCGGCCTGCATGCCGATGTCTGTAAACCACACCTTGTTAATAGAAATTTGTAAGGCCTTAAGGCCAGATACTTTGGTTGTATACATTCCTATATTATAGTGGACAGTTCTTGTTACTCTTGAGTTCAAGTTTTCAACCGTGAAGCTTCTGCTAGAATGCTCTGTGTTAGGATGCGTTAGTTTTGATATTATTTCGTAGCATCTCCTCCTGTTTGTGGAATATGGTGTGGGGCCCCGGCCGGACCCTCTATTATATTCTTCTTGACGGGTAGAGGTGTTACAATTTGGTATCAGCTTGTTGGTCGATCTCTTCCGAATTCGCGGACGAATTCTCTTGAGGGGTGGCGAGCATGTGTCAGTGTTGTCATTGTAACACTTAACTTGAAATCAAGAATGTCCACTTAGGAATGCAAATACACTTGTTTGTTGAACATGTGTATTCTTTTTTTATGTTTGTCATTTTACTTGGTCGCTAAATTGTGTGTTTTACACATATAGGTGACTAGAGGTGTTGTGGGTCAATCCGAACCTCAACATTCTGTAGAAAGTGCGGCACCAGCTGAGGTGCCCACACCTCCTCCATCCGCTGAAACGGTACGTTTCATCACGAAAACGGTACTTGCTGTGATGAATGCTCAGCAGGCTGGGCAGGAACATCCTGCAGTGATGCCAACGCATGTTAGGGTACGACAAGAACCGGTAGAAGCTATAGTTGATCCGCGGGCAGCAGATCAACCATTGAAGCAATTCTTGAGCTTCAATACTCCACAATTTACTGGGTCAGGGTCACCGGCCCAAGCAGAGGATTGGCTTGCAAGGATCAAGAGGATCATCAGAGCGATCAAGGTTGAGGAGGGACAGAAGGTTATGTTGGCCACTTTCCTACTGGAAGGAGAGGCTCATTTATGGTGGGATGAGTTTGAACTGCATCACTTGGCCGGTAGACAACTTGCAGAGGTCTCGATGGACAAATTTTCTCGGTTATTATTGGCACAACATCTACCAAAGCAGCAAAGGATATCGATGGAAATGGAATTTCAACGGTTAAGCCAAGGAGATCGTAGTGTGGATGATTATCTACATGAGTTCACACGTTTGGGAAGATATGCGGGTACAATCTTCGCCGAAGAAGAGCGTAAGACTAGTAGGTTTTATGCGGGACTGCGAGATGAGCTGTGGTATTTGCTCTCGAGTTCTGTGAGTCAGGGATTTCAAGCCTTAGTCTTTACGGCTCGGTCTTTGGAGACGGACATGAGAAGAGGTCAGGCAAAAGGGACCTTGGCTGTGACAAAGCCATAGTTCAAGCCGCCGCATCCAGAGAAGTTTGGGTACCGTAAGAGATGGGGAAAGAAGTCCAAGTCTACTGGAAGAACTCCTTCTGCGACTGTGAAAGAGACATCTGGGAATGGATCTCGCGCTTGTTTTACGTGCAGGAAGTCTGGACACTTCGCACGTGATTGCCGAGTTGGTCCTCCAAAGGGTGATAAGAAGACAGGAGCGTCTTATGCGGAGAAAGGGAAGACTGTGGTGGAGTCTTCTGCCTCGCACGCGCAGCCCAGGGTCTTCAACCTTGGACAGCAGGAGGCCTTTAAGCAGGCGGATGTCGTCACAGGTGCGCGCAGTTTTTAATGTTATTTTATACTGTGTGCTGTGCTTGTTTTGATTGTGATGTTTTAGGGTTTGTCCTTATACGAGAGTATCCGGCGCGAGCACTATTTGATACAGGTGCTTCACATTCGTTTCTGTCTGAAGATTTCGTCTTTCGTGTCGGGGTACCTGTTGGGTATTGTATCCACAATGTACCTGATTTGAAGAAGCCCCTGAACAAGCTAAGGTGAATTGACAATGTATTTGATCACTTGTCTTCAAAGTTGTGCTTGCAGTTATTCCTCGCTAAGTACACACCAATGTCAGGGTGTAGTAGGTCAATATACACGGGTCTGTGCAAAGTAATCCCTCGTTGAGCAGATCAGTGTGCTGGCTTACATGTACTCTCTCTATTGGAGTGTACTTACTTTCAAGTACAGGGTTAAGAAAGATCAAGAGAAGACAAGGAGCAAGGATGGGTCAAAGCAACTCAGGGGAAGAAAGACGAGAAATCATCTAAGTTAGATTCGACGAGAATCACTAAGTGATTCTCGTCGATTCGACGAGAATCACTAGTGACTCTCATCGATTCGACGAGAATCACAAGTGACTCTCGTCGAATCGTCGAGAATCACTCATCGATTCCCGCCGACCGCTGCCGGCCGTCTCAACGCCGCCCTGAATTCTACTAAGGCAGAATCGTCGAGAATCACGAAGTGATTCTCGCCGATTCGTCGAGAATGACTCTGCATTCTCGACGATTCGGTGAGAATCAATTGTGATTCTCGCTGTTTCTCTCCGGCTTGCTATTTCAATGAAGCTAGAATTCTACTAAGTGGAATTCGGCGAGAATCGTAGGTGATTCTCGCCGATTCGTCGAGAATCACCTTCGATTCTCGCCGAATTTGACTTGGGCAAATTTCTGCTATTCTCTGGACCGGCCCAAGTGAACATGCGCCGTTAGGAGCCGGTCTTAGGGCTTCTTTTTGGTGGGGCCCACAACGGTCACTTTGGATGACCTAATGTATAAATACATCGGTATTGTTGAGCAGCAAAAATACGAATACACGGATTAAAAAAGACGAGCCGCCGACGTGACCTAGATCGTGAATCTTGCTCCGCCGCCGTCGCCACTCGTGCCAGTTGATAGCAATCGCTGATCGAGGTTTCTTCCAAATCTCCTGGCTACAGAAGCTCAGCCAAGCACAGCGTCTCACGCGTCTAACCAGAGATCCTTTGTCTCTTGATTCGTAGATCGGGAAAACCTTCCCCTTCCGAATCGATCGAGATGATCGATCCTAGTGTGACCATTGGTAGACCTTGCCGGCTTTGCTACGAAGTTTGAATCTCCAAAGAACAGCCGCAGCACTCCGTTGTCGCCGCAAATCCCGAGAGCCCAGCCGCCGCCCTTCTTGCCGCCGCTGGTTTCGGGGAGATTCACTCCAAGTGAGATCTAGGGTCGTGGACTCTTCGTCGACTTCAAGAACACGTTTCAATTTTGTTGTAAAGGAACAATGGTTCCTAGTTGTAAGGGTTGGGTGCAACCCGTGGTATAGGAGTGGTGACTCCTTCGTTTGGAAGGGTTCCTTCCGTTAGTGTGAGGATTGGATTTCAATCCTGTTGGTGAAGTGACCGAGTCATCCCTGGTTGGGAGATAGGTCGAAGGGGGAGAGTGGACGTACACAAATTGGGGAACCACTATAATTTGCCTGTGTCTTTCTGTGCTGTGTTGTTTGATTTATTTGTGCAGGTACAATTCTAATTCTGCAAAAATGCTGCAAGACACCTATTCCCACCCCCCCATAGGTGATGGTACTTGGCACTAGGTGGACTTTCAGTACCTATCCAGACCACGACAGACAGTGTAAAGGTGTTGTTACCTAACGGATGTTTGATGTGCGCGGATAAATCTTGCGGTCTTGAGGTCAAGATAGGGATTCGGGAGTTCAAGGTGGAAACATTAGTATTGCCGATCAAGGAATTTGATATAATCTTTGGTATGGACTTGCTGTCAGAGCAGCGTGCCTTTATAGATTGCACTTCAAAAGAGGTCACACTCGGGCAAAATACCGAACAAGAGACCAAGTTCATTGGTATACAAGGGATGAGTGGGATGTTGTTATTTTCTCTCCAAGTCGTTAAGGCAGTTCGGAAGGGTGCAGAGTTGTTCTTCACACTCGTAGAGGCGGTGGCGCTGAAGGCCAGTGTAAGTGAAGTGCCAATTGTGTCGGAGTATGCTGATGTGTTTCCAAAGGACCTTCCGGGGTAACCTCCCCAAAGGGAAATCGACTTCGCTATCGAGCTGGCGCCGGGTGCGAAACCTGTGGCCCGTTCGCCGTATCGGGTAGCGCCAAAAGAGATGGCCGAACTGAAAGTTCAGTTACAAGAGCTGTTGGAGCAGGGATACATATGCCCAAGTATGTCACCTTGGAGCGCGCCTATTCTTTTTGTGAAAAAGAAAGACGGTAGTTTGCGGCTATGTATTGATTATCGCGAACTGAATAAGCTGACGGAGAAAAACAAGTATCCGATTCCACGGATCGATGGCTTGTTCGATCAGCTAGCGGGCTCAACCGTCTATTCCAAGTTGGATTTGAAATCCGGGTATTACTAATTGCAGATTAGGGAAGGTGACATTCCCAAGACAGCGTTTGGCACACGCTACGGTCACTATGAGTTCACAGTGATGCTGTTAGGCTTATGTAAGGCGCCTTCGGTATTCATGGATCTCATGCATCGAACATTCCGCGAATACTTGGATCTGTTTGTGATTGTGTTCATTGATGATATCCTCGTGTACTCACAGTCGGAGGAAGATCATGCAAACCATTTGCGGTTGGTATTGCACACCTTGCGGAGAAATAAGCTATATGCCAAGTTCTCTAAGTGTGAGTTCTGGCTCTCGTCGGTGGCTTTTCTGGGCCATGTGGTAAGTGGAGAGGGCATAGCGGTGGATCCGGCAAAGATAAGTGCCATTCGTTATTGGCCAGTGATGTCTTCGGTGGCCGAAGTCAGGAGTTTTCTTGGACTGGCAGGCTACTATAGACGATTTGTGGCGAACTTCTCCCGGATTGCTTTGCCTTTGACTACGTTGACGAGAAAAGATCAGAAGTTCGTTTGGACGCCGGAGTGCGCGCAAACTTTTGAGGATCTAAAAGGTCGTTTGACCACGGCGCCTGTTTTGACGTCGCCATGTGGTACAGACGGTTTTGAGATATACAGCGATGCATCAGGAAGCGGTTTAGGCTGCGTTCTCCTACAGTTTTGCAAGGTGATCGCTTATGGCTCACGTCAATTGAAAGTGCATGAACGTAATTAACCCATCCACGACTTGGAGTTGGCGGCGATGATCTTTTCGCTAAAGTTGTGGCGGCACTATCTTTATGGCGTGAAGGTAGATATTTATACAGATCATAAAAGCCTAAAGTATCTGCTCGATCAAAAGGATTTTAATATGCGACAAAGGAGGTGGATGGAATTCCTAGGGGATTATACCTTCGACATTCACTATGTTCCCGGAAGGGGAAATGTGGTCGCTGATGCCTTGAGTCGTCGGACTCCGGTGCGGGCAAGTTGGTTGCGAATACATTATGAGCGTCTAATCCAGGAGTTGGAAGCGTTGGAGATATCTTGTGTGGAAAGGGATTATTCGGCCGATGCATGCTTGAACTGGATGGAGGTTCAATATGACCTTTCGGACAGGGTTCAGCGGGCAATGGAGTTTGATGAAAGTCTCCAGCGCTATGCAAAGGAGGGGTTTGGTGACCAATTCTCCTGGGATGACGGCTTATTACGGAAGTATGGCCGATTGTGCGTCCCTTGTGCGGGTAAATTGCGAGAAGAATTGTTATATGAAGCACACTTTACAAAGTACTCAATTCACCCTAGGAGCACAAAAATGTACAAGGACATGAAGAAATTGTTCTGGTGGCCCGGTTTAAAGAAGGACATAGCCGCGTATGTGGCTAAGTGTCGTACTTGTGCTTTGGTAAAGGCAGAATGTCAACGGCCGAGTGGTTTCCTGAAATCATTGTCGGTTCCGCAGTGGAAGTTTGAGGATATTTCTATGGATTTCGTGCACGGATTGTCGAGATCTCAATGTGGGAATGACTCAATCTGGGTGATTGTAGACCGGTTGACAAAGGTGGCTCACTTTCTACCGAACAAGCGGGACGATTCTGTGGAAATGTTGGCAAAGCTCTATGTGGAGCAGATTGTTCGATTGCACGGTATTCCCCGGAGCATCGTAAGTGATCGAGATGGGCGATTTACTTCGAAAGATTGGAGGCTAATTCATCAGCTGTTGGGCACGAAGTTAGCATTCAGTACGGCCTTTCATCCGCAAACGGATGGCCAAACTGAAAAAACCAACAGAACAATGGAGGATATGCTCCGTATGTGCGCCCTGGACTTCGGTAAGAAATGGGAAGATCATCTTGTTATGTTGGAGTTTGCCTATAATAATAGCTACCAAGCGAGTATCGGTATGGCACCGTTTGAAGCTTTGTATGGTCGCAAGTGTCGTACACCGTTAGCTTGGGCAGAAACTGGCGAATCAAAACTTTTTGGACAAAAGGAAGTCAAGGATGCTAACTAAACAATACGCTCTATCCGAGAGAGACTACTAATAGCCCAGGATCGGCAAGCCAAGTATTACAATGCTAAGCACCAGAACGTGGAGTTCGCGGTGGGTGACTGGGTCTATTTAAAGATTAAACCCTTCAAAGGCGTATCTCGGATTCGGCGGTTTAAAAAGCTAAGTCCGGGATACCTTGGTCCGTTTGAAGTGGTGGAGCGAGTTGGGGAAGCGGCCTATCAGCTAGCTCTTTCATCAGAATTGGGTGGATTGCATGATGTGTTCCACATCTCGGTACTACGAAAAGCAGTCAAAGACCCAGCGCAAGTGATTGAGAATGATCGGGTGCCGGTTGAGTATGGGCTAACGACAAAGGTGAGGCCCATTCGGATCGAGGATCGAGCCGAGAAATAGTTGCGGAACAAAACGATCGGGATGGTCAAAGTCTGGTGGGACAATTGTGGCCAAGAAGAGCTAACATGGGAGCAGGAGCAGACCATGCGAGCTGAGTTCCCCGAGTTATTTGTGTAAACTGTTTGCTCGTCTGTATGGTGTTGCAACATATATGTAAAAGTATCACTTTTTATGTCATGCTTGCATCTCCCTACTGCATCAAAATTTCGGGACGAAATTTTATTAAGGAGGGGAGGGTTGTAACACCCTAGAAATCTCAAAAGCCAAAGTGGGATTCAGGTTGGCTGACACGGCCTAAGACACGGGCGTGTCTCAGGGCGTGTCAGGTGTACACGGCCTGTGATACGGGCGTGTCCCTATTCTCGACGAGTACTCGAGAACTGATAGTCGAGTGTGGAACACAGCCTGTGACACGGGCGTGTCACAGGGGCGTGTTTGGCACACGGCTAGGGACACGGGCGTGTGCCTTAGCCGTGTCCTGCTCGGGTGATTTTGGAGATCGTGTTACAGGCGTGACACGGCCAGGTACACGGCAATATACTGGGTGACACGGGCGTGTCAATGCATGTGTTCTGGTTTATTTTCAGTCGGTTGTGCACCACTTCAGGAAACGGCCTGTGACACGGGCGTGTCACAACCCGTGTTCGGCCCAAGAAATCAAATTCAGGGCTGATCAGAGCTGTTCATTTTCTTTGACCAAGATCCAATGGTCTGGGCTCTTCCCTGGGTTGATAAGGCCGGGATTGAAGAGGAGAAAGCTCATTTGAGTTTCATCTTTCTCTTTCTAAAGTTATGAGAGAGAGGAGAGCAAGGCAAGGAAGAAGAAGAGAAATCCGACCGCTGGTGGTGCTGCGGTGGTCCAAATCGCGAGCCGAGTTCGGATTTACGAAGGCAAAGCTGCTGCGAAGGCTTTCATCCATCTCAATTCTCTCCATGGCTCCGAGGCGACTTCCAAGGGTAACGATTTCCGTCTTGGACATGTGAAGTCCTACTTTTCTGCATTTGCATAGGGAAAACCCATCCCCGCGAGTGTGTGGTGGGTTGTGGTGTCCCTTGGGGTAGATATGTGAAGTCCCCCTTATTAGAGTCCGTAATTGGAGTACGGATCTAGGCATGCTGTGTGAAGCCCATCTGGATGTGCTGGTCTGGATTGGTGATGCTTGTTTGCATTCGGAGGAATCTCCGAGTATTTGATTGTTTGTGTGCAATCTGTGGTGCATACCTGTCGCTTGGTGCAGCAGGAAGTACTGGAGGAAGTCAAGGAAATTGTGAGAGTTGGTTCAACTCTTGTGACCGTGAGTTGTCACTTTACGTGGTGTTGAGCCGTTGGGCTGCAACTATATAAAATGAGGCTTCGTGCCGAACAGGCAAGGTGAAACCGACCCGCGCCTTTATTTGTGGCCTCAGGTACGATGTACTTATTAGTGGCAAGGCGATTTGAGCAACGGGGGGTGGCTGATCCGTACCTGCGTTATGTAGGCTGAACTTGAGAGCGCCAAGGCATTGGGCTTTTGTCAGCGGCATAATAAAAGTCTTGGGCATCCGTGCCAGACTAAATGCTCATTGGTGGGATCCGGTGTTTCCGGTACACCCGAATATGCCCTGAGTGCACGGAGCGTCGGGCCGTCGTGCCGGCGTTTGTGATATGTATTGACTGTGCGGTCGTGCACGTCTTGCGTAGGTTGCTATACATACTATTGAAACATGCTTTGCAGGGATGGAATTCCGCTGCCCCGTGCCAGGGGCAGGGTCGTTATAATTGGTCAGCTGAATGCTGACCGTTGCCCTGCTTACCATTGCTTGGTGGATTGGTTCTTACAGGTGCAGGAGGTGCTGGTCTGAGCGGGACTTAGCGGGCTGAAGCCCAAGCTGCGTTGTTGCCCTAGAAGGCTTTATTTTGTTTCTTATTGTTCATGTGTGGCCGGTCTGCGTGCCGATGTCTGTAAACCACACCTTGTTAAGAGAAATTTGTAAGTCCTTAAGGCCAGATACTTTGGTTGTATACATTCCTATGTTATAGTGAACAGTTCTTGTTACTCTTGAGTTCAAGTATTCAACCGTGAAACTTCCGCTAGAATGCTCTGTGTTAGGATGCGTTAGTTTTGATATTATTTCGTAGCGTCTCCACCTGTTTGTGGAATATGGTGTGGGGCCCCGGCCGGACCCTCTATTATATTCTTCTTAATGGGTAGAGGTGTTACACACGTACACTCAGGGCACATTCTCGGTGAATCCGGTCAATTTCGTGGCTTCACCACCATCCATAGGATGGTAAACCTTGTGAGCATTATAGTCTTTCTGACCGCAGTCTAAGACTCCCGACTATGCCAACGGCCAGTTCCACTTTAGGGCCTCTAACACCGAACCGCACAGCCCAGGTCCGTTTCCACTTGCTCGTTGCTCACTCCGCCTAGTCACTTTAAGACGTATGTGCGGGCCAAGCTTCACCCAGATCCTAAATCATTTCCAAACATCACATAACCCAGTTATGTTCAAGGATGACTCCCCGACTGCCAAGTTAGCAGAATTACATTTCCGCCCAGTTTTCCAAGTGTGCCTTGGAGTATATCCCCAAGGATCCCTGCTGCAATCTACCGCGTAAAAACCCGAGAACAACGCACAGAGTCTTCTCCAGTTATTCATGCAATGCAACATCACCGATCAAGACAAATACATCCGGTTAGGCTTCATACACCATGCCTATGCCCGTACTTCGATTCCGGACTCTAAACAAGGAGGGCTTTACATATCTACCCTAAGGAACACCGAAACTCACCGCACACTCGCGGGAGAGGGTTTTCCCATGCGAAGGAAGAAGATCTTCACATGCTCAAGATGAGAATCGTTACCCTTGAAGTCCGCTTTGGCGCCATGAAAAACTAGCCGGATAGAAAGCTTCGCAAAGGAATTCTCTCCACGGATCCGGTCTCGGTTCTCAGATTGGTGCTCCGATGCTCCGTCGGCGGCCAGATTCCTCCCTTCCTTCTTCCTTGCTCTCTTCTCTCTCTAACTTCTTAGAAAGAGGGAGTTAAAGATGAAATGAGGAATTAAACCTCAAATCCCGGACTAAACACAAGCAGGAACTCATCTGGGCCGTTTGATCTTACTTAAAGAAAACAAACGGCTCAGATTAGCCTGAAATTCCATAAACCTAGGCCGAACACGGCTTTGCACACGGCCGTGTCCCAGGCCGTGTGCCTCGATCCAGCCACAAATATCGAGCACAGAAAAGGATACGGGTTGGGACATGCCCGTGTCCCAACCTGACACGCCTGTGTCGGGTCCTCGACACGCCCGTGACCAGGGGTCGTGTCACCAATAACCGCCACGCCAACCGTCACGTCTCTTGGTGGACACAAGTGACGACACGCCCGTGTCAAACGTGACACGCCCGTGTCAACAAGTACGCGCCCGTGTTCGAGGTCGTGTCCTCCAGTCGACACGGGACCAATTTCTCCCGAAGAGTACACGGCCATGTGACACACCCGTGTCACATGCCGTGTGCTTTTGACACGCCCTGGGACACGCCCGTGTCCCAGGCCGTGTTCGAGCACTCGACGCTCGTCGACCTCAACTCGACCACCCGAGCACGACACGGCCATGTGACACTCCCATGTCACAGGCCGTGTTCACCCTACCAAGGCCCAAACTTGGTTCAAACACCGCCCGTTTTGCTTTTAAGTTTCGGGGCATTACAATTCTCCCCCCCCCCTAAAAAAATTTCGTACACGAAATTATGCAAAGGTATACAAAAATAATTTAATGTTACCTGGGAAATAATTCAGGGTACTCTTCCAACATAGTTTGCTCTCGCTTCCAAGAAAGCTCCTCTCGACCGCAGTTATCCCCACGGACTTTAACCACTCGGATTTCCTTGTTGTAGAGCCGTTTGACTTCAAAGTCTTCAATATGAATCGGCTTGACCTTTGTCGTCAACCCATCATCAATCGACACTTGATCAACCGCAACGACCTGTGATGGCTCTTGTACCACCTTCCGCAACACCGATACGTGAAACACATCGTGTAGCCCACTCAACTCCACCGATAGCTTTAATCGATACGCTGCTTTGCCTATCCACTCCAGGATCTCAAACGGCCCAAGGTATCTCGGACTCAGCTTCTTCAGGCGTCGAATCTACGAGACACCCTTAAACGACTTCAATTTCAAATATACCCATTCGCCAACGCTGAACTCCACATTCCTATGCTTGGCATTATAGTATTTTGCCTGCCTGTCCTGAGCGATCTTTAACCGTTCCTAAATCGTACGTACCATTGAAGTGGCGTCTTCCACTTCCTGACGCTTGTAAAGTTTTGACTCGCCTGTCTCCAACCAAGACAATGGCGTACGACACTTTCTCACATAAAGGGCCTCGAAAGGCGCCATTCCAATGCTTGCTTGGTAACTGTTGTTGTAAGCAAACTCTACCATGTATAGGTGATCCTCCCAATGTTTTCCGAAATCTAGGACGCACATGCGGAGCATTTCCTCCATCGTCTTGTTGACCATCTCGGTCTGACCATCCGTCTGCGGATAAAAGGCTATGTTGAAACTCAGCTTAGTTCCCAACAACTTATGCACCAGCCTCCAGTCATTTGACGTGAAGCGCTCATCTCGGTCACTAACAATACTGCGAGGCACACCATGCAACTGTACAATATTATCCACATAGAGCTTGTCTATCTTTTCCACCGAATCTTCCTTTTTATTCGGAATGAATGCGACACTTTTGTCAATCTATCTACGACCACCCAGATGGCATCATTCCCCTCTGTGACTTTGGAAAACCGTGCACAAAATCCATGGATATGTCATCGAACTTCCATTCCGGGATAGGCAAGGACTTTAAGATACCTCCGGGCTTCTGGCACTCCGCCTTCACCAAGGAACATGTTTGGCACTTTGCCACATACAGTGCTACATCCTTCTTCAATCCTGACCACCAAAACAACTTCTTCATGTCCTTATACATCTTCGTGCTCCCAGGGTGGATTGAGTACTTGGTATGATGAGCTTCATACATCAACTCCTCCTGAAGATTATCCGTACTAGGGACACATAGGTGACCGTCCTTCCTTAGCAGTCCATCCACAACTGCAAACTTGGAATTTGACCCATCCAACGATTCATCCAAGGTCTGCTTCATACTGCTATCCTGACCAAAGCCAGCCGAATCCTATCAGCTAGGTCATACTGCACCTCTGTCCAACATAGTATTGCTTCAGCACTAGACTGCTTGTCGACGCAAGAGATCTCCAATGCCTCCAAATCATGGTCTAAACTTTCATCATGCACCGCCAACCAGTTGGCCTGCGCTGGATCCCTACGACTCAATGCATCCGCCACTGCATTTCCTTTCCCAGGCACATAATGTATCTTGAAAGTGTAGTCCCCCAAGAACTCCATCCACCTTCACTGCCTCATGTTCAGGTCCTTCTGATCTGGTAAATACTTCTGGCTCTTATGATCGGTGTAAATGTCATCCTTTACACCGTACAGATAGTGCCTCCACATCTTTAGAGCAAATATCACGACCGCTAATTCCAAGTCATGGACCGGATAATTTCTCTCATGGACCATCAACTGTCGTTATCTGTACGCTATTACTCTCCCATACTATAGCAGAACACAGCCCAAACCACTTCCCGAAGCATCATTAAAAATTTCAAATCCTTCAGATCCATTCGGCAAACACAAGATAGGTGTCGAGATCAACCGCCTCTTCAACTCTTCAAAAGCCTATGCACACTCCTGCGTCCACACAAACTTTTGATCCTTCCTTGTCAACGTCATGAGTGGTAGCGCGATCCGTGAGAAATTCTCCACGAAGCGCATGTAGTAGCCGGCAAGCCCGAGAAAGCTCTGGACTTCCGCATCCGTAGTCAACTCAGGCCACTCCTGTATTGCCGCTATCTTCGTCGGATCCACCGTAATCCCTTTACCACTAACAATATGCCCAAGGAACGCTATTGAGGATAACCAGAACTCACATTTTGAGAACTTAGCATACAACTTATTCTTCCTCAATGTCTCCAACACCATATGCAGATGCTTGTAGTGATCATCCTCACACCGCGAGTACACCAAGATGTTGTCGATAAACACTATCACAAATTGGTCCAGGTACTCTCTGAACGTCCTGTTCATCAGGTCCATAAACATGGATGGTGCATTGATCAGCCCAAAGAGCATGACCGTAAACTCGTAATGTCCAAACCACGTGCTAAATGCTGTCTTAGGGATGTCACATTCCTTTATCCTTAACTGGTAGTATCCGGATTTCAGATCTAGCTTCGAATATACTGTTGACCCAACTAACTGATCAAATAGATCGTCAATCCTTGGGATCGGATACTTATTCTTTACCGTAAGTTTGTTCAACTCCCGATAATCAATACAAAGTCACAAACTCCCATCTTTCTTCTTAACAAAAAGGACCGGTGCGCTCCAAGGCGATGAACTTGGACGCACGTACCCTTGCTCTAATAATTCTTGTAGTTGCACCTTCAACTCCGCCATCTCCTTAGGTGCTATCCGATATAGAGAGCGTGACACGGGTTTGGCACCCGGCACCAGCTCAATTGTAAAATCAATCTCCCGCTTAGGTGGGGCTCCCGGTAGATCATCTGGGAATACATCAGGATACTCAGACACAACTATTATACTGCCCAGACTAGGTTTGGGCATTGAAGCCTGCACTAATGTGACAAATAGCTCTTCCCCAAACCGAACTGCCTTAATCACCTGAAGAGCCGACATTAAAATCTTGCTCTACCCTTTCATGCCCGCAAACGTAGTCTCCTGCTCAGTATTCAGTCCCAACTTAACCTCTTTTCGGTTACTATCAATGCATGCTCGCTGCTCTGAAAGCCAGTCCATTCCAAAGATTATGTCGAACTCCACTAACGGCAGCACCGACGCTTGCAAATCGAACTCCTGATCCCCAATCCGCAACTTTACCACACAGACTCTATCCGCACATATTGAGCACCCATTGGGCAATAACACATCCATCTTGTCCTTTGCCATCGAAGAAGGGACTCCGATGCACGATACGAATCTTTCGGACAAGAAGGAATGCGAAGCTCCCGTATCAAACAGGGCTCTCGCCGGACAATCGAAAATCAATACAAAGCCTAGCACCAACAAAAAAAAGCTAACATGTACAAAGGTAACAGTTACAACAAAAAGCTAAACTGTAATAAATTTAAATCATACCTGTCACCACGTCAGCTTGTTTGATGGTCTCTTGCAGACCAAGGTTGTATACTCAAAGCTAGGCTGGAGCATGATGGGATGCGGTTGACTCCATCGTCTTCCCCTTTTCCTCATAAGTTGCTCCTTGCCTCCTCTCGGACTTTGCACGCCCGCACCAACATTCTCTTGCAAAATGTCCCACCTTTCCACAGTTGTAACAGGCTCTTGGGACTCGACTTGTGTTTTCCCCTGTCACACCAGATGAAGGGGTTGAGCTCGAAGTCTTCCGCTTCTTGTTGAATCTGCAGAAACTTGACTTTGTATTTGGCACTTTAAACTCTGACTTCTTCTCCACTGGGTCCTTCTTCTCTTGCACTTTCTTCGCGACCCTTTCCAAAGATCGATCTGTATTTACCAAGGCTAGGAAGCCCTACGCCTTAGGCCCAGCAAGGAGTAGTTGTAGGTCACTCCGTAGACCCTCATAAAATTGGTTGGTCTTCCGCTCTTCTTCAGTAAACATACCACAAGCATAACGACCTAACCAGGTAAACTCATGGATATACTCATCCACACTTCTCTCTCCATGTGCCAAACCAAGGTACTTATTCTCCATCTCCAGCTTTTGGGCAGAAGGTAAGTATCTAGCCAGGAATAACCTTGAGAATTCCTCCATCGGTACGTCAGCAAGTTGTCTTCCCACTAAGAGATGAACCTCCAACTCGTCCCACCACATCCTTGCCTCACCAGCCAATAGGAAAGTCGCTATTGTTGTCTTCTGCCACTCTGCAGTTTCTGTGGCGGTCATGACCCTCTTTATCGTAGAGAGCCAATCTTCAGCTTGAGTTGGCGTTCCCAACCCATCGAATACCGGAGGATTAAAGCTCATCACGTGCTTGAGCTGTTTCTCCATGGCTCTTCTTGGTGCTACCGGATCAACTGCCCCACGCTCTACCACTCCCAGCACTGCCACTCTAATCAGTTCTTGCTCATTAGCAGGCGGTGCGTGCTGCACTTGTTGGGCATTTTATGGCAAAAACTGCTTCAGCCACCAATCTGATGGTTTTTGCTGAAGGAGGTGTTGTAGGCACGTCACTTGGTGCACTACTTTCCGCTGATTACGGACGCTCTGATTGCCCCGCACCGCTTCTAGATACCTATAATAGCATAAACCCTTGATTAGGCGACACACAAATTGCTAAAAGTAATCATTGGAACACTCAGGTTCCCAAAACAAGTGTATTTTTTTCATTCTTAAGTGGACATTCATGGGTTCTTTTATGTTATAATGATGACGCACATACATGTGCTCACCTCCCCTTAGAAGAATTCGCCCACAAATTAAACTACAGACGACCGACACCCTAGTCTGATACCAAATTATAACACCCTCATCCGTCGTATGGAATATAACAGAAGGTCCAGCTGAAACCCGACGCCATATACCACAGACAGTTGGAAGGGTTACGAAATAATACCAAATACTTAACTACTCGCCCTAGCACAGAGCATTCTAGCGGAAGCTTTTAAACAGTTTAAGAAAACTCATGAATTCACAGCACTAGTATGAATGTCCACATATCAACCCAGGAATAAAATAAAGCAAATACACAATAGAGTACTTGGCCTTATGGCCTTACAAATGTTCACTTAATAACATAGTGTTTTATAGACATCAACACGCAGGCCGGCCATACATGATAGAAATGAAAATAACAATTCGCTTTGGCCTTCGAGGGCCAGCACAGCAGCTTGGGCTCCAGCTCGCTATTTGGTACTTGGTTCCGCAGCACCTGCAAGCAACATTCCACCGCACGGTGGCAAACAAAGCAAAGATCAGCAAAAGCTGACTAAATTATAATGACCCTTCCCCCTATTCAGGACGGCGGTGCTCCTTCCCTGCATTTTATTAGCCCATCTAAACAATTAAGTGCATATAAATTTCGCCACAGGTGTAGGCTCGCTCAGCCAAACACCCTGTGCACTCAGTGCACATTCTCGGTGAATCTAGTCAATTCCGTGGCTTCACCACCATCCATAGGATGGTAAACCTTGTGAGAATCATAGTCTTTCTTACCGCAGTCTAAGACACCCGACTATGCCAATGACCAGTTCCACTTTAGGGCCTCTAGCACCGAACCGCACAGCCCAGGTCCGTTTCCACTTGCCCGTTGCTCACTCCGCCTAGTCACTTTAACACGTACGCGTGGTCCAAGCTTCACTCGGATCCTAAATCATTTCCAAACATCCCATAACCCAGTTATGTTCAAGGCTGACTCCCCGGCCTCAGAGTTAGAAGAATTACGTTTCTGCCCAGTTTTCCGGGTGCACCTTGGAGTTAATCCCCAAGGATCCCTGCTGCAATCTACCGCGTAGAAACCTGAAAATAACGCACTGAGTCTTCTCCGGCTATTCATGCAATACAACATCACCGATCTAGACAAACACGTCCAGGTAGGCTTCACACACCATGTCTATGCCCGTACTTCGATTCCGGACTCTAAACAAGGGGGATTTTATATATCTACCCCAAAGAACACTGCAACTCACTGCACACTCGTGGGAGAGGGTTTTCCCATGCGAAGGAATAAGAGCTTCACATGCTCAAGATGAGAATCGTTACCCTTGAAGTCCGCTTTAACGCCATGAAAAACTAGTCGGATAGAAAGCTTCGCAAAGGAATTCTCTCCACGGATCCGGTCTCGGTTCTCAGATTGGTGCTCCGATGCTCCGACGGCGGCCAGATTCCTCCCTTCCTTCTTCCTTGCTCTCTTCTCTCTCTAACTTCTTAGAAAGAGGGAGTTAAAGATAAAATGAGTAATTAAACCTCTAATCCTGGACTAAACACAAGCAGGAACTCATTTGGGCTGTTAGATCTTATTTAAAGAAAACGAACGGCTCAGATTAGCCTGAAATTCCTTAAACCTGGGCCGAACACGGCTTTGCACACGGCTGTGTCCAAGGCCGTATGCCTCGATCCAGCCACGAATATCGAGCACAGAAAAGGAAATGAGTTGGGACACGCCCGTGTTCCAACCTGACACACCCATGTCGGGTCTTCGACACGCCCGTGACCAGGGGCCATGTCACCAATAACCGCCACGCCAACTGTCACGTCGCTTGGTGGACACAGGTGATGACATGCCTATGTCAAACGTGACACACCCGTGTCAACCAGTACACGCCCGTGTTCGGGGCCGTGTCCTCCAGTCGACACAGGACCAATTTCTCCCGAAGAGTACACGGCCATGTGACACGCCTGTGTCACATGCCGTGTGCTTTTGACATGCCCTGGGACATGCCTGTGTCCCAGTCCGTGTTCGAGCACTCGACGCTCGTCGACCTCAACTAAACCACCCGATCATGACACAGCCATGTGACACGCTCGTATCACAAGCCGTGTTCACCCTACAAAGGCCAAAACTTGGTTCGAACACCGCCCGTTTGGCTGTTAAGTTTCGGGGCATTACAGACTCAATGGCGCTAAAGATCCCAAAGGAGCTCTAGGAGGGCTATGAAATTGTGAGGAATGGATTCAGTCATTCCTCACCAAAGATCAAGGAAGTATTGAGAATGATTGAGATTGCGGGTTTGGAGAGCGCTCTTTCTGAACATTCAACCATTCTTAGAGAAGAAGTAGTGGAACTTTTCTCCAACGTCAAGGTGTCGTCCTCTCAAAACTTAATGAAATCTAAGATTGGTGATATCAAGATTAAGATAATTCCAAAGAGACTAGGCAAAGCCTTTCATCTACCTGTCGTCAACCCTAGTGAGGAAGAAGAAACCACCATCATAGATCGAGACAATGAAAAGGAAATTCTTCAATCAATGAGGAAAACTACTAGCAGATATAGTAGGGAAATCCCTCATCTACAAAACCGGATCACATAAAACCATCTCCAGGTCAATGTTTGATGTCATGACTAGGATAATCTTCAATAAGCAGACTTGTTGGTCATCAATCATCTAACAGAGAATAGTAGATTGCCTACACACTCAAAACTTGGGCAGAATTCTTTCCCTATACCTAGTAAACACCTACCCAGATACATTCAAGCATGAGAAAGGAGTGAAGATTCACTACCTAAAAAGAATGGACATAAAAATATTGGATAGATTCACTGTGGTCCTACAAATGAGCCAACCCTCAGTAATAAAGAATCCCTCTAGGGATACAAGGATGAAACCTACTGAGGAGGAAAGAACTGATAGCTCTGAACCAGAGCCTGGAACCTCCCCTCCAGCTGATGTTGGACTGTAAGTTGACTTATCTCTCAGTCAAACCTCTACAAACTGATAATGTAGCAGCAGTTGATGTTATCCCTGCTGCAGAATATAACAGGGAGCCTCCTAAGTAATTAAATACTTATCTTGATAAGTCCAACCCAGAGAAGGATGCTCAGCCTGAGGGGGAGCATAATGAGATGGATTTGACAACCTTGGATAAAATTGTCAACAGATCAGTTGAGTCTGCACATAATACAGGTGCTATAATTGAGGGAAAGCCTTCTCAGATCCCTGCTCAGAATGTTGTTCCTCCTTCTATGAGCCATACTTCATCAACCCCCATCTCAAATGAGGAATTTCTAAACAAAGTCAAAGCACTCATGGTTGCTCAATCAACAACCCTCAAGGAATATGTTGACCACTCAGTTGTAAAGTTGAGGGATAAATTGTTAAGTGAAGTCAAGGAATGTAAAGAAAAAACCTCTCACTTAAATAAACAGGTCACAACTTGGTTTGATAAGGCTGGAACTACTGGCATAAAGCTGACCACCCTTATGCAATCCATGGAAGCAAGCCAAAAATTCTCTGCAGCTGATATAGGATATGTCAATAATTATGTGAGAGCAACTGATGAAGTGATCAAAGGTGCAGCAGATCATGTAAATAAATATGTCACCAATGTTGCTCTCCACTCTATAAAGCAGACAATACTTATGAAAAATGAGCTGTTTACTAACAATGAGAGATTACACCAATATATATTAAACAAAAATGAGGCCAACACCACCCTACTGCAAAAGACAATATCTTAAGAAGGCAGAAAGGGGGAGAGCAGCCATGCTAAGATAGCAGCACTCATTGAAGATCAAGCCTTCAATGTAATTCAAGGCACCAGGGTTACACTACACCTACCCCTACTGGATAAAGAGTGGACAGAGGATCTAGACTTCCCAGTACAAGCTAGAGTTACACAGGATGCATAACTTGCTGCCAGAAGAAAGAGGGAAGGAACTCAAATGGCAGAAGAGTTCATGGAAAAGAGGAGAGCTGAGAACAGAGATGATCCAAATCATGAACAGCTAAGTGATGCCTCTAAATCCATCATTATCAATGCTTGGATAAGCCATGGACAAATCTTAAAGAATATTGATAGTGTTTATCCCTCTGAGGAATGGATCAAGCATTTGGAAAGAAATTTTCTAAGGGAAAGAGTATTCAAAGAAAATCTGTTAAGGAAGAGCAATTTTAAGAAAATGCCTCCCAGATATAATCCAAAGCCATTCCTTTACCTCAAGATGTAGGATAACAAAACTGAAAACTTGAAGAAGATAGCTGTTACCAAGGATGTTGATTCAAGTTCATCAAAGAAGAGCTGAGATGAGACTGCAAGACTTAGGGTGCTTTAATTATGTAATCAATGTCTTATAATGGATATCAACAGTGTAGCAATACCAAATCTTTATCAATGAAATCAATATGAGTTGGCCCTGACAATATTGATGTGAGAGATGTGCATGCAATTATCATCTATATATCTGTGATTAATAAATATGTTGTTCTTTCATAATCTATCTTGTAATCACAAGTTTGTTACTGTTGTTTGGCAAAGTTAATGATTAGTTAATCTGCTGCTAATCATACTGTTACACTGTTAGTGATTGATAATCCACCAGTGCTCTTGGTTAGTCAATCATAATGTTATGCCATCCCACTTAGGGGGAGTATCCTATACTAGAATTGCTAGTTGTCATGATAATGTCTCTTCAGGCCTATCAAGATATGTTTTTGTGTTGATGCACCTTAGCATGGATGGGTGTTCTGCCTTCTTTAAATAGGGGAAGATTATTGGGAACTGTGCCCCTCAATGTTCCTTAGGATTTGAAGAGGCATCATCAATGGTATTAAGGTGAATAATGTATTTGATGTGCGTTTAAGTTAATGCATGCAGGTAGTCCATGATTGGACAGGTGAAGAAAAATGAGTTAGTAAGTAAACTCAAAATTCATCGAGCTCTGCTCGAAGTTCGTCGATCTCAGCTTGCAGATCATTGAGCTCAGCTCAACACTTGTCGAGCTAAAGCCAGAAAAATTAGCTAAGGCAAAAACTACTGAGACAGGTGAGACCACTGAGAAGAATCCGATGAGATAAAAGACAGTCATAGCTGAGAAGAAGAAAGCGTCGAGATCACTTAGAAGAAAGCACTGAGATAGAAGCTTGTCTCAGTTGTTAAGAAGAAACTGCTGAGACTACTGAGAAAGAACCGTTGAGACAAAGCCAGCAGAATTTGTCCAAGTCCAGAGAAGTGAAGTTTCGTCGAGCTGAGCTCACATTTTGTTGAGCTCAGTACAGAGTTCATCGAACTCAGATCGACGATCATCGAGATCAAGTTAATGTATATAGATACAAAGGTATTCGACCTGAACTTACATTTTGTCGAGCTCAGGTTTAAGTTTGTAGACTCAGATTGTTGAGCTCAGCACTGAGTTCGTAGATCTCAGATCGACGATAGTCGAGTCTAGTCAAAGCATTTGAGGCAGTTATGGGAAAGCTATAATAGCGTCAGAGGCTACTATTTGTCCTCTTCTTAGGTAGGAGGCACTCACCATACTTGATTGGGCCCACATTCGAATTGTGTCGTTGCTTCAAATCAACAGATACAAAAAGAAAAGAGAAGAGGGGATTAGGCTAACAAATGGGAAAAACACAGAAAAGAAAATACGAAAAAGAAAACTAGGGGCGGCTGGACATCTTTTTCCCCAGAAAGCTTGAAAGCTCAAGTCCAAGAGAGATAGACAGAGGGCAAAGGAAGATAGCTGAAGCTCTTCAGGTTCAGCAATATAGTTCTCTCCATAATAAAGAAGCTGATTCATCCATTCAGCAAGCTGATAGCTGCTCACCTGTGCAGCAAAGAAGAAGATAGCTGTAGAAGAAGACTCATCCCTTCTACAACAAGATAGCTGGACTGATATCTGCTCATTCCAGCAAAGTAAACTCAGAGATCTTTCTCGGAGTCAGTTGTTTTTCTTTTCTTAACATCTTGTATTAACAACCTGTAGGATTCGATTTATCTTAATTTGAGTGTAGGGAACTTTGTGCCTGAGGTAGGTGACTAGTTAGTCACTGAGGTAGGTGACTAGTTAGTCACTGAGGTAGGTGACTAGTTAGTCACTGAGGTAGGTGCCCTGTTGGGTCACTGAGGTAGGATCCAAAATTGGATCTGAGTTGTCGGAAGGCTTAACAGCCTGAGGTAGGAGAGTGTTGCTCTCTATGGTAGGATCTGTTATGGATCTGAGGTAGGGCTGTCCTCCCATCCTGAGTGTAGGGCTTAACAGCCAGAGGTATGTGACTGGAGAGTCACTGAGCTGTAGGTGACAAGTGTGTCACTGAGTTGTAGGCCTTGGAGGAGGCTGAGATATAGGTACCTGGATGGGTACTGAGTTGTAGGAATGCTGCAGCACTCTGAGAGTAGGGTTATGTGCCTGAAGTTATAGGGCTGAGAAGCCTGAGTTGTAGGCCTTAGAAATAAGGCTGAGGTAGGTGGTTAGTGGACCACTGAGCTGTAGGAGCATTGCAGGGCTCTAAGGTAGGAACCTTTGTGGTTCTGAGTTTGGATTCTGTAGAGAATCTGTGTGTAAGGCTCAAGAACTGAGGTGTAAGCTCAGAGGTGCATTTTGGAGGAGATTGTGCCTTGTCTTACACAAGTTAGAAAGGTGGGAGGGAAAGTGGATGTACCTAATTGGGGAACCACTATAAATCTTTGTGTTCTTGTTGTGTTGCTTGTTTCTTTCTTATAATGCAGGTGTTAAGGACAAGCTCTAGATAGATAAATTTGAAATCAGCAAAAGAATAAATAAAATTTCAAAAGACCTATTCACCCTCCCCCCCCCCCCTCCCCCTCTAGGTGATTAGCTAACCTTCAGGCAAGTAACTTTCAATCATGACCTCACTACAACACTCTCGCGAAAGCTAAGTATAACTAACACTCGCAAAGCCAGAGGATGGTGCTCCTGTGCTAGACTGACCCACCTCCATGTGCACCGTACTATGTCAGTGTTGTATCTTCTACTGCTGCTCCTTGTCTCCCATCTGATGCCCCTAAAATGTTTGGTCCACTGACCATTAGTCAAAAGACTAAGCCTGATTTCCCCCACCCCTCCCCCAATGGCTCCTAGGCACCATGCGGGCGGAATGAAAGGAAATCTTATGAAGGTGGAGAGTACAAACAAGGCAGGTGACGACTAACCTAGCAGGAGTATGAGTAAAAGCACTAAACAAAGAAGTGGTAAAGTAAAAAAGAAGTAGGTACAGGCAAACCAAGTAAGCAGTATCATACAAGTGAAGAGTTAAAACTATCATCTACCACAGATAAAGTAAGTAAAGTAACCTTGATTTATAAGAATGCCCATAGAGACTTATAAACAAATGGATTGTTTTGCAAGGCCTATCGTATACAAGGTCACATACCAATTTATATGATAGGGGTAGGGGTTTAAATTCAATAATGGCATGTTATGTTATGTTATGCAGATTTAATGATATGTTCATACAAGTGCAACACACACACACTACTCTATGCGCACAGACCTTTAGTTGCTCGATTTTGGAAGCTAGCTTCACTCCTATGAGCCTCCATAGTGGCCAATGGAGACAGTGGGTTGGGCCACCCCACACCTAGGCGAGTATCCACACTACCAGGCCTAGCCCTTACGTACGCCTCTGAAGGACACACTAGAGTCGCCACGTACTAATGCTGACAAACCCGTTAGTATTTTCTTTGGATAAGTGTAATCCATAACTGTCGAGTCATCGTATCGACGTCGGTGTGAACAACCGTCAAATACCGAAGACCCACCACCTTATGCACATGCATCCATGAATTCCCGAACCATCGGCTTATTGGACTAACCTATCCATTACAACTACCTCCCGAGCCTTCGGCTCGTCGGGCTAACTTGCCCATTTCCACAACCACTGAGCCTACCGCTCGGATAACCCAACCAAGCAAACCTCTCGACTCATCAATGTGAGTTAAAGTGAAGTACTAGTATTTACTAATTGCTCTTTTATCATTTTAGTCTTACGATTTAGGGTTAGCCTTGGAATGCCCAGGGTATTCCCTGTGAAGGGCTCTCGGGGGCACTAAAAACTATGATGGTAGCTGAAGCGCATTGTTCCCTTTCGCAAGGCATTTAATATTATTGGTATCTACACATGTCCCACTCTACTGATCTTACACATGATCTAACCCTAAGTGTATTTAGACATTTCTTCAAGGGGAAAGACGATCCATCGTCGATCCCGAGCACGACCTTTCCCCGGGTAAACCAAGACATCTAAACTTGACTCTTTCTTAAGACATACTCCTTATCCATCCATACCAAATATACCGACTATCATTTCCCATAACCAGTTTCACATATTTCCTTCCTTTTACAATTTCTACTCTGTGCAGACCAATTATCCTACATGATGTGTATAAATGGTGATCCCTTCAAATATTCATCCAAATGATATAAGATTATTATTGGGGGTCTATCATGATGTTATAGGAATAAATCCAGAAGATTATGATTTTCTTACTTTATTAGGTATTTATTATAATTTATACAAAATAAGGCTTTATTAGCCTTTGAACACCAAGTGCACTTTTCTGACTAGGTATGGCCTTAAGAAAATTATCATAAACTAATAACATCAAAATAATAGTAAATACCAAAAATCCCAATTTTCCAAAAGGTTTCAGACTCTCAACAAATTATTGGGTAAATAACCATATTATTATGATAAATATGGAAAAATTTAACCAACCATCCAAAAATTATAAGAAACTTACTAGAGGATAAATATGACCAGGAAAGGCTACTGACCAAGAATTATTATTTTTCAACTCCATTTGATCACATAAATGAATTATATTAAAATATTCAATAAATTGGCACTTATGAAGGAGCCTATCTGAAAAGTCTTCCAATATATTTATAAAAATTCACAGAGCATTATTGTTTCCTAAAATATTTCTTAACCAAGTTTCATCATTTTCCAGCAAGCAAATAACCCTAAAACAATTATCTTGTAAGTAAATCAAAATTAGGGTCTATGCATGAAGAACCATGATTACTATCCTAATATTCACAATAACATTTCTAGGGAATAGTATCATCTAATCAAGTACACTGCCTAAGTTTCATGAGTATCCAAATTCATTTGAGCATGTAATAAATATTGAACCAAAGTGCCCTAAACTATCCTTCAACATAATCTACGTCTGTGAAAGAGACTACTCCATTGGAGATCATACCATAGCCTTTTATAGTTCCTCGGTCTGACCCTCCAAAGATGACTTTTGGTCCATCTTTGACTAGGGTGAAATAAAGAAACATGCTTCTTGTCCTAGTCATGTGCCGAGAGTATCCACTATCCAAATACGAGATAGGATTTTTGTTGGCCTTTGGACATACCTGCAATCATAATTCACTTTACCTTAGGAACCCAAATGGATTTGGGTCCTTGGATCCGGGTCAGCATAAAACCACTAGGAATATTAACACTGTGAGTGGTCGGTCTCACATGGTTAACTCGTGGAGTTACAAAATTAGTAGGGTTGAACCAACAATCTGTGCCAAAATGACCAATTTTGTCGCAACACTAACAATCAAACCTATTGTACCTTATCTTATACTCCTGCTTTACCTTTTGAACGTGAGGTCTAGTAGGGGCAACATACTTAGAGGTGGAAGCCTCCTGATTACAACATACACATGGCTTCACCATCTCCTTTACCTTAGGTACAAAAGTTTTGGCTTTTGGTGCCCTCTTATAGTTATGTCCATGAACTTAAGGACCATAACTCTTGAGTTCAATCTCTTCGTAAGGTGCTTTGAAGACAATGAAACCATAGTTTTGGGGGCAATTCCATCCCTGGTATCGCTTCTTGGGAACTACATAAGTAGGCCTAACGAGATGACTGTTAGATGACTCAAGGTCAAACTTATTTGTCAGGAAGATTACCTTCCTAAATGAGGGTTGACCTAGAGATGCCTTCCCCTTTTCTTTGGCACTGGCTTTCTTGGCAGCCTTACCTTTTCCAACTATGTGGCCAATATCACTACCCTTCTTCGGAGCTGAAAACTCATCAATGAGAGGGAAATAGTCTTTGGCTTGGAGTAACTCTCAAAAAGTTTTCTCTCCACCAAGAGCTTTTCTTCTAGCTCATCAAGATATTTTGTCTTTTAGACTAAATATTTCAGCCGAGCTTTTCAATTCCTCTTGCAAGGAGTGAACTTCACTTCTGAGAGGAGTTAATTCTTAAATTTCCTCCCTCAGTCTTGATTCCACTACCTTGAGAGACGCAATCTCTTTTGCTTGCTTTTTGACTACCTTTCGACATTTGTCAAAAGCCTTCAAAAGGTTCTCATGCTGAACCATTAACTCAGACTCGTCCTCTTCAGAAGAATAGCCTTCATGACCATTAGTGGACGTTTCCAATTCGAGAATAGTAGATCTTGAAATCGGTTGGAGAACACCGAATATGAAAACTTGGAAGATATTAAATCTTGACTTGAATCTTTGATCAACTCGATCTGGAGGAGAATAGATTTGTAGAGAGAGTAGCAATCCAGTCGTGTATGTCGAAGAAGATGAATCGTGCACAGCAGATCGTCGGTGGCTGATCGAAATGTCGCGATGCGTACGGGAGCCGAGTCGACGGATTTCTGATTTGGAATGTTTTGTGATTTCAAATTGAGAGCAATAACACCATTAGATGGAAAGAAAATATCCCCAAGTATTTATAGAGATCTCCTTGACAATGGTATCAAGAAACTTTCCAAAACTAAACCTAGAAAGCACTGTGCATTGCCGGCCGAACCGGAACCAGATTTTTAAGAAAGGAGGAAAGTGACCTAAGTCAATATCGTCGAGTATCACTAGTATACTCGCCGAATGGTTCTTGATATACGATGGATGAGACTTAGAAAAATAAGCTCAAGCCGGCAAAACACTCAACGCTAAGGCGGAGACCATACTCGATGAATTCAATGAGTATCGATTGGTATACTCGACGAATTCGTCGAGTATTGGCTAGCTCAGTCGACGCACTCGATGCCTGGCCAATTGATATATGACGAATGAGACTTAGATAAATCCAGAGAAGTAGCGTCGAATGGACTCGACGAATTCGGCGTGTATCGTCTAGTATATTTGACGAATTCGGCGAGTATCGTTAGATTCATTCGACGAATTCGACGAGTATACATGATGATACTCGATGAATTTTACTTGGCGTATTTTCCAATTCTCAGAGAATTTTCCCTAAGTACAAATGATGAATTCGAATGAGTGTTGGAAGGAATACATGACGAATTCAACGAGTATCAACGAGTATACTCGACGAATTCGACGAGTATTCCTCACCATACTTGACAAATTTAACTTAGGTAAATTCCTGTATTTCTGATTCCAAGCCTTTGTCCTTCCTTGATCCTTCTCCTGTACTTGGGATAGAAGTACACCCTAATAGAGAGATTACATGTGAGTCAACACATTGGCCTACACAATGAAGGATTACATTGTATAGTCCTATGTTTACTGACCCACTGTAACCTAACATTGTTGTGTACTTAGCAATATAAACCTGCAAGTACAAAACTAAAATAGCAGCATCAAATACAGTCACAATTCATCTTAGCTTAACTGGACCATTATTCAAATCTGGGTTATTATGGATACAATACCCAACAATGCCCGTGGATGCAGGGCTGCGCACGACCAACCCATACGGCCGTATTGCCACGTGCCTGCGCATCACTCCCCGCATGCCCGCGCGGGTGCATAGTCGCCGCAGGGCCACACGTGACCACAGTTGTACCCCGTATGCCCATGTCTAGCACGTGCGAGCCCACCGTGCGCTCCTCCCGCAACCCTCGCTATCCCCGACCACCTCCTTCAAGATATTCCACCTTCGTTCGCCACCTCTTTTGGGCACCTTGCTCGGGCCGCCTGAACTGCCCAAAGGGAGGGGGCACTCTCATAATTTTGGTAAAATGGTAATCTAGGAGATAAAAATCGAGCAACGCTATTCGCCAGCACAAATCACTCCCGAACGTAATTATCACCATGACTCTCCAGAAAACTATAAAGCCTTGTTCGTTTCGCAGTGATTGGATGAAAGGAATTTGAATTGAGTATCTCAATTACAATTTTCGTGTTCGTTTGGCATTTTTAGGAGGGAATTTGCATTCACAGAATACCTATGGGTTTTGGGAGAAGGTGTTTGATCAAAACCAATTCCAGTGTTTGTTTGGTACTTTTTATGAAGGGAATTGACATTTGTAGAAAACCCTTGGGTTTTGAGACTTCAAAATTCCGCCTATCCCGAAAAATTACCTATTTTTGGTGGGTTTTTCTAGGTTTTGCGATCAAAATAATCCCACGTGATCATCTCCTTTTGGGTTTCTTCACTATTTGCTAATGGCAGATTCGACAAACTGTGCCTCCAACGAGCTCTACCTCCGGCGAGCTACTCTTCCATGGCCGACTCTTAGCCAAGCTATCCTCTCCATAGCTCCGTATGAAGGATACAATAATCTCCAGAGCTGGTAGCTCGTCAATGAGATCACCGTCCACCGTAGAACCTCCAGACAACACCAACGCATGTATCTCTCTGGCGAAAAAGCGAAGGAAGTCGTTCCGCTTCTCTGCAGAAGACTCCCATGGGCGCAAGGGGTTACAACAGTCAAGCTCTTTTTTGAGGTAGGAGTCAATCGGAAGTGATTGCAGTAGTTAGGGTTGTGAGATAGGGCTGAGCTCTTTTTAGGCTGAGCTCTTTTTTCGCAGCAGTTAGGGTTGTGAGAAGAAGATGAACAATAACAAATAGGAATTCTTTCTATCTCAAAAAACTAAAGCAAGCAAACAAAAATTTGGTTTTTTGCCAATTTCCAAAACTTCCAAAATTTTAATTTTAACCAAAACCAATTCCCTCCAACGAAAACCCACCAAACGAACGGGGCCTAAATAGGCCACCAGACCTTTATTTGAAGAGAAGAAACACTAGAGGCAAGAAAGAGCTCTGAGGTTTTTGAGCGAGATTGCGAACTTAGGCCGCCGCTCAGGAATTCTCTCCTCTCTCCTCCTTGCGCAGAGGTTCCAGCACGCTCCAAGTTACGTCAACCCCCTCTGCGAGAGCGCTCCCATCAAAGCTCCGCATCAAGGAGAGTGCTCCATCCATAAGCTCCGCAGACTTAAAGAATTTTTCAAGCGGAATGCTCCTACCCTGGTTCTGCCAGCTCAACAACATTCCAAGGCCAGAACGCTCTCATCGAGACTCCAAGGACTTAGCCTCTTTTCCTCATTTTTCTACACCTATAACGGAGTAGCGATCTGTCTCTCTCCGAGATCAAATCAAACTCTGTACAACTCCAAGAAGATATGGATTTTGGCTCGACAAAGTTCCAGGCACGTGATTTTTCACCATTTCCGGATCGTTCATATAAAAAACCCCTCTTGTCATATGCTACATTTCATTTTGACCATTTGTGCACTCTATCTGATTCTGAGCTAAGGCGGTCAGATTTCTCGGGAATAGGGAAAGACCGGGCAACCTGCAACAAACATAAAAGTGGATGAAGTTCTTTATGAGGGCATTAACAAATGACAATTTAACCCCATATTCATAACCGTCACCACCGTGCCATGAGTCTTAGGCTCTGTTTCGTTGGGCTGTTTCTGATGGTAAGTTGTTGATAGGAAAATTACTGATTCTGGAAAATGGAGTTTTGTTAAAAAGCTGTTTGAGTGAAATGGAGTTTGCAAACTGTAGTTTTCAAAAAGTTGTTTGGAAATAAAATGGAGTTTTGAGTGAATTTTTTTCCACATTTTTTAATTACCAACAATTAATTTTTTGGAATAAACAATTTATTTTCATGAAATAACACCCAAAAAAATGTTTGATTCATATGTTCTATAGAACAAATACCCGTCTTTTTGTCCTGTATTATAGCTTCGTACAACTCATCTATTATGATATTACGTAGCACGATCATCTCCTCTACACCACCTGCAGTGTCAGTGCATGTTTCTTGCCACCCTTGTGATGTCATCCCATGATCACGGCTCCTTTGCTCGCACTCACTAAAATCAATATCCACATGTGAAGGGTGTCGTCGAATGAAATTATGTAAAGTCATTGTGGCGAGCACACTCGCTACTTGTTTGTCAAAACGATAGCTTGACATGTCCTGCAATATGACCCACTTCTTCTTCCAAACCCCGAATGATCATTCTATCACACTTCTAAGCGATGAGTTTGCATGATTGAACATCTCTCGACATCTTTCTACTCGACGACCACCACGAGAAAGTCTGGTAAATGAAACCATGTATCTTGATACGGTTTCAAGTATCCTCTTTGTACAAGATAACTGGAATCCACCAAGTAATATTTTCATGTAAATTATTAAAAATTATTTAATAACAATTTATTTGTATATTAATAAATAAACAAACAAAATTATAAATATTTACCTGGAGGTGAATACGGGAAGTTATAACGGGGATCACTTATGGCGAATTTGAAAATGCCACAATCGTGCGCTGATCTCTCCCAACCCGCCATAACGAAAGTGAAGCACTTGTTGAAATCACAAGCAGTCATGAAATTTTGAGTTGCACTGCCACGTCACCCAATATTTGGTACTTGACTTCCAAATGGTATGCACGCATCAACATGTGCCCCATCTATTACTCCAATGCAATCTTTAAAAAACAGCATGTAACGTGTAACGTCCCAATTCGCGCTAGGCCCCTCGCACGAGTTTTGAATCAAGAGACTTGACTCGGGCTCGGGACGCACTGGAAAAAGGTGTCAAGTGCGTTGAATGGAGTGTAGGGTTGAGTGATATCCAACGAATCGAAAGGAAATGGCCCAAGGGAAAATCGACGAGAATGGAAGTTGATACTGGCCGATCGACGGGTATCGGGAGTGATACTCGCCGATTCGACGGGTATCGATGGTCGATACCCGCTAGATTCAGAACTGCAGATTGGGAATTAGGTTAAGTGAAAGTCGACGAGAATGCCCGACGATTCTCACCGATCGACGAGAATGCCCGGCGATTCTCACCGATCGTCGAGAATGCCCGGTGATACCCACCGATCGTCGAGTATCGCTGAAAGATACTCAACGCACTCAATGCCAAAATTTCCGATAAGTGGGCTAAGTGAAATTCGCTAGGTATCATTGTTGATACCCGACGAATTCGTCGAGAATGCCCGACGATTCTCACCGATCGTCGAGAATGCCCGGTGATACCCACTAAACGTCGAGTATCGCTGACTACTACTCAACGCACTCAACGCTAGGAATTTACGATAAGTGGGCTAAGTGAAATTCGCCGGGTATCATTGTTGATACCCGACAAATTTGTCGAGAATGCTAGCCGATTCTCGCCGATCGTCGAGAATGACGGTTGATTCCCGTCGAATTTGACTTGTGCGTTTTCTTCGCCCAGGCAGATTCGCCAGCTTGTACAGGCGGACCGAACCGGACTTCGGGATTCGTGTTGATGATGATTCCTTGGACCGGGTCACTTCAATATGACCCATTAGGGGCGGTCCAATGGGGCGTTGACATGTGGCGGAAGGATTTAACCTAATACATCGGTTTATAAGAGGAGATAAAGCCGAACCCTAGCCGATCGTTCTTGCCGTCATCGTGGACCTCGCGAATCCGACAGAGCCGCGGGAAGTAGTCGGAGTTCCCGGAGGCGGCCTTCTCTCTCTCTCTCTCTCTCCCTCCTTCCTTTGCCGTGAAGAACAACTGCACCAAGAAAGGGATGCAGCAAAGAAGAATGACTAGATCCATGGCCAGAATGGTGTTACCGCTGGAAATGAGGTGAGCTTCCTCCCCTCTCCCTTGGTGCTAGATCTGTAATTAATATTCTAGGAGAGATATCGACTCGTTAGAGTTTTGATGGTGAGGAGGAGATTTCTTAGGGAAAAGCCATGCCTAGGTCGTTTTCAAGGCTTAGTCCCCTCCATCCTCTTCATTCTTAAAAGTGAAGATGAGAGAGTGATTCGTGGAGAAAAATGGCTTCGTGAGGGTGAATAAGGGTGGACGATTTTCCTGAGGAGTTTTTGGGAGATTGGTGCAAGGAGGAAGATGAACGGATGCCGTTCATCTCGCCTTAAGATGAGTGCAGAAATCTGTTTTCTGCACGCAACGACCTTCGTGGCCAATTTCGGGGGTGTTCTGGTCATATCTGGGTTTTCTACTAAACACGAAAGTCGTAGCCCTCAAAATTATATTTCCAACGAGTGGTTGCACGTTTCCAGGCGATACTTGTAGCCACGGTAAAGTCAGTTCGAATCTGCTACGATTGGGGAAAAATCCTGTACACAGCAGGCTTCGAGTGAATTTCTGGTGTGATGCGAACAAATCTGGGCTTTTGACTAAACATGAACGTTGTAGCCCTTGAAATTATCTTTCCAACGAGTGGTTACATGCACTTATCAGATTTCTGTAGTCTCGGGAATCCTTGGTCGAAGTTGCTTCCCGGATTTAGGCTGCACCTAAATTCTGGGCTGTGTAACGTGGAATGCGATTTGGTAGAATTTAATATTGCGATCCAATTCGAGGCTTGAGTGAACTCTTTTGAAATAATCATCATAGTGACATGATAAGTTGAGGTTATAAATCTAAATTCATATAACGAGTTGTGGACAAGTTTAATTGAAGGAAAGAACCTGATATAATTGGGTAGATATAATTGGATAAATGTATAAATGATTTAACTATGGCCATGATTATTGTTGAATGGATAAAAGGGAAATAGAAAGCCAATGCTTAGAGTGTCATTTCCCTACGGGTAGCATTGTGGAAGTAACGAGTGCGGTGTTGACCGTCAATAGTTTGAATGAGACTGAGGTGAGTAAAGTTGGATGGTTGGGCTTGGTCCTCGGTGTTCACGTCCCGAAACTCCTCCCGTATTTGACGGATGGTTGGGCTTGGTCCTCGGTGTTCACGTCCCGAGGCTCCTTCCATGCCATGATATTGTGGAATTGCATGTGGTGTGAGTCGACACGTGGTGTCGTAATCCCGGGTTAAGGATAGTGTGGCAGGTCTATGGGCTCGCCAATCGTCACACCGATGGGAGTTTACAGCTAGACCTTGGACGGTTGGGCTTGGTCCTCGGTGTAACATCCCATTTCCGGCTAGACCCCTAGGAGTCGGTTGGTCGTGACGGAACCTTGTGAAGCCCAAAAATTGAAATAAATCGATCGAGGTTTCGGGTCACGGGTTGGTCACGCCCGTGACCGACCCGTCACGCCCGTGACTTTGGGCGTGACTACTTCGACGATCGTCGATCTCCGCGAGACGATCGTCGAACTTGGTACCCGGGCATGTCACGCCCATGACCAAGGTGTCACGCCCGTGACCTAGGGCGTGACTCCTTCGATGATCGTCGATCTCCGTGAGACGATCATCGAACTTGCAGCCCGGGCATGTCATGCCCGTGACAAAGGTGTCACGCCCGTGACCTAGGGCGTGACTCCTTCGACGATCGTCGATCTCCTCGTCGATCTCCGTAAGGAGATCGTCGAAATTGAACTCGGGCCTGTCACGCCCGTGACCTAAGTGTCACGCCCGTGACCTAGGGCGTGACCAGCCTTCGACGACCGTCGATCTAAGTTCGACGATCGTCGACCTCGAAATTGCTGTTCGGGCCTGTCACGCCCGTGACCTAGGTGTCACGCCCGTGACCTAGGGCGTGACCACCCTTCGACGACCGTCAATCTCAGTTCGACGATCGTCGACCCCAAAAATTATCACCCGGGCCTGTCACGCCCGTGGCCTATGTGTCACGCTCGTGACATTGGCCGAAACGACGGTTCAGGCCCGAAATTATTCTAACACGCGTGGAAATAAATGCTGGTGTGGGAAGTTACACCAGGAGTAATTACGGGCCGTTTTTCCTTCTATAATTATATAATAAAGGAGGAAGTGTTGGTCCAATAGGAAACCGCCAACTGGACACACCTGTTCATCTTCAACCATTTCTTATCCCTTCACTGTAACCGAAAGGCTATTAAGAGGAGCCTTCATGGCCATTACGGCTTTACCCTTTCACCTCCCCACTTTCTGATTTATAAAAGTCCACCTGGGGCAAGAGGAGAAGTTTACACGCTCAAGTAAATGGATCAGATCTTTGTTCTTGCTGTAGGAGAAGTTCGGCTACGCCACCACTGCGCCATGGCACCCCGTCATTCTTCTCGCCTCCAAACCGCGAACAAGGTCCTCCTCTGCTTCTTCTCTTTCGTGGGTAGATCTTAGGATCCTTAGAAAGGAAGTTCGCGCTCAATGGAGCCGGACCCATCTCTCGTTTTCATGGGAAAACCATGAAAAAGGTATTTTTGAGTTTGCCGGAAACCGCCACCTCCGGCGGCCAAACCACCGCCGACCGCTAGCCATCGCCTCAACGGAGGTGGTAGTGGTGGTGGCTGGCCAGGGAAGTGACCGGACGGCCGGCGACGGATCAAGGAAATGGTACAAGAAGAAAAAAATGGCTTTCTGGGTTTCTGTTTTCGGTTTCATGAAGAAGATGAACAGTAGAATCAATTTTATAATATATAGATTATTATATATTACATAATGGAAAGGTATATTGTTTGAATATATTTTGAGGCTGGAAAATGAGGCACTTAGATGCCGTTTTAGGAAAAATGACCAGTCACAAAAGTTGTAGCCTTTCGAGTCTAGATTATTATAAAATTAATTTCAACTCGTTTGGGTAAGCGGTTCGGCCGCAGCACCCGTTTTAGTGGGGGCTGTACCTAGAGTTGGGCAGAAATTAAAACGGATGCCCACTCTTCGTCCCTTGTCCAAATGACCTGAAATTTGGGCAGGGGGTTAGCCTTAACAATACCTAAAGGCAGACCAAAAATGGGAATTTTTGGAGATACTTTGCCTAAAGTTTTTGTTTCAATTTAATAAACTTAGAGGAATTTATTTAAGTGGTCAAATGACCTCAAAACCCTCCCAAATTTTGGTGAGTGGTCCCTGGCTATAAAACCTAGGTCTGTACAAAATTCCAACTAATTTAGAGGAGTTTTGGGTAGGAAATCTTCTACCCTTAACTAGGCATTAGTGAAACACCTTTTTAGTGAAAAGTGCACTAAGAGTTTGGAAAGGTCAAATCACCTCAACAGAGGCTGATTTTCTGATCTCTGACTTAGAAGGGTGTTATAACCTGCTTGGAGAAAAATGGTGAGGTTTAGGGTTGATTTACCCTAGGATCCAAGCTCAAACCCTAAATAAAGGGTTTTGAGGTTTGTGAAGGACATAGGAGCTAAAGCTCTTGTATGTCCTTGAAATTTGGAGGAGAGGGAGATGATATGATGAAAACCCTCTGGTTGAAATAGTGAAGAAAGTGGAGGTAATTAGGTACCTCGAAAGTTGAGATTTTGGATTAGGATAAAAATATAATTTAGTTATTTTAAGCACTAAATCTAATCCAAAAATTATGAAACTCGGGAGGAGGGAGTTTTAGGAGGTTTTAGACTTATGGTAATTTTCCTGGAATTTTATGAATAATAAGTATTATACTCCATGTGTTAAAGGATTATTAGCCCGATTTGTTGTTTCAAATATTTGGAAGTTTTAAATTAATTATAATCAGTTAAAATTCTGGATTTAGATCTTGATTGGTAGGACATTGATCCCTGAATTTTTATAGAATTTTATGTTGAGTAAATCTAGTACTCTATTCACAGATATTAGAAAGGGGTTTTATTATTTAGAAATTAATTATAGATAAAATACTTGCTGGAAAATTATGAAATTTGGCCAGTGCTAATTTTAGGCCTTTATCTGCATGTCATAAATTATTTATAATTTTTGGAAGAATGTTTTCTGTACTTGATTCATAAACAACAGAAGTTAGAGATTATTTCTAAAATAGTTTTCATGCCCATTTAATGATAGAAAAATTATGATACTTAGGATTTAACCTATTGAGATAACCTACTATTTATCATAAATTTGCTGGACATCTTGCATGATTTCTTAGGGTAGTTCATGTTCAAACCGGTAGCCCTTGGGATTTTCGAGGAATTTAATTAAATACCAAATAAATTATGAAAATTTCCATTTTCTGGATTTAGATCATTTATATCATGGTAAGTCTCCAGTAAATAATTTAGGGCATTTGGACGAGTATTGGATCATTGCATAACCGGTTCGACATGAAGTATAGGTCGGTCTGCATATAGCAATTGTGAAATGCAATAGGACACGATCTGAGGAAGGCATTGGAGTTAATCATATTGTCTGGGTGGGCAATGGTGGAGGAAATCACAATAGGAAGGTATAAAAAGTAGTGAGAAGTGGTGATAGCTAGAGTTAAGAGGTGCTCGGGTTTCGGCGAAAGATCGCCTTTCCCGAAGAGAGGAAGGTTAAAAATCACCCTAGGATAGCCTAACGTAATATGAGAAGGGAATCGGGTTAAGGGAGATCAACCAATAACAATAAGTGCCTTGCGAAAGGGAACTTCGGGCCGTAATGCCGCCGTCTTGGTTCCTAGTGCCCCTTGAGAGCCCTTCACGGAGAATACCGGGGGCAGTCCTGGGCTAACGTAAACTGTAATAACAAACCGACAAGAGTAACTTAGTAACTAGGGCTGCACTTTTCACAAACACTGTTGGCACTGGGATATTGATGAGAGCTTCGACTCAGTTGGTTTGGGGACGGACGGGATGGTCCGGGGAGCTTCGGCTCGGTTGGTTTGGAGACGGACGGGATGGTCCGGGGAGCTTCGGCTCGGTTGGTTTGGAGACGGACGTTTTGGTCCGGGAAGCTTCGGCTCGGTTTTTGTGTGTTTACGATTAAACTTGCATGTGCATAAGATAGGAAAAGTTAAGGTTGTGGGTTTTTCGATATCGGGGAGTTCGATTGCACCGACACTGATATCGTTGACTCGGCGGGGTGATTAGCACTTCGCCAACAGAAGTCCGGTGCGCCAGCCGACAAGAGTACGCAGGCATCCGCTTAGTGCACCAAGCGTTGAGGCATACGATAGGTCAGACCAGTGGTGCTTTTACTGGTTTTGAGGTGGGCGAGGCCCAACCCACCGCTTCCATCCGCCACTACGGAGGTATCCTGGGAGGTAACGGCTCCGAAAGGGGGAACTAAAGGTCTGTGTGCACAGAGTCTGGTGTGTGAGTTGCACTTGCATGTTTCATCATACCCACTAGCATGTCATAGCATAATCGATTCATTTAACCCTGACACCTAAAGTATAAGTGGTATGGGATGCTTATACATTAGGACCTGGAAAACGACCCCTTGGTCTATAAGCTTGTGTGGGCAAGTTTATAAATCAAAGGTTAATTTCAATATATAACAACCATTACTGTTTGATAACCGACACCCCAAGGTATAAGTGGTATGGGACACTTATACGATGGGAGCCTTGCTAAAGATCCCTTTTGCTTATGTGTTCTCGCATAAGTGAAGGTTAAATTCATATATTTGCTTTTCTTACTGCTAGACCTATTATAACAATTATATTAACTGCTCACCGAATACAACTTGTTAGATTAGTTCCGCTGCCATCTATTTCTTGATTAATCTCTACCATCATGTCCTTCCCTTTCTTCCTCCCCGCTCGGTACCTAGGAGCCATGGGGTAAGGGGTGGGGGATGATAGGGCTTAGTCTTTATGACTAATGGTTTTCGAACCGCATCATTTAGGGGATCGTGGAGCCCAGCATGGAGGAGCAGCCCCAGAGATCGATGCGCCTAGAGATGGGGCAGTCTAGCTCCGGAGTTCATACAGCCGGGACCGTGAGTCTCGACCCTGAGTAGTTTCTGTTTTAGCTTCCGCATGAGTGATATTGTAGTGAGGACATGATGTATCGGGCATAAGCCCGCATTTATAGTACTCTGATGTTTTCTGTGGACACTCCCTTCGTGGAGATTTTTATTCTATATATGTGATTTATTACTGTGGACTGCATTGCTCTTACTTCTATTATTGTGCTACCTTTCTGTGATCGAATTGGCCGGCAGAATCGGCGCCTTGGGGTGATGACCCTTCAGGACGTGAAGGTGTCACCGCAAAGCGGCGATTCTGGGCCTAAGACCCCGGTGGATGAAAAAGAAAAAAAGGGGGTCTTACACTCGGTGTTCACGTCCCGATGCTCCATCCGTGCCAAGTGAACGATTGGGCTTGGTCCTCGTGTTCATTTCCGAGGCTCCTTCCGTGTCATGCATAGGCCAGTTCGGGGCTAGGATCTTGGTGCTCATTTACCCAAGAGAACCCGCTGAGCCGTAGTACGCATGTGAGCTCCGCTGTTGTGTTCTTAGCAATGAGGCGTACGGAGGCCTAGGCAGGTAGTGTGGAGACCAGCCTAGTAGTGGAGATGCCCGCTCTACTATCACCGTTTGGCCACGACGGTTGACGCCTGAGAGGTTAGTGATGAGTACATATTTTATACTTAATTCCAGACTCATCTAGGCTTATTTTCTTGTCTTTGCACACCGTTTAGCGTCATTTGCACTCCTTTTGGTTCGCTACGGTTTTCCATGTCTTGTGCACCCTTTTTAGCCTATTTCTGTATGTGTGTGTATTTCATTCTTACTATGATTATTATTGTTTGCTGTGGCTGCCACGATCGATGTCCCGTGCAGTTTTCCTACAGGTTTGGGGATCGTGAGGGCATTCGGGATAGGCGTTTCACTATTTTTTGGCAAAGGAGTCAGTGGTCGTGCGTTTTTACCCACGCACGACCATCGACCTCTTGGCGCACGATCACTGATTGTGCGCAGCCCGGCCTCATTTGTGGAATCTCTGTCTTGAACCTTCCGCACGATCACTTGCCATACCGCGAACGATCACTGATCATGCGCTGCCGGTCGTGCGCAGTCATGGCCCTTTTTGCAAAGTTCTGTCTTTTTCGCACGATCATCAGCTTGCCTCGCACGATCACTGATCGTGCGCTGCTGATCGTGCGCGTGCTTTAATTTCTTACTACAGGCTCTACAGGTTCTGGCCGCACGGGCGCTAACATTGTTCGCGCACGACCACTGGTCGTGCATCAGTGGTCGTGCGCGCTGTTTATTCTGCAATCTATAAATACGCTGGTTCCGCCCTAATTTCGGGAGATCGCCAAAGTCCGCCGTTTTTCCGCCATTTTTGTCTCCAAGGAGGGTTTTCACAGTCCTTCTTCATCTTCCACCATAGGGAGGTGCTTCGGGCAAGCTTTCAACGCCAAATCAAAGCCGGAGCTTCCTCTCGGCCTCCTCCTTCATCCTCGAGCTTCAAGTGAGATTTGACCTAGCTTCCTCCATCAAGCTAGGAGGAGCATGTGCTTACATCTTCCGCAGCGTGATACGGAGAAGACGGGCCACTGGGAGTGAGTGACAGCCTCCTCTACCCCGGACGCAGTTGAGGACCGAGCTTGGACTCGGATTAACAACCCGGGATTCCAACCGTGAACCCTCAATAAGGCTTTGGACCCGGTCGATTTCGCACACTTCTCTTAATTTGTTGTTGTTAGTTTAGTTTAATTTCCATGTATTGATGAAGTATTATTACATTTGATTAACAACTTTCACTTATTCATGTCTATGTGAGTTAGTGTAATTTTGTTATATTTGCTTGAGGTGCGCCATATTCCATCCACCATCCATTCTTGCCATTCTAGCAATTGCTAGAAGCGTGCGTAGCGAAGAGGTGCTTACGACCCTCATTCCGTCGTTCTCTCCACCTCATCCGCTAGCCTACTCGCCCATCCGCCTAGTGATTCGGTGCATAGCGGCCCGACTAGTCTTCATCCCGCCTAGCGAAGCTTTGCATAGCAGCATTGCATAGGAGTAGTTGATAGATTTTTACTCTATTTTCCGCAACCATCAAAACCCCCATTTCATTACCTCCGACCCGAGGACTTCAATCTCAAGTCCTCCTCGACATTAACTCATCCCTTACTGTGTTCCTCAAGAGACCGACACTCGGGGATTTATTCCCAAACTTTATTACTTGTGCGACCGGTGCGCTTGCCGTATTTTCCACGCATCAAGTTTTTGGCACCGTTGCCGGGGAACACAGTCGTGTGAGTTGCTGGAGAGGGAGACCTGAAATTACTGTCCTTTTCCTTTGTAAATCGCTTTTGTTTTGTTCTATTTCTGTTTAGCTTTCTTTTTTCTTGTTTGTTTAGGCAACTGTAGTAATATATTGTTGGATTTTGTAATTTGCACAATTTATTTTGAATCTGCTATTTCGATACCATGTGGGGATATTCTTATGCCCAATGCCGTTGGTGTGGAAATTCCTCCCATGCTAGTCATGAATGCCCTACGAGAGATATTGAGCATAAGCCTCAGCTCACAATGCATGAGATGCTGTATTCGTACAACCCTTCAAACGCTGTGCCCCGAGCTTATGGTCACTTGTCCTCGCCACATACACCGTTCTCTTATGCTTCTCCGGTCTCACAAGGACCGCAGAATACTGGGAGAAAGTGTTTGTATTGTCGTAGAACAGATCATGTCCTGAAGGATTGTGCCGAGTACCTCCGTGTTATGGAAGAGGATGATGAGCCGGACATCCGGATCATCCCGACTCCTACCGTCAGTGGCACACCTTCATCGTCTGGTTGTGTGACCATGTCACCTTCATTTGTTGAAGGGAATGATGTGGACACAACCACCAGATGTGTGGCTGATCTAGGCTTCGACGTGGCTGAGCCCATCTCTTTTGTGCATACATCTCCAAGCGTGGAGCCGATTCTTTGTGAAGAACCTGCGCTTGACTTTTATCCAAGCAAAGTTCTTCCGCCTTTTGTGCATTCTACTTCAGTCGTCTCTTACGACATTTTCGACGATGCAACACAAGTTGAGGCTTGTGATACATGGATTGTTTCCACTCCCATGGAGGAGGACAACCTTCCTGGTGTCGAGGATTCTCCCTCAGCACCAGAGGAGGAAGTCCAAGTCTTGGTGGAGGCCTCTATGGATCCTGCCGAGCCTTGTTGCATTATCGATGACGCCGACAATATTTTTCTACCTCAGCCTTTGGGGAGTGAGACCGGGACCACTCCCCCGATTATTTCCTTATGTTCTTCGTCTCTTTTATTACTTGATCCCCCTTCTTTATCTGAGCCTGTGCAGGTGGAATCTCCACGGGTATGTGAGGTTGTCGATGCGCCTGGCATTTTTGCCACTGCCGTCGCTTCCTACGAACCTGTGGTGGACGATACCTTGCTAGGCAAGGATATTTTTTGTGGTGGGATGAGTGAGGACCAGGCCTCCTCATCTTTCTTCCTATTCCCTCTGTCTGCGAGGAGCAGGTATGATTATTTAGACAGAGGGGTAACTGTTCTATCACAGTATCGGTACCCATTACCGACACGGATATTAGGACAGTTACCTATGCATTTTCTATTTCATAGGCCCATTAGCTAGAACTGTTTAGAATTTAATAAGTCGTGCTGGGATGACAATAACCCCAGTGCTTATCTTTCATTTTCTGCATTTTTTTTATGTCTAGCTTAGTTTAGTATTTCTTTTTGTATATTTTTCTTTTGTTTTTGCGGAGCTCACCCCTGCAGGTATTCATGGAAACTATGCATTGGCAGGGTTGTGATTCTTCGTTTGGCGGGCCTGCTGCTACTTTCCACGCGTCATCTAGTATGCTCACTAGCTGAGCATTGGGTAACCTCTTCCCTTAGATCATTCTGATTTTAATTTCTCTATCATTTGATGTGTTGTTTAGTTTAAGTCTGGGGGAGAGCATGTTTACCTTTTGCACGTGCACATTTCTTTTGTATACTAGAAGCTTTTCGTATTTTATTTTGTTTATGTTCATTGCATCGCACACCACTGCACCCACATGAGCGCGAGCTTAGCTGTTAGCGTGCCACGAGTTGAACTTGTATCTTTGTTAGATTTGGAAAATTTCTGTGCTAGTTTAGGATTGTGCGACGGAGTAAAATGTTGGCCTTGCTGTGTTTCTAGTCAACTGCTCTTGTTTTGTATAGAAATTTGTGTAGATTTAATTTTTTCGTATGCTTATAGTTCTATATTTTTCTATTTGCGTACATATTTCTTATTCTACTCAAAAGTTGGTGAATCCGGTGTGAATCAAACGGTAGCGTAGGAATGTGTGTAACCGCCACTAGACTCGTAATGCTTGAGTCGGGAGGAAGGATTATCTTTCTCGGTTGCTAAGAACTTGCCCCAAGCTATTCTTGAAGCATTGGTACACAGTTAGTCTAGCGTGAGAGTGATGTAGGCCACCTTTTGGCCCGGTTGAGCTTTGTACCCATTCCTAACATCGCCCTTGCTAGCCCCTTTGTGCCTACCCTTCCTTTTGATTCAGCTCCACTATATTCGCCAAAGCCTCATAGCCGATCCTAGTCCCACACCCAATTCGAGCTTTAGTAGTTTACATTTTATGTTGGGTTGTGATGTGGTGATTCGTATTTGTGATATGTGGTTGTGCCCAAAAGAAAAATGTGATGATTTTGTAAAAAGAAAAAGAAAATATTTAAAAGAAAAATATTTGAAAAAGAGAAAAAGAGAAAAGAAAAAGAGAAAGAAAAAGTTTGATTGAAAATCTTTATTTAAGATGATTTGGATTTGGAGTAGGCGGTGCACACACCCATTTAGTAAAAGTTAAGTCTGAGGGTGTGGTGCACCCGTGTTTATTTTGTGGGCAGCGGGTACTAGTTTTGTACGTTAGCTCATTTGGGTTAGGTGCATACCCTTCATGTTTATCCTTGTTTTCCTCACCGTAACCCAAGCCCCATTATTACCCGAAGTCCTACGGACTTGCGCTTGAGTTGACTAGTGCCGTGGAGAGAGTGCGAAAGGGCAAGCTTATGGTGTCCGACATTGGTGGATTCCTTTGGGGGTAATCTTGAGCCCCGGTCTTCAGCAATGCTCACCTTAGTGGCCTGTCTACTTTCTCCCTGCGTAGGACCGGATGATTCACCGTGATTCCACTTTTGAGTAATAATAAATTTTTGATACGCATTGTGAAAAATATAAAATATTTTGTATACTTAAAAATTTCCTCTACTTTATTTTTATGCACGCGAGCATGCGACTTCGCATGGTACTCCGTTTTGCAATTTCTTTGTTAGCTAGTTCATTTTCCCCGTCTGCTTAGGTTTTGTTTGCTCGGGACGCGCAAACGGTTAAGTCTGGGGGTGTGATGAGTCCATATTTTATACTTAATTCCGGACTCATCTAGGCTTATTTTCTTGTCTTTGCACACCGTTTAGCATCATTTGCACTCCTTTTGGTTCGTTACGGTTTTCCATGTCTTGTGCACCCTTTTTAGCCTATTTTTGTGTGTGTGTATTTCATTCTTGCTATGATTATTATTGTTTGCTGTGGCTGCCACGATTGATGTCCCGTGCAGTTTTCCTGCAGGTTTGGGGATCGTGAGGGCATTCGGGATAGGCGTTTCACTATTTTTTGGCAAAGGAGTCAGTGGTCGTGCGTTTTTACCCACGCACGACCATCGACCTCTTGGCGCACGATCACTGATCGTGCGCAGCCCGGCCTCATTTGTGGAATCTCTGTCTTGAACCTTCCGCACGATCACTTGCCATACCGCGCACGATCACTGATCGTGCGCTGTCGGTCGTGCGTAGTCATGGCCCTTTTTGCAAAGTTCTGTCTTTTTCGCACGATCATCAGCTTGCCTCGCATGATCACTGATCGTGCGCTGCTGATCGTGCGCGTGCTTTAATTTCTTACTGCAGGCTCTATAGGTTCTGGCCGCACGGGCGCTAATATTGTTCGCGCACGACCACTGGTCGTGCGTCAGTGGTCGTGCGCGCTGTTTATTCTGCAATCTATAAATACGCTGGTTTCGCCCTAATTTCGGGAGATCGCCAAAGTCCGCCATTTTTCCGCCATTTTCGTCTCCAAGGAGGGGTTTCACCGTCCTTCTTCATCTTCCACCATAGGGAGGTGCTCCGGGCAAGCTTTCAACGCCAAATCAAAGCCGGAGCTTCCTCTCGGCCTCCTTCTTCATCCTCGAGCTTCAAGTGAGATTTGACCTAGCTTCCTCCATCAAGCTAGGAGGAGCATGTGCTTACATCTTCCGCAGCGTGATATGGAGAAGACGGTCCACTGGGAGTGAGTGACAGGCTCCTCTACCCCGGACGCAGTTGAGGACCGAGCTTGGACTCGGATTGACAACCCGGGATTCCAACCGTGAACCCTCAATAAGGCTTAGGACCCGGTCGATTTCGCACACTTCTCTTAATTTGTTGTTGTTAGTTTAGTTTAATTTCCATATATTGATGAAGTATTATTGCATTTGATTAACAACTTTCACTTATTCATGTCTATGTGAGTTAGTGTAATTTTGTTATATTTGCTTGAGGTGCGCCATATTCCATCCACCATCCATTCTTGCCGTTCTAGCAATTGCTAGAAGCGTGCGTAGTGAAGAGGTGCTTACGACCCTCATTCCGTCATTCTCTCCACCTCATCCGCTAGCCTACTCGCCCATCCGCCCAGTGATTCGGTGCATAGCGGCCCGACTAGTCTTCATCCCGCCTAGCGAAGCTTTGCATAACGGCATTGCATAGGAGTAGTTGATAGATTTTTACTCTATTTTCCGCAACCATCAAAACCCCCATTTCATTACCTCCGACCCGAGGACTTCAATCTCAAGTCCTCCTCGACATTAACTCATCCCTTACTGTATTCCTCAAGAGACCGACACTCGAGGATTTATTCCCAAACTTTATTACTTGTGCGACCGGTGCGCTTGCCGTATTTTCCACGCATTAGTTAGCTACCTGCTCGAATAGTGGGAACTATAAATCTGTGTCGACATAGCGATTGCATATGCTTGATCATGGGTGTGTCATTGCATTGCATACATAACATTGCACTTAATTGCATATACAAGACCCTCATCGTATAAGTTTGTATGGGCACTCCTATACGATGAGTTACTTATTGCTGAACGACCCTCAACTTATATACTTGTATGGGCATCCATATAAGTTGAGTTACTTACTGTTATAACATTATACTCTCTTGCTGCAGTAGATGGTAGAATTTTAGAATAAGAGCTTGTTCATTTGTACACCATTTTTATGGCTACCTATGATTTGTATACTTACTTCACCTGCTTGTACTACTATTTTATATATATTGTATTTCTTCCTTTCTCCTCCCGGTGCCGAGGAGTCGCCGGGGGAGCGGATGTGAAGCCACTTAGTCTTTATGACTAACGGTTGCTACGTCCTCCTTTTTAGGAGGAAACCCCGCAGGTGGAGCAGCAGGCTATGTAGTTGGACAGCCAGACCAGGATGATAGGGCCTGAGGGGACGGTACCGTCGCTACCGTCAGTTACAGATGTGAGTGAGAGAGATTTTGTTGTAGCCCTTTGGGGCAATTTTATTTTCGTACTCTGATTATGTATAAGCTTGTTTAGCTTCTCTTTTGCTATATTTATGGACTTATGCTTGGTGTGGATTGACTCTCTTTTATTGTATGGTTGGGTTGGCATTTATATGTTGATATTGGTTGAAGCCGGCAGGATAGGCATCTTGTGGTATAGGCTGACCCGAGTGTTAGTGTTACCGCAAGGCGGCTGTTCTGGGCATAAGACCCCTCTCGTGCCGTGTCTTGTGTTCCGGGAGGGGGGTCTTACAAATGGTATCAGAGGGAGGTTTCGATCCTCCGACCTGTGGGTTATGGGCTTGCTACGATCCTCCAAGGAGAAAGTCACTTAACAATGGTGCCACCCCCGTTTGATTAGTCAGTTTGGGGACAAACTGACTTAGCGGAAGCAGTGGTGTGCCCATATGTAATTCACACTGAGTTTGTCCATCTTTAACCTTAGATTAGCCAACCTAACCTTAGGTTTGTACTCTATGTGTAGATCCCAGTACATGCTGAGCCAGTGAGGGGCACCCCCGACCCGTCGGTGCCTACACAATTTAAACAATCAGAGCTGGGGCAGATGCTCACAGCTATTTTGGATGCCTTTAGGTCCCAATCTCAGCAGGACCTGTACAACAACAAGGTCCGTGATCTAGTTGGTTAAGCACTTTCCGAGCTATCTCCCCTCCCGCTTATATTGGGACAGAGTCGGCGGTGCGTACGGAGGAGTGGCTCGACACTATACAAGAATTGTTTGTAGGAATAAGATGTCCAAATAATATGGCGGTGACCCTTGTGGTGACACTCTTAGAACTGCACGCCAAAAGGTGGTGGAAGTCCCTCATTGGCTCCACTTTTTGTGGAAGAGTGTACAAGGACATTAGTTGGAGCGAATTCTCTGAAGCCTTTTTAGAGCATTTCATCCCCTCGGCCGCTCGGGATGGTCTTGAAGAGAGATTTTTGCAACTAAAGAAAAGGTCCATGTCAGTGACTGAGTACCAACAGGAGTTTCAGCACTTGGCTAGATTCGCTGACTCCTATGAGTTAGATGATAGAGGGTACGCCAAACGATTCTACAAAGGCTTGCGAGATCCCCTAAGGCAAGCCCTTTTGTTTATAGCGGACTCTAGTCTGGAGGAGATTATCGATATGGCGAAGAGATTGGAAGCGGACCACTTGGGAAGTGGTAAAAGGCCAGTGGAGGGCGTGATGGAAGCTGGCCCCAGCAACAGAAGGAGATTTGACAATAGAAGCGGAAGAGGATATCAGAGGGGTGGCGGGCGTTTCCCCCAGAACTTTAGAGAGGAGCGCCCGGTTCCGCAACCGCCATCATTACCTCCACCTCAACAATTTCAGCAACACGGCGGAAGGCAGGAACGGGTGTGCTTTGAATGCAACCAACCGGGCCACATTCGACGCTACTGCCCGCAACTGTTTGGAGAAGCGCCTTTTGCTCTCCCTCCAGCAGCCCCGTGGGGGAGAGGGTATGTGCGTGGTCGAGGACAAGGACCACGAGGAAGAAACCCCGGACCCGCTCGAGATCAGATGTATGCTTTGGACATGACTCAAGAGCGGAATCCTCAAGAGATGATTGCAGGTACGATTTGAATTTGCGATTTTGCTTCCATTAATATCCTCTAGTGGCTTAAGATATACTAGATGTCTAGCTTGCGTATTATTAAATGACACTTAGGCACCATGATGGTCGGCGGGAAACCGACTTATACGTTATTTGACACTGGTGCCTCATATTCTTTTGTGTCTGAAGACTTCATCAAGGATATACACGGAGTACAATATTTCACTGGTATTGCTCGAAGAGTACGCCTCCCAGACGGATCAAAGATGACGGCAACCGCGAAGTGTGAGTTGGAGATAACCATTGGGGGAAAGACCTTTGATACCCCCGCCACAATTTTGAGAATACCAGAATTCGACATCATTCTTGGCATGGCATGGCTAGATTGGCACCACGCAAGAATCGACTGCGCGAAGAAGCACATCTATTTGATACATGGGGATACTGATGTAGTCTTCCAAGGTATAAATTTTGCACCACGAATATTGTTATCCTCAATCCAGACCTTGAAAGCTCATATGAGAGGGGATGAAGTCTACATGATATGTTTCAAACTAAAGGAGATGAAGGTAGATGTGAAGGATGTGCGGGTAGCACGGGATTTCCCTGAGGTATTTCCTGAAAAATTGCTAGGGTTACCCCCGCATAGAGAAGTGGATTTTCAGATTAAGCTTGTATCAGGAGCTAAGCCTGTCTCCAGGACCCCTTATCAGATGGCCCCAAAAGAACTCGCAGAGTCTAGAGTTCAACTGCAGGAGTTGGTAGAATCAGGGTTTGTTCGCCCCAGCTCATCACCTTAGGGAGCCTTGGTTCTATTCGTTAAGAAGAAAGATGGAACCCTGCATTTATGTATAGACTATCGGGAACTCAATCGACTGACGGTACGGAACACCTATCCGTTACCTCGGATCGATGAGTTGTTCGACCAACTGGTGGGAGCGTATTGGTTCTCCAAGCTAGATTTGCGCTCGGGGTATTACCAATTGAGAATACAAGAGGATGATATTCCAAAAACGGCTTTCAGCTCAAGGTACGGCTTATATGAGTTCACAGTGATGTCGTTTGGGCTCACAAATGCCCCATCAGCTTTCATGAGCTTGATGAATAAAGTGTTTGAGCCCTATTTGGATGTCTTCGTCATTGTGTTCATTGACGACATCTTAGTCTACTCGAAGTCGGAGGAGGAACATGCCGTGCATTTGGCCTTAGTTCTGGAAAAGTTAAAAGAGCACACCCTGTTCACCAAGTTTAGCAAGTGTGAATTCTTGCTTAGGGAAGTGGCTTTCTTGGGTCATGTAATCAGTGGGGCTGGACTATCTGTGGATCCGGCCAAGGTGCGTGTCGTGAAGGAGTGGTCGCCCTTGAAGTCGGCGGCCGATGTGTGGAGTTTTCTGGGACTTGCTGGATACTACCGCAAGTTCGTAAAAGGGTTCTCCAAGATTGCCCTCCCGCTTACTTCTTTGACAAAGAAAGGTGTGCCATTTGAGTGGACACTCAAGTGTGAAGCGGCATTCCAGGAATTGAAGGATAGACTTACCTCTGCCCCCATCCTTGTCCTTCAATCAGTGAATTAATAATTCCAAGTTTACACGGACACTGTTGATGCAGCACGGGCACGTAATTGCTTATGCTTCAAGACAATTGAAGAAGCATGAAACAATTACCCGGTGTATGATTTGGAGCTAGGAGCGGTGGTGTTCGCCTTGAAGGTATAGAGGCATTATCTATACGGCGTCCACTGCGAAATCTTTTCGGATCATAAAAATTTGAAGTACGTCCATACCCAGAAGGAATTGAACTTAAGACAATGGCGGTGGTTAGAGTTTCTATGCGACCATGAGTTCACCTTGAACTACCACCCCAGAAAAGCAAACTCGGTAGCCGATGCGTTGAGTAGGAATGTACCCGGCATGAGCCCAGAGTCTTGGTTGATGAGCATGGAGTTGGCATGGATGATCGAGGAGATGGACATTAAAAGTGAGGATAGATACAACTCTAGAGGGGGGGGGGGTGAATAGAGTATTTAAAAATTATGACAATCTACTCAACTCCCTTAGAGTTAATTTGCGGAATGAGTTTATAGATATTTGAAACCCTAGAGCCTAACACAAAGTATGGTCCACAAGAGAAAGCAAACTGTAATTACAGTTTCAGCTTTAGTCCTAACACAGCAACTAGCAATCCTAGTTAGTTCTACTCACAGCCACAGTGCAATAATAAAAGTAAGCAACACAGGCAACACAAGAGGTTTATAGTGGTTCCCTCAAAATAGGTACATCCACTATTCTACCACCCGGGTAGGAATCCACTACAGGTTTTTGTTTAGGTGCCCTGCCACCAACTGATCTGGTTCAGGTAGATCAAGTAGACCCTTTGAGCTTTTAATCAGGATCTCAAAATCCAACATAGGTTTTTGCTAAGGTGCCCTGCCAGCAAGGTTCACTTTTGAAGGGAGTAATAACCCTTTGTATAGGAGGGTGAGAGAGTTAGAATGTCTTCTCTATTGTAAAACAAGATTAGAGAAGCTAGTGGATTGCACAGAGCTAGAAAGCTCTAAGGAATCAAGGCTCCCCCTTGCTTAGAGAATATCCAGGAAGAAGTCTTGCTTCAGGGTGCAGGATCTCTTCTGAACTCTTGACAGATATAATCTGTTGTCTTGAAGTTCTTTGAAGGAACAGCTTGAAAAAGACTCTTGATGTAGAATGTTTGTTCTTCTTCAATCAGCTTTTCTTTCTTCTTTTTCTTCTTCTTGAGGCACTGAGTGTGAATGTTCCTGGAAGCAGGATGAACTCAGGATTTGAAGAAGAATGCTGAAGAAAGTAGTTCTTCTCAGTTGAATGTGAAAAAATCTGAGAGTTGTATCTTCTTTTTTTTTAAATCTGTATATGAATATTTGTTTATGTCTGTATCTCTCTCTATGTATATTTTTGTATGTTTAAACTTCTTTCAAAAGAACTCTTTATATATTAGCCTTTGTAACGACTCTAATTCTTTGTCTTCTTCTGAGATCTGCAATCTGGGCTGCAAATAGCACAATACAAAATATATCCTGCAGAAAGATATCCTATAAAGGGATAAAGCTTTCTGAGAAGCTGCATATCCAATATGATAAAAGAATACTAGAGAAAGTCACATCAGACCAAACTCTTTACGGTCAGAGAATACTTTTGTGTCTAACGGCTATAAAGGACAGCATGGAAGATAAAGCATAAAGATATGTCAACTAATAAGACAAAAGACTTTGTCAGAGTAGAGCTTGACTTATGCAAAAAGAATGGGGCAAAGATTGCCTTGAGATGTAAGCATAAAATCAATGAAACAATCTTTAATAAAATATGCCAGATAAATAAGAAATAGATCACAGAAGAAAAGGAATATAATATTACTAAAAGCAGACAAACGAACGTCGAACAATCCTTGGAGATCGTCGACCGAACCATAGAGATCGTCGACCGAACTACAGAGATCGTCGACCGAACTACAGAGCAGATAGTCGACCTATCAGAACAGATAGTCGAGCTATAAGATAGTTGAGCTATCAAGACAGATAGTCGAACTATCACAATAGATAGTCGAGCTATAAGATAGTTGAGCTATCAAGAAAGATAGCCGAACTATCACAACAGATAGTCGAGCTATAAGATAGTTGAGCTATCAAGACAGATAGTCGAACTATCACAACAGATAGACGATCTGTTGACTGACGATAGTCGACCAACTGATAGACGATAGTCGATCGGTTGATAGACGAAAATTGAGCGGTGTTCGACCATAGTCAAAACAAAAACAACTTAGCCAGATTTTCATCTTGATAAGCAACAATTCTACAACTGAGGGAATCAAACCCAATAACTAATTTTTGACCATAGATAAATCTTGGGTCAAGAAACTAATTGAGAGGACTTAACACAAATCCAAACTAGGGTACCAACAATCTCCCCCTATTTGGGTCAAGTCTCTCAAAACAACAAACAACAACAAATGCTCTTTGCACAACAGCTTCTGGATGCTTTTCCATATACTTTGAAGCATCAAAAACCTCAGGTCTGACCTGGAATCTATCTAGTTCCTTCTTCCTAAACTTTGACATTATAGTTAAGCTTGTTGCATCTTTGCCTTCAGCTCTGGCTTGTCTGATCTGGGCTGATCCAACTAATTCGAGAAATCTGGCCATCCTGAAATCAGGATTAAGCTCTTGGCTTTCATATTCATTATCATCAGCTGGATCAAGAGGTTTTATGGTCTTGAATTAAGTAGAGAGGTTTAACAAGCTTGCAGTTGGCTCTTTGTTTTCTTGAATAACAAGAGAAGATGGAGGAGCAAATTCTGCATATTTCTTACTGGATTTTTCAGAGTAGATTATCCTTTTTTCCTTTTGAATCTGTTTGCTTTTTTTGAATTGGTTTTCTGAATGGTATACTCTTCTTTTCCTTGGGAGGTGAAACTTTTCTCTTGGGTGAAGGAGGAGGAGAAAAGGTTGGTCTTTGATGAACCATTTCCTTCACTTGTTCTTTTAATTCAGCCTCTTGTCCTTGTTGGCCTGACTGGGATTTGCCTTGGAAACCTGGATTACTTCTTCTCTGATGAGCTTGAGAGGGAGTGAAAATTGAAGAAGGAGCTGAGGGATTGGCAGAAAAATTTCCTGAGGCTCCTGCACTAGGAGGAGGAGGACCTCTAGGATTCCACTTTGGAACTAGAGAGTCATATCTTTTGCTTTTCTTTCTCTTCTTCTGTTGGTTCCTGGACAGTCCCATCCAATGTTGGTATTCTTTTGATTTGGGATCAATCCCTTTCAATATGTAGTATGGGATATCATGATCTGGATTTGGTGGAGGAGGAGCAATAGCCTTTCTCTTCCTTTTAGCAATTTTCTTATTCTTTGAACCTTCTGAATCATCAGAATAATCCACATCATCAGAGTGAGATGACTGAGGTTGGTCATAAGGGTCTAAGGCATCTTGATCAGTCATTTCTTTTGCTTTTAGGGCAGCTTTCTCTCTTTCTTCTTCTAAGGCATCCTGTGCCAGAAGAGTGTTAAGGTCTAGTCCTGGGGTGTCATCCCAGACTGTAGATCTTTCTTCTTGTTAATCTGTAACTTTCTCTTGCTCAACTGTAACTGTCTTGAGGACCAGTTCTTCTGGAGCTTGCTCAGCTTCAGGTTCTTCTATTACAGCAGGTTCTTGAGCAGATTCTGGAGCTAGTTCTTTAACAAGTTGTTGAGCAGGTTCTTGAGCTGGATCTGTATCCAAAGGGAGACAAAAATGTTTTAAATGGGCTAGAAACATTCCTTCAAGATACTCACAGGTTAACATGTCAGTTAACAGGTAAGTAAATTGAGATAAAGAATTACCTGCAGGATTTCCTAACTCCCATAAGTCATCTAGAAAGGAGGTAATGACTCCTTCCAGGTATAAGGCAACAATGGGAGTGGAGGATTCTTCAATACAGGCTTTACAAGCAAATTCTGCTTCCATGATAACATCAGCTGGCCTCTGTCCTGAGACTTGAGCTACTTGAACAACTGCTGGAGGAGAGACTAGGGGATGTCCTAAGACATCTTCCTGGAACATCTCTCCCTGCCTGATTTCAGTGGGTACTGAACTCAGGCCCCTAAGTGAAGAGGGCTCAGCAGAGTTGGAGAGGGCATTGATGGATGATGTAAGGTACGAAGTGGAAGAGACAAGTGGGGCAATTGCTGCTTCAATCATGGATTTGATTGAAGGAGTAATTAGCTCCAAGATGCTGGCTATGAATGCTGGTGTGATTTCAAAAGTGGTGGATAGGGGAATCACAACAGATGGAAGATCATCAGGGATGATGTTCTCCTGATGAGATGCAGATGCATGAGCTGGTGATGGAGATGCAGATGTATGAAGATCAATATGATCTTGATGTGAAATTGGTGACTGAGGTGGAGTTGGTAGAGTCTCAGAAGCCAACAGATCAAAACTAGGATATGAAATCCCAGCAAGATGAGAAGGGGGTAGAGATGCTGGTGGTGATGCATGTAGAATAGTTGAAGAATCTAGTGGAAGAGAGGCAGTGGATGTAGATGGCACTTTAGTAGAAGTGGATTGTAATGTAGTTGAAGTAGATGGCAATGCAGATGAAGGTGGAATGGGGGGAATGGAAGAGCCTTCTTCAGGTAGGTGGGGAGTGACTGATATAGTCCTGGTGCTCTCAGATGTAACAGGAGCAACCCCAGCAGGTGAGGGCTTCTGAATATTCCTTCTCCACTTTATGAACAAAGTGGGATCCATCTTCTTGGTTGCATTTATAGAAGTAGAAACTGTTCCCAACAGTTGGGGATACTTCGCTCTTAGAAATATTCCAATTACCCTTCCAAGGTTTACCTCTTTCTTAGAGTTCTTCTTCCTGATCAAATCAAAAACTATTCCTGCCCAATTGATTTCTTTCTTGTTGACAAGGGTACACATAAAGGCAAACTGCTGCCTGGTAATATTGTCATGAGCAGAGTGCTTACCCAATAGCACTTTTCCAACCAGTTCTGCTAAGAACTTAATCCTCATCGGAAACTTTACTTTCAGTAACTTAGAAGGAATGCCTTCGGCATGACCTAGCTCAACAAGCATCCTTCCATACTCTTGAGTATCTTGGTCATACTCCTCTTGACCATTAATCAAATCAAAAATCTCAGTCAAGATGGCAGGAGTCAAAGTTACCTCCTCGCCGCCGATGGTCACGGTCATCGATTCGTCACTGGACGACGAAGTGTAGACCCATTCTTTAATCTCTGGAATATTAATCTTAATCCTTGTGGACATCAGCTTCTCTAGTCCTTGATCCTTGCATAGCTGGAGTATCTCTAGAATCTCAGCATCGCAGGCGCTGAACGAATCAAAGTCCACGCTGAACCCGACGTCAAACTTCATCACTGTCAGAAGAGCTGGAGCAATCGCCATCGATTTGGTCGGAGAAGATGAGAGAAACGAAGAGCAAATAGCGTGGGGCAGAGCTCAAGACAAACCTTACAAGCAGGAATGAAGAATACAAAAAGACGAGCTCCGTCGACTATAAAAAGAACGATCTATTAACCTAGGTCGACCATCGATTTTATATTAAAACGACAATCGTCGACCTGTTTTAACAGATAGTAGAAGCGATAGTCGAACGGCCGTTCGACGATCGTTTCCTGAAGCAGAGTAGTCGAACCATCGTTCGACAATTTCTGTCTTCACAAGCAAATGAGCCGGCGTCAACCATAGGTTGACGATAGGCTCAACCGGTTCGACTATCATCGAACGTCGTTCGATGATCTTCAAACAGATTTCAACAAAGGCAGAAGTCACACTTAGTCTTTTCCATTTATCATACCTAGTTGAACCAAAAAGAACAGATGTTTCTGTTCATCTAAGGGCTTGGTGAAAATATCACCTCTTTGAAGGTCAGTGGATATGAACTCAAGGCTGATCTTGTTCTTTTCCACACAATCTCTTAGAAAATGGTGCCTGATCTCAATGTGCTTGATCCTAAAGTGGTGCACAGGATTTTGTGCTATGGAAATAGCACTGGTACTGTCACAAATGTTTTTTGTGTTCTTGTGTGTGTACCCATAATCCAAAAGCTGGTTTTGAATCCACAGGATCTGTGAACAACAACTAGCAGTTGCTATATATTCAGCCTCTGTAGTTGAAGTTGAGACAGAAGCCTGTTTCTTACAGAACCAAGAGACTAATCTCTCTCCCAGGAACTGAAATGTTCCTGAGGTACTTTTCCTGTCAACTCTACAACCAGCATAGTCAGAATCAGAGTATCTAATTACCTCAAATTTTGATTCAGCTGGGTACCATAGTCCTAAATTTTGACATCCCTTCAGGTATCTCAAAGTTCTCTTGAGAAGAATAAATTGAGATTCCTTGGGGTGACCTGGAATCTAGCATATAGGCATGTGGAAAACATTATATCTGGTCTACTTGCAGTTAAATACAATAGGGAACCAACAATGGCCTTATAGTTTTTCTGATCAACTGGCTTACCCTGATCATCAGAATCTATAACTACATAAGTAGCCATGGGTGTATGCATTGCTGAAGCATCAGCCATCCCAAACTTCTTTACCAATTCCTTGGCATATTTGGATTGAGAGATGAAGATGCCATCAGCATCTTACTTTACTTGGAGACCAAGAAAGTAAGAAGCTCACCCATACTACTCATCTCAAACTTAGAATGCATCAGGTCTGAGAAATTTTTGCAAAGTTTGGGATCAGTAGAGCCAAAAATAATATCATCCACATAGACTTGAACTAACAGGATGATGTCCTTGTGATGCTTGACAAACAGGGTTCTATCAACTACTCCCCTGACAAAGTTGTGCTCTAACAGGAAACTAGCTAGAGTCTCATACCAGGCTCTGGGTGCTTGCTTGTCCATAAAGAGCTTTTTGCAACTTATAAACAAATGAGGGTTGAGTTGAAGAGACAAACCCAGGAGGTTGTTCAACAAACACCTCTTCCTTTAGCTCACCATTTAGGAATGCACTCTTGACATCCATCTGAAAAACCTTAAACTTCATATAGGCTACATAGGCTAGAAAGATCGTTATTTCCTCTAGCCTTGCAACAGGGGCAAAGGTTTGGTCATAGTCTATACCTTCCTCCTATCTGTAGCCCTGAGCTATAAGCCTAGCTTTGTTCCTTACAATAATTCCTTGGGCATCCAACTTGTTTCTAAATACCCACTTGGTGTCTATGATCAGTTGGCCTTTAGGTCTTGGAACCAAAGTCCATACTTTACATCTTTCAAATTTATTAAGCTCCTCTTGCATAGCAATGATCCAGTGGGGATCTAGCTCAGCATCTTTTATGGTGAGGGGCTCAATCTATGAAAGGAAACAAGCATGCATCACATCCTATCTTAATTGATGTCTTTTTTGCACACCAGCTGATATGTCACCAATCACATGAGATGTAGGATGATCTCTAAGTGTGATAATATCAGCAGGTGGGATATGATCTTCAACAACAGTTTGAATTAATTCCTCTTGAGGAATTAGATCAACTGTTGGTGGTACAACAACTGCTTCCACAGTATCTCCATCACTGTCTGAATCAGTGATATGAAGAGTTGAAAGAGGGAGAATCTCTTGAGTGACATCTTTGAATGACTCAGGTACCTGCAATGAGCTTGAGGAAGGAGAAGTTTCCTTCTCCTTTTAAAACATCTTTGACTCATCAAAGAAAACATGCACAAACTCCTCTATTTTTAGAGTTGATTTGTTAAACACCATATAATCTTTGCTTACTTGGGAATATCCAAGAAAAAATCTCATTGAAGCTTTTGCTTCAAACTTTCTAAGGTATTCTTTGTTGTTATTGTGAATATACACTACACAACCAAAGACTCTAAAATAATTAATTTTAGGTTTCTTTCCTTTAAGCAACTCATAAGGAGTTTTACTCTTAAGCTTGTGTATAAGACATCTGTTCAAAACATAATTAGCTATGCTAATAGCTTCTGCCCAATAAGAGAGAGGCATTTTAGCATCTGCCAACAATGTTCCTGCAGCTTCAATTAGGGTTCTATTTTTCCTTTCCACTACCCCATTTTGTTGGGGAGTTCTAGGAGAAGAGAAGCTATGTTTGATACCTTCTTTCTCACAGAATTCTTGCATGAGAAGAGACTCAAACTCAGTACCATGATCACTTCTGATCAAGGCAACATGAGTAGAATACTCAGTCTGCACACATAGCTGAAAGTCTGTAAGAACTTTGAAGTTATCAGCCTTAGTTCTCAAGAAAAACACCCAAGTGAACCTAGAGAAGTCATCTACAATCACTAAAGTGCAAAACTTCCCTCCTAGACTCTGTACATTTATTGGGCCAAAAAGGTCCAAATGTAATAAATACAGGATTCTAGGTGAATCACTTTTATTTACAGATTTAAATGAATTTTTGGTTTGCTTGCCTAATTGACAAGCCTTGCATAGGCTTTCCTTCTTGTAAGGGCAAGAAGGTAAACCTCTAACAAGGTTGTATTTAGATAACCTAGATATGTTCTTGAGGTTAACATGGCTAAGCCTCCTATGCCATAAGGTGTTATTATTTGTTACTTCATTAAACATGCAAATTTCAGATTGAGTTGAGTTAAAATCTACTAAATAAATATTACCCTGTCTAATGCCTACTAACACTACATTACTATTTAGAGTAATATTACAAAGTGTGTCAGTGAAAGATACCTGATAACCTGCATCACATAACTTGCTTACTGAGATTAGGTTGTACTTCAGTCCAGTTACATATGCAACCCTTTTGAATGTTACTGCTCCAATGGTAAACCTACCATATCCTTCTGTTTGACCACAGCTAGAATCCCCAAATATCACCTTTGGTCCAAGCTTGGCCTTGTATCTTTACAGATTTTCTTTGTTTCCTGTCATGTATTTCGAACAGCCACTATCCAAATACCATTTGTCTTAAGTAATTGGATAGGTCTTCATCTGCAAATTAAATAGTTAGACATTGTGGACCCAGACAACCTTGGGTCAATTATTCTTCACATAATGAAAGCTTGAAATAAAAGAATAAGCAGGCTGGGGTTTATATCCTAAGGGATAGGATCTCCTAGGTGGAATACTCCATGCAGTTGATGGGTCAATAAACCTAGGGTTTCTATTTACATTAGGATTTCTAAGGTTCAGGTGATTATTTTGAAAATCATATTGAGATCGTCGATCAACGTTCGACACTCGATGCTCAGATCGTCGAGCATCGTTCGACTATTGAGCCTTCGATCGTCGAGCATCAGCTACTTTTGCTTTCTTATATGCATCATTGTAGTCTGGAGGTGACGCTGCACTGAGATTTGTTGATGTTGTTGCAGTGGCTGCAGCAGGTGGTGTTGGAGGTCCTGTCAAAATAGAAGAAAAAATATCTTCATCAATAGAATTCATATATAACTTGATTCTTGCCTTCCAGATGCTGAACTTAGCTAAGTTGCAAACTGGAGGTCTGGTGCTAGAATAATCCTTATACTGGGCCATGAAGTGAATGTCTATAAACTTGGTATCTATCTAGATCTTGTGACTCAGGTGTTAGCCTGTACAGTCAGTTAACCTCCCTCTGATACCAATTGAAAGTGAGGATAAATACAACTCTAGAGGGGGGGGGGGGGTTAACAGAGTATTCAAAAATTATGAAAATCTACTCAACTCCCTTAGAGTTAGTTTGCGGAATGAGTTTATAGATATTTGAAACCCTAGAGCCTAACACAAAGTGTGGTGCACAAGAGAAAGCAAACTGTAATTACAGTTTCAGCTTTAGTCCTAACACAACAACAGCAATCCTAGTTAGTTCTACTCACAACCACAGTACAATAATTAAAGTAAGCAATACAGACAACACAAGAGGTTTATAGTGGTTCCCTCTAAATAGGTACATCCACTCTTCTACCACCCTGGTAGGATTCCACTACAGGTTTTTGTTCAGGTGCCCTGCCACCAACTGATCTAGTTCAGGTAGATCAAGTAGACCCTTTGAGCTTTTGATCAGGAGCTCAAAATCCAACACAGGTTTTTGCTAAGGTGTCCTGCCACCAAGGTTCAGTTTTGAAGGGAATAATAACCCTTTGTATAGGAGGGTGAGAGAGTTAGAATGTCTTCTCTATTGTAAAACAAGATTAGAGAAGCTAGTGGATTGCACAGAGATAGAAAGCTCTAAGGAATCAAGGCTCCCCCTGGCTTAGAGAATATCTAGGAAGAAGCCTTGCTTCAGGGTGCAGGATCTCTTCTGAACTCTTGACAGATATAATCTTGAAAGTCCACCTAGTGCCAACTACCTTTACCTATGGGGGGGATAGGTGTTTTGCAGTGTTTTTGCGGAATTAAAATTGTACCTGCACAAATAAACCAAACAACACAGCACAGAAAGACACAGGCAAATTATAGTGGTTCCCCGATTTGGGTACGTCCACTCTCCCCCTTCGACCTATCTCCCAACCAGGGACGACTCGGTCACTTCACCAACAGGATTGAAATCCAATCCTCACACTAACGGAAGGAACCCTTCCAAATGAAGGAGTCACCACTCCTACACCACGGGTTTCTCCCAACCCTTACAACTAGGAACCAACGTTCCTTTATAACAAAATTGAAAATGGAGTGTATAAGAAATACAAACTACTTATGGAGAATAAGGTGTCCCTCTTCGTTCAATGACGTGTTCTTGAAGACGATGAAGAGTCCACGACCTTAGATCTCACTTGGAAAGGATCTTCTCTAGATCGGCGGCAAAGAATGAGGTGGCGATGCTATGTAGATCCAAACTTCGTAGCTAAGCCGACAAGGTCTACCAACGGTCTTTCTTGGATCAATCGTCTCAATCGATTCTGATAGGGAAGGTATTCCCAATCTACAAATCAAGAGACAAAGGTTCTCAAGAAGGACTCGTGAGACGTGTTGCGAGACAGAGCTTCTGTCGCCGGGAGATCAGGAAGACACCACGATCAGCGGCGGCGACCAACTAACCCGAGCGGCGACGGCGACGGAGTGAGATTCACGATCTAGGTCACGTCGGCGGCCCGACATTCCTTCTGCTTTTTTTGTTCTTGTTACTGTTCAAAATACCGATTGTATTTATATAATAGGATGATCTAATATGACTGTTGTGGGCCCCACCAGAAATAAACCCTAAGTCCGGCTCCAAACAACACGAGTTAACTTGGACCGGTCCACAGAATAGCAGAAATTTGCCCAAGTCAAATTCGGCGAGAATCGTAGGTGATTCTCGATGAATCGGCGAGAATCACCTACGATTCTCGCCGAATTCTACTTAGCAGAATTCTAGCTTCATTGAAATAGCAGGCCGGAGAGAATCGGCGGGAATCACAATTGATTCTTGCTGAATCGGCGAGAATGCAAGATCATTCTCGACGATTCGGCGAGAATCACTTAGCAGAATTCTGCCTTAGCAGAATTCACGGCGGCGTTGAGACGGCCGGCTGCATTCGGCGGGAATCGACGAGTGATTCACGACGATTCGGCGAGAAATACTAGTGATTCTCGTCGAATCGGCGAGAATCACTTAGTGATTCTCGTCGAATCTAACTTAGAAGATTTCTCGTCTTTCTTCCGTGAGTTGCTTTGACCCATCCTTGCTCCTTGTCTCCTCTTGATCTGTCTCAGCCCTGTACTTGAAAATAAGTACACTCCAATAGAGAGAGTACACGTAAGCCAACACACTGATCTGCTCAACGAGGGATTACGTTGCGCAGACCCGTGTATATTGACCCACTGCACCCTGACATTGGTGTGTACTTAGCGAGGAATAACTGCAAGCACAACTTGAAAGATTTCATCAAATACATTGTGAATTCATCTTAGCTTGAAAGGAGGCTTTCTCAAATCCAGGTAATTGTGGATACAATACCCAACAATCTCTCCCTATTTGAAGAAGCCAAAATCCTACTAGCTAAGATGAATTGCACCAATCCAGATAATACATACATTGAATCAAGAGAAAGATAATAAAAGCAACCAGAGCAATATGAGAGTCAATCATCAAATCACACACATATATATATATAGATATCCACAAAAATTATTCATATGTTTACATGATGATAATAATAAGAACATAAGGAGTACAATAGCTAAATTCCTAAATATCTTTATCCTTAGCTATTTCGTCTTTTAGCTGCTGCGCCAAGTGCTTGCTGCTTTGACGTTCAAAGTATTCTTTTGGCTTAGGGTAGTATCTGGGAGGGGGAGCTTTATTTGCCACAGTATTGGACCTGAAGAAGATGTTTCTTTTGGCTTCAAAGGTCTTGTGCTGCTCCCACTCGTATTGACTGTAGACATCGTTCCTGTTTATCTCCCCCTTTGTTGCAACGCAAATGTGTCCAAAATGAAGCTTCTTGATACTGGGCTCCACCTTTCATTTCGCACCTCATCCTCCTTCAGTCTGATTCTCTTTTCAGTTGGCGTTTCTTTTGAGGTTCCTTCTTGATTTTTTCCTTTTCCCTTTAGATTTTGCTAGGGCTTCTTGATCAAACCAGCCACTGCGTTTTGCTCTTGCAGCAGCCCTAGCAGCCTTCTTGGCTTCAGCCTCACTCAGTATAACTTCTTCAATACTTGCCTCTTCTTCAGCAGCAGCAGCAGTATACTCCTCTTGCTCCGGAGGAGCAACGGGAACTTGTATGATTTTTTCTCTTGTATGCCCAAGGCTTGTTGTACTAACTAATGGGCCGTTTCAAACACATACCTATTCGAATGACCGAATTTGTTAATTATTATCTATTAGATTGATTGAAGGCGTTAATTAAGATTTTGTTAGAGTTTAAGAGCATACCTATTAGACTGATCGAAATTTTCGATGATTATCTGTTGAAGCCCGGCCATCTTAGCTTTGTAGTCTTCCTCCCCCTTTTTGGCTTCTACAGCAATTAAGTTTGCGTAAGCGTGCAGGGACTCATCGATGTACTTCACAGTTTTTTAAAATTCATTCAGCAGGGCCTTTTGATCCGCGTTCAGAATCACCACGTTGGCATCAAATTTTTGGATGTTGTTAGCCACAACATGTGCATTCTGATTTACGACAGCCAGATCATCTGTGTTCTTTTTAAGACCTTGTATCAGCAGAGAGACAGTTGTGCCGGCTTTAGTATACTTTTCCTCGAATTTCTTTTCCATAACGTCCAACTTGTGATTGACTTCCACAATGTTCTTTAACATTAGATCCTCAGATTCTTTTACCCTTTTTAGCACTACGTCTTGTGCTTTCACAAACGAGGCCTTCAGCTCATTCACAATTCATTGAACAATATTGACCGTATGATTTGCCAGATTGGCTTGCAGTGGATGATCTTCAGGCAAGCCTTGATCTGGCTCTTCAGCAGATGCACTTGGTGAGCTGGACACAATTACTGCTTCCACAGGGGGAATTTGGGCAGCCTCGGTAGGTTTTTCAGGAATGCTTACCGATAGTTGCTGGGAGGACTCCCCCTCCATTCGAGCACCAGACTCCTCAGGAGCTCGTTCCCTAGATGGAACTTCAGCATCATCCCGATGATCCATCTCTTCACTCCTCTCATTTCCTTCTTCCTCCTCCTCATCATCCATATTCTCATTCTCATCAGCAGCAGCGTCCGCATCCAGTTCATCATCCTCCTGAACAGCACCTCCATCTCCCATATCAATATTGTCCAGGGCCTCCCCATCTTTCTCCACATCCACACTTTCTTCTTGCAGGTTCTCAACTGCATCCCTAGCTATCTGAGAGATATCAGATATGACATCAGCAGGAGCGGGTCGAGGCTCCCCCTCCGTTCCTGCAGTCAGTTTATCAGGAACTTCACCGGGGACAGCCAAGGAGTCTGCTGGAGTTCTATTGTCCTCAGCCCTATATGACACAGCCGGAGATTCATCTCGTTCTTCTCCCACGGCAGCTTGCCCTATCCGTCTCTCCCATCTGTCGAATACACTGGAGTCCATCTTCTTCAAATAGTGGATGGGAACTCCTTTGCTCATATCAAAATTATCTCCATCCAGTTGGTTCAGATAGAGACTGATGATCCGTCCAAAGCTGGTGGTGCGCAGAGTATCCTTTATTTTCTCAAAGAGCATGGCCCCCCAGTTTAATCGCTTCCTGCAGATGATGACCATTATAATCTTAAACATCTCCCCTGAGATATGATTGTGGGAGCCTTGTTTACATATCAGGACTTTCCCAATGATGTCAGATAGAAGCTTGCCTTCCTCGTTCATCTCCTTCCTTTTGATGGATTTGATTCCTCTGGGTAGGCCGCAGAATAGAAGAGTCCTGGCTCTATCTTGTTCTTCCAGATAATCCTCGTGATCAGAGCTGGAAAGCTGCAAGTATCGAGTCAGTTTCCTTGCAGACATCTTGATCCTAGCACCGACAATCTTACACTTGATGACAGTATCTTCATCCCAAAGTTTGGCGGTCGCAAAGAACTCCATCACTTCCTTATCCAATATCTTGCAGGGGTGCTCCAGTATAAAGGTGAGTCCAGCCTTTTCAAGCATGAGGATGATGTTCCTGAACTCATCTGAGGCATGTGAAAAACTGGTTCGAACTAGTTCACATCCAGTGACCAGGCCGGGTGTTGTTCTTGGAGCCATTATAGACCTAGGGAGGAAATACCCAAATCGATATCTTATCAGCGATCCTAGTAGGAGACTACACATTAGACAAGCCACTAAAACGGAGGAATAATGGGAATAGACAGTTACCCTAATGTCGAGTGGAAGCCCTTCCATCCCTTGTTCTTAGTCGTCGGAGGCACAGAGGAGATCCTTGGCGGTCGCAGTTGTGATCGACAGGATGGTGTCGGGATTGTGCGATTCCGTTGGGTTCGGGCGATCGAAGGGAATCCACTGTCCAGGCGAATCGACGGGAAGAACACGATCCAGCGAATCGGCGGAATGTTAGGGTAATGGGAAGGCGAATCGACGGGATTAACGCGTAGGGAGAAATCGGCGGGATTTACGCGATCTATATGTATAGTAGCGAAACGGGCGGGTTCGACGTGATTCCCACAGATTTTCCTAACTGTTTTGTACCGAGAGTTTAGACTGAATTTTTCACACAGCGTTATAAGGCATAAGGACTATGTTATTCCCTAGTTCAATAGTTTTGTGAGGATGCAATTTAATTCTGGTGCACCCTAGACAAAAACCGAGGCAGGCATAGTTATAAAGTTATTGTTCGATCGTGATGAACACAAGATTCTGATATCAGTTGTAATCGTTGGTAACTCCCATTGATGTACTTTCTTAATTTTCAGTGGGCTGACTTATGCCTATTGAGGTTCATTTTCAAATGTATCGGTGTGTATCTACCAAGAATTCTTTAATATTGTATCTAAAGGTCGTTTTACACTTTTAATCTTTTCTTAGGGGTACCAGCATATATGTGTATATATACATATAACCATTTACTTTCGAGAGAAGGAATTCACAAATTTGTGTGGATATGTAAATATATATATATATATGTACGTATCGATACAATATGACGCAAATATTGAAACTGAATGCAAGTACCTGGGATTATAAGATTTATCATTTAGATTTTCCGTTTAAGGCACACCAGGTGGTCAAATTGAGTATGCCTTTGAAGATAGGACAGCTCTTATTTCAATTACACGTTCCAAGACATTCTTGGAACATCTCCTGTCTAGTTCCATTCATGTTTACGGGAACCTAGACTATCTTGCAAAATAGAATTACCTTTCCTTAGGAACCCAAACTGAATTGGGTCCTAGGTTCTTATTAGCATAAAAACTCGAATGCTTTCCCACAGGAATCCTGTCAGGAAGGCTAACACTATCCAGAGGATGTGGATGTACCCTTGCCCTTGACACAGAGGGGTTGTGCCAGCAATCTATGGCAAAGTGACCCACTTTGCCACATCACCAACACTTGTGAATGTTGTATCTCCGCTTCAGACCTGACCTGCTGACTGAGGTAGTCATGAGCTCAGGTCTAAACGGGAAAGAGCCGGTTTTGCTCACACATTTGCCTTGTCAACCGTAACACGTGGGAGGGTGGAAAGAATGCATGTAGTGAGCGTCATGAGGCTTGGGAGGTGGTGCCTTCCTTTCAGTCAGCACACTTCCAGAAGCCCCATGGGCACTTACTTCATGGTTTCTGACCCCCCTTTCCTGTGTCCTAGGATGGTGAGAACCGCAGTGAGAGCTGGTTCCTGCTGATTCATGACGAATTGGGGCAGAGGCCGAGAATACAAAGGGTTCAGGATGAGCCTTAGGTATTCTCTCATGGGTGGCCATGACAGCCCTTGCACTGTGGGTGTTTCCACATGAGGGCTGGTCATCCTTGCAGTGACCACGGTTGTTCTTGTGGTCATACCTGAAGGCATGATGAGTGCCCTTCCTACTTGGGGTGGGAGGTCTGAACACAGTCTCCCCATTTCTCCATGAATTAATAATTCGGGAGATCCACCAATTTTCACTTTTTCTCTTGATAGCATCTACCTTGGAAAAGTTAGACACTATTCTCTTCTCATTATCTAGACGACTCTCTAGATCTGAGATTTTTGAGTCCTTTACCTTGATGGATTCCATTTAGAGATCCATCAAGGTCTTTAGTCGAGCAATCTCCTGAGCTTGCTCCTCCACAAGTAGGTTACTCTTCTGAAGGGCACTCTCAAGGGAATTAGGATTTTCAATCATTTGATTGAAGCTATCCATATCCCTTGCATCTCTAGAAGGACTACCCTCTGAATTGTTCCTGTCTTCAGGAACTTCAAGAGGAGAGGGGCATGAGGAAGAGGTTACCTGCTCCTAGCTTTGCTGTTCAGGGTTACCGTTAATATCGGCAGAGACTGTTGAGTCAGCTTCATCAGAACTGCTTTCCTCACCTTATTCTTCAGTCTCTTACAAGGACACAGGAGCCCTGATACTGATAGATTGATTATGCCCTTCATCTTCAGAAATGAGGACCCCTACATAGGCTTCATCCTCTTGTTGACAACTGGTCCTAGTTTTCTCTGATCCCTCCATGAGGTCTGAGATGGTTTGTCACATGGACTTGGCCGTCCTACATTTTTCCAGTCTAGATCGGGAAGGTCCAGACCAGACATCAATGATGATTTGATGAATCACCTCATCCAGGTTGAACAGAGACAGTTCTGTCTCAGACATCTCAGTAATACGCTTGGGGATTTGGAGATCCTTTCAAGAGCTGGTGGTCTTCATGGGAATGAATGGACCCTCTTCCAAGATGAGTGGCGCTCGAGGATCGATAGCCTCCAAGTGAAAAGACACTCTCATCTTCCAGATGGGATAATACTCCTTTGTGCACGTGGGGAGTCTTAACGGAGAGATATCATAATCCATCACCATTCTTGTTGACACTGGTGGCAGGATTCTACTCAAGGTGTGAACCTCTTTGAAGAGCAACCTCCCTCTGATACCACTTGAAAGTCCACCTAGTGCCAACTACCATCACCTATGGGGGGGCATAGGTGTTTTGCAGCATTTTTGCGGAATTAAAATTGTACCTGCACAAATAAACCAAACAACACAGCACAGAAATACACAGGCAAATTATAGTGGTTCCCCGATTTGGGTACGTCCACTCTCCCCCTTCGACCTATCTCCCAACCAGGGATGACTCGGTCACTTCACCAACACGATTGAAATCCAATCCTCACACTAACAAAAGGAACCCTTCCAAATGAAGGAGTCACCACTCCTACACCACAGGTTGCTCCCAACCCTTACAACTAGGAACCAACGTTCCTTTACAACAAAATTGAAAATGGAGTGTATAAGAAATACAAACTACTTATGGAGAATAAGGTGTCCCTCTTCGTTCAATGGCGTGTTCTTGAAGACGACGAAGAGTCCACGACCTTAGATCTCACTTGGAAAGGATCTTCTCTAGATCGGTGGAAAAGAATGAGGCGACGATGTTATGTAGATACAAACTTCGTAGCTAAGCCGGCAAGGTCTACCAACGGTCTTTCTTGGATCAATCGTCTCAATCGATTCTGATAGGGAAGGTATTCCCGATTTACAAATCAAGAGACAAAGGTTCTCAAGAAGGTCTCGTGAGACGCGTTGTGAGACAGAGCTTCTGTCGTCGGGAGATCAGGAAGACACCACGATCAGCGGCGGCGACCAACTAACCCGAGCGGCGACGGCGACAGAGTGAGATTCGCGATCTAGGTCACGTCGGCGACCCGGCTTTCCTTCTGCTTTTTTCGTTCTTGTTGCTGTTCAAAATACCAATTGTATTTATACAATAGGATGATCCAATATGACCGTTGTGGGCCCCACCAGAAAGAAACCCTAAGTCCGGCTCCAAACAGCACGAGTTAACTTGGACCGGTAAGGAGAATAGCAGAAATTTGCCCAAGTCAAATTCAGCGAGAATCGTTGGTGATTCTCGACAAATCGGCGAGAATCACCTATGATTCTTGCCGAATTCTACTTAGCAGAATTCTAGCTTCATTGAAATAGCAGGCCGGAGAGAATCGGCGAGAATCACTTAGTGATTCTCGCCGATTCTGCCTTAGCATAATTCAGGGCGGCGTTGAGACGGCCGGCTGCATTCGACGGGAATCGACGAGTGATTCTCGACGAATCGGCGAGAAGCACTAGTGATTCTCGTTGAATTGGCGTGAATCACTTAGTGATTCTCGTCGAATCTAACTTAGACGATTTCTCGTCTTTCTTCCGTGAGTTGCTTTGACCCATCCTTGCTCCTTGTCTCCTCTTGATCTGTCTCAGCCCTGTACTTGAAAATAAGTACACTCCAATAGTGAGAGTACACGTAAGCCAACACACTGATCTGCTCAACGAGGGATTACGTTGCGCAGACCCGTGAATATTGACCCACTGCACCCTGACATTGGTGTGTACTTAGCGAGGAATAACTGCAAGCACAACTTGAAAGATTTCATCAAATATATTGTGAATTCATCTTAGCTTGAAAGGAGGCTTCCTCAAATCCAGGTAATTGTGGATACAATACCCAACAAATCTGTTGTCTTGAAGTTCTTTGAAGGAGCAGCTTGAAGAAGACTCTTGATGTAGAATATTTGTTCTTCTTCAATCAGCTTTTCTTTCTTCTTTTTCTTCTTCTTGAGGCACTGAGTGTGAATGTTCCTAGAAGCAGGATGAACTCAGGATTTGAAGAAGAATGCTGAAGAAAGTAGTTCTTCTCAGTTGAATGTGAAAAAATTTGAGAGCTGTAACTTCTTCTTTTTAAATCTGTATATGAATATCTATTTATGTCTGTATCGCTCTCTATGTATATTTTGTATGTTTAAACTCCTTTCAAAAGAACTCTTTATATATTAGCCTTTATAACGGCTCTTATTCTTTGTCTTCTTCTGAGATCTGCAATCTGGGCTGCAAATAGCACAATACAAAATATATCCTGCAAAAAGACATTCTATAAAGGGATAAAGCTTTCTAAGAAGCTGCATATCCAATCTGATAAAAGAATACTAGAGAAAGTCACATCAGACCAAACTCTTTACGGCCAGAGAATACCTTTGTGTCTAACGGCTATAAAGGACAGCATGACAGATAAAGCATAAAGATATGTCAACTAATAAGACAAAAGACTTTGTCATAGTAGAGCTTGACTTATGCAAAAAGAATGGGGCAAAGATTGCCTTGAGATGTAAGCATAAAATCAATGAAACAATCTTTAATAAAATATACCAGATAAATAAGAAATAGATCACAGAAGAAAAGGAATATAATATTACTAAAAGCAGACAAACGAACGTCGAACCAAATTCAACTTAGCCAGATTTTCATCTGGATAAGCAACAATTCTACAACTGAGGGAATCTAACCTAACAACTAACCTTTGACCATAGATAAATCTTGGGTCAAGAAACTAATTGAGAGGACTTAACACAAATCCTAACTAGGGTACCAACAGACATCACCTTAATATTTAAGGCTTCTTCGGCATATACGGAGTACCTGTCCAGCATGAGCATAGTTTGTGATATCCGGGACCGGATCCGAGTGGAGCAAGGATTGGATGCGTCTTTGGACCCGACAATAAAGTTAATCGAAGACGGGACTACCGACGAGTACACACTAAAGGATGGCCTCGTTTACTTTCGCGGGCTGCTCTACATTCCCAAAGGTGGCAGAATTCGGGAGGATATCTTGAGAGAAGCACATTGCTCTCAATATTCCGTGCACTCGGGAATTTCAAAGATGTACGTCGGCTTACGGAAGACGATGTGTTGGCCCGGAATGAAGAAGGATGTCCAATACTTTGTCACGCATTGTGAAGCCTGCCAAAGAGTGAAGGCGGAGTGCACGAGCCCGGTGGTCTGTTGCAATCATTGCCAATCCCCGAGTGGAAGTTTGAGGATATTTCCATGGATTTCGTACATGGGCTACCTCGCTCCCGCTCAGGAAATGATTCAGTGTGGGTGATCGTTGATCGCCTGACAAAAGTTTCCCGGTTCTTTCCTATAAAGAAGGAGGCTCATGTGGATGTCTTAGTACGCCTTTTTATGGAGTAGTTTGTATGGTATCACGACATACCTAAGACGATAGTTTCGGACCATGATGGTCATTTTACCTCCAAGGAGTGGAAGGCGGTACAGGCGTATTTGGGCTCGCGCCTTACCTTCAGCACCGCATTTCATCATCAGACGGACAGACAGTCTGAGCGAACCATCCGAACATTGGAGGATCTGTTGAGCTTGTGTGTGATAGATAGGGAAGAGCCGTGGGAAAGACTCTTGCCCTTAGTGGAATTTTCCTACAACAACAGCCATCAAGCTAGCATTGGCATGGCGCCCCATGAAGCCCTTTATGGAAGAAGGTGTAGAACCCCCTTGTCTTGGGTGCAAGACAAAGACTCGAAGGCATTGGGAATTGAGTATATTGACGATACTGATGCGGTGGTTAGGCTGATAAGGGATCGCATGTTGGAGGCTCAAAGTCGGCAGGCGAAGTATTATAATGCAAAGAACCGTATGGTTGAGTTTCAAGTGGGTGATAAAGTGTTCCTGAAAATCCGGCCGATGCATGGAGTGTCACGGGTGCGGGGAGTGAAGAAGCTCAGCCCACGGTATGTTGGACCCTATGTCATAGTGGAAAGGATTGGCCCTTTGGCCTATCGTCTGGAGCTACCGCTCAAGCTAGAAAATCTCCACGATGTGTTCCATGTATCGTCGCTTCGGAAGGCGCTGTTGCGGCCTGAACAATACATCCCCACAACTGATGGTAAGGTAGCGTTTGACAGATCTGTGCGACTGGAGCCGGTGCAGATCGTTGATAATAAAATAAGAACCTTGCGCCGCAAAAATGTGCCTCTGGTAAAAGTGCTATGGTCTAATCATGGGAAGGAAGAATTTACTTGGGAGCCGGTGGACTTGATGCAGAAGCTCTACCCGGAGCTGTTCTCCCAAGGTAACATTTTATAGCGCATAATATTTTGTACTTGCATCCCCATAGCCCTAGCCTGATTTCGGGGACGAAATCTTTTATTTTGTTTATAGGATTTGTAATGTCCCAATTCGCGCTAGGCCCCTCGCATGAGTTTTGAGTCAAGAGACTTGACTCGGGCTCGGGACGAATTGGCAAAAGGTGTCAAGTGCGTTGAATGGAGTGTAGGGTTGAGTGATATCCAACGAATCGAAAGGAAATGGCCCAAGGGAAAATCAACGAGAATGGAAGTTGATACTTGCCGATCGACGGGTATCAGGAGTGATACTCGCCGATTCGACGGGTATCGATGGTCGATACTCGCCGGATTCAGAACTGTAGATTTGGAATTAGGTTAAGTGAAAGTCGACGAGAATGCCCGACGATTCTCACCGATCGACGAGAATGCCCGCCGATTCTCACCGATCGTCGAGAATGCCCGGTGATACCCACTAATCATCGAGTATCGCTGACAGATACTCAACGCACTCAACGCCAGAATTTCCGATTAGTGGGCTATGTGAAATTCGCCGGGTATCATTGTTGATACCCGACGAATTCGTCGAGAATGCCCGACGATTCTCGCCGATCGTCGAGAATGCCCGGTGAAACCCACCGATCATCGAGTATCGCTGACTGATACTCAACACACTCAACGCCAGGAATTTCCGATAAGTGGGCTAAGTGAAATTCGTCGGGTATCATTTTTGGTACCCGACGAATTCGTCGAGAATTCTCGCCAATTCTCGCCGATCGTCGAGAATGACGGTTGATTCCCGTCGAATTTGACTTGTGCGTTTTCTTCGCCCAGGCAGATTCGCCAGCTTGTACAGGAGGACCAAACTGGACTTTGGGATTCGTGCTGATGATGATTCCTTGGACCGGGTCACTTCAATATGACCCATTAGGGGCGGTCTAATGGGGCGTTGACACGTGGCGGAAGGATTTAACCTAATACATCGGTTTATAAGAGGAGATAAAGCCGAACCCTAGCCGACCGTTCTTGCTGTCATCGTGGACCTCGTGAATCCGACAGAGCCGCGGGAATCAGTCGGAGTTCCTGGAGGCGGCCTTCTCTCTCTCTCTCTCTCCTTCCTTTGCCGTGAAGAACAACTGCACCAAGAAAGGGATGCCGCAAAGAAGAATGACTAGATCCATGGCCGGAAATGGTGTTACCGTTGGAAACGAGGTGAGATTCCTCCCCTCTCCCTTGGTGCTAGATCTATAGTTAATATTCTAGGAGAGATATCGACTCCTTAGAGTCTTGATGGTGAGGAGGAGATTTCTTAGGGAAAAGCCATGCCTAGGTCGTTTTCTAGGTTTAGTCCCCTCCATCCTCTTCATTCTTCAAAGTGAAGATGAGAGAGTGATTCATGGAGAAATATGGCTTCGTGAAGGTTAATAAGGGTGGACAGTTTTCTGGAGGATTTTTTGGGAGATTGGTGCAAGGAGGAAGATGAACAGATGCCGTTCATCTCGCCTTAAGATACGTGTAGAAATCTATTTTCTGCATGCAGCGATCTTCGTGGCCAATTTCGGGGGTGTTCTGGTCATATCTGGGTTTTCTACTAAACACAAAAGTCGTAGCCCTTGAAATTATCTTTCCAACGCGTGGTTGCACATTTCCAGGCGATACCTGTAGCCACGGTAAAGTCAGTTCAAATCTGCTGCGATTGGGGAAAAATCCTGTACACAGCAGGCTTCGAGTGAATTTCTGGTGTGATGCGTTCAAATATGGGCTTTTGACTAAACACGAAAGTTGTAGCCCTTGAAAGTATCTTTCCAACGAGTGGTTACACACACTCATCGGATTTCTGTAGCCTCGGGAATCCTTGGTCGAAGTTGCTTCCCGGATTTAGGCTGCACCTATGTTCTGGGCTGTGTAACGTGGAATGCGATTTGGTGGAATTTAATGTTGCAATCCAACTCGAGGCTTGGGTGAACTCTTTTGACATAATCATCATAGTGACATGATAAGTTGAGGTTATAAATCTAAATTCGTATAACGAGTTGTGGACAAGTTTAATTGAAGGAAAGAACCTGATATAATTGGGTAGATATAATTGGATAAATGTATAAATGATTTAACTATGACCATGATGTATGTTGAATGGATAAAAGGGAATTAGAAATCCAAAGCTTAGAGTGTCGTTTCCCTACGGGTAGAATTGTGGAAGTAACGAGTGCGGTGTTGACCGTCAATAGTTGGAATGAGACTGAGGTGAGTAAAGTTGGACAGTTGGGCTTGGTCCTCAGTGTTCACGTCCCAAGGCTCCTCCCGTATTTGACAGATGGTTGGGCTTGGTCCTCGGTGTTCACGTCCTGAGGCTCCTTCCATGCCATGATATTTTGGAATTGCATGTGGTGTGAGTCGACACGTGGTGTCGTAATCCCGGGTTAAGGATAGTGTGGCAAGTCTACGGGCTCTCCAATCGTCACACTGATGGGAGTTGACAGCTAGACCTTGGACAGTTGGGCTTGGTCCTCGGTGTTCACGTCCCGAGGCTCCTTCCGTGCCAAGTGAACGGTTGGGCTTGGTCCTCGTATTCATTTCCGAGGCTCCTTCCGTGTCACGCATAGGCCAGTTCGGGGCTAGGATCTTGGTGCTCATTTACCTAAGAAAACCCGCTGAGCCGTAGTACGCATGTGAGCTCCGTTGTTGTGTTCTTAGCGTTGAGGCGTACAGAGGCCTAGGACAGGTAGTGTGGAGACCAGCCTAGTAGTGGAGATGCCCGCTCTACTGTCACCGTTTGGCCACGACGGTTGATGCCTGAGAGGTTTGCTACTTGCTCAAATAGTGGGAACTATAAATCTGTGTCGACATAGCGATTGCATGTGCTTGATCATGAGTGTGTCATTGCATTGCATACATAGCATTGCACTTCATTTCCTATATAAGACCCTCATCGTATAAGTTTGTATGGGCACTCCTATACGATGAGTTACTTATTGCTGAACGACCCTCAACTTATATGCTTGTATGAGCATCCATATAAGTTGAGTTACTTACTGTTATAACATTATACTCTCTTGCTGCTGTAGATGGTAGAATTGTAGAATAAGAGCTTGTTAATTTGTACACCATTTTTATTGCTACCTATGATTTGTATACTTATTTCACCTGCTTGTACTACTGTTTTATATATATTGTACCTGTTCCTTTCTCTGCCCGGTGCCGAGGAGTCGCCGGGGGAGCGGATGTGAAGCCACTTAGTCTTTATGACTAACGGTTGCTACGTCTTCCTTTTTAGGAGGAAACCCCGCAGGTGGAGCAGCAGGCTATGCAGCTGGACAGCCAGGCCAGGATGACAGGGCCTGAGGGGACGGTACCGTCGCTACCGTCAGTTATAGATGTGAGTGAGAGAGATTTTGTTGTAGCCCTTCGGGGCAATTTTATTTTCGTACTCTGATTATGTAGAAGCTTGTTTAGCTTCTCTTTTGCTATATTTATGGACGTATGCTTGGTGTGGATTGACTCTCTTTTATTGTATGGTTGGGTTGGAATTTATATGTTGATATTGGTTGAAGCCGGCAGGATAGACGTCTTGTGGTACAGGCTGACCCGAGTGTTAGTGTTACCGCAAGGCGGCTGTTCTTGGCATAAGACCCCTCTCGTGCCGTGTCTTGTGTTCCGGGAGGGGGGTCTTACATAATGTCTGTCATACAGAATCTCTAGTGGAGTGCTACTGAATGACCTATCTGATGGCTAAATCACTTCTTTCGCTAAATGTAGCAAAGCACAAAGACCTCGAGAAAAAAATCTGCTAGTTGTCTCCGTTGAATGCTGAAATGCATGATATCTGTATTGTCCCAAAAAAAGATCACCCCATCATCTTTGAATTTGCCCATCCTTAAAAATTAAACACACACGTACAAATTTATGAACAATAATCCATAACGACACACACATAAACACATACACACACCTATACAAAAACACACAAACATACACAAACCAAACACACACACATACAAAAAATACAAACACACACAAACACCCCACAAAAATTGTAAAACATTGATCAAACATTGCATATACAAAAAAACACAAACACACACAAACACCCCTAAAAAATTGTTCAACATATTTGTTCATTGTTCAAACATTGCATATGAAAATACCCCCCAAAAACTAAAATAACAACATGATTTTTTCAGGATACCACAAAATTGCATATGAAATCAGTCCTAAATCGAAAACCACAACAATGCATATGAAATCAGTCCTAAAACTCAAAAACCGGTCCTAAATCAAAAATATTATCAAGTGTACCTTGCATATGTTCTAGCATAAACATTGCATATGAAATCAGTCCTAAAAATGACATATTATCGACAACATTGCATATGAAATCAGTCCTATATTGAAAAGAATATCCAGTGAACAACATAAAACTCAGAAATCCAGTGAAATAAGAGAGGATACAGTGAAAAAATTTGTGGAACAACAAAGTTTGCGTGAAGAAGGCCGGATCTAGAAACTGTGAAACGAACAAAAACAAAAATGGGGGAGAAGATGCGCGTGCAGAGATAAATGATACCTGGTAGATCGACGAGCAGAAAAGATGAACCACCGGCGGCGTGCTGCATGAGGAGGAGCGGATGAGAGGAGATCGAGCAGTAGTTCTTCCCTGACAATATCAAAACCTAGATCCGGTAGTCGCCGCTAGCGAAGATTGGAATCGGGAACGACTGCTCTCGCGATAGGTTTTCGGGGGAGATGACTTTTGCGGCTGGACGCAGAAAAAAACCGCGGCCGGGTATATGATTAAACAACGGAAGAGGTAAAACGCAGTTTTTAAAATAAGTCATGTCAAACACAGCTTAATCCGAAAATACTGATGCGTTTCAACCGCACCATAGTCTAAAAGCCTAACCAAATGTTACCTTAGTCTCACAAAACTCATGAGTATGTAATTACTCAACTAAAATCGGACTCAAATTGAAGCATACTCAAAAAATGGCCGTGAAGCATTCTCACCTACAAACCCTCTTGTCAGGCTGACTGTCATCGTATATGTAGTCAAATATACCAGTCAAAATAAAGCTAGAATCTATTTAAGTGGACTAGATATATGGCTTGATGCGGCGGGTTATTTCGGTTATACTTTTAATTTTTGGTAGAATATTTGATTTTTAAAAATAATTAAACTAGACAAAATGTTTGTTTTTCCAAAATCTTCCGGTGACATGAGAGTATCAAAATATTGAATTATTTACCTACTTAACCAATCGAGCCAAGTTTGTGGAATCATCGTAATAGAAGCGTTGCTGGTATCAAGGCTTTATTTTATCCAACAATCTCATTCTATGCATGCTGATAATTTTTATTTTATCTTATTTTTACTATAATTTTTTTAATAATTTTTAGAATTTTATTTATATTTTTCAAATTGAGTCACTAATTGACTTTTTTTTCTAAAATTTAGAAAATTCTGGGCTTCTAATATAAATTTGGAGCTCACTGGTGTAAACAGGGCAAAGTTTTGAATCTTTTCTAAAAAATCAAGTATTACACGCGTCGATCACGGGCGTGACTAGGGTACTTGACCTCAGTCACAGACTGTCCCGTCTCCCGCTGCCAGAAAGTTGTTGCCATGTTTGTTTAAAGTAACACGCCACTGTCACGGGCGTGACAGGGAGGGTGTAACACCTCTATCCATCACGCAAAATATAACAGAAGCTCCAGCCAGGGCCCCACGCCATATTCCACGGACAGTCAGCAGAGTTACTCATTGGAATCATTTCATTCACGCATCCTAACTCAGAGTGCATTCTAACGGAAGCAATTAACTTAGCTATAGAACCCAAAACCCAGGAATTTCTACTACAAAACATAGGAATGATATTTGATACACAACATGTTTTGGCCTTAAGGCCTTACAACTGTTTTCGTTACAAAATGTGTCTTCCATACATCGGCACGCAGATCAGCCACACATGAAAACAGTAAACGTTCGCCTTTGAGCCTTTGAGGGCCAGTCAATTGCATCATATGGGACTTCAGCCCGCTACTTACACTTGGCTCTCCAGCACCTGCATAGCATGACCCACCAAAACATTGCAAAATAAAGCAACGATCAACATTAGCTGACCAAATTATAACGACCCCACCCCTTACTCGGAGCAGCGGTACTCTTTCCCTACAAACAACAGTATATATATCTTTTGGCAAAAAAATGTGCATTTAAGTACCATTCACCACGGACGTAGGCTCGATCGGCCACACGCCCCGAGCACTCAAGACACATTATCGGTGTATCGGATTTCCCTTGGTACCACCACCATCAACAGTCCCAGACTTGATGGTCTAAACTTGAGCATTCTAGTATTTTCGACCCGTAGCCTAAGACTCTCATTATGCCAACGACGAAAGCCAGTTACTTTAGGAAATCTAGTTCGAAAGAAATAACGCGGGTACGGATCAGCTTTTTCCTGTTGCTCAAATCGCCATGCCAACGCCGACAACCAAAGCAATCATAGTGAACGACAAGAAGCAAGTCAGCCTCCCCTTGCTCGTTCGGCTCTCTGGCCTTTTTACTGGGAACTTCACTCTCTCAGCTTTAATTATCACCCACCTTGTCCCTTGGACCTGAGCTCGTAATGATCACATCAATGGCTCTCATAGCTAGAATAGCTGAGCTCTCTAGGCTCAACAGCTTCTCATTCTACTCACCTTATCTCGCGGACACAGGCTTCATAACCACAACTAGGCTGGCTCTTACTGCCACCTTGGCTAGGCTCTTAAGTCTCTCAGCTTCAAACAATGGCCCTTAGGTCTCCAAGAGACAGGCCTCTTATAGTTCACTAGGAGCTATCGCTCACGGTAGCACTACCGTCATGCGGTAGGAGACTGATTTGTTGGTATTAACATTGTTATCTAGAAGTGATCAAACATATATTCTCACTGCCAACGCAATATGAGCCTATCAGGGGTCGCACATAAGTGCGTTTGGGGAATTTGGAGGAATGAATTATGTTGGTCTTACTCATATGATGAGTGGTGGACTAAGCACTGGAAGGATTTGAGTGCATCGAGACCATTTGATAATTCGTCGAGTCAAGTGTTGATTTATCGAGTTAGGCGTTGCGTCGAGACCACTCGATGATTCGTCGAGTCAAATGTTGATTCGTCGAGCTAAGGCGTTGAGTGTGTTGAGACCTAGGCGTTGAGTGCGTCGAGACCACTCGATGATTCTTCGAGTCAACAGTTGATTCGTCGAGGCGTTGAGAGCATTGAGTCCTCTCGACAATTCGTTGAGTCAAATGTTGATTCATCGAGTCAAGTGCTAAGGCTACTGCAAGGACTTGAGTGTATTGTGACCACTTGACGATTCATCGAGTAAAGGGTTGATTCATCAAAATAACTTCCATATATTATGGGTTTGCCGAGAGCGATGACTTTCTGCTGTTTATTCTTTTGGGTATAAATAGAAGATGTCTTAGGTTTTATTATGTGTGCGAAATGCATGCAAGTGAAAGCTGCTAACCCGAAAAGCGAAAGCGCATAACCCGTGAGGAAAAGGCCGATGTAAATTGTTTATGATAGTATCAATCCCGTCTCCGTCGCTCAACTCGTTTTTGGCACCCGTCGCCGCCGCCTCTTCTGGAGCAGATCTAGCAGTGTGTGAAGATGCAGAGTGCTTTCCTCGAACCTAGATCTTGTGTGACACGAGTCTAAGGGTTCTCCCATTCATATGGATCACTTGTAGAGGCGTGAACATTATTTCGCGCTCGGAACTCTAGTCGCCAGTGGTCGCCGGATTTCTTGGAGCATCTTAGTTGAGTAGTGACTCAATCGCGCAAAGTTAAATTTTATTTACAACACTTTACTTCTTGATCAATATTCATCACAAGATATATTTCTTTTGGGGTTTTCTTGTTTCTTATTCCGCTGCGCACAAGTGTTGTGTCATATAGAAAAACCCAACAGTGGTATCAGAGGCAGGTTGAGCGATGATCATTGTTTCAAAAGTTTCTAAACCTATTTCGTGTAGATCTGGAAATTTAGAAGTTTTTATAAATTCCTAAATCTATTCTTAGAACCCCACTAAGAATGCATGTGATCTCTTTATGATTTCTTTGTTTCTCCTTAACAGTAACCATCCCTCGTGTTGGTTTGTGAAAACAAGTGTGTTAGATTTTGAATCTGATATACAGAGACGAGCTTGTCTACTGTGTAAGTGGAGTTAGTATTGCTCATGTCCAATGCATGTAAATCTGAAGATTTAGAAGGGTTCTAGATGTTTAGATTTAGCCCAGTTCATCAAGTGTTGATGATTTTTTTTGTGCACATCTAAGATGTATTTGGATTGTGAATGCTGTAAATATTTCTTGTGGATGTGTAAATTGTTTAATTATTAATCATGATTAAATGTAAATCAATTATCATAAAAGTCCCTTATTTAATATTAAGTATTTGGATGTCTTCCGATGGATGACAATCTTCCTACCTCAATCGATGAGGTGTGGGCTTGCTAAAGCGAGGTGCATTAATCTATCTTAGTAAGGGTGCGAGCGAGAAATTGAAATATCCCACTGTTGACATCGGGTCAAACTTAACTGGGAGACCTTAAAGGTTGAGTGGCTAGAGGAATAAGGTTGGCATGCACCATATGATGGATGTGAATAAAGAGTTATTCACCAACCATATAAGAGTTGCATAATAATGCAATCGGCAAGCATTGCCTACCTAAATAGCTACATTGTGAGAGAAAAGACAAAGCTGACTCATAGTGTTGGTGAAATACGGATCTTGTCCACCAAGAGAGTAGCTAGCATAAACTCTCCAAATTGATATTAAGGGTTATCTATTTGATTAAAATAGTGGGAGTAATTTTAATTAAAGTCCTAATTGAAATGTTAAAATGTATTTTGAAATATAATACTGAGTTTTTCCTTTGCATTAACCCTTGTAGAATTTCCATGGAAAGTAGATCTCACTCCACCCTATCCCTCAGAGCTATCCTTGAGAAGGAGAAATTGAGTGAGACAAATTATTTGGACTGGTACAGGAACCTTAGAATTGTTCTCAGGTAGGAGCGTAAGCTATATGTCTTGGAAGAGGACTCCCCTGAAGAGCCAACCGGGAATGTGTTCCGAGCTGATAAAGATGCTTAAAAGAAGTATCAAGACAACTCCTTGGATGTTGAATGCCTCATGTTGACAACCATGGACTTAGAGTTTCAGAAGTAACATGAGAACATGGGTTGCAAAGAGATTGACGAGCACCTTAAGAAAATGTTTCAGGAATAAGCTCGGCAAGAGAGGTTTGACGTCACCAAGGAATTGTTTCAGTATAAGATGGGAGCTTGAGACCTGGTAGAGACTCACGTACTCAAGATGATTGGGTATATAATGAACCTTGAAAGACAAAGTTTTCCTCTAGTCCAAGAGTTGGCTACAGACCTGATCCTGCAATCATTGCCGAACAATTACGAGCAGTTTTTCTTAAACTAAAATATGAATGAAATTGATAAGACATTGCTCGAGCTCCTAGGTATATTTAGAACTGTTGAGATCAATATGAAGAATCCCAAGCCTGCTAGTCCCATACTGATGGTGCATAAAGGCAAGTGAAAGGCCAAGGGTTTCAAGAAGACTAAGGTTGGTCCTAATTCATCTCTTGAGACCAAGTCTTCAGCACTGAAAAAGAAAGGCTTGGCGAAGGAAGGGAAATGCCATCACTATGGCAAGGATGGTAATTGGAGGAGGAACTGCCCTTCTTATATTGAGGGTCTGTAGAAAATGAAGGGAGGTATGAAATCCTCTTCAGGTATTCATGTTATAGAGATAAACCTTTCTGCTCCTTTATCCTGGATATTGGATATCAGATATGGTTCTCACATTTGTATAAATATGTAGGACCTGGGAAGGAGAAGAAGGCTGAGTAAAGGGGAGGTGGACCTGCGTGTTGGCAATGGAGCAAGAGTTGTTGTTGTCGCCGTAGGAGTTTAATGTCTTTCTTTGCCCACTGGGCTTGTAATACAACTAGATAATTGTTATTATGTTCCTTCCATAACTAGAAACATTATATCTATTTCATGTTTGGACATGATTGAATTTTATTTTATTATTAAGAACAATTGTCATTATATATTTAAGAATATTGTTTGTTATGGTATAACCCTAATGTTTAATGGTTTATATATTTTGAACTTAAACCATCAGATCTATAATATAAAAAATACTAAAAGACTAAAAACAAATGACTCAAACCCAAAGTACCTTTGGCATTTTCATTTGGGTTATATAAATGAGAAACGCATATCCAAGCTCCATAAATATGGACTACTGGACTTTGATTATGAATCATTTTAGAGATGTGAATCCTATTTATTAGGCAAGATAACTAAAGTCCCTTTCATTGGTTTCAATGAGAGGGTTGATGATCTCTTGGGTTTAATTCATAGTTATGTTTGTGGACCCATAAGTTTTATGGCTAGAGGTGGTTACTTCTACTTTGTTATATTTACTGATGATTTCAGTAGATACAGATACGTGTATCTTCTGAAGTACAAATCTGAAACCTTTGAAAAGTTCAAAGAGTTTAAGAATGAAGGAGAGAATCAGCTGGGTAAGAGGGTTAAAGCACTCCAATCTGATCGAGGTGGCAAATACCTAAGTCATGAATTTTGTGATCATCTGAAAGAGTGGTATTGTATCACAGCTCACTCCACCCAGAATACCGCAATATAATGGTGTGTTTGAGCGGAGAAATCATACTCTATTATATATGGTACGATCGATGATGAGTCATGCAGATTTGCCTGTTTCCTTTTGGGGTTTTGCTCTAGAGACTGATGCTTTTACACTAAATCGTGCTCCAATAAAAATGGTTATGAAGACAGCATATGAGATATGGACTGGGAACTGTCATAATATGTCTTTTATTAAGATTTGGGGCTGTGAGACGTACGTGAGATGCCAAATGCCTGACAAGCGGGAACCCAAGTCATATAAATGTTATCTTGTGGGGGTATCCTAAGGAAACTAAAGGGTACTATTTCTAGCTACCGTCTATGGGCAAAGTGTTTGTCATGAGAACTGGTGTCTTTCTTGAGAAAGAGTTCTTAAGTAGAAAGACTACCATGGTAGAACTTGAAGAAGTTTAAGAACCACAAACAGTGAATGAACTGGAATTAGATCTTGAGAAAGGAATATAGGATGTTGTAGCTAGAGAACCTGCTCATGAAACACAAGTTCCACATAGATCTGGTAGACCAAGGTTTGAGCCTGAGAGATATGAATTTCTCGTGTCTCAAATAAATAATGTGTTGCTTATGGATCATGATGATGAGCTTGCAACCTACCAAGAGGCTATGAGTGGACCGGACTCCGAGGAGTGGCTTATGGCTATGAAATCTAAAATGGACTCCATGTATGTAAACCATGTTTGGACCTTAGTGGAACCACCTGAAGGGGTATGACCCATAGGGTGCAAGTGGGTATTCAAGAAGAAGACCGATATAAATGTGAATGTACAGACATTTAAAGGGCGATTAGTGGCTAAAGGTTTCAAGCAAATTCATGGTGTTGACTATGATGATACCTTTTCCCTATTACTATGGTTAAGTCCATCAGAATTTTGCTTGTTATTGCTGCGTATTATGACTAAGAGATCTTGCAGATGGATGTCAAAATGCCTTTCCTAAGTAGAAACCTCCTTGAGGAAGTGTATATGACACAACCCGAGGGTTTTGTATCTCTAGGTGAAGACGCTAAAATATGCAAGCTGCAGAGATCCATTTATGGATTAAAACAGGATTCTCAAAATTGGAATCTTCGTTTTGATGAAAAGATCAAATAGTTTGGTTTTATCAAGAACGAGGATGAACTGTGTGTTTATAAGAGGATTAGTGAGAGCATTATTGTCTTCCTTATATTATATTTAGATGATATACTATTTATTAGGAATGACAAACCAACCCTACAAGTTGTTAAGAACAACCTAGGGAACGGCTTTTCTATGAAAGACTTGGGTGAAGCAAATTACATACTTGGTATTAAGATCTATAGAGATAGATAAAAGAAGTTGTTGGGTTTGACCCAAAGTACATACAATGAGAAGGTGTTGAAACGGTTCAACATGCTTATGTCCAAGAAAGGATTCTTACCCATGTCTCATGGTGTGAGTTTCTCTAAGGACCAGTGTCAAAAATCTTGTGAAGATAAGGACCGCATGAAGTTGATTCTATATGCTTCGGCAATTGGATCAATCATGTATGCAATGATATGTACTCGACTCGATGTCTCTTATGCTTTGAGCATGACTAGCAGGTATCGGTCTGATCCCGGTGATAGTCACTAAATTGCTGTCAAGAATATCCTAAAGTACTTGAGAAGTACGAAGGATACATTCTTGGTATTTGGTGGAGAGGAAGAGCTCGTTGTAAAGGGTTACACAAATGCTAGCTTCCAAACTGATAGAGATGACTCAAAGTATAAGTCAGGGTTTGTATTTTTCCTAAATAGAGGAATCGTAGGTTGGAAGAGTTCCAAGTAGGAGATAGTTGTTGATTCTACAACTGAGGTCGAGTATATCTCCGTTGCGAATATGGCGAAGGAGGCTATGTCGATTAGGAAATTCATTAGTAAGTTCGATGTAATTCCTAAAATTGTTGGTCCCATAGTTCTCTAATGTGAAAATTACGATGTAATTGCACTTGCTTCAAAACTAGATCTCACCAGCGCTCCAAGCACATACTTCAGCAATTCCATCTTATTTGAGAGATTGTCGATCGAGGATATGTGAACATTTATAGAGTGTCGACTGAAGAAAATATTGCAGATCCACTGAAAAAGCCTCTCACATAGAGAAAGCATGATGTGTCTGACCTAGTGGCCAACCTTAGAGGGGGGAGGGGGTGAATAAATCTTTACGAGTTAATTGAAAATTCGAATTATTTTTGTCCAGAAAAACTAGTTCTGGAAGCTACTGTGGGGCGTTACGTTGCTAACGCGCAAAGGTAGGTCACAGACCTTGTTTTCCTGAACAAATTCCTCCTTGGAGATCTACACACACTTGCGAGAATTACAAGCTAGCTATCACAGTGTTATAAGCACAAACAAACAAAAAGTAAATGTTATTTCATTCAAACTGGATCAACAACTATTTTTATAATTACAACCACATAATCTCCATGACGCCGAAGATTAGAGGAGGTGAAAATAAAAACCCCCTTTTGTTTTCTATACCGACCCACTGCCCGGAATGGTTGGCTCTCTCCCTTTCCCTCTAAGAAAGGTTTTCAAGCCAATTCTTCACCTCCACATAAGGAAGGGTCTTACAGCCCGCTAGATCCACCGATCTAGACGTTCCTATCCCCAGGATGATTTTCAACGGAATCCTACCCTAGATTCTGACGACCTTCCCCGGTCGATTTCTTACGAGACCCTCCTGGATTTTGATGACCCTTCGGTCGATTTACCACACACAAACAACTAGACATAATGTAAAATACAAGGAATAAGATAAAACTCCCCTCTAACTAGAACCCTTGATGTTGATGACAATTCACTTGCAAAGGATCGATCTTTGTGGCTTGAGAGTCTTCCTCTTTGATGTTCTTCAGATCCGTGATGGTGTGCGCTTGATGAGAGTTTTTGTAGCGAGGATCCTTCACGTGAAACTTAGGATGAAGGATTCTAGATAATCATGTCGGTAGCCTTCAATCCATGCACATGAATACCTTTTATATCCTCTGAAGAACTCTCCTCCTCAATGAGTTGGTATGACCCCTTGCTTCCCTTAAGACGGCTTGGGCGATCTCTTCTTTCGAATTTTGTGAAAAATCGTTGCACGAAACTCAATTTCGGGCTGTTTTAAATAGAGAAGACATTGCAGGAAGCTACCGCGGGGCGGTAACTAGTTATAGTGCGACGGTAACTTCCAGAGAACAAAATTTTTCCTTTTCTTCATATGCTTGCAACCGAACAACTCCTCGTAGTCGTTGTAGTCCTTGGCTTGTCGGAGTTTCTCGTTCACGAATGGTAGGGAAATGAATTTCTTCTTCTTCGACAGAGACCTTATTGGAAAGAAGCACAAAGAGAGAAGCTGGACCTTAGAGTGAAGGAGCTTCTGTCTATTTTCATCTTGGTTCTCAAGGAACAAAAACCAAGGAGGCCTTTTATACATCTTCATGAAAATAGGCTATCGCCAGTAGTAAGACTAGCGCTCGGTGGTAGGTTCGCGCGCTTGTTGTGCCAACTGTCATCCAAATCTGGAATAATATTTCAAAATGAATATTTGTCGTTTTATCATTGCTAGCGCCGCACAGTTACAGATACCACCGCACGGTAATATAGGACACGACGATTCTTAACAGTTGTGTCGGTACTCGTCGAGAGGCTAGCGCGGCGCGGTAAAAGCTATCGCATGCGGTAGTTTGATTTCTCAAGAAATCCTTCTCAACATTCGTCGAGAGGTTAGTGCGGCGCGGTAATAGCTATCGCCTGCGGTAATTTAGTTTCTCGAGAAGTCCTTCTCCACATTTGTCGAGAGGTTAGTGCGGCGCGGTAAGTACTACCGCCTGCGGTAGTTTCAAGAGAGGCTGGCCAAGATAATTCCTTTAGTTAGCGCGGGCGGTAGGACTAGCGCGGCGTGGTAGTTTCCCGAGTCCTCTATCTAATTAATTCACGGCTACCGCCTGACGGTAACTTCTACCTCTCGGTGTTAGTGTACATAGGAGTCTTCTTCTTCTTGGCTTGCACCTGTCAACCTGCACACTCAATCAACACAAGACGTAATCAAATACAACTTGGGATTTAATATTCCCAAACACAGGGAATGTAAAACATCGATTCCAACAAACTCCCCCTTTTTATAATATCAAATCCCGTTCATGAGAAATAACAATGAGATAGAGTGCATATAAAGAATAAGAGTAATAATCAAACATCAGGTTGCAGGTTCTCTATATAGCTTCCCTACACGCACGCTCCCCCTATCTACATGTTCGACTTGCTCCCCCTATCTATGTGCATACATTGTTAACATGCTCCGCCTACATGTGACCTCTCCTAACCCGTGACTCATACTCGTGAACATAATCATGAATAAATACTCATGAAAAATCTATTCTCCCACTTTGATATTATCAAATTGGGGCGGGCAAGGCCAACCAGGCATGCGAGATGAAAAATAGTAGATATGATGAGCGTTAGTCAAATAGCAGATGGTGCACACATAAAGTAAAGTTAGACATGATATTCATAGACGTGACTCAAAATGAAAGACATATTAGAGAACTGTAAGTACATGGGTAACAAAATGGATCAAGGTACACAAACAGAGAATTTCAATTTTCAGAGGTAATATGAATTGGACAACATAGATTAAACTAAGCACACAACAAGTACATCTACAATGCTATAAGTGTTAGGAAGTAATCAAGTTGAACAAACATTGAAAACATCATGAGTGTAAATCGTGTGCTAGTACGTATTGTGGTACAATGAGATAGTGTAGTTGCAGTCCAATTCTTATGTGCGGAAGTCTTAGACAAGGAAATTACATGTGTTCGTATAGCATCGAAAGCGAGATAACACCAAGGGAAAAATAGCATATTGTACAAGGTTATCTCGATCGTTTAGGAACCTAACACAAGAGAAATATAGTGATTGATCACATCACAAGTCTAGCTATGTCATACCAAGATTTGAACTAGTGGCACTAAGCTTAAGTTAGAGTCTATGCACAAGATCAAAATGACTCTTTGAACTAAGATGCTCATCCTCATAATGCTCATAAAGACTTATCAAGAGGAGTGAGTAGTGCTTGGGGGTGGGGGGGGGGGGGGGGGTTCTCGACATGTTATGAGATAGCTTTCATAGTTTTCTTTTTAATTTGCTTTGAGCTATCACTTTTATATATTTTTTTAGTTCATGGAGCCCCGAGTCAATCAAAATCTACCCACCTAGATAGATACACTTTAACTTGAATACATAAGGCTTTAGCACTAGATATTTGGCTCAAAGTTTTGATCTTTATATACACACATATATATAATGACATTGATTATTCAAAGTATTCCTAGCATATTAGAATATAGTGTCACGACTTATAACATGTAAGCTTAGCTTTTTTATTTTCTTTAATGCACCGACAAGGGATTGTGTATCATGTGAAGTCATTCCCTTATCCAAGTCCTCAGACATACCTAGAGGCATAGTCAACAAACACGACCCCGTCTTATCACACTCAATAGGTAAGAACCTATAGATTCGACACACCATGACCGGGGACAATGTTCACATGGATTAGCACTCTTAACTCAAACATTATATGTAGTCGTTATGGTCTAGGTTAACGTCATGTGTGCCCGAAGAAATGAACGATCCACAGTTTTTTTGGTTTTATATCATTTTTTAAAAATAAAAATACCAAGCAATAAACACACAAAGAGATATATAAACTTTTTGTTCTTTTAAATTATTTTATAATTATATATATATAAATACTTGTGTTTTTCTAAAAACATGAAGGCTTAAAAAGATATATGATGCAAACACAAGATAGCATGATAAAATATTGTGCATGAATATAAGGTAAATGATAAGTGAAATAATGTTCAAGCAGTGGATATGTGAATCCTAAGTATGCCCAATAATCCAATACCTAAGCTATATGTCTACACCCTTGTCCCGTACTAAGTGACAGATGGGCATGAAGAGCTGCATAAATGCCATAGGGTGGGTTGTTAATCCCATGTGCACACAGAAGAACCCGCTCAACCTAACACTCTTTCCCCCCAGTGCCACACAAGGACCTACTGGAACCCTCCCCGGTTAAGGACAAGATGTAGTTTATAGGTTAGCATTTCTAAAGCACACACACCTACACCCCCTCTATTATGAGACATATATATGGGTGAATGATCGCAGACATACTAAGACAGTGTGATAGATTTATGATAAAAGGTAAATTATTGCCACTTTGAAATGATATGACTTATATTCCAATTTGTTCCGTTAGATTGATTTAACGTTAATTTTAATATGAGAAAGTCATATAACAAACATATATCTAAGTGTTCATGGCATGTCGGCATAAGAAAAAAAATACAAAAGCAAAAATAGACAAATGAAAAAACAAAACACAAAAAACAGCAAAAATAGAAAAAATATTAAGCATATCGTGAAGTATATTATCAAGTAATTTTGGTTTGATTTGTTTCTACTTCACGCAATTGGTGGATACTAATGTATAAGAGATTTAGGTATCCAAAAGGAGCCAAGAGTGACGGTTCCTTTGGGTACCCAAACATTGCGTGGTACACCTTACAGAGATGACGGTGAATGGCCCCTTTTCAGTGGAATGGGTGCACTATTTTGAATGATGGGCCTCACTTCATACTTTGGTTTAATGTTATTTTTATGTTGCAAATTTCCTTTTAGATTCATACGAGTCCTTATGTGATGAGCTTCAGTTGAACAATCTTGCATTTGAGGTTTAGATATGTTGAAATTGTTCTCTTAGTTAAGATTATGTTTCTTAAGGTAAGGACTGATATTGTATTGATTCTTTGAAGGAAATTTACATTCATTTGATTTTAAATTTGGAGTAATTTGTTTTTCAAAGTGAGAGTTGTCACACCCTGGCCCAGTAAACGTACTTATTTAAACATAGGATATTACAAGAGTGTTTTCTATAGTTAAAAGTTTCACTTGCATAAGCTTGAGATTTTTTACTCCCTTTGATTAACTCAGTCCGTAGATGGTGGTTCATATTCAACATGCTTTTGGGTTTTACGTGCGGCTTAGGAGTTGGGCTTTGCGATTTTTTAAGAATTATTTCCTTAAGCATGTTGATTTTTATAGTTAGCTCTTTTTTTCAGTTTGAGGTTATGCTGAGCTTTATTATATGCGATTGTGCCATTTTTGAGAGTGGAGACAATAGTGTCAATATGAGCTTTATACTTACTCCTAAATTCATCGAATGTCTCATTCATCTCTTTGATTTCAACTTTATAATTTTTGCATTCAGCACAGTCACTTTTCAATGATGAGTTTTATAGAAATAATTTATTGTTTTGTTCTTTTGTAAAATGAAGATTTTGTTCAAGAACCTTATATTTTTCTTTTAATTCATTATTATCTATACAAGGTGTAGAAATTTTATTTAAAGAGTAGTTGGGAGGACAAGTCACATCAACGGTAGATTCTACATTAACATTTGCTTTTAAAAGGTTATTTTCTAAACGTAGTTTTGATTTAATATTTTTCAGTTTCTTAATTCTACATTTAGCCGCATCTAGCATATATAATGTAGAAATAGAATTGCATACAAGAAGGGAATTTGTTTTTCTTACAATGCTCTTGGACAAGGCATGATTTGAACACAAGGTTCCTTTATCTTCTTCCTCTTGGTTTTCCTCATCCAACGACATGTTTTCATCTTCCCTTCTGCTTGATGTGTTTGTCCCATCTTCCTCCAAGAGCAAGTCTCCATTTGGTTCTTCACGTGGATCCATGAGAAATTGCTAAAATTCATTACCCATAGAAAGATAACTATAATTTAGCTCAAGAAAATTCCATATATCATATGCAGTAGGAAACATATAGATTAGTTTAAAAATATCTTGACCAAGCCCATAAAATAGACTGTTCATAGCTTTGGCATTTAAATGACATTCATGCTTATTTAAATTGTTTGGGGGCTTGATTCACGTCATGTTACAAACTTCTATATCTAATGATATAAGGAATTTTCTCATTAGTGTTCTCCATTCATTATAGTTCAATCCTATAAATAGAGGTGGTGCAAACGAATTTTCAGTGTATAATTTTTTATCCCCACTGGTCAATTAAAGATCAGGGTTAGCCATTATTCCCGGTGGTAAAACCGATTTGGAATAACCTCCCTCTGATAACACTTGTTGGATCTAGTGCCAACCTTAGAGGGGGGGATGAATAAGGTTTTACGAGTTAATTGAAAATTCAAATTATTTTTGTCTAGAAAAACTAGTTCTGGAAGCTACCGCGGGGCATTACATTGCTAACGTAAGGAGGTAGGTCACCAACCTTGTTTTCCTAAAAAATTCCTCCTTGGAGATCTACGTACACTTGAGAGAATTACAGGCTAGCAATCACAGCGTTAAAAGCACAGAAAAACAAACAGTAAATATTATTTCATTCAAACTGGATCATCAACTATTTTTACAATTACAACCACATGATCTCCATGACGCCGGAGATCGGATGCGGTGAAAATGAAAATCCTTTTTTTTCTATACCGACCCACTACCCGGACCTGTTGGCTCTCTCCCTTTCCCTCCAAGAAAGGTCTTTGAGCTTGCTCTTCACCTCCACACAAGGAAGGGTCTTAGAGCCCAGCTAGATCCACCGATCGAGACGTCCCTATCCCCAGGACGATTTTCCAAGGAATCTTACCGTAGATTTTGATTACCTACCCCGGTAGATTTCTTACAAAACCCTTCCCGGATTTCGACGACCCTCCAGTCGATTTCCCTCACACAAACAACTAGATAAAAGGAGTTTAAAGTAAAATATAAGGAATAAAAGAAAACTCCCCTCTAACTAGAACCCTTGATGTTGATGACGATTCACTTGCAAAGGTTCGATCTTTGTGGCTTGAGAGTCTTCCTCTTTGATGTTCATCAGATCCGTGAAGGTGTGCGCTTGATGAGAGTTTTTGTAGCGACGATACTTCACGTGAAACTTAGGATGAACGATTATAGAGCATCATGTTGGTAGCCTTCAATCCGTGCACATGAATATCTTTCGATCTCCTCTGAAGAACTCTCCTCCTCAATGAGTTGGGATGACCCCTTGCTTCCCTTAAAATGGCAAGGGCGAACTCCTCTTTAAAATTTCATGAAAAACCATCTCACGAAACTCAAGTTTAGGCTATTTTAAATAGAGAAGACATTACAGGAAGCTACCGCGGTGCGTTAACTAGTTATAGCGTGGAGGTAATTCCAGAGAACAAAATTCTTCCATTTCTTCGTATGCTTGCAACTGAAAAACTCCTCATAGTCGTTGTAGTCCTTGGCTCGTGTTGGGTACATTGGAAAATGTGTACCTGATTTGAAGAAGTCTCACTTAGCTCAATGATATACATCAAGGTGTATTTGATGTTATTTTGAGTTTATATGTGCAGGTTAAGGATATGCTAAAATGAAGGAAAAAGTTTCTAAGTACATGTGTCGACACTTAAGAAAGCCTGTGTCGATACTTGGAAAAGCTGTGTCGACACCTGAAGCAACTGTGTCGACACACAGAATTTATTAGTCGACATCAACTATGTCGACACCGGGAGGCAGTGTCGACACACAGAAATATTAGTCGACATCGACTGTGTCGACACTGGGAGGTAGTGTCGACACACAGAAGTATTAGTCGACATCAACTGTGTCGACACCTGGAGGCAGTGTCGACACATAAATTTTGAGACTATATCAACTGTGTCGACACACAGGACTTGTGTCGACACTCAACAGAGTTTAAATAATGGTGATTGCTGTGAAGTGAAGAAGTGTCTATGTCGACACAAAGAAGCAGTGTCGACACTTTCTACAGATGTAGTGTCAAGAAGCTGTGTCGACACCAAAGGAGTTATGTCGACATCACCAAAGCTTGTGTCGACACTTAATCTACTTGTGTCGACACATAATGACAATCAGTCTCGATGTTTCGCTAACAAAGATAAAGGTTCAAGAACTGACTAGAGACTTGACAGCTGTGTATTCCAACAAGTTTGCTGAAGCTGTCAAACTTGTCAGAAGTTGGTTAGAAACCGGATCAGCCGGTTACCATGGATGAAGTCTATATATAGATGGATTCTGTCAAATCAAGGAAAAAGAACAATGTGAACAACAATAATAACCACATGAACAACTATTGAAGGATATATCATTGATCAAGGAAGCTCACGCCACACAGAAGAAGATTTTCATGAGAAGATCTAAGGAGAATTCAAGCAAGAATTCTGAAAAAACTTCAGAAGTTCTAGAGAGAGAGAGAGAGAGATCTCCAATTGTTGAAGTAAAGTATGAGACATTTACCAGTCTCTTAAGAAGCAGATCTTGAACTAATCTGCTAAGAAGGATTCAGATCTATTTCTGAATTCAAAGAAGGAAGCTGTCAGCAAGTCAACTTCAAAGGAGATCAACCCTACTGAGTTCAGATTCAAGAAGCTTTGAAGAAAGCTAAGAACAGGTTGATTTCAGCCATCAGTCTTATAAAGAAGCTGATCAAGAAACCTCTTATCCCTTCTCTCTCAATTAGGGTAAGAGTCCATCTAAACACTTATCAAATTTTGTAGGATCTTTTCATAGATCTGAGTTGTAAGCCTATATTATAAAGGCTGAGTGTAGGAGATATAGATCTCTGAGTGATAGGGCTTTTGAGCCTGAGTGTAGGAGAAATTTTTCTCTGAGTTGTAGGCCTTGTGGCAAGGCTGAGGTAGGGCTGTTAGCCTGAGCTGTAGGAGTGTGGTTACACTCTGAGTTGTAGGAACCTTTCAGGGTTCTGAGCTGTAAGATCTGTGGATCTGAGAAGAAGGAAGAAGTTAGGCCGAATCTAGCACACTACTAGATAGGTGAAGGGGGAAAGTGGATGTACCCAGACCTTGGGGAACCACTATAAACCTATGTGCAATCTGTGATGTGTGTGTGATTGTGATTTCTGAGCTGTGATTGCTGTAGAATAGTTAGATTCTATTTTAAGATCTGAAAAAAATATTCTTCCTTAAGTAAAAAAGAAAAGAACCTATTCACCCCCCTCTAGGTGTTTTGGTTATCTTGAAATTAATTCTATCAAGTAGTATTAGAGTGAGGTTACTCAAAGAAGGACTTAACAGTCTGAGTAAGATCCATAAGGCAGATTCAAGATCAAGAAAATGGGTTCAGGAGAAAATCATAAGGAACTAGGTTCTATGAAATTACCCATATGCAGGAAAGAGATTTTTGGAATATGGAAAGAAAGGGTAAGACTTTTCATGGAGGCTTCTTATCCAAGGATCTACATTACTATAATGGAAGGTCCTTATGTTCCAACGAAGTTGTCAGTTCTAGATGCAAATCAAAGAACTCCCAAAGATTTTTCAGAGATGACTAAGGAAGAGATCATCCTGGCAACTATGGATAAAAGAGCCCAGAATATCATAGTAAGTGCCATAGATGATTCAACCTTTCAAAATTTGATTCACTGCAAGACCTCCAAGGAAATGTGGGACACTTTGATAGTCTACGTGGAGGGTTCTGAAGAATTCAGACAAGATAGAAAATCTAGGCTGAACCAAGAATATGAGAGTTTCAGACAAGGAATGTCAGATGGTATAACTGTGTGTTATAAGAAGTTCTATAGAATAGTAAATGAGCTGATGTCCTATGGAAGGACCTTCAGTACATATGAACTGAATGATAAATTTCTAAGATCCTTGAAAAAGGATTGGGACACTAAGATCTGTGCAATTAGGGAAGTGGCCAAACTTACATATATCTCTCCTCCAACTTTGTTTGGAAAATTGCTATCATATGAGATGCAGCTGATGGCTAGGAAAGAGGAAGAGAAAAGTGCAAAAGGGGAGCATAGAGAAAAGTCTGTGGCACTTAAGGTGGAAGCCACTAGGAAGAATAGGAGGATGTCTCCATCACCTCCTAAGATAGTTGCTGAAATTACTTCAGATAATTCAGACAACCAAAGTTATGACAACAGTGACTTAGATAAAGACTTTGCTGCCTTCACAAGACAATTTCAGAGATTCCTGAAGAAGAATCAATGGAAGTCTAGACCCTCCACTTCTTAGCCTGTGGATGACTATTATCAAAAGAGGAAGTCATCTAGGAAGGATAGGAGCAGGTCTAAGCCTAGCAAATCTACAACATCAAAGATAGTTTGCTACTGCTATAATAGACCTGGACATGTTGTGGCTGAGTGTCCAGACAAAAGAAAGGAGTCTGCTGATAAAAAAAGACTCAACAAAAGAGAAAGAAGGAGAAATCTTTTGTTGCTAAGAAGGAGAAGAGCTTAACAGACCAATCATCTTCAGAGTCTGAATCTGAAGCTGAGGCATACATTGGTCTATATGCAGCAGATGAAGAAGATGAGTTTATGCAAGTGCTGAACTCTATCTCTGAACAAGAAGACCATCAGTGCATGGGACTGAAGGCTGGGTCAGAAGAAGACAAGTGCCAGGATCAGCCTGGTCCTAGTAAGGTACAATGTATTTCTAGAAATTCAGATTGTAGTACTTGTACAGAGTCAGTTACATCTGTATCAAGTGATGTGGATGGGTCTGAGTCTGAAGGTGATATTCATCAGCTAATAGATGAATATGGGGACTTGTTGCAGGCACTAAAGAAAAGCAAAAACCTGGCCAAAACTCAGGCTAAGTAAATTGCAGATCTTAAGATGGCTGCATCTGATTTAGAGAAAGAGTTGGATCAAAAAATGAATGTGGTTGCCAAACTGAAAACTATAACTATTATTCATATGAGAACAATCACATACAAAAATGATCTAATTAAAAGTCTTGAAGTCAGACTTCAAAAGGAGAAAGATTTTGTTGTTAGTTATACTAAGCCAAAATCAGTTTTACCCTTAATAGATGAGTTTGTGGCTCAAAAGGGTACGACTGGAATAGGCTTTAAAGGTGACACCAGGGCTATCCAATTCAAGAGAAAGGGCAAAGCCTCAGTCCAGCCACTGAATTTTAAAGTCCCTGTTGTTTTTAGAAAGGTACAAGTGCCTTCTAACAAGTATGACCTTGATAATACTCATGATCAGAGTAAGACTGAAGTTCTGAATGACAAGAGTGTTTATGTCAATAAGGCAGCCCATGTCCATTAACCCCATGTTCTTAAGAAAACAATGAGTATAGCTGCAGCAGTACCAGCACAAAACAAAAGATTTGCTGTCAACCAGACTACCAAGAATGTATCTAAAAATAGATACAACAGGTATGAATGCTTGTGCTATGGCAAGACAGGTCATTATGCCATAGATTGCTAGCACAACACTAGTGTCAAGAAGAACACCAGTCTACCTATTAGAAGAGCTGCAGGTAGATTTGTTAAATATGTAGCTAACTTGAACCAAGGACCCAATACTTACTTGGGTTCTAAGAGAGGTAATTCTTTATTGCATGTGAGTCAAAGTTACCATGCCCCTATATAGTACTTGGACAGTGGATGTTCTAGGCACATGACTGGAACAAAGGGGTTGCTGAAGGAGTACTTACCTATCATAAATGGGTCTAAAGTAATCTTTAGTGGTGCTGAAAAGAGAATCATCAAAGGGTTGGTAACATTTCTAATAACCAGATTTCTATCACTCAAGTTTCCTATGTGAAGGGTTTGAAACACAACCTTATAAGCATAAGTCAGCTGAGTGATTTAGGATATGACATTTCATTTATTAAGAATGGATGTCATATCAAAAGATCAAGTGATCAAAAGATCATTTTGACAGGATATAGAAAAAGAAATGTGTACTGTCTTTATTTTGTGTGTGAGAACAATGTTTCTCCTATTTGACTTGTAGCTGATGAGAGAGCCTCTCATTGTGTCAAATGGCACAAGAGGTTTGCCCATCTTAACTACAAAACAATTGACCAACTCTTTATCAAAGAGTTAGTAAGGAATGGTCCAAAAGTTAAGTGTATAAAGGATGGGATATGCTCAGCTTGTCAAAAAGGAAAGTAGACAAAATCCTCCTTTCATAGCCTTGAAAACAAGGATTCACTGAGGTGTCTATACCTCTTACATATGGATCTATTTTTTCCTATGCCAGTTCATAGTCTAGGTAGGAAGGTCTACACTTTTGTGGTGGTAGATGACTATTCTAGATATTCCTGGGTGTTCTTTCTGAGACAAAAATCAGAAACCCCAAGTGTTTTATATAGTTTTGTCAAGCAAATTCAGAATGAACATGACAGTACAGTGGTCAAAATCAGAAGTGACCATGGCACTGAATTTCAATCTGAGAGTATGACAAGACTGTGTGAAGAATTTGGGATTTTTCAAGAATTCTCCTCACCTAGAACACCACAGCAAAAAGGTATTGCTGAAAGGAAAAATAGAACACTGATTGAGGCTGGTAGAACTCTATTGAGTGACACTTCTCTCCCAAAATATTTCTGGGCTAAGGCAGTAAACACTGCATGTTATGTGATCAATATGGATTCTATCACCAAAATCCACAAAAAGACTCCCTATGAGATCATGAAGGGTAGAAAACCAAACTTATCCTATTTTAGGATCTTTGGTTACAAGTGCTATGTCCTTAACAATGACAAGTCTTATCTAACTAAGTTTGCTTCTAATTCCCAAGATGGGATATTTGTTGGGTACAACAACAATAGTAAGGCTTATAGAGTCTATAACTTGATTACTCAAGTTGTAGAAGAGTCTGTACATGTTGTCTTTGATGAAACAAGACTGATTAACAGTGAGTTGCCTTGTAGCTCATGCAGTTCTACATGTATAAATGATAAAATGGACAAGCTTATCATTACAGAAGAATCAAATTAAGAGTAGGAAGTGGAAAATGGTGGTTTCTGTCCAGGGGGAGTACAGGACTCTCTAGATGCAGATGTACACCAAGAGGTGCAGCATATTGAAGAGACTGGAGGTGTTCAACCTGAAGATAGTCTACCTCCAGCTATTAGACACTTAAAGGATCATCCAACAAATCAGATAATTGGTGATCTAAGACATGGAGTGCAAACCAGAAGTAGGAACTTGAATACAGTGCTTTGCTCAAGCTTCCTATCTCAACTAGAGCCAAAGAGAATTGAAGAAGCTATTTTGGATCCACATTGGATTAATGTCATGCAAGAGGATCTGAATCAGTTCAAAAGGTGCAAGGTCTGGGAGTTAGTTCCTAAACCAAAAGACCACAACATCATTGGAACAAAGTGGATCTTTTGGAAAAAACTGGAGGAGAATGGGATCATTGTGAAGAACAAAGCAAGACTTATTGCAAAAGGATACAGGCAGGAAGAGGGTATTGACTTTGATCAAACCTTTGCCCTAGTAGCAAGACTGGAAGCAATTAGGATTTTCCTTGCCTATGCAGCATATCAAGGCTTCAAGGTATTTCAAATTGATGTAAAATCAGCATTCCTAAATGGAAATCTAAATGAAGAAGTCTATGTAGAGCAACCCTCAGGTTTTGTTGATTCTCTCAAACCTGATTATGTTTATAGACTTAGGAAAGCTTTATATGGGTTAAAGCAAGCCCCAAGGGCTTGGTATGAAACCCTGTCTACTTTCCTTATTGAGAATAAATTCTCAAGGCGGAAAATAAACAAAACTCTATTCCTAAGGGAATTCGAAGGTAAGATAATCTTAGTCCAGATTTATGTAGATGACATAATATTTGGGTTTACAGAAAACAAACTTTGCAAGAAGTTTGCTAAACTTATGCAAGGGAAGTTTGAGATGAGCAGCATGGGAGAACTTAAGTTCTTCTTGGGACTTCAAGTAAGATAGACTGATGATGGCTTTTCCATATCCCAGTCTAAGTTCTCCAAGGAGTTAATTAAGAAGTATGGTATGGAATCATCCTCCACCATGAAAACTCCTATGGGAACAAGTATGCCTATATGCAAAGATGATGCAGGTAAACCTGTAGATGAGTCTTTGTATAGAAGAATAATTGGCTCGCTTCTATACCTAACTAATAGTAGACCAGACATTATGTATGCAACATGTGTCTGTGCTAGGTACCAATCATGCCCTAAAGAATCTCATTACACTGCAGTAAAAAGGATTTTGAGATATCTAAAGGGCACAGCTAATATTGGCCTTTGGTACCCTAGGAATGGAGATTTTCTACTGACAGGCTATTCAGATGCAAACTTTGTAGGTTGCAAAGAAGATAGAAAAAGCACAATAGGCACCTGTCAATTTCTAAGAGGAAGATTAGTGTCTTGGAGCAGTAAGAAGCAGACTAGTGTGGCAATTTCCACAGCTGAGTCTGAATATGTGGTAGCAGGAAGTTACAATGCACAGCTGTTGTGGATTCAGCACCAGCTAGAAGACTATGGTATTCAGGTAAGTAGAACACCTTTATTTTGTGATTCTACTAGTGCCATTTCTATTGCTAAAAATCCTGTTTCACATAGTAGGACTAAACATATAGAAATAAGATACCATTTCCTTAGAGAACATGTAGAGAAAGTGGACATCTCACTAGAATTTGTCAAAACAGATTATCAAATTGCAGATGTTTTTACTAAGCCTCTAGATGACACTAAATTCAATACATTTAAAATTGAATTAGGAATGTTGAACATAGATTAGTCTAACAAATTTGGCTAAGTAAATCTGTGTCGACACATTCAGAGAAGTGATGTCGACACTTCAGTAAAGTGGTGTCGACACTTAAGTTAGTGGTGTCGACACAACCAGAGTAATGGTGTCGACACATCCAGAAATTATGTCGACATTTGCAATAAGAGTCGACACAGAATTTCTGATGAACTACTAAGTATGTCTAGTGTCGATATATCATCAATTGGTGTCGACACATAGTAGTCAGCGCCGTTGTCGAGACAATAGAAGTATGTGTCAACACATTTCAACAGTGTCAACACTTTTAGAATGTTTTTGCCCGCCTTTTGACCTTCTTTGTTTAGAAGGGTATAAATAGGACAAGAACATATTCTGTCAACACGCTCTCAAGATTTTCAAACCTAAACCCTTGTGTTGACAAACTCTCTTCTCTCAATCCAAGCTTTCTCTCCATCCCAATGGCGCCAAAGGTTGAAGATAACATTAACGAAGGATATGAGTTAGTTCGCTATGCCTTTCATGATGCTGACTCAGAGATTAAAGGAGTAATTACCCTAATCACTGACAATGGTTTGGAGTTTTTGGTTTCCGAACCCACCAAGATATGGAAGAAAGAGATACTTGAGTTTTATGGCACGGCTATAGTAGATTCATCTGGACTGAAGATTAAATCGACAGTTCATGGAGCAAGAGTCAAACTGACCTTGAAAAGTTTGAGAAAAATTCTTCATCTTCCAAGAATTCAGGATGAAGAAGAAGTACCAGTACCAAAAACAAGGGAGGCCCTACAATGGTGTGGATTGGATCCCACCTTGAAGATTGGAGAAGCAATTAACAGGAAAGGGATGAATCAGCAAGGCAAATTCCTTTAAGAACTGGTAGGAAAGAATATTCTGTGTAAGCCAGGGGGACATGATAGGATTTCTGCCTATATGTTCAACCTCATGACAAGGATAATTTTTAAACTCAACACAGATTGGTCTGTAGTACTATTTGAAAAGATTAAGGAATAAAGAAGCCAAATTTGGCTAGACTGATGAGTTTATACTTGGCTAGAGCAATTCCAGAAATAATGAACCAGATTTCTTGTTCTTAAATTAATTATATGAGGAAAATGTACATCAGGATTATCTCAAGATGGGATAGGGTCCTAACAAGGACATACCAGATATAGAAAAACAAGAAGCTACTGAGAAATCTCCTGTACAGGACCTTATTGAGAATGCACAAGTGTAGGAGGAAATAGTTAGTGCACAAGTGTAGGGGGAGCTAGATAGTGTACAAGTACAGGACCTTATTCAGAATGCACAAGTGCAGGGGGAGACAATTACTGTACAGGTGCAGGGGGAAGAGCCAATCCACTTGGCAGAGGAAATAGCTTCACAAACAGTCCTTAAGACATCTCATGCTAATATTCCAGCCCAAGATGCTATCATGGAGGTTACATCTGGAGCTACTGATGCTCCTGAGAAAGTAGTATTACCAGTTCACACTCAACAGGAGTTTACTCTAGAAGAATTGTTTCCTGACATTGAGGGGGAGCAGCATAGGACTAAAAAGGAGCTGCCTCCTAGTCCTAAGGAAAGAGTAGACATTCCCAATTCATCTGCTTCAGAAGATGAAGAGATCGGAAATGCCAAGAAAAGAAAATTGATGGTCTTTAAGAGAAGGAGCCAGAGCTATAAGAAGGCATTGCAAACTACTATTTCACAACCTGCTCAAGAGGCTGATTACAGCTCATTAATGATGGCTTTGAAAGTTAAATTGGATGAGTAGAGAATGGCTCTAGAGAAGTATGTGGATGAAAGCCATAAATCACTTCAATTTGATTTGGCTCAGGATATTAAATCCATAAGGTTTGAAGTAAATCTTCATAAGAAAGAAATAACAGATTGTTTCCACAATGGGGGCAATGATGTAGTATTTCTTGCTGAGCAGCAAGTAGCAGTAAGGCTCAAGTGGATGACATTGCTGTTAAACAAGGCTATGTCCTTGAAAATCAGATTAGAATGAATGACAGTCTGACTGAATCTCACAATGAGATAGTCACTGAAATAAAGAATACAGTCACTGCAATGACTGAAGCAAGAGCCAAAGAGAAAGATGAGTTTGATAAGAAGCTACAGGATGCCTTAGCCTTATTTCAGACAGAACTTACTACTTCTTAGAAATCAATATCTGACAAGCTTCTTAAGTTTAAATCATTTTATAAAGATGGTGTAAATTTTCTTGATGGCCAAATAAGATTTCAAAAAGATGACTTAAGAGTTCACATTGAAAGAGAAGTCATAAAGGGGTAGAGAGTGTTAGTCAATGCAGGCTCAGATCATGCCAAATGGATATCCAATAACATCAGAGCCACTCTAGGATATCCACCCCTTTGTGATGATGATAATGTTGCTGAGTCTGGTGTGCAACCTGCTTATGTTGGAATTGATCAACCTAAAGTTGCTCAGATAATCTACCCTCCAGCAGATTTTGATATGATTCAACAACAGGTTCAGACAATGTACAGTTCTCCACAGCAAGTTGAAAATATTATTATAGAGAAAGTTGAAATGCCAAAAGCTGCCTTAAAAGCTCAGTAGGAAGATCAACTTTCAAAGAAAAGATTCAAAGAACAGGCTGAGTTAAAGCCTGATTTTGAGCAGTGGAGCCCCACTTCAAGAAATATAATTTTGACTGCCTGGAAAGCTGTGAAAGATCAAGTTCATGAAAGGGGCAAGTGGTATAATGAACAAGAATGGCAGAAGTATGAGGCAAGGCAGGAAGCCATTGTGCAACATAGAAGAAAGGCTAAGATTGGGAAGCTACCTCCTAATGCTCAGGAGCCTAGCAAGTACTTCCCTAAGCCTTTTCATTATTTTGAAAGGCAAAGGATTAAGGCTGAAGTTCAGAAGAAGGCAGAGTTGAAAGGAAAGAAGCCTATTGATGATGCAGAACCTCCTATGCAAGCTCAGATTAAGCCAGGAAAAGGCATAGTCATCAAGGAGCCTGATCAGCCTTAGGATAGATTTACTAGATTTTGCAAGAACAATGTAATATTTAGTATTAAGGAAATCTATGTAATCAGTTTTTTAGAAACTTTTTGATAAGTATAAACAAAACAATGTTTCATAATTCATTGAGCTTGTTTTATTATTCTGTATTGTCATATTGGTATATGTTTTGTTTATAAGTTGCCCTGTCATATAATGCTTATATACATCATAATGTTTGTTTATTATAAGTGGTGTATATCATTGACTAAAGGGTTATGACTTCTCCAAATTGGGGGAGATTGTTGGGTACATTAGAAAATGTGTACCTGATTTGAAGAAGTCTTACTTAGCTCAATGATATACATCAAGGTGTAATTGATGTTATTTTGAGTTTATATGTGCAGGTTAAGGATATGCTAAAATGAAGGAAAAAGTTTCTAAGTCGATGTGTCGACACTTAAGAAAGCCTGTGTCGACACTTGGAAAAGCTGTGTCCACACCTAAAGCAATTGTGTCGACACACAGAATTTATTAGTCGACATCAACTGTGTCGACACCGGGAGGCAGTGTCGACACACAAAAATATTAGTCGACATCGATTGTGTCGACATTGGGAGGCAGTGTCGACACACAGAAGTATTAGTCGACATCAACTGTGTCGACACCTAGAGGCAGTGTCGACACACAAATTATGAGACTATATCAACTATGTCGACACACAGGACTTGTGTCGACACTCAGCGGAGTTTAAACAATATTGATTGCTGTGAAGTGAAGAAGTGTCTATGTCGACACAAAGAAGCAGTGTCGACACTTTCTACAGATGCAGTGTCAAGAAGCTGTGTCGACACCAAAGGAGTTATGTCGACATCACCAAAGCTTGTGTCGACACTTAATCTACTTGTGTCGACACATAATGACAATCAGTCTCGACGCTTTGCTGACAAAGACAAAGGTTCAAGAACTGACTGGAGACTTGATAGCTGTGTATTCCAATAAGTTGGCTGAAGCTGTCAGACTTGTCAGAAGTTGGTTAGAAACTGGATCAGCCGGTTACCATGGATGAAGTCTATATATAGATGGATTATGTCAAATCAAGGAAAAAGAAAAACATGAACAACAATAACAACCACACGAACAACTATTGAAGGATTGATCATTGATCAAGGAAATGCACGCCACACAGAAGAAGATTTTCGTGAGAAAATCTAAGGAGAATTCAAGCAAGAATTCTGAAGAAACTTCAGAAGTTCTGGAGAGAGAGAGATCTCCAACTGTTGAAGTAAAATATGAGACATTTACCCGTATCTTAAGAAGCAGATCTTGAACTAATCTGCTAAGAAGGATTCAGATCTATTTCTGAATTCAAAGAAGGAAGCTGCCAGCCAGTCAACTTCAAAGGAGATCAACCCTACTGAGTTCAGATTCAAGAAGCTTTGAAGAAAGCTAAGAAAAGGTTAATTTCAGCCATCTGTCTTATCAAGAAGCTGATCAAGAAACCTCTTATCCTTTCTCATTCAACTAGGGTAAGAGTCCATCTAAACACTTATCAAATTTTGTAGGATCTTTTCATAGATCTGAGTTGTAAGCCTATATTATAAAGGCTGAGTGTAGGAGATATTGATCTCTGAGTGGTAGGGCTTTTTAGAATGAGTGTAGGAGAAATTTTTCTCTGAGTTGTAGGCCTTGTGGCAAGGATGAGGTAGGGATGTTAGCCTAAGCTGTAGGAGTGTGGTTACGCTCTAAGTTTTAGGAACCTTTCAGGGTTCTGAGCTGTAAGATCTGTGGATCTGAGAAGAAGGAAGAAGTTAGGTTGAATCTAGCACACTGCTAGATAGGTGAAGGGGGAAAGTGGATGTACCCAGACCTTGGGGAACCACTATAAACTTGTGTGCAATCTATGATGTGTGTGTGATTGTGATTTCTGTACTGTGATTGCTGTAGAATAGTTAGATTCTATTTTAAGATCTGAAAAAATATTCTGCCTTAAGTAAAAAAGAAAAGAACCTATTATTCTTTCTCTTGGCCTTGTTTCTCCTAGAGGATTTACTAGAAGAGGCAATGTGGCCTAAACCAGCACCCTTGGCCTTAGCAGAGAATTCAGCAACGATTGGAAGAACTGTCTTAGGCTTGGAGAAACTCTCAACAAGCTTCTTTTCAGCCTCGAGTTGTCGTTCCAATTCTTTGATGATTTCCTCTTTAAGGTCGATGTGCTTAAGAGCTTTATTGTATCCCTCCATAGCTGCATTGAGGTTCTCTTGAAGAGAGTTAGTCTTATCGACTTCTTCTCTCAAGCTGCTCTCACTAGCTCGTAGAGTATTTATCTCTTTGGCTTGAGTTTTCATTAATCTACGACATTTTTCGTAGGTGGTGAGTAACTCCTTATACTGACCCATGAGCTCAGATTCATCTTCAGAGGAATATCCCTCTTGCTCATTGTCATCATCAGAATCAGAGAGAGGAGTGTGAGATTTTACCTCCCCAGTAAATTGGGGGACTTGTTCATCATCTGAATGAGCCATGAGCCCGAAGTAAGCTTCCTCTTCTTCACTCGACTCAGATGAGTCAGAGTCACTGAGAGTTTTGCTCTTCTTGGCTACTAAGCTTTTCTCTGTCCTCTTCTTGTGGTGTGAGGATTTCTTTTCCTCTCTTCTTCCACCCTCTTTCTTTTTGTGAGGGCAATCGGCGATGACGTGACCTGGCTTATTGCAACAATAACAAATGATGTCAGTAGAAATCTGTTTGTTCGGTTTAGAATTATACCTATCATGGCTGCTTGAACCTTTCTTCCGATGATCACTGTCATGTCGTGATCTTCTATATGAGGCATCCTTGCCTCTCCATTGCTTCTTCTTGTTCAAGAATTTCTTGAACTGCCTTGAGAGTAGGGAGAACTCTCCATCAGATAGTTCTGAGCCAGATGAGCTAGGCTCAGATTATTCTTCTTCATCAGCCTCAGGAACTGGGGCAGGAGAGCTAGCCTTTATCTTCCTTGAGCTATCTGCCTTTAGAGCGACAGATTTCTCCTTGGATGCAGACCTGCTTGTCTCTTCTTCAGCTTTTCTTGAGTTGATTTGTAGCTCGTAAGACATAAGCTTTCCGAACAGATTCTGCGGGTCCGTCTCAGCTAACCTTCCAAACTCCCGAATGGCACATACCTTATTGTCCCATTCCTTGGTTAGGGATCTTAAGAATTTGTCATTGAGTTCCCCGTTGGTGAAGACTCGGCCATAGACTCTTAGGCCGTTCACTATCTTGAAAAAGTTCTCGAATGTGTCAGCTATGGCTTCCTTGTGACCTTGCCGGAAGGCTTCATACTTTTGATTCAGAAGGGATCTCCGATCATCCCTCACTTCCTCTGTACCTTCCATTAGAGTCACTAGGGATTACCACATCTCCTTGGCAGATTGGCAATGAATCAGATTTTGCAGCATTGAGTCATCGACTGCACTTGCTATGATATTCTTTGCTTTCTTGTCCAGAGAGACAAGTGCAATCTCATCCTTGTCTAGATCCATCAATTTCTTTGGTACCTTTCTGGTTGGATCTATTGTTGATGCGGTCATAGGAACATGAGGACCTTCTTCAACAATCATGAAGATCCGAGGGTCTACAGCTTCCATGAAGAATTTGACCCTTTCCTTCCACATAGGAAAGTTGTTCTTGGTGCAGATAGGGAGCTTGGCAAAATCCTTAGTCTTACTCATGCTTGATACTCAACTTAGAAGGATACGATCAAGGTGTTAACCTTTTAACGATCAACCTCCCTCTGATACCAATTGAGCGGTCTAAGTTGTTAGCCTAAATCACCTAGAGGGGGGTGAATAGGTGAAATGCGTGTCAAATGCGGAATTAAAATTTAACACAGCACACATCAAGCAATCACAGACGACAAGAGATTTATAGTGGTTCCCCAACCTTGGGTACGTCCACTTTCCTCACCGATCTAACAAATCACTAGACTCGGCTACTCCACTATCTCGGATTGAAAAACAATCCTACACCTCGGAACCACGTTCCTACAAATCTCGATCCAACTGGATCTACAAAACTCGGAAGAAAGATCTTCCTACAAATCTCGGAGAAAAACTCCTACAAGGAAATTTTGGTTTGAGAATAAAAAAATCAAAACAATAATCTCAGATCTGGATCTTTGACAATCTTCTTCTTTAGGAACTTCGGCTTGATCAGAAAAGGTTGAAGATGACTAGAGAGAGATCCACGAATCTGAAAACTAGAACCACCTCGATCGAGAAGATAGATCTGAAATCCTTGAGGCTCGGCGAGATCGAGTGATTCACTTTTTCTGGATCGCTGGAGAATAGTCGTTGAAGACGAAGATCGGCGATCCAAAGTTTCTTCCGTGAACAGCGATGGCGGCGGCGGCGTGAGAATTAGGGTTCATGGAATTTTCTTTTTCTTAAAAAGAATATCTCTATAATCTTGTTAATAAGTCAATTCTGAAATGACCTATTTATAGGTGGACTCCAACGGTCATAATCTTAATTAAGGATGACACGTGGACCAATCAGAAATGACGGATTCAAAATACTTAGAAGAAATCTGGAATAGAGAACTGCTATACTCGAGTAAGAGAAGATATACACGAGTATGGGAATTTAGATACTCGAGTGACAAAGAGGAATATACTCGAGTATGAGAAGAGAAATTTACTTGAGAGAAAAAAAATGAACTACTCGAGTAGCAGAAGAGATATACTCGAGTATCAACAAAGATCTACTCGAGTATCAGCAACGATATACTCGAGTATCAGAAAAGATCTACTCGAGTATCAGCAAAGATATACTCGAGTATCAGCGTATGAATCCGGGAAACATTCACTTACTCGAGTATTAAAATCAACTACTCGAGTATCGAATGATTTACTCGAGTATCAAAATCAATTACTCGAGTATCAATACTTGAACTTGCAGAAAAGAGAAAAAAAAGATCTACTCGAGTATGATATATGATTTACTCGAGTGATTAAGTTACTTACTCGAGTATGAAAACAACTTACTCGAGTGACTAACTAACTACTCGAGTATAGAAATATATACACGAGTATTCAGAGCCTACTCGAGTAAGTCTAATTGATTACTCGAGTAAGTCTAACTAACTACTCGAGTATGGTTTTATATACACGAGTATTAAGTCTGATACTCGAGTATAGCAAAGGGGTTACTCGAGTATTTTGGACTTAGAAATTTTTCTGAGGAAATTAGCTCCAATGCTTCTGTCCATCAATCCAAGTGCATATAGGAAGTGTATCCCAATAGAGAGGCTATACATGGGCCAACACTTTGGATCACTCAATGAGGGATTACATTGTATGGTCCTGTGTTTGATGACCCATTATAGACTGACATTGGTCTACACTTGGCAAATAGAACCTGCACACATACAACTTAAACACAGCATCAAATACACCTTAATTCATCTTAGTTCAAGGTCTGACCTCCTACAAATCTGAGGTATTGTGGAGACAAATCCCAACAGCAAGTATGGCACTTTTCCACATAAAGTGCAATGTCCTTTTTCAACCTTGGCCACTAGAATAACCGCTTCATGTCCTTGAACATTTTTGTGCTCCCTAGATGGATTGCGTACTTGGTAAAATGAGCCTCATACATCAATTCCACCCGCAACTTGCCAATATTCAGGACGCACAACTGACCGTCCTTCCACAAAAGACTGTTTTAGCGAGAATTGGGAATTTGACCCACCCACTACCTCCGTACATAGCGCTTCATGCTCTCGTCACTCCAACGCATGTCAAATTCCGTGAGGTCATATTACACCTCCATCCAATTCAAGCATGCTTCCATACCCATTCTTCTATGAACACAATGTACAGAGCCTCTAACTCACAAATCAGATGCTCATCATGCATCTGTAGTCGAATTTGCTTGTGTTGCGAGCCTTAAATTCAACTCAGTGATCCGTACGACTATCCATTCAAGCATGCATTCCATACCCATTCTTCTATGAACACAAGAGATGTACAGAGCCTCTAACTCACAAATCAGATGCTCATCATGCATCTGTAGCGAATTTGCTTGTGTTGGAGCCTTACAACTCAGTGCATCCGCGACTACATTTCCCTTCCCGGGAGTGCAATGAATCTCAAAGGTGTAGTCCCCAAGAAACTCCAACCACCTCCATTGTCGCATATTCAGTTCCTTATAATGCAACAAGTATTTCAGGTACTTATGATCCATAAAGATATCAATTGATGTAGGCCAACGGTTTCGACGGATAAAACTACCCGCTCTTGGGTTCGACAATTAAATTAGATTCACAGCATGCGGCTTCTCTACTTATCACTATCGATATCTCAAGCAATTAATGACACAAAACTTTAACAATGCAAAGGGTCGCTACCCCTCTTAGAGATTGAACAAGGGCTATATGCCAATGTTCGCTCAAGCGAATAGGACCTACCCGATCCGGACAATTAGCAATTCAAATTAAGATTATTCGCTAGTGAAAGTGAGGGGATATATCCTAAAAACTATAGAGGGGGGATGAATAGAGTATTTTAAAAACTTGATTAGTTTTTATAGCGAAATTAAATTAAGTGATACCAGTATATGTGTAAATAGAAGTAAGAAAAAGAAAACTAACATAGCACAGCAGAAATAAAGAAAGGAACAACCAGATGACACAAGAAAATTATAGTGGTTCCCCAAAACTGGGTACATCCACTCTTCTACCACCATAGTAGGAATCCACTAACACGTTTTTGATCAGGTGCCCTGCCACGACAGGTTTTTACTCAGGTGCCCTGTCACCATAAGATCTATTTCAAGGGAGATCTCACAACCATTTAGGCTTTTGATGAGGTGCCCAAAAACCAAATCAAGTCTTTTGATAAGGAGACTTGTCAACCAGGTGATAACTTTTAAAGGGAGTTAGAGACAATTTTTACAGTGGGAAATGAAAAGTGATGTTGTCTTCTCTTTCTCAAATAACTAAGAAGACTTTAGTGGATGCTGTTGTCAAAGCTCCTCCTAAGATGAAGAAAGGTTCAGGAATATGAGGTCTTTACTCAGGGTGTAGGCCTTGATGAAGATCTTCAAAAACTTCTTGGATTGGTGTTGATGAGGTGTCCCTTTGAAGCGTGAAGCAGAAACTGAAGAAGACTAAAGATCTGTGTGTGTTGTCCCTTTGAAGTGTGAACTCAGGACAGATTTCGTCGACCTGAACTCAAAGTTCGTTGAGCTGAGAAATCATCTTTGTCGAGCTGAGCTTAGAGAAAATTAATCTGGAAAGCATCTGTCAAAGCTGAGCTCCCAGTTCGTCATCTTGTGGTAGAATTTCGTTGATCAGAGAAACTGAGTAGAGGAGGGAGTTCGTCAATCTGAGCTCGAATATCATTGAGCTCAGCTCAGAGTTAAAACTCTGAGTTCGTCGATCTACAATCGATGATCATCGTGCTGAGTTCGAAGAACTTCGAACTGATGTTTCTGAACTCTTGTAAACTGAATTTCTTCTATGTCTGAGTCTCTGGAGTCTTCTGAAGGCTAGAACATAAGAGTCTAACCTAATAAGACTATCCTAACCTTAGAACCAAATAAATTGACCCTAAACTATACATGATTGGTCATTAATGTATTAGTGCTTCTAGCCCAAATCCAAACTAGGGATCCAACATCTCCCCCTATTTGGGTGAGGTCACTAAACAACAAAAAAATAGAAAATCATAAAAACACAAAGCAATATAAAAATATGACAGAATTTTAAAATCATTCAGCAGATATAATATGGCTAAGTACAATACACATATATATCACCGAGAAATAAAATGTTCAAGATTTGTCAAGGGAAGGAGCAGAAGATGATTTAGCAAACATAATTGTCCTGTGAGGATTCTCTGCTTCCTTCTGAGATATTTTTATGTCTTGAACTCCAAGAACTATCACAGATGAAGCTCTGAGAACAACAGCTTCTGGATGTACCTGCATATATTCATTTCGATCAAATAATTGTCTGTCTACCTAAAATTAATCAAACTCTTTCTGTCTATAGGTGGGCAATTTAGTGAATTTTGATGGATCTGATCCTTCTACTTTGGCTTTGTTCATCTGAGATAAACCAATCAGTTCTTGAAATCTGGCTATTTTGAAATTTAGATCTAACTCAGGTTCATAAGCTGAAGAGAGAGGCCTCTCTAGATCAGTTTTTTGAGCATCCTGAGAAGTCTTTTAGGCTCCGTTCGTTTCAACGACATTGGCATTTAAGTATTGGCTTTCAATTCAATATCAATACACATGGGAAATGATATTGGATTTAAATCCAATTCTTTTGTTCGTCCGCATGAAGACTTTATATCATAGGAATTGACATTGATATTTTTTTATTGTTCGTTTGTAGAAAGACTTTCTGTCATAGGAATTGACATTGATCAATGCTATTAATGATCACAATTAAAAATCACAAATGCGATTTTTTAGCCCGACCGTGATTTTTTTTGAGACGTGATTTTTTCGCCCAAACTCAAGTTTTTCGACCACAACGCGAATTTTTTGACCGGACGTGAAATTTTCGCCCAAAAGTGTTATTTTCGCCCAGACGTGTTTTTTTCGCCATGACGTGATTTTTTTTAATCTGATTTGATTTTTTCAGTCTGAATGCGAAATTTTCATATGAACGCGAATTTTTCGCCCAAACGCGATTTTTTCGTCCGCACGCGAATTTTATCGTCCGGACGCGATATTTTCGCCCGGACGCGATTTTCTCGCCCGGGCGCGATTTTCTCGCCCGGGCGCGTATTTCTCGCCCGGGCGCGAATTTCTCGCCCGGGCGCGAATTTCTCGCCCGGGCGCGAATTTCTCGCCCGGGCGCGAATTTCTCGCCCGGGCGCGAATTTCTCGCCCGGGGGCGAATTTCTCGCCCGGGCGCGAATTTCTCGCCCGGGCGGGAATTTTTCGCCCAAGCACATCTCCCGTACGCGATTTTTCGCCCGGACGCGATTTTTACTTCTCTAATCGAATTTTTCGCCCCGACGCGCTATTTTCGCATCCGAGCGAAATGTTCGCGTCCGGGCGAAAAAATCGCGTCCGGGCGAGAAAATCGCGTCCGGGCGAGAAAATCGCGCCCGGGCGAGAAAATCGCGCCCGGGCGAGAAAATCGCGCCCGGGCGAGAAAATCGCGCCCGGGCGAGAAAATCGCGCCCGGGCGAGAAAATCGCGCCCGGGCGAGAAAATCGCGCCCGGGCGAGAAAATCGCGCCCGGGCGAGAAAATCGCGCCCGGGCAAAAAATGCGCGTCGGGGCGAAAAATTCTCGTCGGGGCGAAAAATTCGTGTAGGGGCGAGAAATTCGCGTCCGGGCAAGAAAAACGCGTCCGGGCGAGAAAATCGCGTCCGGGCGAGAAAATCGCGTCCGAGCGAGAAAATCGCGTCCGGGCGAAAAATTCGCGTCCGGGCGAAAAATGCACGTGCGGGCGAAAAATTCGCGTCCGGGCGAAAAATTCGCGTCCGGGGGAAAAAATCGCGTCCGGTCGAAAAAATCGCGTCCGGTCGAAAAATTCGCGTCCGGGCGAAAAATTCGCGTCCGGGAGAAAAATTCGCGTCCGGGCGAAAATGCGCCTCCGGGCGAAAATGCGCCTCCGGGCGAAAAATTTGCGTCCGGGCGAAAAAATTGCTTCCGGATGAAAAATATCGCGGTCGGGCGAAAATATCGCGTCAAGTCCAAAATATTGCGTCTGGGCGAAAAATTTGTGTCTGGGCAAAAATATCGCGTCCGGGCGAAAAAACCGCGTGCGGGCGAAAAAATCGTGTCCGGGCGAAAAAAACGCGTCCGGGCGGAAAAAAACGCGTTTGGGCGAAAAAACCTTGTTTGGCCGAATAATTCATGTTCGGGCGAAAAAAATTGTGTCTGAGCGAAAAATTACGTCTAGATGAATAATTCGGCCCTGGCGACCAAAAATTGAATCGTAGCGAAAAATTTTCGTACGGGCGAAAAAAACATATTCGGGAAAAAAAATTGCGTCATAGAGAAAAAAACCGCGTTCGTGCAGAAATATCGCATTCGGGAGAAAAAAACCTGCCTGGGTAAAAAAAATGCTTCAAGACAAAAAATTACGTCTGGGTGAAAAAATCGTACACAGACGAAAAAAACACGTCCGCGCAAAAAAATTGCGTCCCGATGAAAAATTGCGTTCGGCCGAAAAAATCACGTTCAGGCTAAAAAAATGGTCTCATTTTGGAAAACCGGACTGAATATCCGCCACTAGAGATAGATATTGAATCTATGAGTTTTTAGATTACGGTGAATATCGACGACTTTCCATCAGAAAGCCAATTCCAATTTAAAATTGTTGATACGAACAAGAGAAATGACATTCATATTCTCAAAGTCAATACTTCAATATCAATGTCTGTGAAACGAACGGACCCTTAAGGATTTTTGAATAAAATAAATTGCTATAGAAAATTTGTTGGAGTAGATCTCTATTGATGTTTTCTTTGATAATATGACTTAGGAGGACTGCATTGAATGTATTTCCCAGATGGTCTAGAGGACTTATAGGAAGCTTGATTTTGAGATTGAGAACTACTTGAGGCTAGCTTCTGAGTCTTAGAGACATTTCTTGAAGATTGAGAAATATTCCCTGTAGCACCTGCAGGAGGAGTAGGAGGAGGAGGTCCTCTCCAGTTCCTTTGAGGAAGAGGAGAGTATCTCCTGCTCTTCTTCCTAGTCTTCTGCTCATTTTTAGAGTACCACATCCACTTAGGCATTCTTGGATAAGGAGTAATATTATTCAAAATATAGTAAGGTGTGTAAGCTGTAGGATTAGGCTTAGGAACATCCTTAGGAGGAGCCTTTCTCTTCTTATATTTTATCGTCTTGGAACTTGATTCATCAGAATCATCAGAATCCTCATCATCATCAGATGATCTAAGAGGATTATCATACAGATCATCAATTTCTTTTAGAGCTTCTTTAGAAATTTGCTCCTCAGTCCGAGGCTGTACTTGAATTTCTGACTCTGCAGAACTTTTAGTCACAATATGATTTCCTTCTTCTTCTTCCACATCTGCAAACATAATATCATCCAAATCAGGCATAGGGGACTCAGCCCACAAACGAGGAGGAGGACTGCAAACATCTTCAACAACTAATATTTCTGTAATCACAGGAACTGCAAAGCTTGCCCTTAGTTGATCTACAACTGCAGGATTATTAGAGCAGAATAACATTTAATAGCCTTAGAGAAATCAACATAAAAACTTGGTAGAACATTTCTGTAGACTGAATTGAAAGAATTGAGTAAAGAATTCAAATCAACTGTGGGATTTATAAAAAAATCACCAATAGTTATAATTTCTGGAAAAACTATTAGAGGAGGAGCTGGAGGATAAACTGCTGCTGCTGCTAGAAAAAATGCTGGAGGAGGAGCTGGAGGAGAAACTGCTGCTGCTACTAGAACTGGAGCTGCTAGAACTGAAGCTGCTAGGACTGGAGCTTCTTCATTTAACATCTCCCCCTGCCTGGTTTCAGAGGGTCCTAGAGCCAGGCCCCCAGAAGAAGGGATAAAATGGAGAGCAGCAATTGAAGTGGAGAGAGAAGTGATGGAGGTAGATAGAGGAGCAATAGCTTCAGCTATTAGCTTCTTAAGAGATGGAGTAATGAATATAAGAAGATCTTTGGCAATATCAGAGAAATTTAAAAATAGAGGTTCAGGAATAGAGGGAGTATGAGTGCTATGATGGCCATAATTAGAACAAATAGAGAAGGAGTGTGAAAGATCAGTATGGATGTGTTCTTAGAATGTGGAAGGAGGGTTATATGGAATAACAGTAGAGGTAGTTTGAATTGAGGTAGTAGGAATTGTTGTGGTGGTTATTATTGTAGTGGTAATTTCATAAATGGGTGATTGAATTGGGGATTGATGGATTGGAGAGTTTTGTGGAGATGGTTGAGGAGATAGCAAGTTGAAGTTAGGCTGTGGAGAAGTGGATGGAATATCATCCAGATGAGTTTGAAGTGGAGATAGAAGAGGAATGAAATCAGTCATAATTTCATCTCAAGAATGATGATTGTTGATTGTGGCGGTGATGGTGGTGGAAGAGGTGGAATTGGAGGGGTAGTTGAGGATTGTTGTTGTTGAGGAGGTGAAGGAATGCTGATGGAAGGAATAACATCTTCTGGAGGTGGGGAGTGGCTATAACTTCCCTGGTGTCCTCAGAAGTCCTGGAAGAGGAGGAAGCCTTGGATGGCTTAGAGATGGTCCTCTCCCATCTACCAAACAAGGCACAAGTTAGCCTCTTGGAGGCATTTATGAATATGGTCTGGGAGACCAGTAACTCAGATGCCTTGGCCTGGAGGAAAATGCCTAATATCCTCCCAAAACACACCTCTTTCTTAGAATTCTTTTTTTTAATAAAATTAAACAATAACTTTCCCCAATTTACTACCTTCTTATTTACCAGAGCACACATCACTAAGAACCGGTGCCTGGTTATATTGTCATGGGCTGTGTGTTTGTCCAGTAACACCTTACCAACAACATCAACAAGGAATTTATATTCAGCAGATAAATTCTTTTTAAGCAGTTTTGAAAGTGAGGGTAAGATCAATCTTTCACTCTAGAGGGGGGTGAATAGAGTGATTTAAAATAATTTTGGTAAATTAAAAATTATTTTAGCAGTGGAAGACTTGATTTAATAAGTGTAGAGTGCTAAGCAGAAACTGAAATAAAAAAACTACAAAAGAAATAATTCACAGCACACAACACAAGAAAGAGCAAGCATTCCAGAAGACACAAGGTGCTATAGTGGTTCCCCAAAACCGGGTACATCCACTCTTCTGCCACCCTTGGTAGGAATCCACTGTAGGATGAGTTGATCAGGTGTCCTGGGCCCAATTGATCTTTTGATCAGGTTCTCAAAAACCAAACCAGATTTTTTGATCAGGTGTCTTGCCACCACTGAGTTTTGATCAGGTCTCAGGAACCAAAGCAAAACTTTTGAAGGGAGTTAAAAAACCCTTTTAAAGGAAAGGAAAAGAAAAAGGGTGAAGTTGTCTTCTCTGTCAACTATCAAAGAGAAGCACTAGTGGATGAGATGTTGTCAAATATCCCCCTGAAATGTAGCAGAAGTTCAGGAACTGGAAGCTTTGCAAGGGTGATAGGTCTTCAATGAAATGATGGCTCCAGTACTAGATGATTTCAGCAAAACTGAAATGTTTGTTGTCTGGAGTGTGAATGATGAAGACTTGAGAAAACTTTTGATCAGCAGGAATCAAAAAGATAACTTGTTCAATTTTTCTGAGTTATTGATCTTCTTTTCCTTTCTCTGTGTGTCTCTATATCTCTTTTGAGTATTCTGCTGTATGTCCTTTTGTTCTCTCTAAAATGATGAAGATAAGAACTCCAGTCATCAAATCTTGAAAATAGGCGTTAGCAAAGTCATAAATGCTTTCCTTAATTGTTAACAGTCTCTGGAGGAAACAACCTAAGTACATTCCTTCTTTGTTTCCTTGAAACTTACTCCAGATTTATTATAACGGCTAGAAAGCTTTTGCAATAAATGCTCTGATTTGAAATCCTCAATAAGCTGACAAAATCCCAGAAATCGTCGATCTCAAAAAGAAATCGTCGATCTGAGCTCAAAGAGATTGGAATTTGACTTGGACAGAAATCGTCGATCTGAGCTCAGAGATCTTCGAACTGGGTTCGATGCCTCATCGACTTGAGCTCAGAGATCATCGAACTGAGGTCAACGCTTTGTCAGTCTGAACTCACAGATAGTTGAACTGTGTTCGACGCTTCGTCGATCTGAGCTCGACGACAACTTCAATTCTTCTTCTTGGCTTCTGCATCTGAACTAGGAGGTCTTAGGGAAATCTTCAATCCTAAGTCCTAATCCTTATACCTAACTAGTTGACCTTTTCTCTATACAACAAGGTCAAAGCAACAATCCTATTGACAGAGTGATCCTGACCCAAATTAGTAATAGGGTGTTCCAACAAGTTTATTAGGGTTTCCTTCAGAATGACCCATTTTGATCAGCATATTATCATATTCAGACCTATTTATTTTAATATCCTCTTCTCCATTTATCAAACAAAAAATCTCTGTTAAAACAACAGGGGTTAGGGTAACCTGATTGCCTGCAATGGTACCAGTCATAGTATCTGCGTCTGGAGTAGTTGTAGTATAAACCCATTCCCTTATTTCATTTGCTGGCAACTTGATCCTGGTGGTCATGATTTTCTTCAGTTGCTGTTCTTCAAATAGCTGTAGAATATTCATGAAAATTTTATCAGAATGATGGAAAGAATCGAAGTCGATGTCGAAGCCGGTGTCGTACTTCATGCTAGAGAGGGAAGTCGCCGGAATCGCCATTTTTTTCTTGGAAAAGGAAAGAGAGATCAAGTGCAAGAGAAATAGAAAGCGCGAGAAGGAGCTCGAAGAAAACCTAGTTATAAAGGTTTTCGGAATATGAAGCAGTAAACTCCATCCTGCGAAAAGAAAATAAATCTTCGATCTCAGGTCGACAAAAAATTTCATGAAGAAATGATATCATCGATCTCAGTTGGAAGAGGGGAAAACTTTTCATCATTCTCAGGTCGACGAATATTTTTCTGAAGCATTATAGTCGATCTCAGCTCGACTAAAATTACTTCATACAGAGAGTTCGTCGATCTCAGGTCGACGAATTTTCTCAGGAACAGTTCTCAGATCGTCGATCTCTGTTCGACGAACTATGACCAATTCTTCGACCTCAGACAGAAAATTAAATTAACCTTCTCCATTGATCATACTCAGTAGATTCAAAAAGAACAGATATTAATTCTCATCTAAAGTTTAGTGAAGATATCTGCTCTTTGGAAATCAGTGGAGATAAAGACAATGTTAATTTTCTTTTTGTCAACACAATCTCTAATGAAATGATGCCTTACTTCTATATGCTTTGTCCTACTATGATGTACTAGATTTTGTGCATTGGAAATTACACTAGTACTATCAAAAAATATAGTTGAATTATTTAGATTATAACCATAATCCAGGAGTTGGTTTTGAATCCACAATATTTGTGAACAAAAACTGCCAGCTGTAATGTATTCAACATTTGCAGTTAAGGTGGAAATAGATGTTTGTTTTTTACAAAACCAAGACACAAGCCTATCACCAAGGAACTGACATATTCCTGATGTGCTTTTCCTGTCAACTCTACATCCAGCAAAGTCAGCATCTAAGAATCCAGTTAATTCAAATTCTGACTCAATTTAATAAAAGAGTCCTGGATTTGGGCAACCCTTTATATATCTCAAAATTCTTTTTAGGAATAAGGTGAGATTCTTTAGGGTTCACTTGGAACCTAGCACAAAGACATGTAACAAACATTATGTCTAGCCTACTAGCTGTGAGATATAATAAGGACCCATCAATAGCCCTGTATGTTTTCTAATCAATTAGCTTATCAAGTTCATCAGAATCAATCACAACATTAGAATCCATGGGTGTTTTCTTGGCTGAGGCATCATTCAACCCAAATCTTTTAACTAATTCCTTAGCATAATTGGATTGGGAGATGAAAATTCCATCAGGGGATTGCTTTACATGGAGACCAAGGGAGTAAGAAAGCTCACCTATGCTACTCATTTCAAACTTGGTATGCATCAGGTCAGAAAACCTTTTGCATAGCTTGGAATCAGTAGAGCCAAAAATGATGTCATCTACATATATTTGTACTAACAGTATGTTATTATTATGATGCCTAGTAAACAAAGTTCTATCTACAATTCCCCTAGTGAACTTATGCTCTAAAAGAAAGCTAGCTAAGGTCTCGTACTAAGATCTTAGAGCTTTTTTTAAACCATAAAGAGCTTTATGCAATTTGAAAACAAAAGAGGGATGAGTTGGAGAAATAAAACCTAGTGGTTGTTCAATATATACTTCCTCTTTGAGTTCACCATTCAAGAAGGCACTCTTGACATCCATTTGGTAGACTTTCAACTTTTTGTAGGCTGCATATGCAAGAAAAATTCTGATAGCTTCCAGTCTTGCAACAGGTGCAAAGGTTTGATCATAGTCAATTCCTTCTTCCTGTCTGTTTTCTTTGTGCTACCAGCCTTGCTTTGCTCCTGATGATTGCTCCTTGTGCATCCAGTTTGTTTCTGAATACCCACTTAGTTCTAATAACTTGTGAGTCTTTGGATTTAGGAACTAGTCCCAAAATTTTCATCTCTCAAACTGATTGAGCTCCTCTTGTGTTGCAGTGATCCAGTGGGGATCTTGCTCTGCATCTTTTATGGTTTGGGGCTCAAGTTGAGATATAAATTAAGCATGCATCAAATTTTGGTTGAGTTGATGCCTTATTTTCACACCAACTGATATGTATCCAATCACCTGAGATGCAGGGTGATCTCTATGTATGACAAGATCAATTGGAGGAGTTGGTTTAGCAAAAACATTGGGAATTAATTCCTCTTGTGGAATTAAATTTGCAATTGAAGGTTCAACAATTATATTACTGACCTCTTCTTCACTATCTTCATCAATATATGGAGAAGAATGTGTTCAAGCCTCATTGGTAAGGTTCAGATCATCCTATTTCTCACACGGTTTGGGTACCTGCAATAAGTTACTGGTAGAAGAATCCTTCTCCTTGTAATACAAGTTAGCTTCATCAAAAGAAATATGAACACATTCTTCTATTTTCAAAGTAGATTTATTAAATACCCTATAAGCCTTGCTGACTTGGGAATATCCAAGAAAAATTCCCATTGCAGTTTTAGCCTCAAATTTTCTAAGGTGTATCTTGTTATTATTATGAATGTAACATACACAACCAAAGATTCTAAAATAGTCTATTTTAGGTTACTTCCCTTTGAGTAATTCATAGGGAGTCTTGTCCTTAAGTTTATGTATCAAACTTCTGTTAAGGACATAATTTGCTGTGCTTACAGCCTCTGCCCAAAAGGATAGGGGCATGTGTGCATCTACAAGAAATGTTCCTGCAGCTTCAATCAGGGTTCTATTTTTCATTTCTACTACCCTATTTTATTGAGGAGTTCTAGAAGCCGAGAAACAATGCCTGATACCTTCCATCTCACAGAATTCTTGCATAGGAAGATATTCAAACTCAGTACCATGGTCACTTCTGATCAATGCAACTGGAGTAGAATACTCAATCTTTATGCTCTTAAGAAAATCTTTAAGAACTTTAAAGTTATCTGACTTGTTTCTCAAGAACACCCAAGTGAACCTAGAGAAGTCATCTACAATGACTAAGGTATAAGATTTCCCTCCCAAGCTCTGTACATTAATGGGTCCAAATAGATCCATTTGTAGCAAATACAGAATCCTGGGTGAATCACTCTTATGAATAAATTTAAAACTATTTTTGGTTTGCTTGCCTAATTGACAAGCCCTGTAAAGGCTTTCCTTCTTATAGGGGAAAGAAGGCAATCCTCTAACAAGGTTGTCCCTAGAGAGTTTAGCAATATTTTTAAGATTAACATGTCCTAATCTTTTATGCTATAGTTCATTATTATTACTAATTTAATTAAATAAAAAGATTTCTGACCGAGAAGATTTGAAGTTTACTTCATAGATGTTTCCATGTCTAAGACCAGTTAAAACAATTTTATTATCTACAGAAGAAATAATGCAAGAAGAATGTTTAAAGGATACCTGATAACCTTCATCACATAATTGGCTTATGGATATAAGGTTATGTTTTAGACCACTAACATATGCTACTTTTCTGAAAGTGATAGATCCAACCTTGATAATCCTATAGCCTTCAGTTTGGCCACAGTTGGAGTCACCAAATATCACTTTTGGACCAAGCTTAGATTTGTAGTTTGTTAAGTTGTCCTTGCTTCCTGTCATGTGCTTTGAACATCCACTATCCAAGTACCACTGTTCCTCTATAGTAGGGTAGTCTTTCACCTGCAAACAGAAAAATTAGGTGTTCTTAACCCAGGTAACCTTAGGTCCTTGATTCTTTTCAAACTTAAAGCTAGAAATATAAGAGTATTCAGGTTGGTTCTTATATCCTAGAGGGTGAAATTTTTCTAGGTGGAATTATCCATTGGGTAAATGGGTTAACAAATTCTTTTGAATGATTAAATATTCTTGAACAATTAATGTTTGTGTTTGGCTATACTGGGATCGATGAATTCTAATAAGTTCGTCGACCTGAGTTCGACGAATCGGGATGAGTTTGTCGAACTCCGTTCAGAGAATGGAAATATTCATTCTCTGAGCCCCAAAATCGTTGATCTCGGCTCGACGAACCATATTGGTTTCGTCGATTGCAGTTCGAAGAATAATTATAATAAAAATTTGCGTTTGGAGTTCGTCGACTTGAGTTCGACGAACTGTACACATTTCATAGATCTGAGTTAAACGAAATCTATTGAACATAATTATGATTAAGGTTTTTCTTATTCTTTCTCTTTTTCTTAGGTTTCTGTTTTAATTCAGTTGGTTCAGTGTTTTCATCTTCCTTTTCTTTACCCTTTTCAGATATAAGTTTTATGGGTGTAGAAAGAATGTTTTTCTGAATTAAATGAGGTTGGCTTGATGAAACACCTAAACCCATCTTGCCATTGAGCCTGACATTTACTGTGTTTGTGATGTTCATCAATTTGATGCTTCTCCCATTAAGGGATTCTTCAAATTGCTTAGCCTCATTTAGTTTAATTTTTAAAGAATTAATTTCTTCTGAAGCTATAACTAGTTTATGTTTTAATTCAATGTTTTCAGATAACAAATTTTCATGTTCAATTAGATTATCTCTGAGAAGTTTGATTTCCTTCTCAGATTTGATTAGGTCATTACATAAAAATTTAAATTTAGTTCTGAAATGTTCTGAATTAAAATCAAATCAAGATATTACCTGATCCTCTTCAGATTCAGATTCTTCTTCAGTTTTCTCAGCTTCTGAAAAGGTGCATGATGCATTGATGTCCATCAAGAAAACTTCTTTTGCTTTATCTTCTTCCTCATCTTCGCTGGAGCTGGAAGATGAATATTCTTCTTTTATCTCACTCCAGGTTTCAGCAACAAAACCTTCCTCCTTCCTCTATGCTTGCTTGAGGAGGGCTTGTTGTACTTCTTTCTGGAGTCCTTATCTCTTCTTTTCTCCTTGATCTGATTCTCTGGACACTCAGGAAGAATGTGTCCAGGTTTTCTGCAACCAAAGCAGACAATCTCCTTGGTAGGAGTTTTGTCATATCTTGGTCTGTCATCTTGTCTGGATGACTTTCTTTTGAAATCTTTTCTGGCCATCTTGTAAAATCTCGTGGCTAGTAAGCTTATGAGCTCATCATTTTCTTGAGGAGCTTCTGGTCCTTTAGATGCCTTGAAAGTAATGTTTTGCTCTTTCCTTCCTGATGAGGAGGTCTTATGATCAGCTACTTCTCTTGTTTTATCAGCTTCTCATAGGACTTGAGCTTGCCTAGTAGAGACTCAGTGGATATTTCATTCAGGCTTCTGGCCTCCTTGATTGGCCAGATCCTGGAGTCCCATGTGCTTGGGAAGCACATAAGAATCTTGTCATTTATCTCAGTTAGTGAGATGTTTTTATCCAGGTTCTTTTGCTCATTGACAATTAAGCTGAGTCTGTTGTACATGTTAGCTACTGACTCAGATTCATCTTTCTGGAAATTTTCATATTGAGAGATGAGATGGGATCTTCTATCCTTTCTCTCATCAACTGATCCTGCAACCATTCGGTTTAGAGAGTCCCAAATGACTTTTGCTGAAGTGCACTCAACCACTTTCTAGAACATGTCATCTGACATAGTTTGTGCCAGAATGTTCATGGCCCTTGCATCAGCAACCTTTGCCTTCTTCTGAGCATCAATCCACTCAGGTGGTGGGACTGCATTTGTACTTGTTGAAGTAATAGCCTCTTGAGTTGGAGGATCTGTCAAAATGGAGTTGTAGATATCTTCATCAATAGAGTTCATATATAATCTGATTCTTGCCTTCTAGATTTCAAACTTATTAAGATTGCAGACTGGAGGTCTGGTGCTTGAATATTCTTTATTCTGTGCCATAATACAAGAGAGTCACTACAACTATTAAGATCTATCAAAGGAACTTTTGGTTCAGGTATTAGCCTGTGAAACCAATTGAAACACACCCTCTGATACCAATTGAAAGTGAGGAGATAGATTCGACTACCTCTAGAGGGGGGGGGGTGAATAGAGTATTTGAAAAACTTGATTAGTTTTTATAGCAGAATTAAATTAAATGATACCAGTATATGTATAAAGAGAAGTAAGAAAAAGAAAACTATCACATTACAATAGAAATACAGAAAGGAACAACAAGACAACACAAGAAAATTATAGTGGTTCCCCAAATTTGGGTACATCCACTCTTCTACCACCCTGGTAGGAATCCACTAACAGGTTTTTGATCAGGTGCCCTGTCACTACAGGTTTTTGCTCAGGTGCCCTGTCACCACAAGATCTATTTCAAGGGAGATCTCACAACCCTTTAGGCTTTTGATCAGGTTCCCCAAAACCAAATCAAGTCTTTTGATAAGGAGATTTGTCAACCAGGTGATTACTTTTGAAGGGAGTTAGAAACCCTTTTTTATAGTGGGAAATGAAAAGTGATGTTGTCTACTTTTTCTCAAATAGCTGAGAAGACTTTAGTTGATGTTGTTGTCAAAGCTCCCCCTAAGATGAAGAAAGGTTCCGGAAGATGAGAGCTTTGCTCAGGGTGTAGGCCTTGATGACGATCTTCAGAAACTTCTTGGACTGGTGTTGATGAGTTGTCCCTTTGAAGCCTGAAGCAAAAATTGAAGAAGACTAAAGATCTGTGTGTGTTGTTGTTCTTCAATTTCCTGTAAGAATGATAGCAGTGCTTTTCACTTTGAAAAAACTTTGTATCAGTTGTTGTGAAAAGATCTCTTATTATCCTTCTTTTTGAAAAGGATCTTTTTATATTCTTAGAGGATTTCTGCCTTTGAATTTTAAATATTATCCTTGATTTGCTGCTGAGAGTCTGGGAGTTGAAACGGCTAAAAAATGTCTTTAATGAGTTTCTTCAACTGTCCAAGTAAATAAGTCAAGTAATTAACTCTGTGAAATCCATAATCAGCGCTGCCTTGGAATGACTATATTCTTGAGAATATAAGCATTAATTATTAAAGAATTACTCCCTTAGAATAATACCAATTGAAATCAAAATGACAGAGAAATCTCCAAAATTGATACTTATAGAAATCGTCGAACTCAGGACAGATTTCGTCGACCTGAACTCAAAGTTCATCGAGCTGAGAAATTTTTTTATTCGAGCTGCGCTCAGAGAAAATTAATCTGGAAAGCATCTGTCAAAGCTGAGCTCCAAGTTCGTCGTACTGAGGTAGAATTTCATCGACCAGAGAAACTGAGTAGAGGAGGGAGTTCATCAACCTGAGCTCAAATATCATCGAGCTCAGCTCAGAGTTAAAACTCAGAGTTTGTCGATCTGCGATCGACAATCGTCGAGCTGAGTTCGAAGAACTTCAAACTGAATTTTCTAAACTCTTGTAAACTGAATTTCTTCTAAGTCTGAGTCTCTGGAGTCTTTTGAAGGCTGGAACATAAGAGTATAACCAAATCATACTATCCTAACCTTAGAACCAAATAAGTTGACCCTAAACTATACATGATGGGTCAATAACCTAATAGTGCACCTAGTCCAAATTCAAACTAGGGATCCAACAGCTAGCTTTGACAAACCCAATAAGAGAGGAATCCAGACTAAATAATGATTTAAAATAAAGTCTAAACAATACCAAAGATTAATTAATATGGAGGTATGCCCAATCACTTGAACTCAAGGGGAAATTAAGGGTAAAGAACCCTATTTCTTCTAGTGTTCACGAGATCTACCCGCTCCAAATTATACAAAAATATTTAGACAATTAACGCGTGAAAATTCAGATTTTAATTAGCACAATTTCAATATAAATCAAAATAATTTACTAGACTTCTATTTCCATTAGATCTCACTATAATTTTGAAGAAAACACACAAGAGATGGTTTAGAAAGTTGTTACCCAAATCCCAAGAAATCCGTCCACAAAAATTGTGGAGGAAGCGCACATGATGGTGGTTGAATCTATCTCCACGTAAATCCTCAGATCCGCACTGGAAGGTGAAGATGCTCGCCGTTTTCCTTTGCAACAACCCTAGGTGGGAGAAACCATGAAGGACAATATATATATATATATATGGAAAGAAGAGAGAGAAAAGGTTGTGGATGTAATATCCAAGGTGGTGGAAGAATATATATGGAAAGAGGGTGGCCAGGTGGTTGGAAGGAGTCAAGGGTTGGTGGTTTATTTGGTATTTGAAGGGAGGAGAGGGCTTGGGTTTGTGTAAGGAGGAGGGTGGCCGGGTGTTGGAAGGGAGAGAGTGGGTGGCGGCTATGGTTGACCGAAAATTCCAAGAGGGAAAGAGGGTAGGGGCTCAGTTTTGGGTAAAGAGAAAGATGATGGTGGAAACCTTGAGGAAGGAGGAGGAGAGGAGGGAAAACCAAGAATAGAGAGGGAGAGAGGGAGGAGGCTGATGACCAAGAGAGAGGAGGAGAAGGAGGCCGAATTTTGCCTTGGGGAAGGAGGGAAATTCTCACAAGTATTCTTAGGTTTTCTTTTCTTATCCTTCTCTACCAAATCCTTCGTGACATGGCCTATATATTGCCTACACCACTCCATCTCCTCCATTCAAAATTTAAAATGAACCTATGATGGTTATATGCACCCATCATAATCACAACAATACAAAAATTAAATGCATGAAATAAAAACACTCTTGATGGTTATAGGCACCCATCATATATGAAATAAAATAAACACTTAAAATAAAATGCTTAAAAATAAAATTGCTAATTAAATAATTATAAATATTTATTTTTTAACTATATATTTTTATTTGATGTTGACATAAGACATCGAGCAAAAACATGTAGCGGCGGCGGCGTTGGCGAAGAAACATCGTGGTAGAATCCCATCCTCAAGCTTGCCGAAACGTTCGTCCCAATTAGCGAACTATCTTTATCGGGGATCAACGGCCGCATCAGATACGTCGCAATCAATCCTCCCCCACTAAAAATTACTCATCACAGATGAGTGGCCCGTGAGGGGAGAATATTCAAAAACAGCAACAGCATGGGGCAAATCTGGCCCCGCTATCCATGTCGTAATAGCATGAAAATCCATCAGCATTAAGAACCTGGCAGACATAGAAACAATAAGACTTTCGAGTAAACTCGAAAGGGTGTCAAGCAAAAGAAAAAGAACTTGAATCTTACCATCCGGTTCAAGAACCAAGGAATCAACGTGGAAAATAGACATGGCAGAACTAACACTCGCCAACCCAAGAGAACATTTAGTGGGAGGAATAAACGACGGAGAAAGCCACTCAGGTGGAACAGAGATGTATAGTGAAAAGTTCGGAAACTTGAAATAAAGTGAAATACCCTGTGCTTTATAAAAATCTGAAATAAAAGCATGAAATCTGAAGTTCTTCATTTCCATGGATGGGTCGGCGTTCCTACCTATTAAATTATTAACGTAGCCAGAAGGCATCCGCTCGGGGACTGACAAGACTAAACCCAAATCACTAATTCTAGTGTAGGACGGTCTCGGACGGGAGTAGAATTGCGTGCGACATAACTTAAGATGAAACGCTAACGTCCTAGATATATGTGGAGTGAACCCATGTGCTACATGACTTGACCCAAATGCAGGGGGATAAGGGTGTTAAGTCAGGTGGCACAGGAGCCTTATAATCAAAAATGATTTCAATAGGCTCCAAATCCTAACTTTTAATTTTAACTTTATTATATTCACGCTTGACAAGAAGATATGCCAAGGAGAACCGCTCATCATAAACAATAGAGTTGGATGCACCCGGATGTGAAACGATGTGCGAGCGATAAAACTCAAGGGTCTCAACTATAATCACTAACGTATGGACATGAGGGTCATCAAAAGGCAGTGGGTAAATGAGTGCAACCGGGTGTTGTATATAAGTATATCTAGGAGACACCACGTCCAGAGGAACAATAGACAAGGAATCAGAATCTATACCATGTCCTAAGAAGTCATTTAATGTAGGAAAATAAACAGGAGGAAGGGTCGGTAAAATCGATCACGGGATAAAAACCAAATTAGTATAAATTGCACCAAACGGTCACATCATGAAGGAACTCTCATCCGGGTATACAATAAGGAGAATCGTCCAAAAGTAACCTTCCCTCAGATAATAACTCATCCACAATAACACTAGGTACATCCTCACTCTCAGGCTCCTCAGATGACTCAGATACATTCTCAGTGGGTGTAATCGTAGGCTCTATCACGATGGGGATCATAGCCTGGAGAGGGCACTCAATACTAGGGTGATCAGTCACAATACTAATAGGACATGTAATAGGCAACGAGATACTCTCACAGATCGGAATATCTTCATCCCATACATCATCTTCCAAATAACGAGGATATCCAAGCTCCTTAACATCAGAATCATCCGAATCATCGGGAACTATGTACATGTCAGAATACTCTCACTTAACTGGTCATCTTAAGAATCTAGAGATACCATATCTACATTAGAGTCCTCAGGGGCATCAGTCACCACCTTAGGAGGCTCAAACGTTGGAGCTAAAGGAGCCAACACCCTAGTAGTAATATCTTTAGAGTCCAAATTATGGGGTCTCAACTGCTTATTTTCCCAAGAGGTGGAAATAGGCACCCTTTGGGTATTACTACAACTGCGGGGATAGGATCTAACCAGAGGTATATGGTCACTCCTATAAGCAACTACAGGTCTAGTGCCATAACTAATCTTGCTAATGGGTGGCATAGAGTCACTCCTATAAGTAGCTACAAGTCTAGTGCCATAACTAGTCTTGCTAACGGGTGGTATAAGGTCACTCATATAAGCAGCTATGGGTCTAGTGCCAAAACTATACTGACTCACGTGTGTGGTGCTATTAGTACGAAGGTAGTCGGGATAAAATTGATCCGAGAGTAAGCTTCCCATGTGCGGCCAAGCATATAGATAGCTACAAATACGACGCTCTTCATTTAACCAAAACACGCGGGCTTGACCTACTAACCGCTCTCGGGCAATGTTAACCTTTTGGTTGTCGTCCCGTACAAGGAAATCAAAATAAATTTCTATCCTCTTAAGTCAGTCTCTAAAAATTTGGGGACACCCTAAACCGTCATAAGTAGGAGAAGTGTGGGGACGGTTGGAATTCCTATGGTATGTAGGCACGATTGAGGTATGATTAGCCATGACTTTATCATATCAATAGTCTAAATGGGATGCATAAACGTCATATGCCATGTTCAGTGAGAACCGGAGAGAAAACTTGATCCGAATCTTGTGCACATGCAATGAATTAAGGATTCTGATGCTTATAATCTAAGATAGATGGAATTATTCCCGCTAAATAATTAAGGCAATATATATATATATATTTTTGATTTTTTTGCTGCAAATAATATGGAGATTATTAATAATTTTTTTTTTAATTTTTTTGGCAGAAAAATTTAAGTTTTAGGCGGCTATTTGCAGACCAAAAATAAAAATTTATTATTATTTTTTTTGTTTTGGCAATGGATCGTGCAAGTGCGTGTCAACGTACTAATAAAAAGGGGGAGGGTCCCAATTAGAAAATTGACGTGAACCTCCCTCTGATAACAAATTGATGTAGGCCAATAATTTCGATGGATAAAACTACGTGCTCTTGGGTTCGATAATTAAATTAGATTCACAGCGTGCGGCTTCTCTACTTATCACTATCAATATCTCAAGCAATTAATGGCACAAAACTTTAACAATGCAAAGGAACGCTACCCCTTTTATAGATTGAACAAGGACTATATGCCAATGTTCTCGCTCAAGCGAATATGACCTACCCGATCTGAACAATTTGAATTTCAAATTAAGATTATTTGCTAGCTTTCACAAACCCAATAAGAGAGGAATTCAGACTAAATAGCGTTTAAAAATAAAGTCCAAACAATCCTAAAGATTAATTAATATGGAGGTATGCCCAATCACTTGAACTCAAGGGAAAATCAAGGGTTAAGAACCCGATTTCTTCTAGTGTTCACAAGATCTACCCGCTCCAAATTATACGAAAATATTCAGACAATTAACGCTTGAAAATTCAGATTTTAATTAGCATAATTTAAATATAAATTAGAACAATTTACTAGCCTTCTATTTCCACCAGATCTCACAATAATTTAGAAGAAAACACAGAAGAGATGGTTAAGAAAGTCGTTACCCAAATCCCAAGAAATCCATCCACAAAAATGGGTGGAGGACGCGCACACAATGGTGGTTTAATCTATCTCTACGTAAATCCTTAGATCCACACCAGAAGGTCAAGACACTCCCCATTTTCCTTTGCAATAACCCTAGGAGGGAGAAACCTTAAAGGACAATATATATGGAAAGAAGAGAGAGAAAAGGTGGTGGATGTAATATTCCAAGGTAGTGGAAGAATATATATGGAAAGAGGGTGGTCGGATGGTTGGAAGGAGCCAAGGGTTGGCAGTTTTTTTTGGTGTTGGAAGGGAGGAGAGGGCTCGGGTTGGTGGAAGGAGGAGGGTGGCTGGGTGGTTAGATGGGAGAGAGTGGGTGACGGCTAGGGTTGGCCGAAAATTCCACGAGGGAAAGAGGGTAGGGGCTCGATTTTGGGGAAGGAGAAAGATGATGGTTGAGACCTTGAGGAAGGAGGAGGAGGGAAAACTGAGAATAGAGAGGGAGAGGGCGAGGAGGCCGACAATAAAGAGAGAGGAGGAGAAGAAGGCCGAATTTTGCCTTGGGGAAGGAGGGAAATTCTCACAAGTATTCTTAGGTTTTCTTTTCTTATTCTTCTCTACCAAATCCTTGATAACATGATCTATATATAGCGTATACAACTCCATCTCCTCCATTCAAAATTTAAAATGAACCTATGATGTTTATATGCACCCATCATAATAAAAATAATACAAAAATTAAATGCATGAAATAAAAACACTCTTGATGGTTATAGGCATCCATCATACATGAAATGAAATACACTTAAAATAAAATGCTTAAAAATAATAATTGCTAAATATATAATTATAAATATTTATTTTATAATTATATATTTTTATTTGATGGTGACGGCAGACGTCGAGCAAAAACATGTAGCGGCGGCGGCATTGGCGAAGAAACATTGCGGTAGAATCCCATCCTTGAGCTTGCGGCAACGTTTGTCCCAATCAACGAACTCTCTATGTCGAGGATCAACAGCCGCATCAACAACGTCGCCATCATCAATCTTCATGCCAAATACATTATTTTTCCACAACTTAAGAGTAAATATCACGATAACCAATTTCAGGTTGTGAACCGGATAATTCCTTTCGTGGAGTTGGCGAGAGATATAAGAAATCACATGCCCATATTGCAGTAGAATACAACCGAAGCTGCTCCCTGATGCATCAGTATAGATTTCAAAGACTTTTGTTCCACATGACAGACATAAAACATGCATCATTTCAATGTCGTGAAAGGTAAAATAATACTCGAAAAGCTCTCTACGAAGCGCCTATAATAATCGACAAGTCTTAAGAAACTCCTGAATTCCACTACTGAAGTAAGTACATGCCACTCTCTTATCATAACTATCCTTGTTGGATCCACTATAATACCCTCTCCACTAACGATATGACCAAGAAAAGCCACTAAAGATAGCTAAAACTCACACTTAGGGAACCTGGCATATATGTGATTCCTCCTCAAGGTATGTAGAACCAATGTCAAATGATTCGTATGATCCTCTTCCGACTGAGAGTATACCAGTATGTCATCAATAAAGACAATCACAAACAGATCCAAAAACTCTCGAAAAGTCCTGTGCATCAAATCCATAAACACTGATGGCGCATTTGTGAGCCCAAAAGACATCACAATAAAATCATAAAGCCTATAACATGTACCAAACACTATCTTGGGAATATCACTTTCCTAAATCCTTAACTGCCAGTAGCCGAACTTCAAATCCAACTTTGAATAGATAGTCAATCCAACCAGCTTATTTAACAAATCATCGATTCGTGGAATAAGATACTTGTTCTTCTCTGTCAGCTTGTTCAATTCAAGATAATCAATGCATAGACGCAAACCTCCGTCCTTATTCTTCACAAATAGAACCGGTGCACTCCAAGGTGATATACTTGGATGTATATAGCCTTGTTATAGTAATTCTTTCAACTGAACCTTCAGTTCTGCCATCTCCTTTGGCGCCACTAGGTATGGTGAGTGTGACATAGGTTTTGCACTTGACACTAGCTCAATAGAAAAGTCAATCTCTTGCTGAGGTAGAATCCCAAGGAGATCATTTGAAAACATATTCACTAACTCTGATACAATAAGAATGTCACTCAAACTGGGCTTCAACTCTACAGCCTCTAATAATGTGAAAAACAATTCCACGCCCTTCCGAACCTCTTTGACTACTTGGAGAACAGACATCAATATCTTGCTGGACCCTCACATACCCGCAAACTTAGTCTTGAATTCGGTATTTTGCCCTAGTATGACTTCCTTAGAGTTGCAATCAATACATGCACGCTACTCCAAGAGGCAGTCCACACCAAAGATCACATCAAACTCAAATATCGGCAGCATAGATGCTTCCAAGTCAAAATCATGACTTCTTATCCGCACCTTAACATATCATGCTCTATCCGCGCCGATCAAGAACCCATTAGGCAACAACACATTCACTCAATCTGTCGGCACAAAAGATGGCACTCCGATATGCACTTCAAAAGTCCTTAGATAGAAAGGAATGAGAAAATCCTGTATCGAACATTGCTCTCGCCGGATAATCCGATATCAGTATAAAGCCTAATGCAAACAAATTATACACAAATAATGCACAAGGTACTAAGTATAGAAAGCAGTAAAAATTGTATCTTTACTCATACCTGTTACGACATCACTTTGTTTAATGGCCTCCAATTGGCCAAGATTATAGACTCGAGGCTGCGCTTGGGATGCAGTTGACTTCACCACTATCTTTCCCTTTTCAGCATATGACGCACACAACTTTTTCTCTATCTTTGGAGGGCCACTCCGACAATTGTAGGCCATGTTTCCTGGCTTGCCACATATGTAACAAGTAAATTGACCTCGTCCTGTCGTCACTTCAGACTTGTTAGAAGAAGTTGGTCCCGAAGTCTTAGCCTTCTTCCCCCACTTTACTTGTCTAGACCTTACTGAACTCAATAGTTTAAACACTGGCTTCCTTACCGCCAAGTCATTCTTCCGCTACACGTGCTTCATATCTTATTCTAAGGAACGGGCCATATTGACTAAGGTCAGAAAACCTTGCATCATCGGACCTGAGAGAAGCAATCGCAGGTCATCTCATAGTCCTTCATAAAATTGATTTATCTTTCATTCCTTGTCTTCAAACGTAAAGCTTGTATAATGTCCCAACCTTGTAAACTTGTCAAGTAGTCATCCACAGAGCTCTCGCCTTGAGTTAACCTTTGGAACTAATTTTCCATTACAATTCGCCGCGCATATATAAGACACCCCACCAGAAATAGTCTCGAGAATTGCTCCATCGAGATCTAAATCAATGGCCTACCAACAAACTAGTGCAACTCCAACTCATCCCACCATAGCCTCGCCTCTTTCTCTAACAAGAAGGTAGCTACAGTGACTATCTGCCACTCCTTTATTTTTCATTGCCATTATGTTTCTCTTTATTCTCGAGAGCCACTATTTAGCTTGTGTTGGGATTCTAGTACCTGCAAACACAGGAGGGTTGAAACTCAGTACGTGTTTAAATTGACTTTCCATTGCTCTCCTTGCAGCAACTGGCTCAATAGCCACTTATCTCACCGCAACATGCTCAACTATGCCAACCGGTTCCTGGGCTACCGCAGGAGTATGAGGTTGTACTTGCCGTTCTGGTTGCTCATTGATTAATGTGAACACGGCTTCAACAACCAACCATATCATTTCCATATAAGGAAGATGTGTTGGCACCTCAATTGGTGCACTTCTCTCCACTGAGCGCTGGGGTTCACTCTGACCCGCACCACTTTTAGTCGCATATAATCGTGAAACACATAATTAAGCAACTAATAATATTGCAAAAAAGCAATTATAGAAACACGCAGGTTCCACAACCATGTATATTTTCATTCCTAAGTGGACATTCATTGGTTTTTTCATGTCTTAATGGTTGCGCACATATACGTGCTCACCACCCCTTAAAATAATTTGACCACGAATTAAAATAAGAAAGACCGACACTAGAAGTTGATACCAAATTATAACACCTCCATCCGTCACGTAGAATATAACAAAAGGTCCGGCCAGGGCCCCACGCCATATTCCACGGATAGTCAGTGGAGTTTCTCCTAGGAACCATTTCATTCACGCATCCTAACTCAGAGTGCATTCTATCGAATGCAGTTAATTTCATTATAGAACCCAAAAGCCAGGAATGTCCAATATAAAACATAGGAATGATATTTAATACACAACATGCTCGGGCCTTAAGGTCGTACAATTATTTTCGTTACAAAATGTGTCTTCTATACATTGACACGCAAGCCGACCACACATGAAAACAGTAAACATTCGCATTTGGGCCTTTGAGGTCCAACCAATCGTAACATAAGGGACTTCAACTCGCTACTTTCCACCTGGCTTTCCAGCACCAACATAGCATGACCCACCAAAATGTGGTAAAACAAAGCAATGGTCAGCATTAGTTGACCAAATTATAATAACCCCACCCCTTACTCGGGGTAGCGATACTCCTTCCTATCAAACAATAATATATATATTTTTTGGGAACAGAAATGTGCATTTAAGCACCATTCGCCACAACCGTAATCTTGATCGGCCACACACCCCGTGCACTCAGGGTACATTATTGGTGTACCAGATTTTCCCTTGGTACCATTACCATCCACAGTTCCAGACTTGATGGTCTACACTTGAGCATTCTAGTCTTTCCATCCCGTAGCATAAGACTCTCATTATGCCAAAGATGAAAGCCAGTTACTTTAGGCAATCTAGTCCAAATGAAATAACACCGGTACGAATCAGCTCTTTCCCATTATAGAAATCACCATGCCAACGCCAACAGCCAAAGCAATCATGGCGAATGATAAGATGCGGGTCAGCCTTCCCTTGCCCGTTTGGCTCTCTCGCCTTTTTGCTGGACACTTATGGCACTCATCTTCAATTGACACCCACCTTGTCCACGGGACCTAGGCTCGCAATGATCACATAAATGGCTCTCACGACCATAATAACTGAGCTCTCTAGGCTCAATAGATTTGAATTCTACTCACCTTGTCTTGCGGACATAGGCTTCACAACCATAATAAGGCTGGCTCTCATAGCCATCTTGGCTGGGCTCTTAAGGCTCTCAGCTTAGAAAAATTGCCCCCAAGTCTCCAAGTGATAGGCTTCTTATAGCTCACAGGGAGCTATCGCCGGTGGTAGCACTGCCTCCACGTGGTAGGGGACAAAATCTCGTTTCTTCCAAAATTTTGGGTGTTTTCCTAGAGGCAACCTCTAATACTATGATTACAGAACCTTTACGCCCCGTGACCCCGAAAACTACAAGTTTATCCACGGAGTCTTCTCTGATACGCAAATCTATCATCACCAATTCAGACAAACATGTCCAGATGGGCTACACACAACATCCCTAATCTGTACGTCGATTCCGGATTCTATATGAAATTTCTACCGGGGATCATAATGATTTACCCACTAGAAACCACCCTTTTCTTCACCTTTTGGTGAGGGGTTCCATGCACTTATGCAAACTGAGGAATTCACTTGTCCAGGAGAAAGGTCGTTACCCTTGTCGATCACTTAGAAGCCATGAGCTTGTACGTGATCAGGATGGAACTGATCACCATAATTTCCTCTCCGCAGATCTGGCTTCGACTCGTGAATCAGACCACACGAATGCCTTCACAATAGGGCTAGATCACCCTTCTTCTTCCTCAAATCCAAGAGAGAAAGAGAGAGAGAGAATGAGAGAAAAATGAGGAAAAAAATCTCATTTCAAGCCTTTATCAGGAAGCTACTGTCGCACGGTAGCATGTTAATACCACGCGATAACCTTTGGCAGTGGCGGTGGTCTCATCCAGCATCGCCCTGCCGCTCCCACTACCGCCATGCAGTATCTTGTTACTGTCGGGCAGTACGATCCAAAGCCAAATGATGATTTATTCATTGTTTACCGCCGCACAATATCACACTACCGCCGAGCGATACGTGCCAGAGACATTGTCCCATCAAATTCAACTAGTTATAGTCAAGCTAGGTCTACTGCCGCGCGTTAACATCCATTGACCAACTTCCTATTATTTTCAGGAGATTTGGGGCATTAAAGAGGCCGTGACATCCAAATTATGAGCATGCTTCAAGGTTATAAGAGTTAGTTTCCCCAGTCACACACTGGTCATGGGTGTGACCCCGAGGTCTAACCTCTTCAGCAATTTCCACCATCACTCTAGATCGAGCTATTTTCCCACAGTTTTCAGATTCTTTCACTACACGCATTGGTCATAGGTATGACCAGGGGATGTGACACATAATGAATTTACTTTTGGTGGTTTGGTTTCCCAGCATTTCCTGGGCTTTCAAGTCATCGGTTCCTTACCTTTCATGCCCTGGTCACAGGCCTGACCAGGGGGCGTGACTCCCATGCAAAATTTCTTATAAATAACAGTATTCTCCTTCAGCTAAGCAGAGAGATTTTTGTGGATAAATTCTCTCATTTTGGTTTGTCTTCCTTATTTTTTATTTCAAGGTCATAATTTAGTTTAGTTAATTTCCTTTCTTAGTTGTATTTTAACTTTGTATTTAGGTAATTCAAGCTTTCTTATGTTTAGTAATCATTTCTTTCTCTACCACTTTATGTAATTTTCACATCATGATGATTAACTAAATTTCCATTAGCACTTGATCATGATGAACTTTGAAAAGAATTGAACTTTGGATTATCTTTTTTAATAATCTAGAAATCTTTCTATTCTAATTTGCTTCGAGTTGTATTTGATTCTTATTTGTTCGAATTCTAGTGTTACGAGTCCGATCCAAGATCTATACCCTAGATTTTAGCGAGAGGTTATGGATACGAGGAGATCATTTAAATGTATCGCTAACATAGTTTTTGATCCTAGATCTATATCTTAGATTTTACTGTGAGCTTGTAGATACAAGGAGATCACTTAAAGATAAAAGGAGTTATCATGTAATCCTTAAAAGATGATAACCCAAATCTTCTGGGTTGGGGTCAAACGCAAAAGTAGTGTACACCGCCTAATGCAAGCTTAGAGGGTTCGACTAGCCGAGGGGTCTTAATCGTTCTGCCTAAGGTTAGACGTTAGTGTATTCACGAGAGAGGCGTTGATATAATTTAGGAGCCTCCACGGTCGAAGATAAATTTTTAGAAACTTTCAATTTTATCTTTTATCCAAGTATATTTTGTCCAAAGAGATTCTAGATCACATGCTAGCATTTACCTAATCAAATTTCTCTCAAAAGTTTAATCACACTTTTTCTCTTTTTTACAAACCAACCACTCTTTTGTTAAGATAAAATAATAGCTCTTCCTTGTGAGTACAAGTACTCGGTAGACCCGGAAAAATATGACACTTGATTCTATACTCTGTAACGATAGGTGCACTTGCCTTTTCAAAGCATAATTAATCGCAACTACAGCTATACGCCTAATCAAGTTTTTGGCGCCATTGTCGGGGACAATCCTTTTTTGTCGATATTTTGAAAACAAGGTTCTATTACTTTTTTCATCTTTATTGCAAAAAAAAATTTATTTTTTTGTCTTAAATTTTGTTTTTTTGGGTATAGAAAGAATCCATCAAATCTATTTTACTTGGATCCGAAAATTGATCAAGCATTACGACCACGCTTACGAATCCGTGATCTCAATTCTCAAGATTTGGTTGAGGAATTGGTAGGGAACACTTCTTTTTCTTTACCTTTGTTGCCTTCTTCTTCTTATCCTTCTAAATTTTTTCTTCTACCACTTCTTTTTCTAGTATGAGAGATCTGAATATTGACGAGCAATGAACTATTTCCTATTACACCCGACCAAATTTGGATGATGTTCAATCAAGTATTATTTGACCCGTTATTACGAAAAATAATTTTTAATTGAAGTCAAGTATTATTCAAATGGTACATCAATATGTATAATTTGATGGGCTACAAGATTGGGATCCCAATGCTCATATTTCTAACTTTTTAGAAAGATGTGATACTTTTAAAATTAATAGAGTTATGGATGATGTGATATGACTTAGGCTTTTTACTTTTTCTTTGACCACTAAATCAAAATAATGGTTGAGTTCTCTTCCAAGAGGATCTATTACCACTTTGGCTTTGATGACAAAAATATTTCATACCAAATATTTTCTGCCCACTAAAACAGCTAAATTACGTAATGATATTACATATTTATCCCAAATTGATTCTGAAATATTATATGATGCTTAGGAGAGATTTGAGAAATTGCTTTGTTATTGTCCTCATCACACAATAACGATTGGTTGCAAGTTCAAACCTTCTATAATGGTCTCAATTCACAAACAAGGCAACATATCGATGCCGCCACTAGTGGAACTTTGAACAACAAAACACGTGCAACCTCCCAAGAGCTTATAAAAGGTATGGCCATGAAAAGGTATGGCCATGAATACGTATCAATGGAGTACACCTCGGTCTAGCCCAAAAAAACTGGACAGACTGTACGAAGTAGATACACTTTCAATTTCTTCTCTCCAGGTTGAGATTCTAAACAAAAAAAAACAGAATAAATATCTGCTTTTGCTTCTATTCCTACCTGGGAACCTTCTATCATTACCGAACATGTGGATTACATGGGTAATCCGAATCGGCCACATTTTAATTTGGGCAATTACAATTATGGTAACACATATCACCCGAGTTATAGGAATCATCCCAACTTCTCTTGGAGTAATCCTGGGAATATAGTATGTCCACCACCCACAAATCTACCCATATTTTTACCACTATAAGCTCCAAAACCTCCTAATCTTGAGAAAGCTTTCACTAAATATGAAGAAAATACTGATGCAAGTATCCAGAATCTTTCTGGGTCCATTCGCAATTTGGAGAATCAAATCAAGCAAATTGCAAAGATGCTCTCTGATCACTAACAAGGAGCACTATCGACAATATGGAGTCTAACCCAAAGGAGCAAGCAAAGTCTATCACACTACAGAGTGGGAAGGAGGTAACTACTCCTCCAATTCCGGTTGAAAATGAGGGAATAATTTCTCCACCTCCTCTTGCTCAAGTTTTTATTAAGAATAAAGTTAAGGAATATCAACCACCTTTTGTCAAAATTAATGAAAGACCTTAAGGATGAACATTACGACACTTTTTTACAAATATTTAAGCAAATTTAAATAAATTTACCATTTTGCGAAGCCATCGTGCAAGTGCTAAAATATGCCAAATACCGTAAGGATATTTTGTCTAATAAAAAAACTTTGGGATATAGCTACCGTTCAATTGAACGAAGAATGTTCGAATATTTTACTACATAAATTACCTAAGAAACTAATGGATCTGGGTAGTTTCTCTATCCCTTGCTTATTTTGTGATTTATTAGTAAAACACACGTTAGTCAATCTAGGCACCTTTATAAATTTAATGTCTTATTCTCTATTCAAAAATTTAGGATTAAGTGAGCCTACTCTGATGAGAATGAATATTCAATTAGCGGATCGGTCTATAAAATTCCCCATGGGTATTATTGAGGATGTGCTTGTCAAGGTTGCTAAATTTATCTTCCCGGTAGATTTTGTCATCCTCTATATTGAAGAGGACCTCGAGGTTCCTCTAATCCTCAGACGCCTGTTCCTTGCCACCTCACGTGCTATAATAAACGTTAATAATGACAAACTTCTTCATAGAGTCAAAGATGAAGAATTTACATTTTCTATAAAATCTTCTATGAAAAATACGCTTTCAAATGACGACTCATGTTTCTTTTTGGAGTATTCACCCAATGAAGACTCTGTTTCATTTTTTGATTATATTTCCCCATCCTTATCTCATGAAGAACAATTTGAAAATGTAGATTTCATCTCTCATGTTGAATCAATCATGCACGAACCTGTTTATGAAATTTTAGAATTTGGTAGTGATCGTTTTAAAACTTCTTACAAAGAACCTCCTATTTTAGAACTTAAACAATTACCGGAAAATTTAGAATATTTATTTTTAGCTGAAGAGTCAAAACTTCCCGTTATTGTGTCGGCATTTTTATCAAATGATGAAAAATTTAAATTATTAAATGTATTAAAAATTTACTGCCACGCAATTGCTTGGAAAATTACGGACTTAAAAGAGACTAATCCCTCCTTTTGTACAAACAAAATTTTATTTGAAGAAAACTCGCGTAAAATATTTCAACCTCAACGCCGCCTAAATCCTAATATGAAGAAGGTAGTCAGGGCAGAGTGTTGAAACAAAAAACTCGGTCTCCGTGGAGTTCACCCTTGGGGAAGGGGTGATCGCACACTTACTTCTCTCTCGCGAGCCAAATGATTAAGGAAAAAGAATAAGGAACAGACACAAGGGCTCAGCGTGGAGGTCCTACCACACACCCGGAAGATCTTAGAGTGCTTCCCCTCCCTAGCCAAATGCCGAGCTAAGGATACCTCAAAAAGCGTAAGAAGATTGGGGCACAAGTAAGCATGCATTCTAAGGTACCCCCATGTGTCTATTTATAGATTTCTGAAAACGGCCTACAAATAGCCAACCACCGCTATTCTGGAAGGCTATGGGCTGGCCAGCGGGGGCAAAATGTTAAAAACATAATAGCTCGCTGGGCTAGTGGTCACTAAGATCTCCACTCGCCTGGGGCGGTGAGTATGGGCCCGGCAGGCCTACTTGACTGCCGCTTGTCGAGCCCTCCTAGGGCGAGTGCGAGCTCTCTTGGGGTGAGTCAGGAGGATGCCGAGCTCCTCCCCACCTTGGGTGCTCGCTCGAGACTTGGACTACTAGATTTGGCCAACCTGGCCCCTGTCGGCCCCACTCGCCGGATACGGGGTAGTATATAATATCCGCTCTTTGCGAGGTTGGAACAAGCTCGGAAAGAATCATCCTACCCCATAGGATTCGGCTAGTGTGGCAGGGAATCTTAGGGTGGGGTCCACCTGCAGCTATATATATATACGCCTGCGTACCTTGGTGACCTTTGCCATTCTCTTTGCTCTAACCATGCCAAGATGTTTATCCCCAAAGAGATCCAAGAGAGGCTTGCTCGAGCTCGCGAGGCTGCAACCACTCGCTTTGCCGGCTTGACCGACATGTCCCTAAGCAAACTGCCGAGCACCCTGGCAGAAACTAACCCTGCCAAGAAAACTAAACAGCTTCCAAAGGCGACCGAGCCCATCTACCAGGAGCTAAAAACTGCCTTGGATGATGGGGCCGGCTCCTCTACTCGGCTTACCCCTGAGTAAAAGGGTAAAGAAATTGTTGATCTCTCTGCCGACCCAGACAGCCAACGGAATGACGGCGTGTCCTCCTTGCCGCGAATAGATACCCTTCATGAAAACTCGCAACCTTAAACTCCGAACACTCGCTTGCAGGATCGGTACTCTCCCTTTGGGACCCTGGGGCTGGACTCGCAGAAGCCGAAGTCACCAGCTCGCACCCCTTCTCAACAATCTTCTCCTGCTTCCGATCTTGCGGGGAGAACTGCTGGAACCATACCAGTCCCGGGCTTTGGCTTTCTCCCCCCGGAAACTCATCATCTGGGTCATGGCAAGAACCTGGGGCTGATCCATCATTGGACCTTGCTGGGGGAGCCGAGTTTGCCAGTTAGGTTTCTGCTTATATTACACCGCCCTACCTAATTTCCTTGTAGTACTCGCCCGTCGTGTAAGGTTGATTAACTTCTAATGTAGATGCCCCCATCTAGCTTGGTGCCGACAACTCTTCGAAGTCAGCTCGTTACTTTCCCCTTCCTTCCCCCAACTCGATAGAGGCCTTCCTGGGCCCTTTGGTGGAGAATGACACTCTGAAGAGGCGAGGATTCGTGCTCTTCAAGAAGTTGGTGCATGGGTTGCGCAAGGTCCATGAGGACAATAAGATGCTACAATGAGACTATGTACGGCTTTCAGATGAGGTGAGGGGCTGCTTGGCAGGCGAGATGGAGGGCGGCCTAGCGTATGAGGCTGCGTCTCCTACTCCGCTTATGGTTGAGATCAACGAGAATCTCCAGGCTGCCCAGAAGAATATGGAGCTGATATGCGAGCTCCTTAAATCACACCGACCTGCAGGGAAAGTGATACGAGGCCGGAGTAGCAAGAAATTGCTCCCCTACTGAGCCTACCGAGACTCACCCCTAGCCTCGTTATCTCGTGCGCGTGTGAGATAGCCCCTTCCTTTTTTTGCATTTGATTTCTTTGATCTGTATTTGCAACCCTATCTGTAATAACTTGGAATATTCTTTAGATTCTTAATGTTTTCCATTTGAATAAGATATTTACCTTCAGGCTCAGCTTGGCGTATAATTGAACAGGCCTCAGAAGTAGGCGAGATGGGGTTGGCGAGCCGGGGCAGGCGAGCTGGACTGATCGGTCGGCTCGGCCTCAGATTTCTTTTTCTATAAATAGGTCCCCTCACCAACCTCAGTCCATTGCCTTTATTTCTTTCGCACCCCCTCTCTCGCCCTTTCTAATACCTGTACTTGCGCCTCAATCATCCTACGAGCATGGGAAAGACAAACCCTGATGCTGATGGTCGCTCCAAGTATGCTCGAATTTTTGCCGAGTATATCTTTCTCGAGGGAAACATGTAGAGTTCGTTAATGGCTACATTCCCCCTGGCTTCGAGGCGCACCAACCCACGGGGGGGGGGGGGGGGGGGGGGGGGGGGGGGTAAAGCCATTAATACCTTCTACCCTGATGAGGTAGCCTTCCCCATCTCGCATTTCAAGGTAGGGTTGCGCCTACCCCTCTAGCCAGAAATCCGCCAGATCTTCAAATATTATGGAACGGTGCCCGTGCAGCTGAACTCAAAAGTTATCGCCATGATGGTCGTGTTCGCGTGCTTCCTCAGCAAGGAGCCGATCAAGTTCAACTTGACAGTCTTTAGGAAGCTTTTCACCTACAAGGCGACTCCCGACAACGTTGCCTACTTCAGGGGCTCATTTATCAAAGTTTGCAAGATCACGAACAAGCACTACAAGTAGATGTCCAATATCTTATTCATCAAGGGAGACCTCGGCAACGTCCCCTACTCACCAGTACAGAATGGCTAGGAGGTGTACCCTCCCCCTACCGTGTCTACCAAAGATGCTGAGCTCCACAAATTCTTCCTCCACAAGGATTTCGAGGTCGCCTTCCATCGAAGGGCCCTCGACTCGCTCCTCACCATCCTTCCTGGCGAAGCTATACCTCACACACTTTTCTTCTTGTCGAACTCGCCAGATCCATATGATTTTCCAACCAAGTTTTTTTTGCAGGAGAGAGACTGATTGTAACACCTCTTGAAAGTCCACCTAGTGTCAACTATGTTCACCTATGGGGGGGGGGATAGGTGTCTCTGCAGCGTATTTGCGGAATTATGATTTTACCTGCACAAGAAAACAAAGCAACCAAGCACAGAAAACACACAGGCAATTTATAGTGGTTCCCCGATTTGGGTACGTCCACTTTTCCCCCTTCGACCTATCTCCCAACACGGGATGACTCGGTCACTTCACCAACAGGATTGAAATCCAATCCTTGCACTAACGGAAGGAACCCTTCCACACGTAGGAGTCAACACTCCCACAATCCGGGTTGCACCCAACCCTTACAACTAGGGACCAATCAGTCCGTTACAAGGAAATTAAAAACTAGCTTGTAAGAAATACAAACAACGTTTGGAGAGTAAGGTGACCCTCTTCGATTGACGACGTGTTCTTAAAGTCGACGAAGAGTGCACAGCCTTAGACCTCACTTGGAGTGAATCTTTCCCGAAACCGGCGGCGGCGTGAGGCGGCGGCAAGTTTCTCGGGATCAGCAGCGGCGATGGAGAGCAGCAGCAGTGCCCAACTGATTCAGACTTCGTGGCAAAGGAAGCACGATCTTCCAACGGTCACACAAGGATCGATCGTCTCGATCGATTCGGAAGGGGAAAGATTTTCCCGATCAACGAATCAAGAGACAAGGGATCTCTCGTTAGACGCGCGAGACGCAATGCTAGCCTAAGCTTCAGTCGCCGGAGATCTGGAAGAACCTGAGATCAGCAGTGGCGACAACCGTACGAGCGGCAGAGAAGACGGCGGAGCAAGATCGCGAGATTAGGGTTTTGTCGTCGGCCGCTCGTTCTTTTTGAAATTCCGTATATGCGACCCTTTTACTGTTCACAAATACAGTATATATATACCTTAGGTCAAGAAGATGACCGTTGTGGGTCCCACCAAAGTAAGGACCAAGGTCCGGTTCAAACAGTTGCAGATAACTTGGACCGGTCCAGAACTTTCAGAAAAATTGCCAAGTCAAATTCGGCGAGAATCATAGGTGATTCTCGCCGAATCGGCGAGAATCACTTATGATTCTCGCCGACTTCTACTTAGCCGAAATCTGACTGCACAGATACAGAAGCTGGGGAGAATCGACGGGAGGCACTTTTGATTCTCACCGAATCGTCGAGAATGCAAGGTCATTCTCGACGAATCGGCGAGAATCATAAGTAATTCTCGACGATTCTGCCTTAGAAAATTTCCCTGTCTGTGTCGAAGCAGCCGGCTTCAACCGGCGAGAATCAGCTAGTGATTCTTGACAACTCGGCGAGAATCACTAGTGATTCTCGCCGAATCGGCGAATCACTAGGATTCTCGCCGAATCGGCGAATCACTTAGTGATTCTCGTCGATTCTTACTTGAGTGATTTATCCTCTTTCTTTCCTTGAGCTGGTCTTTGGTACATCCTTGCTCCTTGTCTGCTCTTGCTTTACCATAGCCCTGTACTTGAAATTAAGTACACCCCAATAGAGAGAGTACACGTAGGCCAACACACTGATCTGCTCAACGAGGGATTACGTTGCACAGACCCGTGTATATTGACCCACTGTACCCTGACATTGGTGTGTACTTAGCATGGAATATCTGCAAGCACAACTAGAAATATTTCATCAAGTACATTGTCTATTTACCTTAGCTTGTACAGGGGCTTCTTCAAATCAGGTACATTGTGGATACAATACCCAACAATCTCCCCCTATTTGAAGAAGCCTAAACCCTACAAGCTAAGGTGAATAGAGCATATAGGAATGAAAATCATAAACTTAAAATGGAGTTGATAGAGATAAGCATTACCCGTTACTTGAGAGCAAACTAGAGCATTGAGCTACCTTAGCCTTAGCCGAGAGGGTAATCTCCCCCTTTTCGGCTTCTGCAAATCGGGGACTGAAGCATGCACCGACACCATGCTCCCCCTCAGTTCTTGTACCTTATGCTTTCACTAAATTCCTATCAGAGGCTCCCCCTAGACGGCATGAGCCTTGGAGCTCCTGTAGTCTTCATACTTCATAGTTTAGCATCCCCAATTCAGTTTTGAACATACTGAACTTGGCCTCGTCAAGGGGCTTTGTGAAAAATATCTACAATCTGCTTGTCAGTGGGAACATAGCAGAGAGAGATGTCCTTGTTCTCCACGTGCTCCCAAATGAAATGGTAACGCACTTCAATATGCTTCGTTCTGCTATGCGAAATCGGATTGTTGGCAATAGACAATTGCACTGGAGGAGTCGCAGTATATCGGTACTTCCTTGAACTGAAGAGGTCATAGTCGGCTAACTGATTTCCTTATCCATAGGAGTTGTGCGCAACAGCTGCCCTGCCGAGATGTACTTCAGACTCTGCAGTGGAGGTTGCGACACAATTCTGCTTCTTGCTGTTCCATGAAATAAGCCTTCTTCCGAGGAATTGGCACGTCCCGGAGAAGTGCTTTTCCTGTCATCCCTACTTCCTGCAAAATCAGCATCTGAAAACCCTATTAGCTCGACATCATTGCTTCTCGGGTACCATAAGCCAAGATTAGGGGTACCTTTAAGGTATCTGAGAATTCGCTTTGCAGCGACATAATGAGATTCCTTAGTGTTCACCTGATATCTGGCACAAACACATGTGGAGAACATGATATCCGGTCTACTCGCAGTAAGATAGAGCAGAGATCCAATGATGCTTCTGTATTTGGTTTCATCAAAAGGTTTCCCTTTCTCATCCTTATCCAGAGACATGGTGGATCCCATTGGAGTCCTCATAGAGGTTGCATTCTCCATTCCGAATTTCTTGAGGAGTTCATTTGTGAACTTCGTCTGAGAAATAAAGATTCCTTCCTCAGACTGTTTCACTTGAAGTCCCAAGAAATACTTCAGCTCTCCCATATTGCTCATTTCAAACTTTCCTTGCATAAGTTTAGAAAACTTTTTGCAAAGATTGTTGTCCGTTGAGCCGAATATAATGTCATCAACATAGATTTGCACCAGCAAAATCTTGCCTTTGACTTCCCTGAGAAATAATGTCTTATCTATTTTTCCTATAGAGAACTTGTTCTCAAGAAGAAAACTAGACAATGTCTCATACCAAGCTCGAGGAGCTTGTTTTAGGCCATATAGTGCCTTATTTAGAAAATATACATGATTAGGATAAGTAGGATTGACAAAACCTGGAGGTTGAGCAACGTATACTTCCTCTTTCAAAGCTCCATTCAAGAAAGCCGATTTCACGTCCATCTGATAGACTGTGAATCCTTTGTGAGAGGCATAGGCTAGGAATAGCCGGATTGCCTCGAGCTGTGCAACTGGTGCAAACGTCTGGTCAAAGTCAATCCCCTCCTCCTGTCTGTATCCTTGAGCCACCAGTGTGGCTTTGTTCTTGATGATGACTCCATGTTCATCCAACTTGTTTCTGAAGATCCACTTAGGTGCCAATCACATTTTGCATCTTCGGTCTGGGAACCAAGCGTCCACACTTCGCATCTTTCGAACTGATGTAGCAATCATCTTGCATGGCCAAAATCCACGATGCGCATCTTTGTTCGCTTCGTCGAACTTCTTTGGCTCCAACCTGCGATAGAAAGCTAAGATGCAAGATCTCGTTAATAGTACCTCGGCGAGTTCTGACCCCACTGTCTCGGGGATCTCCAATGATTTGATTTCTAGGATGATCCCTCACGTGTCTGAGCTCTAGAAGTCTTGCACTAGGAGCTTCGACTACTTCTTGGGCATCTCCCTTCTTCTAGAGGATTTGCCTCATTTTGATCTTCAACTTCTCCGATCTGCGTTGATGTGGAGACCTTGACGATATTTTGGAGTTGCATCTTTCTTGGGATCATCCAGTTGTAACCCTTTTCGAGTCTGTCACCTGCATCTTCAGGAAGACAACTAGAAGTCTTGCAGTTAAGCAAGCTTCCTTCATCAAATACAACATTTATTGATTCCTCTACCACTAGGGTTTTCTTGTTGAAAACTCTATAAGTCCCGGCTGTGGCTACTATAGCCCATGAATATGCCTTCGAAGCATTTTTCACCAAACTTAGTACGAGGGTACTTCCCATTATTCAGTACATAACACTTGCAGCCAAAAATCCTCAGATAGGACATGGTTGGTTTCTTGCCTTTCAGTAGCTCATAAGGAGTCTTACGATGGCTCTTGTTAATCAATGCCCGGTTTTGTACATGACAGGCCGTATTGACAGCCTCGGCCCAGAAGTATTCTGGGAGAGAAGCGTCATTCAACATTGTCGTGCACGCCTCAATGAGTGTTCTATTCCTCCTCTCCACCACTCCATTCTGTTGAGGAGTGCGAGGGGAGGAGAACTTATGAAAGATACCAAGCTCTTCACAGAACTCTGTCATAGCCCCAGACTCAAACTCTGTTCCATGGTCACTTCTGATTTTGACCACTGAGCAATTAAGTTCGTTCTGTATCTGCTTGACAAAACTTAGTGAAGATGTCAAACGTATCAGACTTGCGTTTTAAAAAGAACACCCACGTAAACCGAGAGTGATCATCTACAATCACTAGCGTATACGACTTCCCTCCTAAGCTATGAACTTGCATTGGACCAAACAGGTCCATGTGTAGAAGGTATAGACATCTGGAGGAATCTTTGTCTGGGATGCCCTTAAAGGTAGCCCGAGTCTGCTTGCCCATCTGACATGCAGGACATGGACTATCTTTGATGCACTTAATAATGGGAGCATCCCTTACTAAGTCTTTGGAAAACAGCATATTAATTGTCTTGTAATTAATGTGTGCCAATCTCTTGTGCCATTGTTCACAAAGAGATGCACTGCCTTTTGCAACGAGGCATACTGGGGTAGAAGAATCTAAACTAAGAAAATCTAAACAGAAAATATTTCTGCTCCTAATGCCAGTTAATACGGTCTCCGAAGAGTCACATGATATTATCAGGCATTTATCCTTGCAGAACTTAATGTCATACCCTTTATCACATAACTGGCTTACGCTGATCAGGTTGTGATTTAACCCTTCGAACATAAGCCACGTTAGTGATAGAGAGTATACCGTTTTGGAAATCGTACCGTAACCTCTGGTGACTCCCCGATCAGATCCCCCAAATATGACTTTGGGTCCATCCTCGACTAGAGAGTACTCCCTCAGCAGGCTTCTTGTCCCGGTCATGTGACGGGAGCATCCACTGTCCAAATACCAAATAGGAGTTTTGTTGGCCTTTGGACATCCCTGCAAAACAGAATTAATTTGCCTTAGGAACCCAATCGAACTTGGGTCCTAGATTCCTTATTAGCATACTCCCCCTCGATTGGTTAACTATACGAGTGGTCGGCCTCGCATTGCTAACATAAGGAGTCTCGTTATACCTTGGATTAAACCAACAATCCACGATAAAGTGACCAATTTTGCCACAGCACCAGCAGTCAAACCTGTTATACTTCCTCTTGGGCGCCTGCTTTACCCTTGAAACGTGGGGTTCAGCTGGGGCCGAAGACCTGGAGGTGGAGGCAACATGATGACCACAGTCACATGACTTCTTCACCTCTTGGCTTTTCAGTGTAACAGGCTTGGCCTTAGGTGCCTGCTTCCTATTATGGCCGCTAGAGAATTGACCATAATTTCCCAAGTGGATTTCCTCATAAGGTGCCTTGAAGACACTCTCACTGAAGTTACGGGGAAAGGTCCACCCATCATATCGGCTCTTCGGCTTTGCAACCGAGGGCCTGAAGTGATGCCCATATGTTGACTCAAACTCATGTTGGTTACAGGGAAAGCTAGGATTTCTGAACTCAATAGGACTGAGTGGGGCCTTTCCTTTCTCATCAGCAGAGGCTTTCTTGGCAGCCTTATTCTTCCTCCTGTTCCTGTTTCTCCTGGATGAGGAGCTAGATACCCCTACATGCCCCAGGCCAGCTCCTTTGGCTTGAGCAGAGAAGGTATCAACTAATGGAAGAACAGTTTTTGGCATAGAGAAGCTCTTGTCGATCTTCCTTTCTGCCGCAAGTAGTTCTTCCAACTTGTCGACTTCCTCCTGCTTAAGATCAAGGAGTTTAAGAGACTCTGAATGCTTTGAAGTCAGGTCCAAGTGCTCCTGTCGGAGGGTGATCAAACTGGTGATCTCTTCCCTCAGGGAGACACTCTCACCTTTAAGGAATTTGACTTCCTTTTTCTCCGCCTTCAGTTTCTTTCGACATTTCAGGAATGTGTTGAGCAGAAGCTCATACTTCTCTAGGAGCTTAGCATCAAGGGCACAGGGGCAATCCTCAGCTTCATCATCCTGAGACTCAGGATCAGTGTCAGAGTCGGAGAGAGGGGTGTGAGCTTTTACCTTCCCAGTAAATGGGGGGCAATCTCCTTCTGAGTCAGAGCGACCCATTAACCCAAAGTAGGCTTCCTCATCATCGCTGGTGTCTGACGTGTCAGATTCACTCAACGTCTTTGGCTTCTTTGCGATGTAACTCCTCTCCTTCTTCTTGTCTCTTGAGGACCTGTGCTCCTCTCCCTTTCCCTTTTCTCTCTTGCCTTGATGGCAGTCGGCCACGACGTGTCCTGGCTTGTTGCAATCAAAGCATATAATGTCAGAAGAGCGGTGTTTGTTCGGTTTGGAGACATACCTGTCAGAGGAATAGTTCTTCTTCTGATCCCTTGAGGAGGAGCCGGTTCTCTTTCTCTGATTCCTCAGCTTGAGGAACTTCTTGAATTCCCTTGTGATAAGGGATAAATCTTCCTCAGATAACTCTGATCCGGAGGAGCTTGGCTCAGAGTCTTCCTCTTCATCCCTCTTCCATGCCCGGGAGGAAGCGACACCCTTACCCTTTCTGGAGTGAATGGCTTTTAGGGCCACCGTCTTTTCCTTGGCCGCGGCTTTCTCTGCTTCCTCTTCAGCCTTCCTTGTGTTCAACTGAAGCTCATAGGACATGAGCTTCCCGAACAGAATCTGAGGGTCGGTTTCCGCAAGTCTGCCAAACTCGCGGATGGCGCAGATCTTTGTGTCCCATTCCTTAGTGAGGGACCTAAGGAATTTATCATTGTGTTCACCGTCAGTGAACACTCTTCCATATCCTTTGAGTGCATTGACGATCTTGAGGAAGTTTTCGAAGGTGACTCCGATCTCCTCCTTTGGCCCTTGTCTGAAGGCCTCATATTTCTGATTGAGGAGGGATCTCCGATCGTCCCTCACTTCATCTGTGCCCTCCATTAAGATAATCAGACAGCTCCAGAGATCCTTGGCTGTCCTGCAATTGCTGAAGTTCTGCATCATGGAGTCGTCAACTGCGCTCACCAGAATGTTCTGAGCTTTCTTGTCGAGTCCGAACAGCACCATTTCGTCTTTGTCCATTTCAGAGAGTTTCTTGGGTACTTTCTTGGTAGGATCAATGGTGGAGGCCTTAGTGGGAATGTAAGGTCCCTCCTCCACAATCATGAAGAGCCGGGGGTCGACTGCTTCCATGTAGAATCTGATTCTTTCCTTCCAGATAGGAAAGTTCAGTCTGGTGCATACTGGGATCTTGCCGGAGTGCTTGAGTCCTTCCATGGAAGATATTTATCTGCTTCTTGACACGGGTGGCAGGATTCTACTCAAGATGTGAACCTTTTTGATGAGTAACCTCCCTCTGATACCACTTGAAAGTCCACCTAGTGTCAACTATGTTCACCTATGGGGGGGGGATAGGTGTCTCTGCAGCGTATTTGCGGAATTATGATTTTACCTGCACAAGAAAACAAAGCAACCAAGCACAGAAAACACACAGGCAATTTATAGTGGTTCCCCGATTTGGGTACGTCCACTTTTCCCCCTTCGACCTATCTCCCAACACGGGACGACTCGGTCACTTCACCAACAGGATTGAAATCCAATCCTTGCACTAACGGAAGGAACCCTTCCACACGTAGGAGTCAACACTCCCACAATCCGGGTTGCACCCAACCCTTACAACTAGGGACCAATCGGTCCGTTACAAGGAAATTAAAAACTAGCTTGTAAGAAATACAAACAACGTTTGGAGAGTAAGGTGACCCTCTTCGATTGACGACGTGTTCTTGAAGTCGACGAAGAGTGCACAGCCTTAGACCTCACTTGGAGTGAATCTTTCCCGAAACCGGCGGCGGCGTGAGGCGGCGGCAAGTTTCTCGGGATCAGCAGCGGCGACGGAGAGCAGCAGCAGTGCCCAACTGATTCAGACTTCGTGGCAAAGGAAGCACGATCTTCCAACGGTCACACAAGGATCGATCGTCTCGATCGATTCGGAAGGGGAAAGATTTTCCCGATCAACGAATCAAGAGACAAGGGATCTCTCGTTAGACGCGCGAGACGCAATGCTAGCCTAAGCTTCAGTCGCCGGAGATCTGGAAGAACCTGAGATCAGCAGCGGCGACAACCGTACGAGCGGCGGAGAAGACGGCGGAGCAAGATCGCGAGATTAGGGTTTTGTCGTCGGCCGCTCGTTCTTTTTGAAATTCCATATATGCGACCCTTTTACTGTTCACAAATACAGTATATATATACCTTAGGTCAAGAAGATGACCGTTGTGGGTCCCCCCAAAGTAAGGACCAAGGTCCGGTTCAAACAGCTGCAGATAACTTGGACCGGTCCAGAACTTTCAGAAAAATTGCCAAGTCAAATTCGGCGAGAATCATAGGTGATTCTCGCCGAATCGGCGAGAATCACTTATGATTCTCGCCGACTTCTACTTAGCCAAAATCTGACTGCACAGATACAGAAGCCGGGGAGAATCGGCGGGAGGCACTTTTGATTCTCACCGAATCGTCGAGAATGCAAGGTCATTCTCGACGAATCGGCGAGAATCATAAGTAATTCTCGACGATTCTGCCTTAGAAAATTTCCCTGTCTGTGTCGAAGCAGCCGGCTTCAACCGGCGAGAATCAGCTAGTGATTCTTGACGACTCGGCGAGAATCACTAGTGATTCTCGCCGAATCGGCGAGAATCACTTAGTGATTCTCGTCGATTCTTACTTGAGTGATTTCTCCTCTTTCTTTCCTTGAGCTGGTCTTTGGTCCATCCTTGCTCCTTGTCTGCTCTTGCTTTACCATAGCCCTGTACTTGAAATTAAGTACACCCCAATAGAGAGAGTACACGTAGGCCAACACACTGATCTGCTCAACGAGGGATTACGTTGCACAGACCCGTGTATATTGACCCACTGTATCCTGACATTGGTGTGTACTTAGCATGGAATATCTGCAAGTACAACTAGAAATATTTCATCAAATACATTGTCTATTTACCTTGGCTTGCACAGGGGCTTCTTCAAATCAGGTACATTGTGGATGCAATACCCAACACCTCTACCCGTCAAGAAGAATATAATAGAGGGTCCGGCCGGGGCCCCACACCATATTCCACAAACAGGCGGAGACGCTACGAAATAATATCAAAACCAACGCATCCTAACGTAGAGCATTCTAGCGGAAGCTTCACGGTTGAAAAACTTCAACTCAAGCAAAACGAGAACTGTCCACTAAAACATAGGAATGTATACAACCAAAGTATCTGGCCTTAAGGCCTTACAAATTTCTCTTAACAAGGTGTGGTTTACAGACATCGGCACGCAGGCCGGCCACACATGAACAAGAAAAAACAAAACAAACAAAGCCTTCGAGGGAAGCAACACAGCTTGGGCTTCGGCCCGCTAAGTCCCGCTCGGACCAGCACCTCCAACACCTGCAAGAACCAATCCACCAAGCGGTGGCAAACAGGTCAACGGTCAGCATTCAGCTGACCAATTATAATGACACTGCCCCTGGCACGGGGCAGCGGAATTCCATCTCTGCATAGCATTTTCCAATATGATATATATATAGCGAACCACGCAAGACGTGCATGACTGCACCCATCCTAGCTCTTCCATCTGGGAAGGAGGGCTTTCAAGTTTACATGGATGCGTTGTATCAAGGGATGGGAGCTGTGTTGATGCAGAATGGGCATGTGATCGCTTATGCTTCAAGACAGTTGAAGAAGCATGAAGCCAGCTACCCGGTGCATGATCTAGAGTTGGGAGCGGTGGTATTCGCCTTGAAGATTTGGAGGCATTATTTATATGGCGTCCACTGCGAGATCTACTCGGATCACAAAAACCTGAAGTACGTTCACACCCAAAAGGAGTTAAACTTGAGACAGCGGCGGTGGTTGGAGTTCTTGTGCGACTATGAATTCACCTTGAACTACCACCCCGGGAAGGTTAATTCCGTAGCTGATGCCTTGAGCCGAAAGGCACCGGGAACGAGCACGGAATCCCGCTTGATGAGGATGGAGTTAATCCGGACGCTGTAAGAGATGGAAATCACTTTGGTCTTTAAGAATCAACCGGAAGAGTATACAAAATATTTGGCCGCGATGAGTATAGTTTGCAACATACGAGACCGGATCCGTACGGAACAAAAGAAGGATGCGGCTTTAACCCCGGCTTTCAAGTCAATGGAGGATGGGACTACGGAAGAATACTCCCTAAAAGACGACCTCGTCCATTTTCGTGGCCGGCTTTACACCACCGAAGGTGACAACATTCGGGAGGATATTCTAAAGGAGGCCCATTGCTCCAAGTACTCGGTGCACCCGGGGATCGCGAAGATGTACACCGATTTGAGAAAGACAATGTGTTGGCCGGGCATGAAGAGGGATGTCAAGTACTTTGTTACTCATTGTGTGGCCTACCAAATGGTGAAGGCGGAGTGTAGAAGCCCCGGTGGAATGCTACAGTCGTTGCCCATCCCCGAATGGAAATTTGAGGACATCTCCATGGACTTCGTCCACGGGTTACCTCGCTCGCGCTCGGGGAATGATTCCGTGTGGGTGATAGTTGACCGGTTGACCAAGGTAGCCCGATTTATCCCAATGAAGAAGGAGGCGCAGGTGGGCGTCCTAGTGCGTCTCTTTGTAGAGCAATTTGTGCGGTACCATGGTGTGCCAAAGACGATCGTCTCCGACTGGGATGGTCGGTTTACTTCAAGAGAATGGAGGGCTGTACAGGCTTATTTGGGCTCGCGCCTCGCCTTTAGCACAACCTTTCACCCACAAACGGACGGGCAATCTGAACGAACCATCCGAACATTGGAGGACCTATTGAGGTTGTGTGTGCTAGATAAAGGAGAACCATGGGAGAGGCTCTTACCTCTCGTGGAGTTCTCTTATAATAACAGTCATCAAGCCAGTATTGGAATGGCACCTCATGAAGCTTTGTATGGAAGGAGGTGTAGAACACCCTTGTCCTGGGTGCAAGACGAAGATCCGAAGACATTGGGAAATGAGTATATTGATGACACAGACGTGGTGGTTAGGTTGATCCGGGATCGAATGCTAGAGGCTCAAAGCCGACAGGCGAAATATTACAATGCAAGGCACCGTATGGTAGAGTTTCAAGTGGGTGATAAGGTGTTCCTGAAGATTCGACCGATGCACGGAGTGTCACGGGTACGTGGAGTCAAGAAGCTCAGCCCAAGGTATGTTGGGCCCTATGTCGTAGTGGAAAGGATTGGCCCTCTGGCCTATCGATTGGAGTTACCACCAGAGCTGGAGAACCTTCACGACGTGTTCCATGTATCGTCGCTTCAGAAGGCTTTGTTGCGACCTGAACAGTATATCCCCACGGCGGATGGTGCCGTGGCGTCTGATAGGTCTGTGCGACTGGAGCCGGTGCGGATCGTTGATAACGAGACAAGAACCTTGCGCCGCAAAAGTGTTCCCTTGGTGAAAGTGCTATGGTCTAATCATGGGAAGGAAGAGTGCACATGGGAGCCAAGGGATTTGATGCAAGAGCGCTACCCGGAATTATTTACCCCAGGTAAAAATTTTATTTAAAAGCATGGTACCCTTTTATGTGTTTCACTCCCATAGCCTTACCCTGATTTCGGGGACGAAATCTTTTATTTTGTTTATAGGATTTGTAACGTCCCAATTCGCGCTAGGCCCCTTGATTGCGTATTTGAGTCAAGGGGGCTGTGGTGAGCCCAATGGGGGTGTGGGTGAACAGGTGCGGACGTACGGGAAATGAGGAAAACAAGGCAAAATGACATTTCTGGCTGACACGGGTATGGACACGGCCGTGTCCATACCCGTGTGCCTCATAAAAATAGGCTTCCAGTCAGAGAGGTACACGGGTATTGGGACACGGCGTGTCCCTACCCGTGTGCCGGGGACACGGGTCGAGACACGGCCGTGTCTCTACCCGTGTGCCGCAACCCTGACCCGGCAGAGAGTTGTTCTGGGATGAACACGGCCCTAGACACGGCAGGCAACACGGCCGTGTCACCTGAACACGGGTAGGAACACGGCCGTGTGCCTACCCGTGTCTGCGATGTATAAAAAGGAAAAAGTTGGAAACCCTAGCATTCATTCCCCTTTCTTCTGCCCCGAAATTCCTGAGAGAGTTCTTGGCTGGAGGAGGAGGAAGAGCTTGCCGGAGCCATTCTTGGAGGAATCAAAACGCCGCCACCGTCAAGGGAAAAACAATGCCGCCGCGAAGGAGTGCGAGGCTCATGGCCGGCCATGGTGGTACCGCTGGACTTGAGGTGAGCTTCCTCCCCTCTCCCTTGGTGCTAGATCTATAGTTATTTTAGGAGAGACATCGACTCCATAGAGTCTTGATGGTGAGGAGGAGAGTTCTTAGGATAAGCCATGCCTAGGTTTTCTAGGCTTAGTCTCCCTCAACCTTCTCATCATTCAAAGTGGAGATGAGAGGGGTTTTCATGGAGGGTTTGGCTTTGAAAGGAAAAATAAGGTTGGGTGTGATTTCTGGAGAAGTTTATGCGAGGTCGTTGCAAGGAAGAAGATGAACGGATGCCGTTCATCTCGCCTTAAGATGCGTGCAGAAATCTGATTTCTGCATGCGGCGACCTTCGTGGCCAATTTCGGAGGTGTTCTGGCCAAATCTGGGTGATCGACTCAACACGAAAGTCGTAGCCCTTGAAATTACCTTTCCAACGAGTGGTTTCTCGTTTCCATGCGATACCTGTAGCCACGGGAAAGCTGGTTCGAGTCCGCTGCGTTCGGGAAAATTCCTGTACAGGAAACTGTTTTCTGTACGTATTCGAGTTGAATTTCTGGTATGTTGCGACCAGATCTGAACGATCGACTCAACACGAAAGTCGTAGCCCTCGCGAATACCTTTCCAACGAGGGGTTGTGCATTGTGATCGGATTCCTTTAGCTCCGGGAATCCCAGTTTTAGTATTGGACTATCCTACGTTAATGCACTTGTTAATTTATAATGTTAGCACTCTTGCAATGATCGTGATTTGCTCATGTGATATCTTGCTCCCATATATCTATAATGTCGTTGTTACTATAATTTAGTATGGTTACCCATTTGGTTGTGTAATAAGGGATAACCATGCAATGGTAGGGAAATGGATTGGATGGGAAGGCTAGATATTAGGAGTTGATATTGGTAAAGGATATATTTATACAAATTGGTGTTGAACATATCTAATGTGCGTAGTGTTGAGGTGAATTCATTGAATAGGTGGGCGTGGACATGATGAACACTATGTGAAGAGTATTTTGTAACTGTAATCCGAGCCCAAGGGGTTTATTAACAACCGATGCTTAGAGTTGAAGTCTCCCTACGGGTAGCATCGAGTGAGTTGTTTTGGGGCATGTGATGTGCGACGATTCATCGTGTCGCGATGTTGAGATAATGATTGTGGCAGGTCTACGGGTTCGCCAGTCGTCACACCGATGGGAGCCAATGGGTAGACCTTGGGCGGTAGGGTTAGATACTTGGTGTCCATAACCTGAGATCTCCTCCGTGCCATGAGAACGGTTGGGCTAGCACCTCGTGCGTTTCCGAGGTTCCATCCGGTTCGAAATCAAAGGCCATGTTGGGCTGTGTTCTTGGTGCACATCTACCCAAGACCCCTTCTGAGCCGTAGTACGCATGTGAGCTCCGCTGTTGTGTTCTTAGCGTTGAGGCGTACGGGGGCCTAGGATAGGTAGTGTGATACCACCTAGTAGTGGAGACGCCCGCTCCACTGTCGCCGTCTGGCCACGACGGACGACGCCTGAGAGGTTAGCTACCTGCTCGAAAAGTGGGAACTTCTAGTCTGTGTCGACATAGCAACTTGCATGTGCGTGCGCATGATTCAGTCATAGCATAACATTCATATCATGTCATTCATTGCATACTCAAGATCCTCATCGTATAAGTTTGTATGGGCACTCTTATACGATGAGTTACTTTACTGTTATCCCGATCCTTAACTTATAAGTTTGTATGGGCACTCTTATAAGTTGAGTTACTATTCTGATTAATTATACCTGCTGTCATATATTATTGATATTTGTAGAACTGCTAGTTGTGTAGCGTAGTTTATACTTCACCATATTTACTGTCACCTGCTTGTTTACTTGCTTATGTATATATATTGTACCTGTGTTCCTTTCTCCGCCCGGTGCCGAGGAGTCGCCGGGGGAGCGGATGTGAAGCCACTTAGTCTTATGACTAACGGTTGCTACGTCTTCCTTTTTAGGAGGAAACCCCGCAGGTAGAGCGGCAACGGACTATGCAGCAGGACAGCCAGGCCCGGATGATAGGACCTGAGGTGGTGGTGCCATCGGCACCGTCAGTGACAGTCGTGAGTGTTTTCATGTAGCCGTTTGGCAAAACATTTCTAGACTCTTGTTCTTTTGTACAAGCCTGTTGTGCTTGTTATCTTCCGCTACTTTTGGACTTTAACTTAGCTGTGAACTGAACTGCTTTTAGCTTTACTTTTCTGTTATGGTTGGGTTGGCATAATTGTTGTGATATGGATTGTAGCCGGCGGAATAGGCGTCTTGTGGTAAAGGCTAACTCGTGTGTTAGTGCTACCGCAAGGCGGCTATTTCGGGCATAAGACTCCCCTCGTGCCGTGTGTTGTGTTCCGGGAGGGGGTCTTACAAATGGTATCAGACTTAGCCGATCTTCACCTACAGCAGTCAGGTAACAATGGGCCACTCCCGTTCGATTAGTCGGTTTGGGGACAAACCGACTTAGCGGAAGCAGTGGTGTGCCCATATGTAATTCACACTAAGTTGTCCAACTTTGACATTAGTTTTAGCCAACCTGACCCTAATCTGTACCTTGCGTATAGGTCCCAGCTCAGGTGGAGCCGGTTGGGGGCACTCCTACCCCTTCCGTCCCTTCACAATTCCAGCAGTCGGAACTGGGACAAACGCTGTCGGCCATATTGGATGCATTTAAAGCCCAGCAAGCTCCGGTGCAACAACAAGCGCCAGGCTCCAACTGGTTGAGCACCTTCCGTGCCCTGTCCCCTCCTGCCTATCTTGGGACAGAATCGCCGGTGTGCACCGAGGAGTGGCTTGATACCGTGCAGGAATTGATGGCTGGCATAAGATGTCCGAACAGCATGGCGGTGACATTGGTAGTGACGCTGCTAGAGCTGCACGCCAAAAGGTTGTGGAAGTCCCTCATGGGCTCCACCTTCCAAGGGCGGTTGTACACGGACATCAGTTGGAACGAGTTCACCGAGGCTTTTCTGGATCACTTCATCCCTTCTTCTGCTCGGGATGGACTTGAAGAAAAATTTCTGCAGCTGAAGCAGGGATCAAAATCGGTAACGGAGTACCAGAGGGAGTTCCAACACCTCGCTAGGTTTGCCAATTCCTATGATTTGGACGATAGGGGCTACGCGAAGCGCTTCTACAAAGGATTAAGGGACCCCCTGAGGCAGGCCCTTTTGTTTATAGCCGATGGAAGCCTGGCAGAAATCATTGACATGGCAAAGAGACTGGACGCGGACCACACGGGATGTGGCAAGAGACCTGCGGAAGGAGTAATTGAAGTCGGCCCTAGTAATAGAAGGCGGAATGATCATGGCAGAGGAAGGGGAAACCACAGAGGCGGTCGGTGGGTCAACCGGAACTATCGGGTGGAGTACCCAATTCCGCAACCACTACCTTTACCACCACCACCGCAGCAGTAATATTATCAATAACCTGGGGGCCGACGTGAGGTGATATGTTTTGAGTGCAACCAACCGGGGCATGTCCGGCGAGTTTGCCCGCGACTGATCGGGGATGCTCCTATTGCTCCCCCTCCAGTAGCTCCACGGGGGCGAGGGCACATACGTGGCCGAGGAAGAGGACCACCAGGGAGAAATCAAGGACATGCACGGGAGCATGTATTCGCATTGGATATGACTCAGGAGAGAAATCCGCAGGAAGTCATCACCGGTACGTGCAAAATTTATTAATACTATATGACTTGTTAGATTTACGATACAAATGTTACGCGCAATTTTGAACGGTGATTACCTTTTTGGAACCTAGGCACTGTCATGGTTAGCGGGAGGCCCGCCTATACGTTATTTGACACGGGTGCATCTCACTCGTTCATTTCGGCGGACTTCGTGAAGGACTTGGAGGGAGTGCAACACTTCACGGGCACTACTCAAAGGGTGCGCCTTCCGGACGGCTCTGAGATGACGTCGTCAGCAAGTTGCGACTTCGACACCCTTATTGGAGGAAAGTTCTTTGAAACTCCGGCTACAGTGTTAAGAATCCCGGAGTTCGATCTCATCCTGGGCATGAGGTGGTTGAACTGGCACCACGCCAGGATCAATTGTGCGGAGAAGCAAGTTATGTTGAGGCATGGAGACTCAGAAGTCATCTTCCAAGGTATTAAATTCGCACCCCGTAAATTATTGTCTTCAATCCAAGTTATGAAATCTCATATGGAAGGGGACGAGGTCTATGTAATTTGCTTCGAGTTGAAGAAATTGACACTAGAAGTCAAGGATGTGCGGGTGGTGCGAGAATTTCCCGAGGTATTTCCAGAGAAATTGCCGGGACTACCCCCGCATAGGGAAGTGGACTTCCAAATCAAGCTAATTCCGGGTGCCAAGCCCGTCTCGCGAGCTCCATACCGAATGGCTCCGAAGGAACTTGCAGAGTTTAGAGTCCAGCTTCAGGAATTGGTGGAAGCAGGGTTCGTTCTCCCAAGCTCGTCGCCTTGGGGAGCGCCCGTTTTGTTCGTCAAAAAGAAGGATGGCACCTTGCGGTTATGTATTGATTATCGAGAGTTGAACCGGTTAACGGTGCGGAACACCTATCCCCTACCGCGCATTGATGAATTATTTGATCAATTGGTGGGATCGTATTGGTTCTCCAAGTTAGATCTGCGTTCGGGATATTATCAGCTGAGGATACAAGAAGATGACATTCAGAAGACGGCGTTCAGTTCGAGATATGGTTTGTATGAATTCACCGTGATGCCGTTTGGGCTCACAAACGCCCCTTCCGCCTTTATGAGCTTGATGAACAAGGTGTTCAGCCCTTATTTGGACATCTTTGTCATCGTGTTCATCGATGATATCCTAGTCTACTCAAAGACTGAAGCAGAACACGCCGAACATCTAACTTTAGTGCTGAGGAAACTAAAGGAGCACACTTTGTTTGCCAAGTTCAGCAAATGTGAGTTTTGGCTTCGAGAGGTCGCGTTCTTGGGCCATGTGATTAGTGGGGCGGGGCTAGCTGTAGATCCGGCCAAGGTGCGGGCCGTGAAGGAGTGGTCGCCATTGAAGTCAGCGGCCGACATACGGAGCTTTCTTGGACTTGCCGGGTACTATCGCAAGTTCGTGAAAGGCTTCTCGAAGATCGCCCTTCCCCTTACTTACGCTGACCAAGAAGGGTGTGCCGTTTGAATGGACACCCCAGTGCGAAGCTGCATTCCAAGAGCTGAAGGACAGATTGACGACTGCACCCATCCTAGCTCTTCCATCTGGGAAGGAGGGCTTTCAAGTTTACACGGATGCGTCGTATCAAGGGATGGGAGCTGTGTTGATGCAGAATGGGCATGTGATCGCTTATGCTTCAAGACAGTTGAAGAAGCATGAAGCCAGCTACCCGGTGCATGATCTAGAGTTGGGAGCGGTGGTATTCGCCTTGAAGATTTGGAGGCATTATTTATATGGCGTCCACTGCGAGATCTACTCGGATCACAAAAACCTGAAGTACGTTCACACCCAAAAGGAGTTAAACTTGAGACAGCGGCGGTGGTTGGAGTTCTTGTGCGACTATGAATTCACCTTGAACTACCACCCCGGGAAGGTTAATTCCGTAGCTGATGCCTTGAGCCGAAAGGCACCGGGAACGAGCACGGAATCCCGCTTGATGAGGATGGAGTTAATCCGGACGCTGCAAGAGATGGAAATCACTTTGGTCTTTAAGAATCAACCGGAAGAGTATACAGAATATTTGGCCGCGATGAGTATAGTTTGCAACATACGAGACCGGATCCGTACGGAACAAAAGAAGGATGCGGCTTTAACCCCGGCTTTCAAGTCAATGGAGGATGGGACTACGGAAGAATACTCCCTAAAAGACGGCCTCGTCCATTTTCGTGGCCGGCTTTACACCCCCGAAGGTGACAACATTCGGGAGGATATTCTAAAGGAGGCCCATTGCTCCAAGTACTCGGTGCACCCGGGGATCGCGAAGATGTACACCGATTTGAGAAAGACAATGTGTTGGCCGGGCATGAAGAGGGATGTCAAGTACTTTGTTACTCATTGTGTGGCCTGCCAAATGGTGAAGGCGGAGTGTAGAAGCCCCGGTGGAATGCTACAGTCGTTGCCCATCCCCGAATGGAAATTTGAGGACATCTCCATGGACTTCGTCCACGGGTTACCTCGCTCGCGCTCGGGGAATGATTCCGTGTGGGTGATATTTGACCGGTTGACCAAGGTAGCCCGATTTATCCCAATGAAGAAGGAGGCGCAGGTGGGCGTCCTAGTGCGTCTCTTTGTAGAGCAATTTGTGCGGTACCATGGTGTGCCAAAGACGATCGTCTCCGACCGGGATGGTCGGTTTACTTCAAGAGAATGGAGGGCTGTACAGGCTTATTTGGGCTCGCGCCTCGCCTTTAGCACAGCCTTTCACCCACAAACGGACGGGCAATCTGAACGAACCATCCGAACATTGGAGGACCTATTGAGGTTGTGTGTGCTAGATAAAGGAGAACCATGGGAGAGGCTCTTACCTCTCGTGGAGTTCTCTTATAATAACAGTCATCAAGCCAGTATTGGAATGGCACCTCATGAAGCTTTGTATGGAAGGAGGTGTAGAACACCCTTGTCCTGGGTGCAAGACGAAGATCCGAAGACATTGGGAAATGAGTATATTGATGACACAGGACGCGGTGGTTAGGTTGATCCGGGATCGAATGCTAGAGGCTCAAAGCCGACAGGCGAAATATTACAACGCAAGGCACCGTATGGTAGAGTTTCAAGTGGGTGATAAGGTGTTCCTGAAGATTCGACCGATGCACGGAGTGTCACGGGTACGTGGAGTCAAGAAGCTCAGCCCAAGGTATGTTGGGCCCTATGTCGTAGTGGAAAGGATTGGCCCTCTGGCCTATCGATTGGAGTTACCACCGGAGCTGGAGAACCTTCACGACGTGTTCCATGTATCGTCGCTTCGGAAGGCTTTGTTGCGACTGAACAGTATATCCCCACGGCGGATGGTGCCGTGGCGTCTGATAGGTCTGTGCGACTGGAGCCGGTGCGGATCATTGATAACGAGACAAGAACCTTGCGCCGCAAAAGTGTTCCCTTGGTGAAAGTGCTATGGTCTAATCATGGGAAGGAAGAGTGCACATGGGAGCCAAGGGATTTGATGCAAGAGCGCTACCCGGAATTATTTACCCCAGGTAAAAATTTTATTTAAAAGCATGGTACCCTTTTATGTGTTTCACTCCCATAGCCTTACCCTGATTTCGGGGACGAAATCTTTTATTTTGTTTATAGGATTTGTAACGTCCCAATTCGCGCTAGGCCCCTTGATTGCGTATTTGAGTCAAGGGGGCTGTGGTGAGCCCAATGGGGGTGTGGGTGAACAGGTGCGGACGTACGGGAAATGAGGAAAACAAGGCAAAATGACATTTCTGGCTGACACGGGTATGGACACGGCCGTGTCCATACCCGTGTGCCTCATAAAAATAGGCTTCCAGTCAGAGAGGTACACGGGTATTGGGACACGGCGTGTCCCTACCCGTGTGCCGGGGACACGGGTTGAGACACGGCCGTGTCTCTACCCGTGTGCCGCAACCCTGACCCGGCAGAGAGTTGTTCTGGGATGAACACGGCCCTAGACACGGCAGGCAACACGGCCGTGTCACCTGAACACCGGTAGGAACACGGCCGTGTGCCTACCCGTGTCTGCGATGTATAAAAAGGAAAAAGTTGGAAACCCTAGCATTCATTCCCCTTTCTTCTGCCCCGAAATTCCTGAGAGAGTTCTTGGCTGGAGGAGGAGGAAGAGCTTGCCGGAGCCATTCTTGGAGGAATCAAAACGCCGCCACCGTCAAGGGAAAAAAAATGCCGCCGCGAAGGAGTGCGAGGCTCATGGCCGGCCATGGTGGTACCGCTGGACTTGAGGTGAGCTTCCTCCCCTCTCCCTTGATGCTAGATCTATAGTTATTTTAGGAGAGACATCGACTCCATAGAGTCTTGATGGTGAGGAGGAGAGTTCTTAGGATAAGCCATGCCTAGGTTTTCTAGGCTTAGTCTCCCTCAACCTTCTCATCATTCAAAGTGGAGATGAGAGGGGTTTTCGTGGAGGGTTTGGCTTTTAAAGGAGAAATAAGGTTGGGTGTGATTTCTGGAGAAGTTTATGCGAGGTCGTTGCAAGGAAGAAGATGAACGGATGCCGTTCATCTCGCCTTAAGATGCGTGCAGAAATCTGATTTCTGCACGCGGCGACCTTCGTGGCCAATTTCGGAGGTGTTCTGGCCAAATCTGGGTGATCGACTCAACACGAAAGTCGTAGCCCTTGAAATTATCTTTCCAACGAGTGGTTGCTCGTTTCCATGCGATACCTGTAGCCACGGGAAAGCTGGTTCGAGTCCGCTGCGTTCGGGAAAATTCCTGTACAGGAAACTGTTTCCTGTACGTATTCGAGTTGAATTTCTGGTATGTTGCGACCAGATCTGGGCGATCGACTCAACACAAAAGTCGTAGCCCTCGCGAATACCTTTCCAACGAGGGGTTGTGCATTGTGATCGGATTCCTGTAGCTCCGGGAATCCCAGTTTTAGTATTGGACTATCCTACGTTAATGCACTTGTTAATTTATAATGTTAGCACTCTTGCAATGATCGTGATTTGCTCATGTGATATCTTGCTCCCATATATCTATAATGTCGTTGTTACTATAATTTAGTATGGTTACCCATTTGGTTGTGTAATAAGGGATAACCATGCAATGGTAGGGAAATGGATTGGATGGGAAGGCTAGATATTAGGAGTTTATATTGGTAAAGGATATATTTATACAAATTGGTGTTGAACATATCTAATGTGCATAGTGTTGAGGTGAATTCATTGAATAGGTGGGCGTGGACATGATGAACACTATGTGAAGAGTATTTTGTAACTGTAATCCGAGCCCAAGGGGTTTATTAACAACCGATGCTTAGAGTTGAAGTCTCCCTACAGGTAGCATCGAGTGAGTTGTTTTGGGACATGTGATGTGCGACGATTCATCGTGTCGCGATGTTGAGATAATGATTGTGGTAGGTCTACGGGTTCGCCAGTCGTCACACCGATGGGAGCCAATGGGTAGACCTTGGGCGGTAGGGTTAGATACTTGGTGTCCATAACCCGAGATCTCCTCCGTGCCATGAGAACGGTTGGGCTTGCACCTCGTGCGTTTCCGAGGTTCCATCCGGTTCGAAATCAAAGACCAGGTTGGGCTGTGTTCTTGGTGCACATCTACCCAAGACCCCTTCTGAGCCGTAGTACGCATGTGAGCTCCGCTGTTGTGTTCTTAGCGTTGAGGCGTACGGGGGCCTAGGATAGGTAGTGTGATACCACCTAGTAGTGGAGACGCCCGCTCCACTATCGCCGTCTGGCCACGACGGACGACGCCTGAGAGGTTAGCTACCTGCTCGAAAAGTGGGAACTTCTAGTCTGTGTCGACATAGCAACTTGCATGTGCGTGCGCATGATTCGGTCATAGCATAACATTCATATCATGTCATTCATTGCATACTCAAGATCCTCATCGTATAAGTTTGTATGGGCACTCTTATACGATGAGTTACTTTACTGTTATCCCGATCCTTAACTTATAAGTTTGTATGGGCACTCTTATAAGTTGAGTTACTATTCTGATTAATTATACCTGCTGTCATATATTATTGATATTTGTAGAACTGCTAGTTGTGTAGCGTAGTTTATACTTCACCATATTTACTGTCACCTGCTTGTTTACTTGCTTATGTATATATATTGTACCTGTGTTCCTTTCTCCGCCCGGTGCCGAGGAGTCGCCGGGGGAGCGGATGTGAAGCCACTTAGTCTTATGACTAACGGTTGCTACGTCTTCCTTTTTAGGAGGAAACCCCGCAGGTAGAGCGGCAACGGACTATGCAGCAGGACAGCCAGGCCCGGATGATAGGACCTGAGGTGGTGGTGCCATCGGCACCGTCAGTGACAGTCGTGAGTGTTTTCATGTAGCCGTTTGGCAAAACATTTCTAGACTCTTGTTCTTTTGTACAAGCCTGTTGTGCTTGTTATCTTCCGCTACTTTTGGACTTTAACTTAGCTGTGAACTGAACTGCTTTTAGCTTTACTTTTCTGTTATGGTTGGGTTGGCATAATTGTTGTGATATGGATTGTAGCCGGCGGAATAGGCGTCTTGTGGTAAAGGCTAACTCGTGTGTTAGTGCTACCGCAAGGCGGCTATTTCGGGCATAAGACTCCCCTCGTGCCGTGTGTTGTGTTCCGGGAGGGGGGTCTTACAACCAGCACGTCCAGATTGGCTTCACACAACATGCCTAGATCTGTACTCCAATTCCGGACTCTAACAAGGGGGACTTCACATATCTACCCCAAGGGACACCACAACCCACCGCACACTCGCGTGGACGGGTTTTCCCAATGCAAATGCAGGAAAGTAGGACTTCACATGTCCAAGATGGTAATCGTTACCCTTGGAATTCGCCTCGGAGCCATGGAGAGAATTAAGAAGGATGAAAGCCTTCGTAGCAACCTTGCCTTCGTAAATCCGAACTCGGCTCGCGATTTGGACCACCGCAGCACCACCGCAGCACCACCGATGGCCGGATTCCTCTTCTTCTTCCTTGCCTTGCTCTCCTCTCTCGCTTAACTTTAGAAAGAGAATGATAAAACTCAAATGAGCTTTCTCTTATTCAATCCCGAACTTATAAACCCAGGGAAGAGCCCAGACCATTGGATCTTGGTCAAAGAAAATGAACGGCTCTGATCAGCCCTGAATTTGATTTCCTTTGTCAAACACGGGTTGTGACACGCCCGTGTCACAGGCCGTATTTCTGAAGCGGTGCACAACCGACTTAAAATAAACCAGAACACGGGTGTAGACACGCCCGGGACATGCCCGTGTCGACACCTGACACGCCCGTGTCACGATCGACACTACTGGGCCTCCGCGCCGTGTCCTTCTCGGGACAATCTGGCTAATATTTGGGCATGACACACCCTGGGACACGCCGGTGTCCCAGGCCGTGTCGATGTGTCGATACTCAATGATCGCCGACTCAACGATCGTCGACTATGAAGAACATGCCCTAGGACACGCCCGTGTCCCAGGCCGTGTACCCCAGACACGCCCGTGTCCCAGGCCGTGTCAGCCAGCCTGAACCTCAATTTGACCTGTTAAGATTTTTGGGGTGTTATAATCCTCCCCTCCTTAATAAAATTTCATCCCAAAATTTGAAGACAGCAGGGAGATAACAACATAACACAATCAGAGACATATATGTTTCTATCACATATACAAACGAGCGAACAGGTTACGAAAATAACTCGGGAAACTCGGCTCGCATGGTCTGCTCCCGCTCCCATGTTAGCTCTTCACGGCCACAATTGTCCCACCGGACTTTGACCATCCCGATCATTTTGTTCCGCAACTGTTTCTCGGCTCGATCCTCGATCCGAATGGGCCTCACCTTTGTCGTTAGCCCATACTCAACAGGCACCCGATCATTCTCAATAAATTGAGCGGGATCCTTGATTGCTTTTCGTAGTACCGAGATGTGGAACACATCATGCAGTCCACCCAATTCTGATGAAAGAGCTAACCGATAGGCAGCTTCCCCAACTCGCTCCACCACTTCAAACGGACCAAGGTATCGCGAAATAAGATTTTTCAACCGCCGAATCCGAGATACGCCTTTGAAGGGTTTAATCTTTAAATAGACCCAGTCACCAACTGCGAACTCCACGTTCCGGTGCTTAGCATTGTAATACTTGGCTTGCCGATCCTGGGCTATTAGTAGTCTTTCTCAAATAGAGCGTATTGTTGAGTTAGCATCCTCGACTGCCTTTTGTCCCAAAAGTTTGGATTCGCCAGTTTCTGCCCAAGCTAACGGTGTACGACACTTGCGACCATATAGAGCTTCAAACGGTGCAATGCCGATGCTCGCTTGGTAGCTATTATTGTAGGCAAATTCCACCATAACAAGATGATCTTCCCATTTCTTACCGAATTCAAGGGCGCACTTACGGAGCATATCCTCTATTTTCTGTTGGTTCGTTCAGTTTGGCCATCCGTTTGCGGATGAAAGGCCGTACTGAATGCTAACTTCGTGCCCAACAGCTGATGAATTATCCTCCAATCCTTTGAAGTAAATCGCCCATCACGGTCACTAACGATGCTTCGGGGAATACCGTGCAATCGAACAATCTTCTCCACATAGAGCTTTGCCAACGTTTCCACTGAATCGTCCCGCTTGTTTGGTAGGAAGTGAGCCACCTTTGTTAATCGGTCGATAATCACCGAGATTGAGTCATTCCCACGTTGAGATCTCGGCAATCCGTGCACGAAATCCATAGAAATATCCTCAAACTTCCACTGCGGAACTAGCAATGATTTTAGGAAACCACTAGGTCGTTGACACTCTGCCTTTACCAAAGCACAAGTACGACACTTAGCCACATACTCGGCTATGTCCTTCTTTAAACCGGGCCACCAGAACAATTTCTTCATGTCCTTGTACATCTTTGTGCTCCCAGGGTGAATTGAGTACTTTGTAAAGTGTGCTTCATATAACAATTCTTCTTGCAATTTACCCGCACAGGGGATGCACAATCGGCCATCCTTCCGTAATAGACCGTCATCCCAGGAGAATTGTTCACCAGACCCCTCCTTTGCATAGCGCTGGAGACTTTCATCAAACTCCATTGCCCGCCGAACCCTATCTGCAAGGTCATATTGAACCTCCATCCAGTTCAAGCATGCATCGGCCGAAGAATCCCTTTCCACACAAGATATCTCGAACGCTTCCAGCTCCTGGATTAGACGCTCATCATGTATCCGAAACCAACTTGCCCGCACCGGAGTCCGACGACTCAAGGCATCAGCGACCACATTTCCCTTTCCGGGAACATAGTGAATGTTGAAGGTATAATCCCCTAGGAATTCCATCCATCTCCTTTGTCGCATATTCAAATCCTTTTGATCGAGCAGATACTTTAGGCTTTTATGATCTGTATAAATATCTACCTTCACGCCATAAAGATAGTGCCGCCACAACTTTAGCGAAAAGATCACCGACGCCAACTCCAAGTCGTGGACGGGGTAATTACGCTCATGCACCTTTAATTTACGTGAGCCAAAAGCGATCACCTTGCCAAACTGCAGGAGAACGCAGCCTAAGCCACTTCCTGACTCATCGTTGTATATCTCAAAACCGTCTATACCACAAGGCGATGTCAAAACAGGCGCCTTGGTCAAACGACCTTTTAACTCCTCAAAAGCTCGCGCGCACTCCGGCATCCAAACGAACTTCTGATCGTTTCTCGTCAACGAAGTCAAAGATAAAGCAATCCGGGAGAAGTTCGCCACAAATCGTCTATAGTAGCCTGCTAGTCCAAGAAAACTCCTGACTTCGGCCACCGAAGACATCACTGGCCAATCACGAATGGCACTTATCTTTGCCGGATCCACCGCTATGCCCTCTCCACTTACCACATGGCCCAAGAAAGCCACCGACGAGAGCCATAACTCACACTTAGATAACTTGGCAAACAGCTTATTTCTCTGCAAGATATGCAATACCAACCGCAAATGGTTTGCATGATCTTCCTCCGACTGAGAATACACGAGGATATCATCAATGAACACAATCACAAATAGATCTAAGTATTCGCGGAACGTTCAATGCATGAGATCCATGAATACCGAAGGCGCATTACATAAGCCGAACGACATCACTGTGAACTCATAATGACCGTAGCGTGTGCCAAATGCTGTCTTGGGAATGTCACCTTCCCTAATCCGCAATTGGTAATACCCGAATTTCAAATCCAACTTGGAATAGATGGTTCAGCCTGCTAGCTGATCAAACAAGTCATCAATTTGAGGAATCAGATACTTGTTTTTCTCCGTCAGTTTATTCAGTTCGCGATAATCAATACATAGTCGCAAACTACCATCTTTCTTCTTCACAAAAAGAACAGGCGCGCTCCAAGGTGACATACTTGGGCGTATGTATCCCTGCTCAAAAAATTCTTGCAACTGAACTTTTAGTTCGGCCATCTGTTTTGGCGCTACCCGATACGGTGAACGGGCCACAGGTTTCGCACCCGGCACCAGCTCGATAGTGAAGTTGATTTCCCTTTGGGGAGGTAACCCCAGAAGGTCCTTTGGAAACACATCAGCATACTCCGACACAATCGGCACTTCACTCACACTGGCCTTCGGCACCACCGCCTCTACGAGTGTGAAGAACAACTCCGTACCCTTCCGAACTGCCTTAACGACTTGGAGAGCAGATAACAACATCCCACTCATCCCTTGTATACCAATGAACTTTGTCTCTTGTTCGGTATTCTGCCCAAGTGTGACCTCTTTTGAAGTGCAATCTATACAGGCACGCTGCTCTGATAGCCAGTCCATACCAAAGATTATATCAAATTCCTTGATCGGCAAGACTAATGTTTCCACCTTGAACTCCCGACTCCCTATCTTGACCTCAAGACCGAGAGATTTATCCGCGCACATCAAACATCCGTTAGGTAACAACACCTTTACACTGTCTGTCGTGGTCCGGATAGGTACCCCGACACGAAAGACGAACTCTTCAAACAGAAACGAATGCGAAGCACCCGTGTCAAACAGTGCCTGCGCCGGATACACTCGTATAAGGACAAACCCTAAAACATCACAATCAAAACAAGCACAACACACAATATAAAATAACATTAAAAACTGCGCGCACCTTTGACGACATCCGCCTGCTTAATGGCCTCCTGTTGTCCAAGGTTGAAGACCCTGGGCTGCGCGTGCGAGGCAGAAGACTCCACCACAGTCTTCCCTTTCTCCGCATAAGACGCTCCTGTCTTCTTGTGACTCATTGGGGGACCAACTCGACAATCACGTGCGAAGTGTCCCAACTTCCCGCACGTAAAACAAGCGCGAGATCTATACCAAGATGTCTCTATCACAGTCGCAGAAGGAGCTTGTCCAATAGACTTGGACTTCTTTCCCCATCTCTTACGGTACCCAAACTTCCCCAGACGCGGCGGCTTGAACTCTGGCTTTGTCACAGCCAAGGTCCCTTTTACCTGCCCTCTTTTCATGTCCGTCTCCAAAGACCGAGCCGTGCAGACTAAGGCTTGAAATCCCTAACTCACAGAACTCGAGAGTAAATACTGCAGCTCATCTCGCAGTCCCGCATAAAACCTACTAGTCTTACGCTCTTCTTCGGCGAAGATTGTACCCGCATATCATCCCAAACGTGTGAACTCATGTAGGTAATCATCCACACTACGATCTCCTTGAGTTAACCGTTGAAATTCCATTTCCATCGATATCCTTTGCTGCATTGGTAGATGTTGTGCCAAGAACAACCGAGAAAATTCGTCCATCGAGACTTCTGCAAGTTGTCTACCGGCCAAGTGATGTAGTTCAATCTCATCCAAACATAAACAAGCCTCTCCTTCCAGTAGGAAAGTGGCCAACATAACTTTCTGTCCCTCCTCAACCTTGATCGCTCTGATGATCCTCTTGATCCTTGCAAGCCAATCCTCTGCTTGGGCCGGTGACCCTGCCCCAGTAAATTGTTGAGGATTGAAGCTCAAGAATTGCTTCAATTGTTGATCTGCTGCCCGCGGATCAACTACAGCTTCTACCGGTTCTTGCCGTACCCCAGCATGTGTTGGCACCACTACAGGACGTGCCTGCCCAGCCTGCTGAGCATTCATCACAGCAAGTACCATTTCCATGATGAAACGTACCGTTTCAGTGGATGGAGGAGGTGTGGGCACCTCAGCTGGTGCCGCACTTTCTACATAATGTTGTGGTTCGGATTGACCCGCAACACTTCTAGTCACCTATATGTGTAAAACACACAATTTAGCGACCAAGTAAAACGGAAAACATACAAAATGAATACACAAGTTCAACAAACTGGTGTTTTTGCATTCCTAAGTGGACATTCTTGAGTTCAAGTTAAGTGTGATAACGACAGCACTGACACGTGCTAGCGACCTCTCAAAAGAATTCATCCGCGAATTCGGAAGGGATCGACCAATAAGCTGATACCAAATTATAACACCTCTACCCGTAGAGAAGAATATAATAGAGGGTCCGGCCGGGGCCCCACACCATATTCCACAAACAGGCGGAGAGGCTACAAAATAATATCAAAACAAACGCATCCTAACACAGAGCATTCTAGCGGAAGCTTCACGGTTGAAAAACTTGAACTCAAGCAAAATGAGAACTGTCCACTAAAACATAGGAATGTATACAACCAAAGTATCTGGCCTTAAGGCCTTACAAATTTCTCTTAACAAGGTGTGGTTTACAGACATCGGTACGTCGGCCGGCCACACAAGAAAAAGAAGAAACAAAACAAACAAAGCCTTCGAGGGCAGCAACATAGCTTTGGCTTCAGCCCGCTAAGTCCCGCTCGGACCAGCACCTCCAGCACCTGCAAGAACCAATCCACCAAGCGATGGAAAATAGGGCAACGGTCAGCATTCAGCTGACCAATTATAATGACCCTGCCCCTAGCACGGGGCAGCGGAATTCCATCCCTGCATAGCATTTTCCAATATGATATATATAGCGAACCACGCAAGACGTGCACGACCGCACAGTCAATACATATCACAAACGTCGGCACGACGACCCGACGCTCCGTGCTCTCAGGGCACATTCGGGTGTACCGGAAACACCGGATCCCACCAATGAGCATTCTAGTCATGATCAGCACGCAAGCCGTCGACTCTTGCTATGGGATCCTAACAGGGCCTTAAGCACCAAAGGTTAGACAACCATAACGCGGGTACAGATCCGCCTATCCCGTTGCTCACATCATCAGACTCAAGACTTGACTGATGCGGGTATAGCTTCACCTTGTCCGTCCACCACAAGAGTTGAACTCAACTCGCACAATTTCCTGGACTTCCTCCAGTACTTCCTGCCGCACCAAGCGACAGGTATCCACCACAGATTGCACACAAACAATCAAATACTCGGAGATTCCTCCGAATGCAAACAAGCATCACCAATCCAGACCAGCACGTCCAGATGGGCTTCACACAACATGCCTAGATCCGTACTCCAATTCCGAACTCTAACAAGGGGGGCTTCACATATCTACCCCAAGGGACACCACAACCCACCACACACTTGCGGGGACGGGGTTTCCCTATGGAACTGCAGGAAAGTAGGACTTCACATGTCCAAGACGGAAATCGTTACCCTTGGAATTTGCCTCGGAGCCATGGAGAGAATTGAGACGGATGAAAGCCTTCGTAGCAGCCTTGCCTTCGTAAATCCGAACTCGGCTCGCGATTTGGACCACCGCAGCACCACCGGCGGCCGGATTCCTCTTCTTCTTCCTTGCCTTACTCTCCTCTCTCTCTTAACTTTAGAAAGAGAATGATAAAACTCAAATGAGCTTTCTCTTCTTCAATCCCGGACTTATCAACCCAGGGAAGAGCCCAGACCATTGGATCTTGGTCAAAGAAAATGAACGACTCTGATAAGCCCTGAATTTGATTTCCTGGGACGCGGGTTGTGACACGCCCGTGTCACAGGCCGTGTTCCTGAAGCGGCACACAATCGACTTAAAATAAACCAGAAAACGGGTGTCGACACGCTCGGGACATGCCCGTGTCGACACCTGACACCCCCGTGTCACGATCGACACGGCTGGGCCTCCGCGCCGTGTCCTTCTCGGGACAATCTGGCTAATATTTGGGAATGATATGCCCTGGGACATGCCCGTGTCCCAGGCCGTGTCGATGTGTCGATACTCAATGATCGCTGACTCAACGATCGTCGACAATGAAGAACATGCCCGTGTCCCAGGCCGTGTACCCCAGACACGCCCTGGGACACGCCCGTGTCCCCGGCCGTGTCAGCCAGCTTGAAACTCAATTTGACCTGTTGAGATTTCTGGGGTGTTACACTGATTCTCAAGAACCCTCCCTTTGCATACTCGGGACACCACCCCGACCCACTTGCATGCGAGAAGGAAGCCGCAGCATCCTATCGAGATGAGATGGCGTCCTCTAAGCCCTCATCTAGCAAGAAGAGACCGGCTCCTGTGGGGTCCAGGTCACCTCGCCGCCCGCCACCACCAAAGATAAATAGGGCGGTAGTGACCCCCATGGCGAGACAACAACAACAACAATGAAAACCAAGGTACATGAGCTTGCCCGAGCCCTCTCCTAACAGATTGCCGGAGAGCCTACTGAAGGAGATGTCAGAGAAAGAGGGGGGGGGGGGAGGTGGTGAGCCCTCCGCTCCTCCTACTATAGAGAAGGCCATGGCCCGTGAGCTGAGCCTGCCAAAGAGCCACCCACTCTTAGGTTTCGAGGGAAAGGTGAAGGACTCGGCCGACGAGCCGATGGTTCGATGGGATGAGCAGACCCACAGGGTCTCCATATCATCCTTCCACCGCTCTTGTTCAGATCGCCAACCCTCCTCCGGTCATTCCTATGCCCTCAACTTTAGCCTGTATGGTCGCGAGGATGTCGAGGCCTACAAGGGCGCGACCTTGCACCAGCTCGGCCATGAAGGTATATAATCCAAAATGCGGGCCCGAGAGCTGCACCATATCGTGAACCGCCGCGACATCAACCTCATCCACCTCCTGCTAAAAGCCGAGCAGGGGAGCGACCTGGCCAAGGATAAGGCTGCCAATTTGGCAAGGTAACTCGGCATTGTAGAGAGCTTACTTGCCAAAGTCGCCGGTGGGTTGGTAAGTATCGTACACCTCCTTCTCTTTTTACTTGAGATTTTTCGTAGTGGAAATTGCTGACCTTTTCGCCTTACAGGATGCTGAGGCCACGAGCGAGCTGCGAACCTGCGCCATCAGACTGGAGGAAAAAACACCCAGCTGCGTGCCCGCACTGCCGAGCTGGAGGCTCACGCTGCCGGGCTGGAGGTAGACAACGAAAAGCTGAAGGATCAGAACAAGGAGCTCTGTGGCAAGGTCATTCGCCAAGCAGAGACCTTACTTCCCCCGGGCGGCAACGAGCCCCCCTTCCTGTTCAAGACGCCGAGGATCTTTGGCGAGGGTGAGGTCGCTGAACGACTGCAGGTCAACTCTATCGAATCTTCCGAATGCACCCTGCATATCATGAAGGATACATGGGTGCTGGTGGAGGGTTGCGAGGAGATCATGGTTCGGGATTTCATGTTGAGCCTATTCCCGCCGTCTCTACCCGGCGAGAAGGAGGAGAGCTTTGGCTGGGAGCGAGGAAGACCGCCAGTCTGGGGAAGAAGCCAGAGCTGACGCGCACCCCCTTCTCTTATTTTATCCCTCACTGTAACTCTCCCTTCCCACTTTTTGTAACTTGCTGAGGTGTGCCACCCATTGTAATGCCATTTTGCTTAATAAAGAGGATTTTAACATGAATTTCTCTATCTCCCTTTGAACTTACTTACCTGTACAATCCTGCGAGCTTTCCCCTTGGGCTTCCTCGCTGGGATAGAACTTGCCGCTAGAATGCATGTGTTAGGACTCATACCTACGAGTAGACCTTGAGGTTTAACCAACTCTAGGCAATCTGGAGGTGGATTACTCGTCGCGCCTCGCTCGCCACCACCCAGCTCGCCCGCGTGCTATATCTTTTCTTATCAGTGTTAAACTGAAATCGTTAAAAATTCACATGTAAAATCTGAAGGGGGATGGAATGCACTTGTCAATGTTACCCAGCTTTCCATTTGCTGAGCCGCACCCGCTAGTACCAGCTTGCCGAGGGCACCCCCAGCTCGCCCATTGTCTCTTTCTATGGCCATCCTCTAGGTGCTACCACCGAACCAATCAACTAAGTGAAAGCCTGAAGGTGAGTGTTGAACATCCTCTGAGCTCAGCCCTCCAGGGTCATAATGACGTCACTCAAGGCCAGAGCCCTATCAGCTAGGTGGGAGCCTGACAATTGGAGCATCCCAGGACCTAACCCTAGAGCGAGAATACTTTCTTTGCTCAACCCCCGGGTGATATGTTGGTACCCTAGTTTGATTTGAGTTCAGTCCTCTCCTTTGTGCTCCTTGACCCAAGAAATATCTATGGTCAATGGTTAGGAGTCTAGCTGTAGAGTCCTCGCTTTTCCAAATTGAGAATTTGGTTAAGTAGTTTTTCGTTCGACCATAGTCGAACGCCGTTCGACTATCGTCTATCGACTGATCGACGATCGTCTATCAGTTGGTCGACGCCTTGGTCTGCGCTGATAGTTCGACTATCTGTTGATAGGTCGACTATCTGTTCTGCGCTGATAGTTCGACTATCTGTTGATAGGTCGACTATCTGTTCTGCGCTGATAGGTCGACTATCTGTTGATAGGTCGACTATCTGCTCTGCGCTGGTAGTTCGACTATCTGTTGATAGGTCGACTATCTGTTCTGCGTTGATAGGTCGACTATCTGTTGATAGGTCGACTATCTGTTTTCTGAGGTAGGTCGACTATCTGCTTGATAGGTCGACTATCTCTGTGCGCTTGATAGTTCGACTATCTGTCCTGATAGATCGACTATCTGGTAGTTCGACTATCTGCTCTGATAGATCGACTATCTCCCGGGGTAGTTCGACTATCTTCTTTGATAGGTCGACTATCTGGATCGTTCGACTATCTGCCCGATAGATCGACGATCTCCGTGCGTCGGTCGACGATCTCCGAAGGTCGTTCGACGCTTTCTGCCTGCCTTTGTATTTTGTATTTATTTATTATATTTAATTAATTTAATACATTTTCTGGCACATTATTTCAAGCTGTATGATAAAGTTTCCAGGCATTATTTACTTCATTCTATTTGCCTGAGTTCAAATCTTTTAAGATAAAGTTGTTTGTCTTATTAGCTGTCTATTTAAATTACTTTATCCGCTGTCAACCCCTTTATAGCCGTTGGACTGAAAAGTCTTCTTCTTTGCTATAAAGAGTTTATTTCTGATGTGACTTTATTTAGTCCTCTGTTTATTTGATTTAAACCTGCAGCTTCTTAGAAAGAGATTTATTCCTTTTTATGGAATGTATTGCTGCAGAGATATTTCTGTCTTCTTGATATTTACAGCCCAGGTCTCAAGGCTCACAAGAAGACAAAGAATTCAAATGGAAGAGAGCCGTTGCTTGCTGCTAATATTTAAAGAACCCTTTGCAGAAGGATTCAAGCTAGTTAACAGAAGTGTTACACACATATTCAAAAGCACTCAAGCCTTCATCAAGCTCAAGCTTCCTGCTCTCAGCAAACTCCATCTATCTGAGAAGTGTTAAGATCTTCATCTCTTCTTCACCTGAGTTCTCCTGCTTTCAGGAAGTTCAACTCAGAGTTTCTTTGAAGAAGAAGAAGAAGAAGATTGCTGCTTGAAGACTGTTTCCTTTTTTATTGTTTACTTTCTTCCTGTAGCTTTTCCTTCAGAATTTTCTGAAGAGTTTTCTGCACTGAAGCAAGACTTCACCTGGACATCTTTGAGCCAGGGGGAGCCTTGATTCTTTAGAGCATTCTAGCTCAGTGCAAGCTTTTTGTGCTTCTCTAATCTATTGTAAAATAGAGAAGACATCTTAACCTTCTTCCCCCTCCTGTACAGGGTTATTACTCCCTTCAAAAGTATCCCTTGGTGGCAGGGCACCTGATCAAAAACCTGTGCTTGGTTTTTAGACACCTGATCAAAAGTCTAAAGGGTTTCTGAATCTACCTGAATCAGATTCTGTTGGTGGCAGGGCACCTGATCAAAAACCTGAGTGGATTCCTACCGTGTGGGTAGAAGAGTGGACGTACCCAAGTTGTTTGGGGAACCACTATAAATCTCCTTGTGTCGTCTGGATTCAACTGTTTAATTCATGTACTGTGGCTGTGAATAGATATAACTAGGTTGCTAGTTGCTGTTTAGGTTTTCCAAGCTTTAACTGTAATTACAGTTAGCTTGTGTTTGCACATCACTTGTGTTAGGCTTTAAGGTTAAATCAAAATCTATAATCTCTTCATTCCGCACTTCACTCCAAGGGAGTTGGGTAGACAGTTAAGTTTTGTATTGTGCAAAATTTGATTACTCTATTCACCCCCCCTCTAGAGTAGTATCTATCCCTTCACTTTCAATTGGTATCAGAGGGAGGTTGACTGACTGAATAGGCTAACACCTAAGTCACAAGATCCTGATAAATACCAAGAGTTTATAGATATTCACTATCATGGCCCAGTCTAAGGATTATTCAAGCACCAGACCTCCAGCATGCAACTTAGCAAAGTTTGGCATCTGGAAGGCAAGGATTAAATTATATATGAACTCTATTGATGAGAGTATTTTTGCTTCTATTTTGTCAGGTCCCCCAAGAGCACCTGCTGCTGCCACTGCCTCATCATCTGATATGAGTGCAGTGCCTCCTCCAGACTATAATGATGAGTACAAGAAGGCAAAAATTGCTGATGCCAAAGCAATGAACATACTGGCTCAGACTATGTCTGATGAGGTGTTCCAGAAGGTGGCTGACTGCTCCTCAGCTAAAGCCATGTGGGACACACTGAACCAGATTGTAGCTGGTTCAGCTGATGAAAGGAAGGACAGGAGGTCCAACCTTATCTCACAGTACGAGAACTTCAAGAAGACTGATGCTGAATCAGTTGAAGCGATGTACACCAGGCTCAGCTCAATCATCAATGAGCTGAGGACCCTGGACAAGGACATATCATTGACAGAGGTCAATGATAAGATTCTTATGTGCTTCCCTAGCACATGGGATCTAAGAATCTGGCCCATCAAAGAAGCCAGAAGTACCAATGAAATATCAACTGAAGCCCTTCTCGGCAAGCTCAAATCTTTTGAGCAAGTGCTGAAGACAAGGGAAGCTGAAGCAGAAGCCAAGACCCCCACTCCAACAAGAAAAGAGCAATCTCTAGCTCTTAAAGCTGCTGAAGCCTCAGAAGGCAGCCAATCCAATGAGGAACTCATGGCATTGTTTGCCAAGAGATTTCTCAAAATGGGGAGAAAAGAGTTCAGAAGAAAATCTTCAAAGTATGAAGAAAAGCCAAGGTATGATTGTACTCCAACTAAAGAAATTATTTGTTATGGTGCAGGAAGCCTGGACACATCTTGCCAGAGTGTCCAGAGGAGAAAAACAAAGAAAAGAGAAAAGAAAAGGAGCAGCACAGGAAGCACTCCAAACCATCCTCCTACAAGAACAAGAAGAAGGAGAGAGGTTTCATTGCTGAAACCTGGAGTGATTCTGATGAAGAATCCTCATCCTCAAGCTCTAGTGAGGATGAAGAAGAAAAGAAGGCAAAAGAAGTTTGCCTCATGGCAATAGATGCCTGCAGCAACCACTCTGCTGCAGAGAGTTCTGACTCAGATGAAGAAATGCCTACTGAAGATGAGGTACTTTCATCTTATGATTTTACTTCAGAAGAGTTTAAGTTAGATTTTAAATCTCTATGTTTAGATTTAATTAGTTCAGAAAAGGAGATAAAAGAACTTAGAAATAGGCTAGCTGACTCTGAATCAATAGCCTCTGAAAATGTTAGGTTAAAGGAAGAACTCACTACTTGTAGTGAAGAAATTAAATTTCTTAAAATAGAATTAGCTAAGTCTAAGAGACTAGAAGAATCCCTTAATGGTAGAAGCCTTAAGCTGTTAGAAATTACCAGCATGGCTAACACTAGGACAGGAAATGATAAATTAGGCTTAGGAGCTTCTCCCAGTGAACCCCCAGTCTTGCTTAAAAATAACCTTTCAACTCCAGTGAACTTCATTTCAGCTAGTGGAAAGAAGAACACTGAGCAAGTAAACCTTGTAAATAAAACATTAAATAAGGCTAAGAGAGAAAAGAGAAAGAAATTTTTTAAAGAAATGCAAAGAGCGTCGAACGAAGCTCGACGATCGGAAGCTCAATGGTCGAACGAAGGTCGACGATCTGAGCGCCCATCTTCGAACGTCGATCGACGTTTTCAATACGATTTTCAAAATCATAATCCATTCCATAGAAACCTAAATGAGAATAGAAACCCTAGGTTTGTTGACCCATCATCAGCATGGAGAATCCCACCTAGGAGATCTCACCCACTAGGTTATCACCCTCAGCCTGCATTCTCTTATATTTCCAGTTTTTCTTATGTGAAAAACAAGGGACCCAAGGTTACCTGGGTCCACTCTGTCTAAATAATTGTTATGCAGGTGAAGGCCTATCCAATCACTCAAAATAAGTGGTATTTGGATAGTGGATGCTCTAAGCATATGACAGGAAACAAAGAGCTTCTGTCAAAGTACAAAGCTAAGCTCGACCCAAAGGTTATCTTTGGAGACTCCAGCTGTGGTCAAACAGAAGGATATGGCAAGATCACGATTGGAGCTGTTACATTCAAGAGAGTTGCTTATGTCAATGGACTGAAGCATAATCTGATCTCAGTTAGCCAGCTATGCGATGCTGGCTACCAGGTTTCTTTTTCTAACTCCTCTTGCAGTATTACTTTAAATAATGATGTTGTTTTAATAGGTAATAGAATAGGCAATATTTATTTAGTAGATTTTAATTCACCTCATTCTGAAATCTGCTTGTTTAATGAATTAACCCTTAATAATAATTCTTTATGGCATAAAAGGCTTAGTCATGTAAACCTGAAAAATATATCTAGGTTATCTAAGCACAACCTTGTTAGAGGCTTACCTTCTTGCCCCTACAAGAAGGAGAGTCTATGCAAGGCTTGTCAGCTAGGCAAGCAAACCAAGAACTCATTTAAATCTGTAAATAAAAGTGATTCTCCTAGAATCCTGTATTTATTACATTTGGACCTCTTTGGCCCAATAAATGTACAGAGTTTAGGAGGGAAGTATTACACCTTAGTAATTGTAGATGACTTCTCTAGGTTCAGTTGGGTTTTCTTTTTGAGAACTAAGTCTGATAACTTCAAAGCCCTTACAGACTTTCTACTTTGTGTGCAGACTGAGTACTCTACTCATGTGGCCTTGATCAGAAGTGATCATGGTACTGAGTTTGACTCTCTTCTCATGCAAGAATTCTGTGAGAGAGAAGGTATCAAACATAGCTTCTCAGCTCCTAGAACTCCCCAACAAAATGGGGTAGTTGAAAGGAAGAATAGAACACTAATTGAAGCTGCTAGCACATTGTTGGCAGATGCTAACATGCCTCTATCCTATTGGGCAGAAGCTGTTAGTACAGCCAACTATGTCTTAAATAGAAGTTTGATACACAAACTTAAGTGTAAAACTCCTTATGAGTTGCTTAAAGGAAAGAAACCAAAAATTAATTACTTTAGAATTTTTGGCTGTATTGTGTATATTCATAACAATAATAAAGAATATATTAGAAAGTTTGAAGCAAAAGCTTCAATGGGAATCATGCTTGGATATTCCCAAGTAAGCAAAGCTTATAGGGTTTATAACAAATCAACCTGTAAGATAGAAGAATCTGTGCATGTATCATTTGATGAGCATCAGATGTTTTACAAGGAGAAAGAAAATTCTCCTCCTCCAGTTCCTTGCAGGTACATGATGCCCCTCAAGAAATCCTCCAACTTTCAACTCTTCAGATCACTGAATCAGACAGTGATGAAGACATTGCTGAAGCTGTTGAAGCTGTTGTTGTTCCACCAACAGTAGATCAAATTCCTCCTGAGGAATTAATCCCAACTGTTGCTGAAGATCGCATCCCACCTGCTGATATTGTCACACTTAGAGATCACCCCACATCTCAAGTGATTGGAGACTTATCAGCTGGTGTGCAAACAAGACATCAATTAAGACAGGATGTGATGCATGCTTGTTTCCTCTCACAGGTTGAACCCCTCACCTTTAAAGATGCAGAGCTAGATCCCCACTGGATCATTGCAATGCAAGAGGAGCTCAATCAGTTTGAGAGATGTAAAGTTTGGACTTTGGTTCCAAGACCTAAAGGCCAACTGATCATAGGCACCAAGTGGGTGTATAGAAACAAGTTAGATGCAAATGGAATAATTGTAAGGAATAAAGCTAGGCTTGTAGCTCAGGGCTACAGACAGGAGGAAGGTATAGACTATGACCAAACCTTTGCTCCTGTTGCAAGGCTAGAAGCAATAAGAATCTTCTTGGCCTATGCAGCCTTCATGAAGTTTAAGGTGTTCCAAATGGATGTCAAAAGTGCATTCCTGAATGGTGAGCTTAAGGAAGAGGTGTTTGTTGAACAACCACCAGGGTTTGCTTCATCAACTCAGCCTTCTCATGTTTTTAAGTTGCAAAAAGCTCTTTATGGACTAAAGCAAGCTCCTAGGGCCTGGTATGAGACCTTAGCTAGTTTCCTGTTAGAGCACAACTTCACTAGGGGAGTAGTTGATAGAACCCTTTTCGTTAAGCATCACAAGGACACAATCCTGTTAGTTCAGGTGTATGTAGATGATATTATCTTTGGCTCCACTGATCCCAAACTTTGCAAAAAGTTTTCCAACTTGATGCACTCTAAGTTTGAGATGAGTAGCATGGGTGTGCTGTCTTACTTTCTTGGTCTCCAAGTTAAGCAAGATGCTGATGGTATCTTCATCTCCCAATCCAAATATGCCAAGGAATTGGTAAAGAAATTTGGGATGGCTGATGCTTCAGCAATGCCTACACCCATGGCTACTAATGTAGTTATTGATTCTGATGATCACGGCAAGCCAGTTGATCAAAAGAATTATAGGGCCATTGTTGGTTCCCTATTATATCTAACTGCAAGTAGGCCAGATATAATGTTTGCTACATGCCTTTGTGCTAGATTCCAGGTCAACCCCAAGGAATCTCATCTGATTCTTTTAAAGAGAATCCTGAGATACCTGAAAGGATGTCCAGATCTAGGACTTTGGTACCCAGCTGAGTCAGAGTTTGAATTAATTGGATATTCTGATTCTGATTATGCTGGTTGCAGAGTTGACAGGAAGAGCACCTCAGGAACTTGTCAGTTCCTGGGAGAGAGATTGGTCTCTTGGTTCTGTAAGAAGCAGGCTTCTGTCTCAACTTCAACTGCAGAGGCTGAATATATAGCTGCTGCTAGTTGTTGTTCACAGATCCTGTGGATTCAAAACCAGCTTGTGGATTATGGTTACTCACACAAGAACACCAAGATCATGTGTGATAGTACCAGTGCTATCTCAATTGCACAAAATCCAGTGCACCACTCTAGAACGAAGCACATTGAGATTAGGCACCATTTCCTGAGAGATTGTGTGGAAAAGAACAAGATCTGTCTTGAGTTCATATCCACTGAGTTTCAGAGAGGTGATATATTCACCAAGCCTTTAGATGAACAGAAGCATCTGTTCTTTTTAGTCCAACTAGGCATGATCAATGGACGAGACTAAGTGTGACGATATCTGTCTATGTTGAGGTCTGTTTGAAGATAGTCGAACGACGTTCGAAGATAGTCGAACGGCTTAAGCCTATCGTCGACCTCTGGTTAATGATAGCTTATCTGTTTGAAGATCGTCGATCGACGTTCGACCATCGTCGAACGGCTTGGGCTCATCGTCGATCTCTGGACGACGACAGCCTGTTGTTTGAGAAGCCAGAAATAGTCGAACGATTGTCCGACTACTCTGCTTCTGAGCCGATCGTCGAACGACCGTTCGACCATCGGGTCAAGATCTTTTTAATAGACCGACTATATCCGGTTCAATATAAAGCCGATAGTCGACCTAGGTTAAAAGATCTATTGCTTTATCGTCGACGGAGCGTGCCCTTTCGCATTCTGCTTTCCCGCTTGCGATTTTCTGCTGCTCCGTCCCCTTCGTCTTCCTCCTCCTTCTCGCGTTTCTCCTGCTGCATCTCCAGCTCGATCCCCAGTCCCCATTATTTCTCATCCCAGCACATCTACCATATCTGCTGCTGTTCCATCCTCCTCTAATCCATCTTCTTTTGAAATCTCTCCTGAGATTATCATTCGCATCGTGGAGCTGATTACCCCGTCGATCAAAACCATGATTGACGAGGCAATCGCTCCCCTTGCTGCCTCCATTGACCGTCTAACTGCCTCCATCCAATCCTTTTCCAAATCAGCTGAGCCATCTACCTCTAGGGGCCTGGTTTCAGTAGCTACTGAAATCAGGCAGGGGGAGATGTTCAATGAAGATGTCTCAGACCTTCCTGCTTCCCCTCCAGCTGATATAGAGATAGCCCCAGATGTTGTCTTATCTGTCCAGCCAGAATCTGCTCAAGTTGAGCCAGAAGAAGTTCCAGATGTTGTTATGTCTGTTCAAGAAGAGACAGCTCCTGCTGAGAAAGAGATTGTTCCAGCTGAGGATGTGGTAACTCCAGCTGAGGAAGAGATTGCTCCAGTTGAGCAAGTTGTAGTTCCAGTTTTGACTGAGAAGGAAATATCAGATGGAATTCTGCTATCAGAAATTGCAGTGAAAGTATGCTTAGAAGATATAACCTCTCCTATGATTGCCAGACTCCTGGAAGGAATCATAACTAATTATCTGAATGAATGCTGGGAGATGGTTAAATATGAAGGTAATTCTTTCATTCGTTTTGTCGATGAATCTATTAATTTGATAGTATGTGAATACCTTGAAGGTATGATTCAAGCTTATTTAGCAGACATGTATTCGTAATTCTACAGATATTATTAAAGAAGATTTAACTGCCCAGAAAATAGCAGTTGTTTCTGTGGCTGCTCCAAGTGATTCTGATACTCAATTAGATCCAGAATTGGATGTGTTTTTAGATGATAAAGAGGATGAAAATCAAGAGGAAATCAAAGTTGATTCTCCTGTTTTAAGTTTGGAAGAAATTCAAGCAAGGGCTGCTTGGGACTTAAGAGTAAAATCTTTACAAGAAAAAGAGAAAGATTTGCAAGTTGAGAAGTCATCCATCTGGGATGATTCTCCTGGTTTAGATTTAGACTCCCTTCTGGCCTTGGATGCCATGGAAGAAGAAAGGGAGAAATCTGTTTCAAAGCTTAAAGAAAAGGCTGTCTCAGAAGCCTATGATCCCTATGAGAACCCTCCATCATCCCATTCTGATGATGATGATGAGTCTGATATTTCTGAAAAATCAAAGAGAAAGAAATCTGCCGCAAAGAAGAGAAAAGCTGCTCCTCCACCTCCAAATAAGGATAATGACACTCCGTACTACATTTTGAAGGGTATTGACCCCAAATCTAAAGATTTTCAGCATTGGATGAGGTTTTCGAAAAACCAGCAAAAAGAAAGGAAGAGAACTAAGAGGTATGACAGTCCAGTCTCCAGATGGACTCCCAAAGGTCCTCCTCCACCTCCAGGTGCAGGAGCCTCTGGGAATCTACCTGCTAATCAATCTGCCGCCTATGGAAAATCTGCATCTGCTCAGCACCAACCAAGGCAAGGTCATCAAAGTTCTCAAAGCAAATCATCTTATGGTTCTCAAAGACCTATGAAGGAGGTTGTGGCCCAAAGACCAACTTTTTCCCCACCTCCTTCTCCAGTTCAATCTGAGAAGAGTGTTTCGAAAGGTAAATAGTTTACAGTGTTTTAAAACCTTCTAGCAAGCCCCTTTTGCTAAGTTTATTCTAATGTTTTTATCTAGATATAATAGCTGATGCTGCTTCTCCAGAGCCAGTATATGAAAATCCTGAGCTCGATCCTAATTTTAGGATGGCTCGCTTTCAAGAGCTTGTAGGGGCAGCCCAAATAAGAAAAGCAAGAGCTGAAGGTAAAGATACAACTGGTTTTACTACAATGTCAGCATATAGAAAGAAAGAATTTGAGAAATTCCAAGTCAATCCTGAGATATTTGATCCAGCAAAGTACATGGAAAAACATCCTGAAGCTGTTGTTCCCAGAGCTTCAGAGCTAAAGATTCTTGGAGCTCAGGATCTGAAGATGTCAAAGAAGGAATCAGATGACCCTCTTCGAAAAATTTCTTTTGTCTCTAGTTCTTCTGATCCATTACCTGACTCTAAAGATTCATAATAGTTTATTTAACTGCTGTGTTATATTTATCTATCTGATTGATAATCTGCCAGTTTATTGTTATTTATTTTTGCTTAAATTATTTTTAGTATTCTATTGCTAGCTGTTTTAGTTTCTGAGAGACTTAACTCAAATAGGGGGAGATTGTTGGTAACCTAGTTTGATTTGAGTTCAGTCCTCTCCTTTGTGCTCCTTGACCCAAGAAATATCTATGGTCAATGGTTAGGAGTCTAGCTGTAGAGTCCTCGCTTTTCCAAATTGAGAATTTGGTTAAGTAGTTTTTCATTCGACCATAGTCGAACGCCGTTCGACTATCGTCTATCGACTGATCGACGATCGTCTATCAGTTGGTCGACGCCTTGGTCTGCGCTGATAGTTCGACTATCTGTTGATAGGTCGACTATCTGTTCTGCGCTGATAGTTCGACTATCTGTTGATAGGTCGACTATCTGTTCTGCGCTGATAGGTCGACTATCTGTTGATAGGTCGACTATCTGCTCTGCGCTGGTAGTTCGACTATCTGTTGATAGGTCGACTATCTGTTCTGCGTTGATAGGTCGACTATCTGTTGATAGGTCGACTATCTGTTTTCTGAGGTAGGTCGACTATCTGCTTGATAGGTCGACTATCTCTGTGCGCTTGATAGTTCGACTATCTGTCCTGATAGATCGACTATCTGGTAGTTCGACTATCTGCTCTGATAGATCGACTATCTCCCGGGGTAGTTCGACTATCTTCTTTGATAGGTCGACTATCTGGATCGTTCGACTATCTGCCCGATAGATCGACGATCTCCGTGCGTCGGTCGACGATCTCCGAAGGTCGTTCGACGCTTTCTGCCTGCCTTTGTATTTTGTATTTATTTATTATATTTAATTAATTTAATACATTTTCTGGCACATTATTTCAAGCTGTATGATAAAGTTTCCAGGCATTATTTACTTCATTCTATTTGCCTGAGTTCAAATCTTTTAAGATAAAGTTGTTTGTCTTATTAGCTGTCTATTTAAATTACTTTATCCGCTGTCAACCCCTTTATAGCCGTTGGACTGAAAAGTCTTCTTCTTTGCTATAAAGAGTTTATTTCTGATGTGACTTTATTTAGTCCTCTGTTTATTTGATTTAAACCTGCAGCTTCTTAGAAAGAGATTTATTCCTTTTTATGGAATGTATTGCTGCAGAGATATTTCTGTCTTCTTGATATTTACAGCCCAGGTCTCAAGGCTCACAAGAAGACAAAGAATTCAAATGGAAGAGAGCCGTTGCTTGCTGCTAATATTTAAAGAACCCTTTGCAGAAGGATTCAAGCTAGTTAACAGAAGTGTTACACACATATTCAAAAGCACTCAAGCCTTCATCAAGCTCAAGCTTCCTGCTCTCAGCAAACTCCATCTATCTGAGAAGTGTTAAGATCTTCATCTCTTCTTCACCTGAGTTCTCCTGCTTTCAGGAAGTTCAACTCAGAGTTTCTTTGAAGAAGAAGAAGAAGAAGATTGCTGCTTGAAGACTGTTTCCTTTTTTATTGTTTACTTTCTTCCTGTAGCTTTTCCTTCAGAATTTTCTGAAGAGTTTTCTGCACTGAAGCAAGACTTCACCTGGACATCTTTGAGCCAGGGGGAGCCTTGATTCTTTAGAGCATTCTAGCTCAGTGCAAGCTTTTTGTGCTTCTCTAATCTATTGTAAAATAGAGAAGACATCTTAACCTTCTTCCCCCTCCTGTATAGGGTTATTACTCCCTTCAAAAGTATCCCTTGGTGGTAGGGCACCTGATCAAAAACCTGTGCTTGGTTTTTAGACACCTGATCAAAAGTCTAAAGGGTTTCTGAATCTACCTGAATCAGATTCTGTTGGTGGCAGGGCACCTGATCAAAAACCTGAGTGGATTCCTACCGTGTGGGTAGAAGAGTGGACGTACCCAAGTTGTTTGGGGAACCACTATAAATCTCCTTGTGTCGTCTGGATTCAACTGTTTAATTCATGTACTGTGGCTGTGAATAGATATAACTAGGTTGCTAGTTGCTGTTTAGGTTTTCCAAGCTTTAACTGTAATTACAGTTAGCTTGTGTTTGCACATCACTTGTGTTAGGCTTTAAGGTTAAATCAAAATCTATAATCTCTTCATTCCGCACTTCACTCCAAGGGAGTTGGGTAGACAGTTAAGTTTTGTATTGTGCAAAATTTGATTACTCTATTCACCCCCCCTCTAGAGTAGTATCTATCCCTTCACTTTCATGATACCACCTACCCAATCAGCTAAGTGAAAGCCTGATGGCGGGTGTTGAACTTTATTTTGGGCTCAGCCCTCTAGGGTCATAACGACGTTACTCGAGGCCCGGGCCCTGCCAGTTAGGTGGGAGCCTGACAGCGGGAGCGTCTCGGGACCTAACCCTAGAGCGAGAATACTTTCCTCTGCCCAAACCCCGGGTACTACCACCTGCCCAATCATCTAAGTGAAAGCGTGATGGAGGGTGTTGAAAATTCTCCGTGCTCAGCCCTCTTGGGTCATAATGACGTCACTTGAGGCCCGGGCCCTACAAACTAGGTGGGAGCTTGACAGCGGGAGGGTCTCAGGACCTAACCTCAGAGCAAGAATACTTTCCTCTGCCCAACCCCTTGGTGCTACCACCGGCCCAATCAACTAATCAAAAGCCTGATAGCAGGTGTTGAACATCCTCCGGGATCAGCCCTCCAGGGTAATAATGACGTCACTCGAGGGCCGGGCCTTGCCAGCTAGGTGGGAGCCTGATTGCGGGAGCGTCTCGAGACCTATCCCTAGAGCGAGAATACTTTCCTCTGCCCAACCCCTGGGTGCTACCACCGGCCCAATCAGCTAAGTGAAAGCCTGATGGAGGGTGTTGAACATCCTCCGGGCTCAGCCCTCCAGGCTCATAATGACGTCACTCGAGGCCCAGGCCCTGCCAGCTAGGTGGGAGCCTGACAGTGGGAGCGTCTCGAGACCTAACCCTAGAGCGAGAATACTTTCCTTCACTCAATCTCCGGCCTTGTCAGCTAGGTGGACACCTAAGAGTGGAAGCATTTCAGGACTTATCTTGGTAATCACTTGTAACAAACTTGATCTGCAAGAGAGTTGAGGCATCAAAAGATTTCACATTCACTAAAGGAACGGACTTACATACATTCACGGATAGAAATGCTTCAAGTCATCACCACTCTAGGTGCAACTTAGGGTCTCGCCTTCCACATCCAGGAGGCAGTAACCCCTGACCTCAGCACTTCTTGTGCAATGTAAGCACCATCCTAATTGGGGTTGAGCTTCCCCACTATCGTTGATCTCCCTGCTACATCCACCTTCTTCAAGACCAAGCCACCTTCTGCGAACTGTTTGACCCTGATGTTCTTGTCAAAATACTTAGCCATTCTCTTCTTGACCTCTTCTTTTTGGATGGAGGATAGGTCACACAACTCCTCTATCTTGTCCAGGGAGAGCCGCAACTCTTCCTTGTTCTCAGCTCTCCATTCCTCCTTGCCTTCCCGAGCCTCTGCCACCCGAGGTGTCTGGACTTTAAATTCTATGGGAAGTACTGCTATGAAAGATAGGGGATAGACCTGATTTACTCTAGAGGGGGGGGGGTGAATAGAGTAATTAATACTTTGGCTGTTTTTTAAATTTATCAGAGAAAATAAATGATACCGGTAGTTATAAAGAATGAAATAGAAATAGGTTAAGCTACTTTATCACAGCACAACAAAAACAAAGAGAAAATGATCAACTGGACAACACAAGAATTTTATAGTGGTTCCCCAAACTGGGTACATCCACTCTTCTACCACCCTGATAGGAATCCACTATAGAGTTTTGATCAGGTGACTGCCGCCACAAGATCTATTTCTAGGGAGATATCACAACCCTTTAGGCTTTTGATCAGGTGCCAAAAAACCAAGAATAAACTTTTGAAGGGAGTTAATAAACCCTTTTTATAGGAGGTGAAAGAGGTGATGATGTCTTCTCTTTTCTCTATAAAATAGAGAAGACTTGTGGATTCTGTTGTCAAGACTCCTTATGAAATGTAGAGATGGTTCAGAAAACTTGGAGCCTTGCTCAGGGTGTAGGTCTTTAGCCTTGTCTAGAAAAATCCAGGAACTTGCAAACTGATTCAAAGTTGTTGTCCTTAAAGATTCCTGGAGTAGAAGTAGAAGAAGACTCTTGATATGTGATGGTTGTTCTTCTTCAGCTTTCAGTAAGATCAAGGGAAAACATAATGTTTTCTTACAAAGAGAAAGAGTTCTGTATGTTGTTATTCTATATGTCTGGGTACTGCACTCTTTCTCTTGAATCAGATCTCTGTATTCTCACTGCTGTCTAGTCTGTCTATGCATCAATTGCCGTCTGAAAAGAAAAAATCTCATTTATATTCTGCTGTCAAAATTCTCCTTTGAAATTTGAATTTCAAGCATTAATTGCTGACTGATCTGGAGAATGAAACGACTGGAATATTTGACTTTAATGAGTTTCCCCAACTGTCCCAATAAAATAAGCAAGTAATTAAATATGATGAAATCCATAGTTAATGCTGCCAACAATGGCTATATTCTGGAGAATATAAGCATTAATTACTCAGAGAATTACTGCTAAATAATATAATAAATTAGGGAAAGAAATAAGGAAAACTTGTCATTCTGGCTCGGGACAGAATTCGTCGACCTCTGTACAGAATTCTCTGACTGGAGTTCCAAGATCATCGAGCTGAGAATTCCTGTTCATCGACCTGTGCTGTGCAAACTGCATTTTGGAAATATCTTGCCAATTCTATGCTCCAAGTTCGTCGAGCAGAGAATCTGTCTGAATGAAGAGATCGTCGACCTGAGCTCGAATATCGTCGAGCTCAACTTAGAGAAGGATTTCTGAGTTCGTTAATCTGAGATCGACGATCGTCGAGCTGAGTTCAAAGAATGTCAAACTGATAATTTTTGAACTTTTAATTCTTCCAGGTCTTAGTTTACTGAGGTCCTCTGCTGGCTGGTCCATGAAGATTGAACCTAAAGACTAGCCTAAACTCTAGGACTCATAGACTTGACCCTGGCTATACAATGTGGGTTAAACTCATCCTAATTCATGAACCTAGCCCAAATTCAAACTAAGGCTCCAACAATCTCCTCCAATTTGGGTGAGGTCACTAATACAAATAAAAGAAAACAATCACAAAGCAGAATAAAATATATCTAGCAGAAAATAAAACATCCAGCTAGCAGATATGTACAAAGGTGCTTCATGATTAACAAATAGAGTTCAAAAAATAAAAACTAAACACAACAGTAATTTAGATTTCTTGGCCTTCTCATTGTCAGATATCTCAGATGGCTGTTTGAATTTGATTTCTCTGTTGGGATTTGCGGCTTCTTTCTTTGACATTATAATGTCTAATGCTCTAATTATATTGCAAGAAGTGGTTCTTGGTACTACTACTTCAGGATACAGACTCATATAATCATCTACATTGAAAAATTTATTATCTTTAGCATACCTTTTGAGTTCTTCTTTTCTGTAAGATGACATTGTAGAGTACTATAATGGATCTTTTCCTTCTGCTTTAGCTTTGTTGATCAAAGAAAGTCCAATCAGCTCTTAAAATCTGGCCATCTTTACAGTTGTCTCTTGTTCTAGATCTACAAAATGAATAGGTGGAGATTTTGTCCTTTTAGGACTAGAGTCCTTCTTTGAATCATCAGGAGAGGCTGGAGAACTTTTCTTATCTATAATAGGAGGAGGCTTGCTCTAAGAGGATTGCTGCTGACTGCTGCCTTATGGACTTGCCTTGGAGTGTCTCTGATAGGTTTTAGTAATAGGTGCTGATCTGAGAGAAGCACTTCCAGAGGCTCCAGCTGATGGAGGAGGAGGAGTGTCTTTCCTGAAGTACTTAGGAGGAGACCTATACCTTCTTCTCTTCTTCCTTTCTTTTTGCTCATTCTTTGATAGCCACATCCACTGTGGCATCCCAATATAAGGTGTAATCTTTTGTAGATTATAGTAGGGAGTGTCATGTGTAGGATTTGGCTTGGGAGCAGCTTTGGGAACAACTTTCCTTTTCTTAGCAATCTTCTTCTTTGCTTTTGGATCATCAGGATCATTAGAATCATTATCATCATTGTCTCCATCAGAAGATTCTGGAGGATTATCATACATATCATCAATTTCCTTCAAGGCTTCCTTTGAGATTTGCTTCTTTGCATGAGGAAGCACTTGAGGTTCTGTAACTTCTGGTGGAGCAACATTCTTAGTAACAATCTGATTATCATCTTCTTCTAATTCAGCAAACAAAAATTTATCCATGTTTGGCATTGGGGACTCAGCCCATATGAGAGGGGGAGGGCTGTAAACCTCCTCAACAACTAATATTTCATAATTTATAGAAACTGCAAAGCATGCCTTTAGTTTTTTAACAACTTCAGGACTTATTGGTGAAGTACAACAAACAATAGCCATAGATTCCTTTTAAAAAACTTTTGGAAGATAATATATAAGACTTCAATAAACTAAATAAATCCTCTGTGGGATTGATAAAACAATCACCAACAGTCAAAATTTCTGGCAGATCAACTTGCTCATATGTACAAATCATATCAAAATCAACTGCTGTCTCAACTTCTGTAATCATATTTGCATCTGCATCTGCTATATCATCTAACTGTAAAACTACTGCTACTTCTTCTACTACTAAAGGAGAGGAGACTGGAGCTTTTTCACTAGATATCTCCCCATCTATGGCTTCAGAGGGTCCTGAAGCAAGATCCCTAGAAGAAGGGACAGTGGGGGTAGCGGAAATGAGAGCAGATAAATAAGAAATAGAATCAACAAGAGGTTTAATGGCCTATATTATAAGAGTTTTGAGGAGGGGAGTGATGAGTTCCAGAAGGGAGGGAATGGAAGGGAAATCCATTTGCATAAACTCAGAGGGTGTCTGAGTTGATACAGAAGGATGGAGGATGGATGATGAAGGGAAAGAGAAGGTGTCTATAATTGGCTCATCAGGGGATGATAGAGTGTTGAGGGGAGATGTTGAAAATAAATCAAAAGATGGAATAGATGTGAGGTTATGGAGGGGAATGTCAGCAAGATGATGGAGAAGTGGGGATTAAGGTGGTGTGGTATGCTCTGGAGATTGAACTGGTGTTGGTTGATGTTCAGGAGATTGAATTGGTGTGGGTTGATGTACTGGAGATTGAACTAGTGGTGTTGGAGTATGAGCTTGAGATGTGGAGGCAGGTTGTTGGAGGGTTGATGAAGGAATTTGAACTTGTGAAGGTGTAGGTTGGTGTTGATGGATGGAGGGGACATCTTCTGGGGGTGGGGGATTAGCTGTCACAGCTCTTGTATCCTCAGAAGGTATGGAGGAGGAAGAAACCTTTGATGGATTTGATATTGTCCTCTCCCACCTTCCAAACAAGGCACAAGTAAGCCTTTTTGAAGCATTAATGAATATGGTCTGTGAGACCAGGGATTCATCTGCCTTTTCTTGAAGAAAAATTCCCAAAATTCTTCCAAAACAAACCTCTTTCTTACTGTTATTTTTCCTTATCAAATCAAACAAGATTCTGGCCTAATTCACTGCTTTCTTATTTACAACATCATACATTACCAGAAACTGTTGCCTGGTAATATAATACTGGGAAGTAAGCTTTCCTAGCAATACTTTTCCCACTGCATCAACAAAAACTTATAGTTAGCAGACAAATATTTCTTCAACAATTTATTAGGGTTCTCTCCAGTGTGACCCATTTTATTCAACATTTCATCATACTCAGAGAAATCAATCACTAAATCTTCTTCACTATTTATCAAACAAAAAATTTCAGTTAAAACTGCGGGTGTGAGAGTAACCTGATGTCCAGATATTGTGTATATCATCGTGTCGGTGTCTGGAGTTTAGGAGGTGAACACCCATTCTATGATTTCAGTAGTAGCTGTCTTTATCCTGGTTGTCATGAAATTCTTCAATTGCTATTCCTTAAATAACTTCAGTATATCCAAAAAAACCTGGTCAGAATATTGAAAGGATTCAAAGTCTATATTGAATCCTGTGTCAAACTTCATTGCGGAAAGAGAGCTCGCCGGAATCGCCATTGATCGCCTGCAAAAGGAAACAAAAAGATCAAGTGCAAGGGGAACAGAAAGCACAGGATGGAGCTCAAAGAAAACCTAGTTATAATATTTTCAGAATATGAAGCATCAAACTCCGTCCTGCGAAATAAATAAAATTCTTTGATCTGAGGTCGACGAAATATTTTATTGACAAAAGAGTTCGTCGATCTCAATTTGAAGAAGGGAAAACTTTTTGTCATTCTTAGATCGACGAAAATTTTCTGAAGCAGTATCGTCATTCTCCGGTCAACGAATATAACTTCACACACAGAGAGTTCATCGATCACAGGTCGATTAATTTTCTCAAGAACTTTTCTCAGTCCGTCGATCTACGTTCAACGAACTATGACAATTTCTTCGACCGCAGACAGAAAATTAAATTAAGGTATCTCCATTTATCATACCAAGCTGATTCAGAAAGAATAGATGGTTCTTTTCATCCAAGGGTTTGGTGAAGATGTCTGCTCTTTGCAAATTAGTGTAAATGTAGACAAGCTTAATTTTATTTTTGTCTACACAATCTGTAATGAAATGATGCCTTATTTCTATATGCTTAGTTCTACTATGATGAACTGGATTCTGTGCAATAGAAATTACACTAGTATTATCACAAAGTAGAGTTGAATTATTTAAGTTGAACCCATAATCTAGGAGTTGGTTTAGAATCCATAACATCTGTGAACAACAACTGCCAGCTTCTATGTATTCAGCTTCTGCTGTTGAAGTAGACACAGAAGTTTGCTTCTTGTAAAACTTGGACACTAGTCTAGCACCAAGGAACTGGCATGTCCTTTAAATGCTTTTTCTGTCCACTATACATACATCAAAGTTAGTATCTGAGTATCCAGTCAACTTAAACTCTGACTCAGTTGGATACCAGAGTCCTAGACTAGGACAACTCTTTATATATCTTAAAATCCTTTTTAGAAAAATAAGGTGGGATTCTTTTGGGTTCACCTGGAACCTAGCACAAAGACATATAACTAACATAATGTCTGGCCTACTTGCTGTGAGATATAACAGGGACCCAACAATGCCCTTATATAATTTCTGATTAACAGGCTTGCCACGTTTATTAGAGTCAATCACAACATTTGTAGCAATGAGTGTTTTCTTTGCTGAGGCATTAGCCATCCCAAACCTTTTTATTAGCTCCTTAACATATTTGGATTGGGATATGAAGATGCCATCAGACAATTGCTTCACTTGGAGACCAAGGAAGTAGGAAAATTCACCCATGCTACTCATTTCAAACTTGGAATTCATAAGGTCAGAGAACCTTTTGCATAGTAGAACCAAAAATAATGTTATCTACATATATTTGTACTAATAAAATTTTATCCTTTTGATGCTTAATGAACAAAGTCTTATCTACAATGCCTCTAGAATAGTTATACTCTAGGAGAAAGCTAGCTAAGGTTTCATACCAGGCTCTTGGAGCTTGCTTTAGACCACAGAGAGCCTATGCAATTTAAAAACATAAGAGGGATGAGTAGGAGAAATAAAACCTTGTGGTTGTTCTACATAAACCTCTTCTTTAAGTTCACCATTTTAGAATGCACTCTTGACATCCATTTGATATACTTTGAACTTTTTGTAGGCAGCATAAGCAAGGAAGATTTTGATCACTTCCATCCTTACAACAGGTGCAAATGTCTTGTCATAGTCAATGTCTTCCTCTTGTCTATAGCATTGAGCAACAAGCCTTGACTTATTCCTGATGATAATACCTTGGGCATCTAGTTTATTTCTAAATACCCATTTAATTACAATGACTGGGTAGTCTTTGGGTCATGGAACTTAATCCCAAACTCTACATCTCTCAAACTGATTGAGCTCCACTTGCATTACAATAATCCAGTATGGATCTTGCTCAGCATATTTTATGGATTGGGGATCAATTTGTGATATGAAGCAGGCATGCATCATGTCTTGGTGGGGTTGATGCCTTGTCTGCACACCCACTAATATGTCTCCAATCACCTGAGATATATGATGATCTCTAAGTGTGACAAACTCAGTAGGTGGAGTTGGTTTAGCAACAGCTTGAGGAATTAATTCCTCTTATGGAATTATGGGAGCTGTTGTTGGTTCAACATCCACTTCAGTGGATTCATCTTCACTGCCTTAATTTATATGTGGAGAGGGATGTGCAATAGTCTCATTTCTGAGGGTCAACTCATCCAACTTCTCACACAAGTGTGATACCTGCAAAGTTTCATCGGTAGAAGGATTTTTCTCCTTGTAAAACATGTTTGTTTCATCAAATGAAATATGTACAGTTTCTTCCATTTTTATAGTAGATTTATTATATACCCTATAAGCCTTGCTTACTTGAGAAAATCCAAGAAAAATTCCAACTTCAGCCTTGGCTTCAAACTTTCTAATATATTTCTTGTTGTTATTATGAATGTAGCATAAATAACCAAAAATTCTAAAGCAATCTACTTTAGGTTGCTTCCCTTTGAGTAGTTCATAGGGGTCTTGCCCTTGAGCTTATGAATATGACTTTTATTCAGTACATAGTTTGTTGTGCTTACATCCTTTGCCCAAAAGGATAGGGGCATGTAAGTATCTGCAGGTAATGTGCCTGCAGCTTCAATTAGTGTTCTATTTTTCCTTTCAGCTACCCCATTTTGTTGAGGAGGTCAAGGAGCAGAGAAATAGTGCATGATACCTTCCTTCTCACATAATTCTTGCATGGGAATAGACTCAAACTCAATACCATGATCACTTCTGATCAATGCAATTGGAGTAGAGTACTCAATCCTTATGCTCTTAAGAAAATCTGTAAGAACCTTGAAGTTATCTGACTTGTTTCTCAAGAAGAACACCCAAGTGAACCTAGAGAAGTCATCAACTTTCACTAAGGTATAAGACTTCCCTCCTAGGCTCTGTACATCAATAGGTCCCAAAAGATCCATGTGTAGCAAATACAGAATCCTAGGTGAATCACTCTTATTAATTGATTTAAAGCTATTTTTAGTTTGCTTGCCTAACTGACAAGCCCTGCAAAGGCTTTCCTTCTTGTAGGGGCAAGACGACAATCCTTTAATAAGGTTGTCCCTAGAGAGTTTAACAATGTTTTTAAGATTAACATGACCTAATCTTCTATGCCAAAGTTCATTATTATTACTAGTTTGGTTAAACATGCATATTTCAGTTTTAGCAGACCTAAAATTAACTACATAGATGTTACCTATTCTGGTACCAATTAACAGGACTTGGTTATCTACTGAAGTAATAATGTAGGAGGTTTTTTTAAATGATACCTGAAACCTTTCATCATATAGTTGACTAATGGATATCAGGTTGTGCTTCAGTGCACTTACATAAGCTACATTCCTAAAGGTGACAACTCCAATTTTTACCTTTCCATATCCTTCAGTCTGGCCATAATTGGAATCAGCAAATATTACTTTGGGTCCTAGCTTTGACTTATAGTTTATTAAGTTGTCCTTGCTGCCAATCATATGCTTTGAACATCCACTATCTAGATACCACTATTGCTCTGTGGTGGGATAGTCTTTCACCTGCAATAAAACAGATTAGCTATTCTTGACCCAGGTGACCTTGGATCCTTGTTTATTTACATAATTATAACTGGAAATGTAAGAGTATTCTAGTTGATTTTTATAACCTAGGGGGTGAAATCTTCTAGGTGGAATTATCCACTGGGTAAATGGATTAACGTAATTTCTTGGTTGATTAAATGGTCTGTTAGAATTAAAGTTTCTGTTAGTATGAACTGGGGTCGACAAATTCTGGTAAGTTCGTCGATCTGAGGTCGACGAATGGGGATGAGTTCATCGAAATCCACTCAAAGAATAAAAATATTCATTTTCTGGGCCCCAATATCGTCGATCTTGGGTCGACGAACCATACTTGTTTCGTCGATCGCAGTTCAGAGAATAATTATAATAAAAGTTTGTGTTCAGAGTTCGTCGACTTTAGTTTGACGAACTGTACATATTTCGTCGATCTGATTTTAACGAAATCTGCTGAACATTATTATAGTTAGGTTTTTTCTTATTCTTTCTCATTTTCTTATTCTTCTGTTTTACTTCTGTTTGGTTAAAATTATTATCATCTATCTTTTCCTTACCTTTTTCAAGAACAAATTTTATTGGAGTTGTTAGTATGTTTTTCTGAATCAATGGGGGTTGGATTGATGAAGTACCTAAGCCCAGCTTGCCATTAAGTCTGGAATTCACTGTGCTTGTGATGTCCATCAACTTGATACTTTTCCCATTTAGGGATTCTTTAAGTTGCCTAGCCTTAGTTAATTTAGTTTTTAATGACATGATTTGCTCATTAGCTAGAGTTATTTACTTTTAATTTAATGTTTTCTGAAAGGAAATTTTCTTGTTCTATTAGTTTTTCTCTAAGTTGTTTAATTCTTTTTTAGAGTTAATTAATCAATACATAGAGATTTAAACTTAGTTCTAAACTCATCTGAATCAAAATCAAAAGAAGACAGTACCCGATCTTCCTCAAATTCAGAGTTTTGACCCTCTGACTTTTCATCTTCTACTTCTGAACAGCTGCCTAATGCATTGATGGCCATCAGGCACACTTCTTTTGCCTTTGTTTCCTCTTCATCTTCACTGGAGCTGGAAGATGAAGATTCATCTTCAGTTTCACTCAAGATTTCAGCCATAAAGCCTTTCTCCTTCCTTTTATGCTTGCTGGAGGAGGGCTTGTTGTAGTGCTGCTTCCTGGGTTCCTTCTCTCTTATTCTCTCCTTCTTTTGGTTCTCTAGAAACTCTGATATAAAGTATCTTGGCTTCCTACAACCAAAGCAAACAACTTCTTTAGTTGGTGTCTTATCATACCTTGGCTTGTCATCTTGTCTAGATTATTTTCTTCTGAAATCCCTCTTGCCCATCTTGTAAAATCTCTTGGCTAAGAGACTCAGAAATTCTTCACTGGCTGTTAGAGCATCTAATTCTTTAGATGCTTTGAATGCAATGTTCTGCTCCTTTCTTGCTGATGAGGGAGTCTTCTGCTCAGCAGCTTCTCTAGTCTTTATCAGCTACTTATAGGACTTGAGCTTTCCAAGTAGAGATTCAGTGGAAATCTCATTTAGACTTATGGCTTCCTTAATTGGCTAGATTCTGGAATCCCATGAGCTGGGGAAGCACATGACGATTTTATCATTGACCTCTGTAAGAGTTATGTCCTTGTACAGAGTCTTTAGCTCATTGATGATTGAGCTTAGTCTGGTGTACATTTCACTGACAGACTCTGACTCTTCTTTCTTGAAGTTTTCATATTGAGAGATGAGATTGGATCTCCTATCCTTTCTCTCATCTGGTGATCTAGCAAACATCTGGTTAAGAGAATCCCTGATAGCCTTAGCTGAGGAGCACTCTGCCACCTTTTGGAAAATATCATCAGACATTATCTGAGCCAGAATATTCATGGCCTTGGCATCAACTATTTATGCCTTCTTTTGAGCATCTGTCCACTCAAGTGGTGGAACGGCATGAGTGCTGGAACTTGCAGTAGTTGTAGCCACTAGAGTTGGTGGTCCTGTCAAAATAGAATTAAAAATATCCTCATCAATAGAGTTCATATATAGCTTAATTCTTGCCTTCCAGATAGCAAACTTATTCAAGATGCAGACTGGAGGTCTAGTACTTACATACTCTTTATTCTGTGCCATGATGTGAAAACAGAAAAACTAGGGAAAAGGAAATCAGATCTAACAAGGATCTTTTGGTTCAAGGGTTAACTTGTACAACCAAAGGAACACCCCTCTGATACCAATTGAAAGATAGAGGATAGACCTGATTTACTCTAGAGGGGGGGGGGGACTGAATAGAGTAATTAAAACTTTTGGCTATTTTTAAAATTTATCAGAGAAAATAAATGATACCAGTAGTTATAAAGAATGAAATAGAAATAGGTTAAGCTACTTTATCACAGCACAACAAAAACAAAGAGAAAATGATCTCCAGATAACACAAGAATTTTATAGTGGTTCCCCAAACTAGGTAAATCCACTCTTCTACCACCCTGGTAGGAATCCACTATTAGGTTTTGATCAGGTGACTGCCACCACAAGATCTATTTCCAGGGAGATCTCACAACCCTTTAGGCTTTTGATCAGGTGCCCAAAAACCAAGAATAAACTTTTGAAGGGAGTTAATAAACACTTTTTACAGGAGGTGAGAGTGGTGATGATGTCTTCTCTTTTCTCTATACAATAGATAAGACTTGTGGATTCTGTTGTCAAGACTCCTTATGAAATATAGAGATTGTTCAAAAAACTTGGAGCCTTGCTCAGGATGTAGGTCTTCAGCCTTATCTAGAAAGATCCAGGAACTTACAGACTGATTCAAAGTTGTTGTCCTTGGAAATTCCTGGAGTATAAGTAGAAGAGGACTCTTGATATGTGATGGTTTTTCTTCTTCAGCTTTCAGTAAGATCAAGGGAAAATAGAATGCTTTCTTGCAAAGATAAAGAGTTCTTTATATTGTTGTTCTGTATGTCTAGGTACTGTACTCTTTCTATTGAACCAGATCTCTGTATTCTCACTACTGTCTGGTTTGTGTATGCATCGATTACCATCTGAAAAGAGAAAATCCCTTTTATATTCTGCTGTCAAAATTCTCCTTTGAAATTTGAATTTCAGGCATTAATTGCTGACTGATTTGGAGAATGAAATGGCTGGAATATTTGACTTTAATGAGTTTCCCTAACTATCCCAATTAAATAAGCAAGTAATTAACTCTGATTAAATCCATAGTTAATGCTGCCAACAATGCCTATATTCTGGAGAATATAAGAATTAATTACTAAAAGAATTACTGCTAAATAATATAATATATTAGGGACAAAAATAAGGAAAACTTCTCATTCTGGCTCGGGACAGAATTTGTCGACCTCTGAAAAGAATTTGTCGACCAGAGTTCCAAGATTGTCGAGCTGAGAATTCCTGTTCGTCGACCCAAGCACTGTGAACTGCATTCTAGAAATATCTTGCCAATTCTACGCTCCAAGTTCATCGAGCAGAGAATCTGTCTAAATGAAGAGATCGTCGACCTGAGCTCGAATATCGTCGAGCTCAACTTAGAGAAGGATTTCTGAGTTCGTTGATCTGAGATCGACGATCGTCGAGCTGAGTTCGATGAATTTTTAACTGATAATTTTTGAACTCTAAATTCTTCTAGGTCTGAGTCTACTGAGGTCCTCTGCTGGCTAGTCCATGAAGATTGAACCTAAAGACTAGCCTAAACTCTAGGACTCATAGACTTGACCCTGGCTATACAATGTGGGTCAAACTCATCCTAATTAGCGAACCTAGCCCAAATCCAAACTAGGGATCCAACATGCTACGCAACCATGGGAGAGTTTGAAGGGGGTCTCCCCTGTGGTGGTATTGGGAGTAGACCTCAGAGCCAAGAGGACTGAGGGAACCTGCTCCACGCAGCTCCCCTTCAAGTTTTCAACTTTCTTCTTCTGGAGGTTCACAATGATCTTGTTCGCCGCCTCCACCTGCTCGTTGCTCCTGGGGTGATTGACTGACGCGAACCTGAGATCAATACCAAGCTTCCCACAGAAACTAATGATCTCGTCACTGGCAAACTGAGGCCTGTTGTTCATGACAATGGCTTGGGGTAACCCATGCCTACAAATGATCTCCCCCCATACAAAGTTTCTGATTACTTGGGAGGTCACCTTGGCTAGTGCATTCACTTCTAAACACTTAGAAAAATAATCTATCATGACAAGCAAGAACCTCCTCTGCTTGCTGGCCTGGGGGAAAGGGTCTACCAAATCCATTCCCCATATAGCGAAGGGCCAGAAGGGCATGATACTCCTGAGCCACTGAGCTGATTGAAGTTGGCGGGGGCAAACTATTGGAACTCCTTATTACTGATTTGGGCTAGGATTACTATTAGGTTTTTTATTTTGACCCAACTTATATAGACTAGGGTCATAGGTTATTTTCAGAGTTGTTATTTCAGAAGGTATTCCAGAGAAGCTCAGTTCGACGAACACAGGGCTCAGTTCGATGAATGTAGAGATCAGTTCGACGAACTTCGTCCCCTAACTCTAAGATTAGTTCGACAGAAGTTGAATTGAGTTCGATGAACTCAGATCTAAACTCAAATCTCAGTTCGATGAAATCCAAGCTCAGTTCGATAAATTCTGTTCTCAACACAAAAACTCAGTTCGAAGAAAGCCAAGCTCAGGTCGACGAAATCTTTACTGAGTTCGACGTCGGGCAGTCTCTTTACAGAAGGAAGAATGTTTTCAAATGTTCAGTAACTGTCAATTAAAACTCTAATATTTAATTCTAAATATTCTAACGAATATAGCCGTTTAAGGCAGCATTAAATATGGATTTATCACAGAGTTTTAAAGATAATTAATTCTAAGGCAGTTGCATTCTCAAGGGATTCTTCAGACGTTTCAAGAATCGATTAATTAAAATATTTTAATTCTTCTCAGACATTATATATATATATATATATATATATTCAGAAGATTGTAGCTTCAAGGAGACCTTGATAGACATACAGACTTATATATACAGATATACAAATATACATATATTCTGCTTCAGACTTTTCGAGTGACAAATCTTCAAATCTGAGAGACATCCTAATACAATTCTTTCAAAAACATCTATTGGAGAGCAGAAGCATACAAGAAGGCCTACATCCTGAAGAAAAGTTCCCTCTCCTGATCATAATCTCTATTCAAATCTGTGGGAGTTTTTACAACATCATCCACTAAGTCTTCTCAGAGATACTTGACAGAGAAGACAACATCTAACTCTCTTTAGTTTATTCTTAAACTGTGTACATGGTTCTAACTCCATTTAATAGTAAACACTTGGTTCATAAGTCACCTAATCAAAAGTTAACACTTGGTTCATAAGTCATCTGGTCAAAAGCCCAAAGGGTTGCTAGATCTCCCTTAGAAAATAGATCTTCTGATGGCAGGGCACCTGATTCAAAACCAATAGTGGATTCCTACCAGGGTGATAGAAGAGTAGACATACCAAGATTTATTGGGGAACTACTATAAAATCCTTGTGTCATCTGTGATTGTTGCTTTCTATTTTGTGTACTGTGTTTATCATCTATATATATCACTAATTTTAAATCCGCTATAAAAATAAATCAAAGTTTTTAAAATACTCTATTCACCCCCGTCTAGAATAAAGTTAGATTTATCCCTCACTTTCAATTAGTATCAGAGGAGGTTTGGTTTTACAGGCTAACACCTGAACCAATAGATCTGATAGATCTTATCTTACATAGAAGATTGTTGATAAATTTATCATGACATTAAATAAGGAGTACTCATGCACTAGACCTCCTGCTTGAAAACTTAATAAGTTTGCACTATGAAATGTAAGAATTGGGTTATATATGAATTCTATTGATGAGGATATCTACAATTCATTTTTGACAGGTCCACCTCTTTCAATGGCAACACCAAGCACCAGTTCTACACCTCTACCAAGAATTGACAGAGGCTCGGATAAAAGCAAAAACTACTGATGTGAAGGCTATGAATATACTTGCCCAAACAATGTCTGATGATATTTTTCAGAGGATTGCTGAATACACCTCAGCGAAAGATATCTGGGACTCCCTTAATGCAATGGTAGCTAGATCAACAAATGAAAGAAAAGACAGAAGATCTAACCTGATTTCTCAATATGAGAATTTCAAAAAGGGAGAAACTGAATCTGTTGTTGAAATGTACACAAGACTCAGTCTCATAATTAATGAACTGAAAACCTTGGAGAAAGACATTACATTGACAGAAGTCAATGACAAAATTCTTATGTGTTTCCCTAGCACATGGGATTCAAGAATTTGGCCAATTAGAGAAGCCAGAAGTGTGAATGAAATTTCAATAGAAACTTTGTTGGGCAAGCTCAAATCATATGAGCAGCTCATCAAAATAAGAGAAGCTGAACAAATAACTTCATCCTCAGTGAAGAAGGAGAAGAGTATTGCTTTCCAAGCAACTGAAGAGGAAGTACAACTTCCAGAAAATGAAGAAATCATGAGTCTTTTGGCCAAAAGATTTTACAAAATGGTCAGTAAAGACTTCAGGAGAAGATTTTCCAGAAATAAGGAAAAATCAAGGTATGAAAAAACACCTACTAAGAAAATTATTTGCTATGGTTGCAAGAAACTAGGACACATTCTTCCAGAATGTCCTGAAAATCAGAAGAAAGATAAGAAGAAGGATAAAGACTCTAAGAAGCATTCAAACAAACCCTCTTCTAGTAAACACATACAGAAGGAGATAGGCTTTGTAACTGAAATATGGAGTTAGTCAGACACTGAATATTCATCCAGTTCAAGTGAAGATGAAGAAGAATCAAATGCTAAAGAAATCAACATGATGGCAATCAATGCATCAAACAACAATTTCGACTCTTAATCTAAGTCTTAATAAGACCAGGTAATTTCAACTTTTTATTTTACATCAGATCAATTCAAAATAGATTTTAAATTACTTTGTAAAGATTTGATAAAATATGAGAAGGAAATAAAACTTCTCAGAGAAAAGTTAACTGAATTAAACAATCTATCTTCAGAAAATATTAAACTTAAAGAAGATTTGAAAATCTCTAAGGAACAAATAGTTTCCCTAGAAAATGAATTATCTGAGGCTAAAAAGTTTGAAGAAACTCTTAATGGGAGAAGTGTCAAACTAAAGAATATCACAAGTACAGTCAATGCCAGATTGAATAACAAACTAGGCTTGGGAGCTTCATCTAGTCAACCTCACATTCTTAAGAAAGATATTTTAAGTACCCCTATCAAATTTATACTTGCTAAAGGAACAGAAATATTAGCAATTACAGATAAAGATACTGAAGTTTTGTCATATAATGCACTAGAGAATAAATCAAAATCTATTCTAAGACAAAAAAATATCCAGTAAAATTCGTCAAACTGAGCTCGATGAAATCACTATTATTCGTCGAATAGAGATAGACTAATACTGAACACAAGAAATGAGTATAGTTATTCACTGAATGGTGCTCGATGAAATCACTATCATTCGTCGAACGGAGCTCGACAAAATCAGATTAATTTGTCGAACTCAAATTTTCCAAACAGAAAATTTAATTCTTTTCAAAAGAATGATCAAACTCAAAATTTGAAAAACCCTTTTACAGAGTGGATCATTCCTCCTAGGAGATATCATCCACTTGGATATAAAAATCAACATGAATATTCTTATATTTCCACTTATTATAACAGCAAACTAAGACCCAAGGTAATGTGGGTTAAAAAGACCTAACTTGTTTTTAATATAGGAAAAGAAATATCCTACCACAGAGGAACGGTGGTATTTGGATAGTGGGTGCTCAAAACACATGACAGGAAGAAAAGCTAATCTAAGAGACTTCAAAGCAAAGCTTGGACCAAAAGTCATATTTGGAGACTCCAACTGTGGCTAGACAGAGGGCTATGAAAATATCAAAGTTGGAGTAGTTACCTTCAGAAAGGTAGCTTATGTGAAAGGTCTTAAGCATAACCTAATCAACATTAGTCAACTATGTGATGAAGGTTATCAGGTATCATTTAATAAATCTTTATGCTCTATTATATCTAATGAAAACAAAATTGTTTTATCTGGGGTTAGACAAAGTAACATCTATTTAGTCAACTTTAATTCTGCTAAAACTGAAATATGTTTGTTTAATCAGATTAGTAAAATAAATGAACTTTGGCATAAAAGATTAGGGCATATAAACCTTAGATCTATTGCTAAATTTTCTAAGGACAACCTTGTCAGAGGACTACCTTCTGGATCCTACAAGAGGGAAGGATTTTGTAAGGCTTGTCAATTAGGTAAGAAAACTAAAAATAGTTTTATATCCATATCTAAGAGTGATTCACCCAGAATTTTGTATTTGCTACACATGGACCTTTTTAGACCTATTGTAATACAAAGTTTGGGAGGAAATTCATACACTTTAGTAATTATTGATGATTTCTCTAGATTCACTTGGGTGTTCTTTCTTAGGAACAAGTCTGACAACTTTAATATTCTTACAGACTTTCTTACGAACATCAAGATTAAGTATTCTACTCAGATTGCATTGATCAGAAGTGATCATGGCACTGAATTTGAATCTCTTCTAATAAGAGAATTCTGTGAGAAAGAAGGAATAAGGCAGTGTTTCTCTGCTCCTAGAACTCCTCAACAAAATTGGGTGACAAAAAGGAAAAATAGAACCCTAATTGAATCTACTAGAACATTACTTGCAGATGCTCACTTACACATATCTTTTTGGACAAAGGCAGTAAGCATAACAAATTATGTTCTTAACAGAAGTCTCATTCATAAACTCATGGGTAAGACTCCCTATGAATTGCTTAAAAATAAGAAACCTAAAATAAATTATTTAAAAATTTTGGGGTGAAAATGTTATATTCATAATAATGATAAGAAACATTTAAGAAAGTTTTAAGTCAAAGCTGCAGATGGAATATTTCTTGGATATTCTCTTATCAGTATGGCTTATTGGGTCTATAATAAATCTACCTTTAAAATAGAAGAATCTGTACATGTAACATTTGATGAATCAAACATATTTTACAAGGAGAGGAACACCTCTACAATAGATTCCTTTTAGGTACCAATTCTATGTGAGAAACTAGATAACTTTAACCTAAAGCAAGAGGAAATATTGCATTCTTCTCAACAGTTTGTTGAAGACAGTGATGAAGATAGTCCTGAAATTTATGTTGAAAAAGTTGTAGCTAATGAAATTCCACAAGAGGAATTAATAACACAAATCATTGAAGAACCAACTCCACCTATTGATTATGTCACAATTAGAGATCATCCTAGATCTCAAGTGATTGGAGACATATCAATTGGTGTGTAAATAAGGAATCAACTCAATCAAGATCAGATGCACACATTCTTTCTATATCAGATTGAACCGCAATCAATAAAAGATGCAGAACACGATCCTAATTGGATCATTGCAATGCAAGAGGAACTCAATTAGTTTTAGAGAAATAGAGTTTGGGACTTAATTCCAAGACCAAAAGACTATCCAGTAATTGGAACCAAATAGGTCTTCAGGAATAAATTGGATGCTCAAGGAGTTATAGTGAGAAATAAAGCTAGATTGGTAGCTCAAGGATATTCACAGGAGGAAGGAATAGATTATGATCAAACTTTTGCTCCTATTGCAAGATTAGAAGCTATCAAGATATTTCTTGCTTTTACTACATTCAAGAAATTCAAAGTATATCAGATGGATGTAAAGTGTGCATTTCTGAATGAAGATATCAAAGAGGAAGTCTATGTAGAACAACCTCCAGGTTTTATCTCTTCAACTCACTCATCTCATGTTTTTAAGCTTAATAAAGCTCTTTATGGTCTTAAAAAGGCTCCAAGAGCTTGGTATGAGACCCTTGCTAATTTTCTATTAGAAAATAAATTTTTTAGAGGCAAAATAGATAATACTTTATTTTTTAGACATCATAAAACTAAAATCATACTAGTTCAAATATATGATGATGATATAATTTTTGGTTCTACTGATTCCAGACTTTGCAAAAGGTTCTCTGACCTAATGCATTCAAAGTTTGAAATGAGTAGCATGGATGAATTATCTTGTTTTCTTGGTTTACAAGTAAAGCAAAAATCTAATGGCATCTTCATATCTCAATCTAAATATACTAAAGAGCTAATTAAAAGATTTGGGATGTCAGATGCCTCCTCTATGAAAACACCCATGCCCTATAATGCTGTAGTTGATAATGATGAACAGGGCAAACCTGTTGATCAGAAAACATATAGAGAAATCATTGGGTCTCTATTATATTTAATAGCAAGTAGACCAGATATTATGTTTGTAACCTGTATTTGTACTAGGTTTCAAGTTAACCCTAGGGAATCTCACCTTATTTTAGTAAAAAGAATTTTGAGATATATAAAGGGTTGTTAATCAAGGACTCTAGTATCCTTTTGAGTCAGGATTTGAATTAACTTGATTCACAGATGCTGACTATGCTGGATGTAGAGTTGACAAAATAACACATCAGGAACTTGTCAGTTTCTTGGTGATAGGCTTGTATCAAGGTTTTGCAAGAAGCAAACCTCTATGTCTACTTTAACTACTGAGGCTAAATATATTGCAGAAGGTAGTTGTTCACAGATTTTGTGGATTCAAAATCAATTACTAGATTATTGTTAGAACTTAAATAATTCAATTATATATTGTGAAAATACCAGTGCAATTTCAATTACAAAGAATCCAGTCCTTCATAGTAGGACTAAACATATAGAAATAGGGCACCACTTTATCAGAGATAATGTAGATAAAAATAAAATTAGCCTAGTATTTATTTCTACTGATTTACAAAGAGCAGACATTTTCACCAAACCATTAGATGAAAAGAAACATATTTTCTTTTTAAATCAGTTAGGAATGATTGATGGTGGGACTTTAAATTGATTTTGAACGGAGATCGACGAATGGAGAACATTTCGTCGAATAGATATCGACGAATTGTGAACCTTTCATAAAACTTTTGTCGAATGGAGATCGACGAATTATTTTCGTGAACCTTTCGTCGAATGAGCTCGACGAATTATAAACCTTTCGTAAAACTTTCATCGAACTGTGAGCGACAAATTATTTTTTGTCCTTTCAACTTCGGAAAACTATTTAGGTTTTCACGAACTCTATCCCGCACTTTCTCCATTTCTCTTGCACTTGATCTATTTGTTTTGCAGGATCATGGTGGTGTCGCAAGTGATTCTCACAACGATGAAGTTTGCTGAAGGATTTGATATAGATATGGAGTCTTTTCGTCATTCAGATCAAATCTTCCAGGACATCTTGCAACTCTTTGAGGCACATCATCTATGCAACTTTATGTCCACCCGAATACAGCTCTCAGTCTCTAAAATAGAGTAATGGGTTTATACTGCAAAGATTCATGATATCACAACCATTACTGGATCAATCTCAGGTCATCAGGTTTCTCTCACACCTACAATTTTATATGAAATTTTTGGTTTCGTCAATGGAGATGATGAGTTAAAATTATCTAGTACCAAATATCATATTATGATAGATAGAATGGGTCACTCACAAGGAAACCCTAACCATCTATTTAAAAAGGACTTTTCTACGTAATATAAATTCCTAGCAGATGTGGTTGGAAAAGTTCTTCTGGGTAAACATTCAGCCCATGATTATGTCACAAGGCACCAGTTCCTATTGATGTGACAATCTTGTTTGATTCTATTAAGCAAAAGATAAATAAAAAGAATGGGGGTTATGATAGAATTCTGGGCATTTTCCTCAAGGGCAAATGTCCAGAGATTTTGGTCTCTCAGACCATACACATTGATTCCTCCAAGAGGATAACCTTTGCCCTGTTTGGAAAATAGGAGAGGGTGATTCCTAATCATTCCACGTTAGCACCCTCTAGGGCAACATCTAAAAGCACGAGAGCTATCTCAACTGCTATCCCTCCTTTAGAAGAAGATTCACCCCTTGTTTCTTCCACTCCACAATCTCCACATCATTCCCCTAGATTTTCCACACCACCTTCTTAACAGCCTACTATATCTGAAGATGTTCCATCCTCAGCCTTCCATAAAGATTCCCCAGCACATCAGTCAACTCATTCATCTCCACTTCACTTCTCTCCACCTCAATCATCTCTACCTAAATCATCTCCACCCATCCAGGATATAGTTCCTAATGACATTCCCCCTATCACCAATCCTATATCTATGCCACAATCATCCTTTATCTATACAACCTATGCTAACAGATCAAATCCCCCCTCTTCTAATCCATCCTCTACATCTACTCAGAATCAACATGAGTTGATATATCTGGATTTCTCTTCTATTGCCTCTAACCTTTTGGATTTCATCACTCCTACTCTCAAGCAGTTCTTGGATTCATCCTTGGCTCCTATTTTGGCTTCTATCAAAGAACTCTTCTTGAATTAACTCAATCCATTCTGTCCCTTCTTTTGGGGGCCTAGAATAAGTTATCCTTAGATTTAGGCAGGGGGAGATGCTTGATGAAGAAGCTCCAAATGTAGAAGCTCCAGTTACAGCCAATATAGATGCTCCAGTTACAGCAGCAAAGTTTGTTGAGATTCCTGATTAAGAAATGACAGAAGTCATCCCAGTGTTAGCTAGTCTAGCCCACTGTAGAGATTTTGTGACAATTGAGGATGATTTTTCAACAATTCCAGAGGTTATTACTGTTGGTGATTTTATTATTAATCCCACAGTTAATGTATATTCTTTATTATAAGATTTTTGTGCCAAGAACAAAGAAAGAAGGAGAGCTTCTCTCAGAAAGAAAGAAGGTCTCTCAGAAAGAAAGAGAAAGAAAAGGAGCGCGCTAAAGAAAGAAGCAAGGTTTCTGTTTCTAAACAAAGAAGGTGCCAAGAACCCTCCGGCTCATAGTCATACTTACTTCCCCAATCAGTACAATCGTATGAGTCTGGATTGTGAATCCACCATGCGCGGGTTCAATTCCCGTCGTTCGCCCATCACATTATTTCCAATTCCAAAAATTAAATTTTAAATGTTTACAAAAACGAGTCTCTTTGGGGAGATCCTGCCATATTTTGGTTATTCGCCCACGTATTTCAAGAAGAACTCTTAATATTACGTGCGAGTGAGGAGTTTCCCAAAACAAATACTGGGATTTCCTCAACCAGAGTAGGAAGCCGAAACACTCTGTGCCTTGTGGGTTGAGATCTTTTTTTTTCGATTTTAGAAAAATGAAAATCATATTATGAATAATTCATTTATTATCATTAGAATAATCAGAATAATCTCATTCTAATCGTGGAGGAACAATATGCAATAGTTGAAATCTTAGATCACGTTATGATATGAACAAACAAGAATTCTTGAACTTATATAAAATATATAAAATAGTTAATTATATAAAATGTTCTTGTCATTTTTTTGTCTCTTAGATCACTATGTGTGGATGATATGAACTATTCATACTCCTAGTTTACCATATTTTGAAGAAGATCTGTCTGTTACCTCTGCTTTAGAACATCTTAGATCCAGTCTCAGATTTATTTCAACCAGTTCTGCTCTAGTCTCACAGACTATAATGATTGATGTTATAATGAATCCTTCTGAGCAGGATTATCCCCACCTGTATGGGATGAAACTCATATGCCTAATTTTGATGATATATTTAATCAAGATATGGAAGAGGACCAAGAGGAAGATAATGCATATAAATAAACTAATGAATTATATGAGCAGCCAAAGGAGGAGTCTGATGATCATTCAGATTCTGATGAATAAGAAAACACTATTTCCAAGAAAAGGCAATTCGGGAAAAAGGCTCCAGCCAAGGTTGCTCCTCAACCTTCATCTACATCTGATATCCCTTATTATATTATACATAGGATTACTCTTACTCCAAACTTAAAGATAGGGGGTAGACCTGATTTACTCAAGAGGGGGGGGGGTGAATATAGTAATTAAAATTTTTTTTTAATTTATCAGAGAAAATAAGTGATACTAGTAGTAGTATAAAAAAGAAATAGAAACAGGCTAAGCTACTCTATCACAACACAGAAAAAACAAAGAGAAAATGATCAACCAGACAATACAAGAATTTTATAGTGGTTCCCCAAATCTGGGTACATCCATTCTTCTACCACCCTGGTAGGAATCCACTAGCAGGTTTTGCTCTAGTGGCTGCCACCATAAGATCTATTTACCAGGAGATCTCATAACCCTTTAGGCTTTTGATCAGGTGCCCAAAAACCAACAATAAACTTTTGAAGGGAGTTAATAAACCCTTTATATAGAAGGTTGAGAGAGTTGATGGTGTCTTCTCTTTTTTCTATACAATAGAGAAGACTTGAGTGGATTCTGTTGTCAAAGCTCCTTCTAAAATGTTGAGATGGTTCAGAAAGACTTGAGCCTTGCTCAGGGTGTAGGTCTTCAGCCTTGTCTTGAAGAGATCCAGGAACTTGCAGACTGATCAAGAGTTATTTTCCTTGAAGATTTCTGGAGTAGAAGTTGAAGAAGACTCTTGATATGTGAATATTATTCTTCTTCAATCTTCTGAAAGATCAAGGGGAAAATAAAATATTTTCTGCACAGAGAAGAAGTTTTGTATGTTCTGTGTAACTATATTCTCTTCTCTGTATGCTTGTGTTATGTATGTCTGAGTACTGGTTGAACTCTGTTGCCGTCTAAAGAGAAAATCTCTTTTACATTCTGCTGTCAAATTATCCTCTGAATTTTGAATTCCAAGCATTAACTGCAGATTGATTCTTGAGAATGAAACGGCTGAAAAATCTTATTTAAAGAGTTTCCCCAACTGTCTCATTAAAATAAGAAAGTAATTAACTCTGATGAAATCCATACTTAATGCTGCCAATAACGGCTATATTCTTGAGAATATGAGCATTAAATACTCAGAGAGTCACTGATAAATAATATAATAAATAAGGGACGGAAATAAGGAAAACTTCTTAATCTGGCTCGGGACAGAAATCGTCAACCTCTGAACAAAATTCGTCGACTGGAGTTCTAAGATCGTCGAGCTGATAATTGTTGTTCGTCGACCTGAGCTCAGCGAACTATATTCTGGAAATAACTTGATAAATCTGTGTTCCAAGTTTGTAGAGTAGAGAATCTGTCTTGAGGAAGAGATTGTCGATCTTAGCTCGAATATCGTCAAGCTCAACTCAGAGAAAGATTTCTGAGTTCGTCGATCTGCGATCGATGATCGTTGAGCTGTGTTATAAGAATTTCGAACTGATAGTTTTAACTCTGAATTTTTCTAAGTCATGAGTCTAGTGAAGTCCTCTGCTGGCTGGTCCATGAAGATAGAAACTAAAGACTAGCCTAAACTCTAGGACTAACAGACTTGACCCTGGCTGTACAATATGGGTCAAACATATCCTAATTAGTGAACCTAGCCCAAATCCAAACTAGGGATCCAACAATCTCCCCCTATTTGGGTGAGGTCACTAACACAAATAAATGAAATACAATCATAAAGTAGAAAATAGATATCTGGCAGAAATATAAACATCTAGCAGATATATACAATAGGTGCTTTATGATTAACAAATAGTTCAATAAAATAAACTAAACAAAAAGTTATTTGTTCTTCTAAGACTTCTCTTTGTCAGCTTTGTCAGATGGCTGTTTGAATATGATTTCTCTGTTGGAGTTTGCAGCTTCTTTCTTAGACATAGTCATGTCAGATTCTCCAATTATATTGCATGAAGTAGCCCTTGGTATAACAGCCTCGGGATGGAGACTCATATAATCATCTACATTAAAAAATTTATTGGCTTTGTCATACCTTTTAAGCTCTTCTTTTCTGTATGATGACATTGTGGAGTACTGAGATGGATCTTTTCCTTCTGCTTTTTCTTCATTGATTAATAAAAGATCGACTAGATCTTGAAATCTAGACATCTTTGCAGTTTTCTCTTGTTCTGGATCTACAAAAGGAATAGGAGGTGATTCTGGCCTTTTAGGTCTAGAGTCCTTCTTTGAGTCATCAAGAGATGCTGAAGAACTTTTCTTTTCTGTAGCAGGAGGAGGCTTTCTCTGAGCAGATTACTGCTGTTGATTGCTGCCTTGATAACTTGGCTTGGAGTGTCTCTGATATGTCTTGGTAATTGGTGCTGATCTGTTAGTCACACTTCCAGAGGCCCCCGCTAATGGAGGAGGAGGAGGTGGAGGATCTTTCCTGAATTGCCGAGGAAGAGACCAGTACCTTCTTCTCTTCTTCCTTTCTTTTTGCTCATTCTTTGACAGCCACATACATTATGGCATCCCAGGATAAGGTGCAATCTTTTGCAGAATATAGTAGGGAGTGTCATGAGTAGGATTGGGCTTGGGAAAAGCTTTGTGAACAACCTTACTTTTCTTAACTATCTTCTTATTAGCCTTAGGATCATCAGAATCTTCAGAATCTTCATCATCATTATAAGAGCTAGGAGGATTACCATATAAAGCTTCAATCTGTTCAATCAGCTTAGATTGAACTTTCTTAGGAGATACTGGCTGTACAATCTCAATCTCTGTATCAGCCAAATCAGGAGCATTCTGAGCATTTCCAAGCTCTTGTGCAATATCTTTAGCAATAAAATCATCCAACTTAGGAATTGGACTTTCATCCATAATATAAGTTGGAGGTGAAAAGCTTGGCTCAACTTTATCTGTTGTAACATCTGATGGTTCCATAATCACTGGGTTAGCAAAACTTTCCTTTAGTTGATTAATAACTTCGGGACTTATTGGGGAAGTAAAGTAAATAATAGCCATAGATTTCTCTTGAAAAACTTTTGGAAGATAATATATATATGAATAAAAAGACTTCAATAAACTGAATAAATCTACTGTAGGATTGAAAGAGAAATCACCAATAGTTAAGATTTCTAGAAGATCTGCTGGCTCTTCTGTACAAATCATATCAGTATCAAATGTTGTATCTATATATATATCTACACCTGCTGGCTCATCTAACTATATATCTGCTGCTGCTTCTACATCTGCTGGAGGAGAACTGACTGGAACTTCTTCATTGGATATCTCCCCCTGCTTGGTTTCAGAGGGTCCTGAAGCCATGCCCCAAGAAGAAGGGATAGTAGGGGCAGCAGAAATGAGAGCAGATAGAGAAGAAATAAAATCAACAAGGGGTTTAATAGCCTCTGCTATAAGATTTTTGAGGAGGGGAGTGATGAGTTCCAGTAGAGAGGTAATGGAGGGGGAATCCAATTGTATGAAGTCAGATGGTGTCTGAGTGGATACATAAGGATAAAGGGTGGATGATAAAGGGAAAGATATGATGTCAGTCATTGGTTCATCTGTGAATGATGGTGTGTGGATAGGAGTTGATGATAAAAGATAAAAAAATGGAACTGATAGAAGGTTGGTGAGTGGTATATCATCAAGATGATGGGGTAATGGGGATTTAGGGGGTGTGGTATGTTCTGGAGATTGAATTGGAGTTGGTTCATGTACTGGAGAAACAGGTGGTGTTGGAATATGAATTTGTGATGTGGATGGTTGTTGGAGGGTGATGAAGGAATGGAAATTTTTGGAGGAGTAGGTTGATGAGATGGAGGTGATGTAATTTGGATGGGGGGAAGGCCATCTTATGGAGGTGGGGGATTAGCTGGAGCAGCTCTTGTATCCTCAGATGTTCTGGAAGTGGTTGAAGCCTTAGATGTCTTACAAATTGTCCTCTCCCATCTTCCAAACAAGGCACAAGTTAGCCTTTTGTAAGCATTTATGAATATGGTCTGGGAGACCAGGGGTTCAGCTGCTTTTTCTTGAATAAAGGTTCCAAGAATTCTTCCAAAACAAACTTCCTTCTTTGTATTTTCTTCCTTATCAAATCAAACAAAATCCTAGCCTAGATCACTGCTTTCTTATTGACTACAACACACATTACCAGAAATTGGTGCCTGGTAATGTAGTCATAGGCAGTATGCTTCCCTAGCAATACTTTACCCACTACCTCAGCTAAAAACTTATAGTCAGCAGATAAGTGTTTCTTTAACAGTTTGTAAGGGTTCTCTCCAGTATGACCAATTTTATTCAACATTTCATCAAAATCAAAACTATCAATTTCTATATCTTCTTCACCATTAACTAAACCAAAAATATCAGTTAAAACTACGGTGGTTAGAAAAACCTGATGTCCAGTGATTGTGCCAGTCATGGTGTCGGCATCTGGAGTAGTATAAGTGAATACCCATTCTCTAATCTGTATTGCTGCAATCTTTATTCTGGTAGTCATGATTTTCTTCAACTACTGGTCCTCAAATAATTGTAGTATGTCCAAGAAAATCTGATCCGACTGTTGGAATGATTCAAAATCTATATCAAATCCTGTGTCAAATTCATTGTCGATAGAGAACTCGCTAGAATCGCCATTGGTCGCCTACAAAAGGAAACAAAAAGATCAAGTGTAAGGGGAACAGAAAGTGCGGGATGGAGCTCGAAGAAAACCTAGTTATAAGATTTTCAGAATATGGAGCATCAGACTCCGTTCTGCGAAATAAACAAAATTCTTCGATCTGAGTTCGACGAAATATTTTATTGACAAAAGAGTTCGTCGATCTCAGTCTAAAGAGGGGAAAACTTTTCGTCGTGCTCAGTTCGACGAATAGTTTTCTGAAGCAAGATCATCATTCTCAGGTCGACAAAAATGACTTCACATAAAGAGTTCATCGATCTTAGGTCGACGAATTTTCTCAAGAACTTGTCTCAGTTCGTCGATCTCCATTCGACGAACGGTGACAAATTCTTCGACCGTAGACAAAAAATTAAATTAAGGCTTCTCCATTTATCATACCAAGCTTATTTAGAAAGAACAGATGGTTCCTTTCATCCAAGGGTTTGGTTAAGATATCTGCTCTTTGGAAATCAGTGTAGATGTAGAAAAGCTTAATTTTATTTTTGTCCACACAATCTCTAATGAAATCATGCCTTATTTCTATATGCTTAGTTCTACTATGATGAATTGGATTCTGTGCAATGTAAATTGCATTTGTATTATCACATAGTAAGGTTGAATTATTTAAGTTGAACCCATAATCTAGGAGTTGATTCAGAATCCACAGTATTTGCAAACAACAACTACCAGCTGCTATATATTCAGCTTTTGCAGTTGAAGTAGACAAATTTCTTCTTTTTGCAAAACCAGGACACAAGTCGAGCACCAAGGAACTGGCATGTCCTTGAGGTGCTTTTTCTATCCACTCTACATCCAACAAAGTCAGCATCTGAGTATCCAGTAAACTTAAACTCTGACTCAGTTGGATACCAGAATCCTAGACTAGGATAACTCTTTATATATCTCAAAATCCTTTTTTGAAAAATAACGTGAGATTCTTTAGGGTTTACCAGGAACCTAGCACAAAGGCATGTATCAAACATAATGTCTGGCCTACTTGCTGTGAGAAATAACAGGGACACAACAATGACCCTATATAATTTCTGACCAATAAGTTTCCCATGTTCATTAGAATAAATCACTGCATTTGTAGCCATGGGTATTTTCTTTGCTAAGGCATCAGCCACCCCAAACATTTTTATTAGCTCCTTAGCATACTTGGATTGGGATATGAAGATGACATCAGGAAATTGCTTCACTTAGAGACCAAGGAAGTAGGAAAGTTCACCCATACTACTCATTTCAAACTTGGAATGCATAAGGCCAAGGAACCTTTTGCATAGTTTGGAATCAGTAGAGCCAAAGATTATATAATCTATATATATTTATACTAATAAAATTTTATCCTTATGATGCTTAATGAATAAAGTCCTATCTATAATGCCTCTAGTAAAATTATGCTGTAGGAGAAAGCTAGCTATGGTTTCATACCAAGCTCTTAGAGCTTGCTTTAAACCATAGAGAGCCTTATGAAATTTAAAAACATAAGAGGGATGAGTAGGAGAGATAAAACCTGGTGGTTGTTCCACATAAACCTTTTCTTTAAGTTCACTATTGAGGAATGCACTCTTTACATCCATTTGGTATACAGTGAACTTTTTGTAAGAAGCATAAGTAAGGAAGATTCTTATTTCCTCAAGCCTTGCAACAGGAGCAAATGTTTGATCATAGTCAATGCCTTCCTCTTGTCTATAGCCTTGAGCAACTAGCCTTGCCTTGTTCCTGATGATAATACCTTGGGCATCTAGTTTGTCTCTGAATACCCATTTAGTTCCAATGACTAGGTAGTCTTTTAGTCTTGGAACTAAATCCAAAACTCTACATCTTTCAAAATGGTTGAGCTTCTCTTGCATTACAATAATCCAGTGTGGATCTTGCTCAGCATCTTTTATGGATTGAGGCTCAGTTTGAGATATGAAGCAGGCATGCATCATGTCCTGGTGGTGTTGAAGCCTTGTCTGTACACCCACTGATATGTATCCAATCACCTGAGATACAGGATGATCTCTAAGTGTGACAAACTCAGTTGGTGGAGTTGGTTCAGCAATAGCTTGGGGAATTAATTCCTCTTGTGGAATTATATTTGCTGTTGTTGGCTCTTCACTATATTCAGTGGCATCATCTTCACTTTCTTCGACAACATATGTAGAAGGATGTGTAACAGCCTCATTGGTGAGGATCAACTCATCCAACTTCTCACATAGATGTGGTTCCTGCAAAGTCTCACTAGTAGAAGGGATCTTCTCCTTATAAAACATGTTAGTCTCATGAAAAGAAGTATGAATAGATTCTTCCATTTTCATAGATGATTCATTATAAACCCTATATGCCTTACTGACTTGGGAATATCCTAGAAAAATTTCTATTGCAGCCTTGGCTTCAAGCTTTCTAAGATATTTCTTGTCATTATTATGAATGTAGCATAAACAACCAAAAATTCTAAAGTAATCTACTTTAGGTTGCTTCCCTTTGAGTAGTTCATAGGGAGTCTTTCCCTTGAGCTTGTGAATCAAACTTCTATTCAGTAAATAGTTTGTTGTGCTTACAGCCTCTGCCCAAAAGGATAGGGACAAATAAGCATCTGTAAGTAATGTGCCAACAACTTCAATTAGTGTTCTGTTTTTTCTTTCAGCTACCTCATTTTGTTGAGGAGTTCTAAAAGCAGAGAAATAATACCTGATACCTTCCTTCTCACAGAATTATTGCATGGTAAGAGACTCAAACTCAGTATAATGATCACTTCTGATCAATGCAACTGGAGTAGAATACTCAATCCTTATGCTCTTAAGAAAGTCTGTAAGAACCTTGAAGTTATCAGATTTGTTTCTAAAGAAGAACACCCAAGTAAACCTAGAGAAGTCATCAACAATCACTAATGTATAAGATATCCCTCCTAGGCTCTGTACAATAATGGGTCCAAAGAGATCCATATGGAGCAAATACATAATCCTAGGTGAATCACTCTTATTAATTGACTTAAAGCAATTTTAGTTTGCTTGCCTAATTGACAAGCCATACAAAGGCTTTCCTTCTTGTAGGGGTAAGAGGGCAATCCTCAAACAAGGTTATCCCTAGAGAGTTTAGCAATGTTTTTCAAATAAACATGTCCTAATCTCTTATGCCAAAGTTCATTATTATTACTAGTTTGATTAAATAAACATATTTCTATTTTAGCAGACTTAAAGTTAATTACATAGATGTTTCCTACTCTAGTTCAAGTTAAAATAATTTTATTATCTACTGAAGTAATAATACAAGAGGATTTATCAAATGATACCTGAAACCTTTCATCAGATAACTGACTTATGGATATTAGGTTTTGCTTCAGTCCACTTACATAAGCTACCTTCTTGAAGGTGACAGTTCTAATTTTGACCTTTCTATATCCTTCAGTTTGGCCATAGTTGGAGTCACCAAATATTACTTTGGGTCCTAGCTTATACTTGTAGTTGATTAGGTTATCCTTGCTTCCAGTCATATGCTTTGAACAAACACTATTTAGACAATAAAACAGATTAGCTATTCTTAACCCAGGTTACCTTGGGTCCTTGTCTCTTTTCATTGTTAAAACTGGAAATATAAGAGTATTCAAGTTGATTTTTATAACCTAAGGGATGGTATCTTCTAGGTGGAATTATCCACTGGGTGAATGGATTAACATATTCTCTTGGTTATTAAATAATCTGGAAGAATTAAAGTTTCTGTTATTCTGAACTTGGGTCGATGAATTTTGGTAAGTTCGTCGATCTAAGGTCGACGAATGGGGATGAGTTCGTCAAACTTCGCTCAGAGAATGAAAATATTCATTTTCTGGGCCCCAATATCGTCGATCTCGGCTCGAAGAATGATACTGATTTTGTTGATTGTAGTTCAGAGAATAATTATAAAGAAAATTTGCGTTCGGAGTTCGTCCACTTGAGTTCGACGAACCATACACATTTTGTCGATCTGAGTTCGACGAAATCTACTGAACATTCTTATCGTTTGGATTTTTCTTATTCTTTCTCTTTTTCTTATTTTTCTGTTTTAATTCTGTTTGGTTAATATTATTATCATCTATCTTTTCCTTTTCTTTTTCAGAAATAAATTAAATTGGAGTTATTAGTATATTTTTCTGAATTAATGGGGGTTGTCTTCATGAACTACCTAAGCCATCTTGCCATTAAGTCTGGCTTTCACTGTGCTTGTGATGTCCATCAACTTGATGCTTCTCCCATTTAGGGATTCTTCAAGTTGCCTTGCCTCAGTTAATTCAGTTTTTAATGTGATTATCTGTTCATTAGCTAGAGTTAATTAATCATTTAATTTAATGTTTTCAGAAATGAGATTATCTTGTTCAGTAAGTTTTTCTCTAAGTTATTTAATTTCTTTCTCAGAATTTATTAAATCATTACATAATAATTTAAATTCAGTTTTAAAACTATCTGAATTAAAATCAAATGAAGACAGTACCTGATCTTCTTTAGATTGAAGTTCTTCACTGTCTGACTGCCCATCATCTGAGAGGTTGCCTGATGCATTGATAGCAATCATGCAAGCTTCTCTTGCTTTTGCTTCCTCCTTATCTTCACTAGAGCTGGAAGATGAGGATTCATCTTCAGTTTCACTCCAGGTTTCAGCAACAAAGCCTTTCTCCTTCCTCTTGTACTTGCTGGAGAAGGGCTTGCTGTAGTGCTGCTTTCTGGGCTCCTTTTCCTTTCTTTTCTCTTTCTTTTGATTCTCTGGACACTCTGATATGAAGTGTCCAGGCTGCCTACAACCAAAGCAAACAACTTCTTAAGTTGGAGTTATACAACCCCGTATTCGCGGAGTAGGGTCCCTTCGGCATGCGCAGAGCCAGTTTTAAGCTTTTAAGCTTTTTGGATATTTTGGACTCTTGGTGGCCAATTTTGGCTCTAGCTCGGAATATACTAGTAGGGGGAGGAAAAAATTTGCCTCCCCCTTGCCCCTTCTTTTGAGGGTCGGGTGCGGCAAGTTGGCCGGCACCCCCGACGAGGTGAAGTGCGAGGTGGGGGGGGCAGCAGGGTCGACTGGAGACCAGGGTCTCGTCCCCCTGCCCCTTAGCCCCAAGCAGAGGCGAGACCGGCCGGCCAGGCGGGCTCTCGTCCAGCGAGGCCAGCTCGCCGGGCGAGGCCGCCGGCAAGGCGGGCTCTCGCCCCGCGAGGCACGCTCGCCGGGCGAGGCCGCCGGCCAGGCGGGCTCTCGCCCCGCGAGGCACGCTCGCCGGGCGAGGCCGCCGGCCAGGCGGGCTCTCGCCCCGCGAGGCCAGCGCGCTGGGCGAGGCCGCCGGCCAGGCGGGCTCTCGTCCCGCGAGGCCAGCTTGCCGAGCGAGGCCGCCGGCCAGGCGGGCTCTCGCCCCGCGAGGCCAGCGCGCCGGGCGAGGCCGCCGGCCAGGCGAGCTCTCGCCCCGCGAGGCCAGCTCGCCGGGCGAGACCGGCCGGCCAGGCCCTCGGCCGCGCGGCTAGTCCCCCCCGGGCTCGGGTGTCCAGGGAGGCGGGAGGAGTGTGGTTTGGTCTCCTCTCGCCCTTGGACCACTTTGCCCCTAGGGGGATTTTTATCTTTTTACCCTCCGGTGTGGGTATTTTTTATTGGTTGGAGGTATGTTTGCCTTGGGGGCATTTTGGTCATTTTGACCCCAGGACTACTTGGAAAAACTATAAATAGACCCCCTTGGGTACCTTTGGAGAGGCATTGGCTTTTGGCTTCCTCCTCCCTAGCTTTCCTCTTGGTAGAGTTGAGAGAACTCTCCAAGGTACCCAGCTCTCATTGGTAAGGGAGGGGAAGTGTTCTTGTGACCTTCCGGGTGTGTGGTGGGACCTCTGCGCTAAAGCCGAGGGTCTGTTTCTAGTTTCCCAAGTCTTTGGTCCGTGACATCCCCCCAAGTGTAGTAGGTGTGAGGTCACCCCTTCCCCAAGGGTCGAACTCCACAGAGACCAAGTTTTTGGTTTCAACATTTTGGTGCGGTGAGCGTGGAGAGTGACCAGCACAGAAGATCTCGGGAGAGTGTCATGGCTGGAGATCAGGGGGGTAGTGATGACCTCGGCGGTCTCCCCAACCCAGGACCCTTCGTAGGAAGGGAAGAGTTCATGGCTTCCATCTCTAACATCATGGAGATGTTGCGAAGCATTGCTCCTCGGGCTGCCAGCTCAGCTCCCACCCCCCAAGGACCGGCTCCCGGGGATCTCAGTGAGCTGCCCCCCAAAGATTTAAGCGAGATCACCCCAGCAGGGGGAGAAGGAAGTGCCCCAGGGAGGCGACCTGGGAAGGAGAGGATGGGAGAGGGGGTCGAGCGAGACCTCCCCGGCCGGGAGCTGTTCCCCAGCCCATCGCGTGCTCGCCCCCCAGGCGAGCAGGTCGAGCGAGTGGAGGTGGCGAGAGCTCCCCTTAGGGGGTCACCCTTCATTGAGTTGATCATCTCAGCTCCCGTTCCCAAGGGGTTCAGAGAGCCAGACATGGCTTACTATACCGGGAAAGATGATCCCATCCAGCACCTGCAGTGGTTCGAGGATGCCGTCTCCATCAGGCCGATGACGGATGCCTTCAAGTGTCGCCTCTTTGCAATCACATTGAAGGAGAAGGCAAGGGACTAGTTTCATCAACTCCCTCCAAGGTCCATCTTCGGGTTTGAAGACTTGAGCCGGAGCTTTCAGCTTCGCTTCTCCACCTCCAAGAAAAGGAAGAAAGGTCCTGAGTCCCTCTTCCTGATAAAGCAAAGGGCCGAGGAGTCGCTGGCCCACTATGTTGACAGGTTCCAGGAGGAGGACCTTGATATCCAAGAGGTGCCAGGGTATGCCCTCCAGATGGCGTTTACGGTGGGGTTGCGTGAAGGGTTCTTCAAGATGAGCTTGACTCGGAAGGCCCCCCTTTCCTTTGAGGAGCTGATGGAAAGGGCGGCAGAGGAGATAGCCATGGAGGCAGCCAACCCGGCCTTCGTGAAGAAGTTGGCAAAGTTGACAGAGGTGGAGTCAAAAGAGCAAGGTGGCTCAAGGCATCAAGAAGGAAGAAGGAGAGAGGAGCCGAGAACTCAGGGGTTCCAAGGACGGGAGGGTCCGGAGCTAGGTTGGAGGCACCAGGGAGGACCTGCCCAGGGTCCAGGAAGAGCTCTCATCCAGGGTGGGGGGGACTTTCAAGGAGGCCAAGGAAGATATAACTTCCAAAGGCAAGCCCCTAGACAGCTCCTACCCCCACCATAGCAAGCGATGGCGATCGGTCGAAGGGAGAGGAGGAACCGCACGGGAAGAGGAAGAGTAAGAGTAGAGTTACCCTACTGTGAGTTTCACCAGGAGGAGGGCCATGCAACAACTACTTGCCCCGAGTTCCAGGAATTGAGAAGGACAAGAGCTCCGGCACCACAACCTCAACAACCGCATGATCCGGTACGGATTGAAGAAGTCCAGCCCGAGACAGCAAGGGAGAGGTGTGAGGATCGGGTCGACGTGGGAACACAAGGGAAGATATGAGCGACTCACGGTGAAGTGGAGATCGTGCCCGGGTTCCTCTGAAAAAGCCTCGTCTCGGCGGAGTCATGTATCTTGTTTTTCTTTATGTTGTAATGAGTCCAACCTCCGACCGGTAGGGTTGGGAGGGTCATGTAACGCAACTATTTTCCCCTTTTGAGGATGTTGAATTTTGGCAGAGTTCAGGTGACACGCCCCGTCCCCAAGTCCCTTAGCTCCGAGATGATTCTGCTGCCAGGCTCTCACTAGCTGGTGGGTTCAGGTTGATCTCTCGTGGGAGCTAAGTCTTTTTGCTCCGGGATGATTCCGCTGCCAGGCTCTCACTAGCTGGTGGGTTCAGGTTGATCTCTCGTGGGAGCTAAGTCCTTTTGCTCCGAGATGATTCCGTTGCCAGGCTCTCACTAGCTGGTGGGTTCAGGTTGATCTCTCGTGGGAGCCAAGTCCCTTAGCTCCGAGATGATTCCGCTGCCAGGCTCTCTCTAGCTGGTGGGTTCAGGTTGATCTCTCGTGGGAGCTAAGTCCTTTTGCTCTGAGATGATTCCGCTGCCAGGCTCTCACTAGCTGGTGGGTTCAAGTTGATCTCTCGTGGGAGCTAAGTCCTTTTGCTCCGAGATGATTCCGCTGCCAGGCTCTCACTAGCTGGCGGGTTCAGGTTGATCTCTCGTGGGAGCTAAGTCCTTTTGCTCCGAGATGATTCCGCTGTCAGGCTCTCACTAGCTGGCAGGGCAGGTTGATCTCTCGTGGGAGCTAAGTCCTTTTGCTCCGAGATGATTCCGCTGCCAGGCTCTCACTAGCTGGCGGGTTCAGGTTGATCTCTCGTGGAATCTAAGTCCTTTTGCTCCGAGATGATTCCGCCTCCAGGCTCTCACTAGCTGGCAGGGCAGGTTGATCTCTCGTGGGAGCTAAGTCCTTTTGCTCCGAGATGATTCCGCTGCCAGGCTCTCACTAGCTGGCGGGTTCAGGTTGATCTCTCGTGGAAGCTAAGTCCTTTTGCTCCGAGATGATTCCGCTGCCAGGCTCTCACTAGCTGGCGGGTTCAGGTTGATCTCTTGTGGGAGCTAAGTCCTTTTGCTCCGAGATGATTCCGCTGCCAGGCTCTCACTAGCTGGCAGGGCAGGTTGATCTCTCGTGGAAGCTAAGTCCTTTTGCTCCGAGATGATTCCGCTGTCAGGCTCTCACTAGCTGGCGGGTTCAGGTTGATCTCTCGTGGGAGCTAAGTCCTTTTGCTCCGAGATGATTCCGCTGCCAGGCTCTCACTAGCTGGCGGGTTCAGGTTGATCTCTCGTGGGAGCTAAGTCCTTTTGCTCCGAGATGATTCCGCTGCCAGGCTCTCACTAGCTGGCGGGTTCAGGTTGATCTCTCGTGGAAGCTAAGTCCTTTTGCTCCGAGATGATTCCGCTGCCAGGCTCTCACTAGCTGGCAGGGCAGGTAGAGGTTGACTTTTTACCCTGAGGGGGTCTCGCCACTCAGGCTCTCACTAGCTGGCATGGCAGGTTGGCCCCCCCAGGAGGCTAAGTGTTTTTTGCCCTGAGTAGGTCTCGGCACCCAGGCTCTCATTAGTTGGCGTGGCAGGATGACCCCTCGGAAGAGGCCTTACAGTCTTTCGACACCACGAGAGCAAGCTATACTCAGCGAATACGTTGGGTTGGATGTTTCTTTCTGAGCTTGTGCCAACCTCGAAAAGAGCGGTGATTGTGTACAACCCCGTATTCGCAGAGTAGGGTCCCTTCGGCATGCGCAGAGCCAGTTTTAAGCTTTTAAGGCATTTTGGATATTTTGGACTCTTGGTGGCAATTTTGGCTCTAGCTCGGAATATACTAGTAGGGGGAGGAAAAAATTTGCCTCCCCTTTGCCCCTTCTTTTGAGGGTCGGGTGCGGCAAGTTGGCCGGCACCCCCCGACGAGGTGAAGTGCGAGGTGGGGGCAGCAGGGTCGACTGGAGACCAGGGTCTCGTCCCCCTGCCCCTTAGCCCCAAGCAGAGGCGAGACCGGCCGGCCAGGCGGGCTCTCGCCCAGCGAGGCCAGCTCGCCGGGCGAGGCCGCCGGCAAGGCGGGCTCTCGCCCCGCGAGGCACGCTTGCCGGGCGAGGCCGCCGGCCAGGCGGGCTCTCACCCCGCGAGGCATGCTCGCCGGGCGAGGCCGCCGGCCAGGCGGGCTCTCGCCCCGCGAGGCCAGCGCGCCGGGCGAGGCCGCCGGCCAGGCGGGCTCTCGCCCCGCGAGGCCAGCTCGCCGGGCGAGGCCGCCGGCCAGGCGGGCTCTCGCCCCGCGAGGCCAGCGCGCCGGGCGAGGCCGCCGGCCAAGCGAGCTCTCGCCCCGCGAGGCCAGCTCGCCGGGCGAGACCGACCGGCCAGGCCCTCGCCCGCGCGGCTAGTCCCCCCCGGGCTCGGGTGTCCAGGGAGGCGGGAGGAGTGTGGTTTGGTCTCCTCTCGCCCTTGGACCACTTTGCCCCTGGGGGGGATTTTTCCCTTTTTACCCTCCGGTGTGGGTATTTTCTATTGGTTGGAGGTATGTTTGCCTTGGGGGCATTTTGGTCATTTTGACCCCAGGACTACTTGGAAAAACTATAAATAGACCCACTTGGGTACCTTTGGAGAGGCATTGGCTTTTGGCTTCCTCCTCCCTAGCTTTCCTCTTGGTAGAGTTGAGAGAACTCTCCAAGGTACCCAGCTCTCATTGGTAAGGGAGGGGAAGTGTTCTTGTGACCTTCCGGGTGTGTGGTGGGACCTCCGCGCTAGAGCCGAGGGTCTGTTTCTAGTTTCCCAAGTCTTTGGTCCGTGACATCCCCCCGAGTGTAGTAAGTGTGAGGTCGCCCCTTCCCCAAGGGTCGAACTCCACAGAGACCAAGTTTTTGGTTTCAACAGGAGTTTTATCATACCTTGGCTTATAATCTTGTCTAGATGACTTCCTTCTAAAGTCCTTCTTGCCCATTTTGTAGAATCTTTTGGCTAGGAGACTCAGAAATTCTTCACTACCTAAGGGAGCTTCTTTTTCTTTAGATTCTTTGAGTGCAATGTTTTGCTACTTTCTTCCTGGTGTGGAGGTCTTCAACTCAGCAGCTTCTCTGGTCTTCATTTACTGTTCATAAGACTTGAGCTTTCCAAGTAGAGATTCAGTAGAAATCTCATTCAGACTTCTGGATTCCTTGATTGGCTAGATTCTGGAATCCCATAAGCTGGGGAAGCACATGAGGATTTTATCATTGACCTCAGTGAGAGTTATGTATTTGTCAGAGTTGTTAGCTCATTGATGATTGAGCTTAGTCTATTTTACATGTCACTCACTGACTCTTACTCATCTTTCTTGAAGTTCTCATATTGAGAGATGAGATTGGATCTCCTGTCTTTTCTCTCATCTGCTGAGCCAGAAACCATTTGGTTAAGAAAATCTCAGATGGCCTTTGCTGAGGTGTACTCTGCCACCTTCTTGAAGATGTCATCAGATATTGTCTGAGCCAGAATATTCATGGCCTTGGAATCAGCTATCTTGGCCTTCTTTTGTGCATTTGTCCACTCAGGTGGTGGAACAACATGTGTGCTGGAAGTTACAGTAGTGGTAGCCATTGGAACTGGTGGTCCTGTAAAAATATAATTGTATATGTCTTCATCAATAGAGTTCATATAAAGCCTAATTCTTGCCTTCTAGATGGAAAACTTGTTCAAGTTGCAAACTGGAGGTCTGGTGCTTGCATAATCCTTGTTTTATGCCATGATATGTAAAAACAAAAGTCAGATCTATCTAGGATCTTTTGGTTCAAGTGTTAGCTTGTACAACCAAAGAAACCTTCCTCTGATACCAATTGAAAGATAGGGGGTGGACCTGATTTACTCTAGAGGGGGGGTGAATAGAGTAATTAAAACTTTTGATTTTTTTTGAATTTATCAGAGAAAATAAGTGATACTACTAATAATAGCATAAAAAGAAATAGAAACAGGCTAAGCTACTCTATCACAGTATAGCAAAAACAAAGAGAAGATTATTAACCAGACAACACAAGAATTTTATAGTGGTTCCCCAAATCTGGGTACATCCACTCTTCTACCACCCTGGTAGAAATCCACTAGCAGGTTTTTCTTAGGTGAATGCCACCACAAGATCTATTTACAGGGAGATCTAACAACCCTTTAAGCTTTTTATCAGGTGCCCAAAAACCAAGAATAAATTTTTGAAGGGAGTTAATAAACCCTTTTATAAGAGGTTGAGAGAGTTGATGATGTTTTATCTTTTTTCTATACAATAGAGAAGACTTGTGTGGATTCTGTTATCAAAGCTCCTTCTGAAATGTTAAGATGGTTCAGAAATCCTGGAGCCTTGCTCAGGGTGTAGATATTCAGCCTTGTCTTGAAGAGATCAAGGAACTTGCAGATTGATCAAGAGTTATTGTCCTTGAAGATTCCTAGAGTAGAAGTTGAAGAAGACTCTTCATATATGATTGTTGTTCTTCTTCAGTCTTCGGAAAGATCAATGGGAAAATAGAATGTTTTCTGCGTAGAGAAGAAGTTTTTTGTAACTATATTCTCTTCTCTATATGCTTGTGTTCTGTATGTCTAAGCACTGGTTGAACTCTATTGCCCTTTAAAGAGAAAATATCTTTATATTCTGCTGTCAAATTCTCCTTTGAATTTTGAATTCCAAGCATTAATTGTAGATTGATTCTGGATAATGAAGCAGCTGGAAAATATTCTTTAAAAAGTTTCTCCAACTGTCCCAATAAAATAAGCAAGTAATTAACTCTGATGAAATCCATAATTAATGATGCCAATAATGGCTATATTCTTGAGAATATGAGAATTAATTACTTAGAGAGTTACTGCTAAATAATATAATAAATAAGGGACAGAAATAAGGAAAACTTCTCAATCTGGCTCGGGACAGAAATCGTCGACCTCTGAACAGAATTCGTCGACTGGAGTTCCAAGATTGTCGAGCTGAGAATTCCTGTTCGTCGACCAGAGCTCAACGAACTGTATTCTGGAAATAACTTGATAAATCCATGTTCCAAGTTAGTCGAGCAGAGAATCTGTCTTGAGGAAGAGATCGTCGACCTGAGCCCGATATCGTCGAGCTAACCTCAGAGAAAGATTTCTGAGTTCATCGATCTGCGATCGACGATCGTCGAGCTGAGTTCGAATAATTTCAAACTTATAGTTTGAACTCCAAATTCTTCTATGTCTTGAGTCTAGTGAAGTTCTCCGCTGGCTGGTCCATGAAGATAGAATCTAAAGACTAGCCTAAACTCTCAGACTAACATACTTGACCCTGGCTATATAATGTGGGTCAAATACATCCTAATTAGTGAACCTAGCCCAAATACAAATTAGGGATCCAACACAAACCATACACATTGGATGAGGTATTCTAAAAATTAGCAGAAAAGTAGAAAGAAAATGATAAGGTATTATTCTAATCCAAAGTTTTAGGGAGGTCTTCCTCCTCCAGCAGCAGGATCTACAAGTAGTTTACCTTCTTCTCATTATTCTACAACAACTCAGTACAGAAAAGATAGACATACAAGTTCTGAGTCATATAGCAGTCAAAGAAGTTAGCAACATTTAAGAAAAGACAGGCCAGCCTCTCCAGTTATTGAACAAGAGTTAGATCTAGTATACAAAATTGCTAGGTTTAATGAACAAATTGCTCTTTCTCAGATAAAGAAAGCAAGATCTGAAGGTAAGGACTCTTCACAGTTTACTACTATGTCCTCTTACAAGCAACGGGAATTGGACAAATATCAAAAGAAAAGCTTGTTTAATGTTGATAAATATATAAGCTTGCATCCAAAAGTTGTTGTTCCTAGAAACTCGTCCCATAAAATTATTGGTGTTCAAGATCTCAAGCTGAGCAAAAGGGAGTCTGAAGATCCAAACAAGAAGCTAATTTCCACCAAGTCTTCTTCAGATCCTTCATCTGATGCTCCTCAGAAGGATTCCTAACTTTTGATTATGTCTTTGAACTCTTTTGTTATTTAAATTTCTCAAAGCACATTATATATCTGCTGAAAATTTATTTTTCTGCTAGATAATAATGCAATGTGTTTTTTCTGTTTGATAGTATCCTCACCCAAATAGGGGGAGATTGTTGGAACTCCTTATTACTGATTTGGGCTAGGATTACTATTAGGTTTTTTATTTTGACCCAACTTATATAGACTAGGGTCATAGGTTTTTTTGCAGAGTTGTTATATCAGAAGGTATTCCAAGAAGCTCAGTTCGACGAACACAGAGCTCAGTTCGACAAATACAGAGCTCAGTTCAATGAACTCCGTTCCCTAACTCTAAGATCAGTTCGACGAATGCTGAATTGAGTTTGATGAACTCTGATGTCAACTCAAAGCTCAGTTCGACGAAAGCCAAGCTCAGTTCGACGAACTCTGATCTCAATACAAAAACTCAGTTAGAAGAAAGCCAAGCTCATGTCGATGAAATCTTTGCTGAGTTCGTTGTCAGGCAGTCTCTTTACAAAAGGCAGAATGTTTTTAAATGTTCAGTAACTGTCAATTAAAACTCTTATATTTAATGCTAAATATTCTAATGAATATAGCCGTTTAAGGCAACATTAAATATGAATTTATCACCGAGTTTTAAAGCTAATTAATTCCAAGGCAGTTACATTCTCAAGGGATTCTTCAGACGTTTCAAGAATCGATTAAGTCAAATATTTAAATTCTTCTCAGACATTATATATATATTCAGAAGATTGGTGTTTCAAGCAGACATTGATAGACATACAGACTTACATATACAGATATATAGAGATACAAATATTCTGCTTCAGATTCTTCCAGTGACCAAATCTTCAAATCTGAGAGACATCTTAGTACAATTCTTTCAGAAATATCTACTGGAGAGAAAAAGAATACAAGAAGGCCCACACCCTGAAGAAAAGTTCCCTCTCCTGATCACAATCTCTATTCAAATCAGGGGGAGCTTTTTACAACATCATCCACTAAGTCTTCTCAGAGATACTTGATAGAGAAGACAACATCTAACTTGTAACGACCCCATCAGTTAAATGACGTATAGTAGAAGGTCCGGCCGGGGCCCCACACTATATGCCACAAACAGACGGTGAGGTCACAGGATAATACCAAACCATACGAATCCTAACTCAGAGCATTCTAGCGGAAGCTTTAAGTTACAACTTTAAACTCTCAACCGGAATGTCCAATATATAAAACCACCTTTATATATAAAACCAGGGAATGTACAACAAAGGTTTGGCCTTAAGGCCTTACAGTTCCTCTTTACATACAACATGATTTACAAACCTCGGCGCGCAGGCCGGCCATACATGAGTAAAAGAGAACAACCAAAACATTCGCTTAGCCTTCAAGGGCTAGCCGCAGCAGCAGCAGCAACAGCAGTAGGGCTTCAGCCCATCACTTACCACTTGGCTCTCCAGCACCTGCACGGGAACAATCCACCCAACCGGTGGCAAACAATGCAACGGTCAGCATTCAGCTGACCCAATTATAACAATCCTACCCCTTTCTCGGGGCATGAGCATTATTTCCCTGTAAGCATGGCATCATCAAATAGCAACTATGTGCGCGCAGGCACATTCAAGCCATCACAACTATCGGCCACACGGCCCGACAGTCCGTGCACTCAGGGCACATTCTTGGTGTACCGGAATACCAGGGTCAACACCACCGTCTACACGGTATTTGAGCATTCTAGTCTTTCCGGCGCACGGGCCTAAGACTCTCATTAGGCGCTCCAACAAAACCTATAAACAGGCTTCCAAGTCAGACGGACCTAACGCAGGTACGGATCAGCCACCCCCCGTTGCTCAAGTCGCCGTGCCACCTCGAATACGGAAGTATCCATGGCTATTTATAGGCGCTGGTCGGTTTCACCTTTCCTGTTCGACAATCTGCCTTTTCATCGAGTTGCAGCCCAACGGCTCAACCACTCACAAAGTGGCAACACACGGCCACAAGAGTTGCATCCAACCCTCTTCATTTCCTGGACATCGTCCAGTACTTCCTGCCGCACCAAGCAACAGGTAGGCACAAGGCATCACAAGCCATAATCACGGAGCCTTCTCCGATATGCAAACAAGCATCACCAATCCAGACTACATCCAGATGGGCTTCACACAGCATGCCTAGAGCCGTACTCCAATTCCGGCCTCTAACAAGGGGGACTTCACATATCTACCCCAAGGGACACCACAACCCACCGCACACTCGCGGGGAAGGGTTTTCCCTATGCAATGCAGAAAAGAAGGACTTCACATGTCCAAGGAGGGAGATCGTTACCCTTGTCGATCTCTTCGGAGCCATCGAAAACTAGCCAGTGAGAAAGAACCGCAGCAGCCTTGCCTTCACAACGCCGGCTTCGGATCACGAATCGGACCACGGGAACTCCGCCGGTGGCTTGCTCTCCTCCTCCTTCTTCTTCCTCCTTTCTCTCTTCCTTAAGCACAAATGAAGAATGACTTCTTCCTTGACGAATTTAATCCAGCCAGGAATCACCTGAGCCCTTGGATCTAAAGAGAGAATCTGAACGGCCACGATCTGCCCAAAAAACCCAATTTTTGGCTGACACGGCCTGTGACACGCTCGTATCACAGGCCGTGTACCCTTAAGCGGCACACGCAGTTTGAACTGACTGAACAACACGGGTATCGACACGCCCGTGTCGAACCTGACACGCCCGTGTCATCCTGAGACACGCCCGTGTCAAACCTGCTTCATCGAGCTGCACCCAGTACACGGGTCGGAACACGGCATCAGACACGCCCGTGTCCCACCTGACACGCCCGTGTTCACGGCCGTGTTCAAGGCCGTGTACTATTCTGACTCGAACAGGCCAAATTCGAAATTTAATTCGAACACGCCCTGGGACACGCCCGTGTCGGAGGCCGTGTCCCAGGCTCGACGATCGTCGACTCCCAATCGTCGACTAACCTGAACACGCCCTGGGACACGCCCGTGTCCCAGGCCGTGTACCCCCGACACGCCCTGGGATACGCCCGTGTCCCAGGCCGTGTACACTTACCTGTACCTCAAAATCATTTTGAGTCCTTTGGGGTCTTTTTGGGGTGTTACAACCCTCCCCCCCTTAGCAAAATTTCGTCCCGAAATTTGCACGGTAAGAAACAAGAACCAGCAATGCTATAACTATGTTATAACAAAAAGTACACGGTCTACAGTTTATACAAATAACTCGGGAAACTCAGCTCGCATGGTCTGCTCTCGCTCCCATGTTAGCTCTTCACGGCCACAATTGTCCCATCGAACCTTGACCATCCCGATCACTTTGTTCCGCAACTGTTTCTCGGCTCGATCCTCGATCCGAATGGGTCTAACCCTCGTCATTAGCCCATACTCGATCGGTACCCGATCATTCTCCACTACTTGAGCTGGATCCTTCACCGCCTTACGAAGGACTGAGATGTGAAATACATCATGTAATCCACCCAAGTCTGCTGAAAGTGCTAGTCGATAAGCAGCTTCCCCAACTCGCTCCACCACCTCAAAAGGACCAAGATACCTCGGACTTAGCTTTTTCAAACGCCGAATCCTGGACACACCTTTGAAGGGTTTGATCTTCAAATATACCCAATCACCCACCGCGAACTCCACGTTCCGATGTTTGGCATTGTAGTACTTTGCTTGACGATCTTGGGCTATCAATAGCCTCTCCCGAATAGAGCGTATGAGCGAGGTTGCTTCTTCGACTTCCTTTTTCCCATTCAGCTTAGATTCGCCTGCTTCTGCCCAAGCTAACGGTGTACGGCATTTCCGACCATACAACGCCTCAAATGGTGCCATACCAATACTCGCTTGGTAGCTATTATTATAGGCAAATTCAACAAGATATATATAATCTTCCCATCTCTTACCAAAGTCTAGGGCGCACATGCGGAGCATATCCTCCATCGTCCTGTTGGTTCGTTCAGTCTGGCCATCCGTTTGGGGATGAAAGGCCGTACTAAACGCTAACTTTGTACCCAACATTTGATGAACGAGCCGCCAATCATTCGATGTGAACCGCCCATCACGGTCACTAACGATGCTCTGAGGAACACCGTGCAGTCGAACAACCTGCTCCACATAAAGCTTGGCCAAGGTTTCCACTGAATCGTCTCTTCTGTTTGGAAGGAAGTGCGCCACTTTTGTCAACCGGTCCACAATCACCCAGATTGAATCATGACCGCGTTGAGATCTCGGCAATCCATGCACGAAATCCATCGAAATATCATCGAACTTCCACTCCGGAATAGGTAACGACTTCATGAAACCGCCAGGCTTCTGGCATTCTGCTTTCACTAACGCACAAGTATTGCATTCAGCCACATAACGTGTGACATCTTTCTTTAGTCCGGGCCACCAGAATAGCTTTTTCATATCTCTGTACATCTTTGTGCTCCCTGGGTGAACTGAGTACTTTGCAAAGTGAGCTTCGTACATCAACTCTTCCCTCAATTTACCCACACTTGGGACGCACACTCGACCATTTCTTCGTAACAAACCGTTATCCCACGAAAATTGGTCCTCTGGCCATCTTTTGCATAGCACTGGAGCCTTTCATCAAGCTCCGTTGCTCGCCGAACTCTGTCCGTAAGGTCATATTGCACCTCCGTCCAGTTCAAGCATGCATCGGTTGACGAACCCTTGTCAACGCAAGATATCTCCAATGCTTCCAATTCCTGGATCAAACGCTGATCATGCCTCTGCAACTAGCTTGCCCGTACCGGAGTCTTTCGACTCAAAGCATCAGCGACCACATTTCCCTTCCCAGGAGTATAGTGAATCTCGAAGGTGTAGTCCCCGAGGAACTCCATCCATCTTCGTTGTCGCATATTCAGATCCTTCTGATCCAACAAATACTTTAGGCTTTTGTGATCCGTATAGATATCCACTTTAACGCCATATAGATAGTGCCGCCACAACTTGAGCGCAAAGATTACCGCCGCCAACTCCAAATCATGGACGGGGTAATTCCGCACATGCACTTTCAACTGACGCGAGCCATAAGCAATCACTTTACCAAACTGCAGAAGAACGCAGCCTAAGCCGCTCCCAGATGCATCACTATAGATTTCATACCCATCGGTGCCACATGGCGATGTCAACACAGGCGCCGTGGTCAAACGACTCTTCAAGTCTTCAAAAGCTCGCCCGCACTCCGGCGTCCAAATGAACTTTTGATCTTTTCTCGTCAGCGTGGTCAGAGGTAAAGCAATCCGTGAGAAGTTTTCCACAAACCGTCTATAGTAGCCCGCAAGTCCAAGGAAGCTCCTGACCTCGGCCACTGAAGACATCACTGGCCAATCTCGGATGGCACTTATCTTCAACGGATCCACCACAATACCCTCTCCGCTTACCACATGGCCTAAAAAGTCTACTGAAGAGAGCCAGAACTCACACTTTGAGAACTTGGCATAAAGCTTATTCCTCCGCAGGGTATGCAAAACCAACCGCAAATGGTTTGCGTGATCCTCTTCCGACTGAGAGTATACTAAGATGTCATCGATAAACACAATGACGAACAAATCCAAGTACTCTCGGAACGTTCGATGCATTAGGTCCATAAATACCGAAGGCGCGTTACACAGGCCAAACGGCATTACCGTGAACTCATAATGACCGTAGCGTGTTCCAAACGCCGTCTTGGGAATGTCACCTTCCCAAATCCGTAGCTGATAGTATCCCGATTTCAAATCCAACTTGGAATAGACCGTTGATCCCGCCAGCTGATCAAAGAGGTCATCAATCCGTGGGATCGGATATTTGTTTTTCTCCGTCAACTTATTCAACTCGCGGTAGTCAATACACAACCGTAAGCTACCGTCTTTCTTTTTCACAAAGAGAACAGGCGCGCTCCAAGGTGATATACTTGGGCGTATATATCCCTGCTCCAACAACTCTTGCAATTGGACTTTCAACTCAGCCATCTCTTTTGGCGCGACGCGATATGGAGAGCGGGCCACAGGTTTCGCACCTGGCACCAACTCAATAGAGAAGTCAATCTCCCGCTGGGGTGGTAACCCAGGAAGATCTTTAGGAAACACGTCGGCAAACTCTGACACAACTGGCACTTCACCGACACTGGCCTTTGGCTCAACAGCATGAATTAGCGTGAAGAATAACTCCGCGCCCTTCCGAACAGCATTGACGACTTGGAGTGCAGACAACAGAGTCCCGCCAACTCCTCGCATACCAGCGAACTTCGTCACAAGCCCGGTATTCTGACCCAGTGTAATCTCCTTGGAGTTGCAATCAATAAAGGCACGCTGCTCCGAGAGCCAGTCCATACCAAAGATCACATCAAACTCCGATAACGGTAGCACAGCTGCACTCAAACCGAAATCCCGACTTCCTATTTGCACATCCACATCGCAAGCCCTATCCGCAAGCATCATATAGCCATTCGGCAATAGCACCCTTGTACTATCCACCGTCACATGACTTGGTACCCCAATTTGAGATACGAAATCCTCAGACAGAAAAGAATGCGAAGCACCCGTATCAAACAGGGCTCTCGCCAAATTATTCCGAATCAGGACAAAGCCTGCAACACACACACATGCACAAGCTAAACATAACCAAAACCATAGCACATAAGCAAGTAAGCTAACTCAACTCGTACCTGTGACGACGTCACTTTGCTTAATCGCTTCCTGTTGGCCAAGTTGATAGATTCGGGGCTGCACCTGAGACGCAGAGGAATCAACCACCGCTTTGCCCTTCTCAGCATACGACGCACCCGTCTTCTTTTCCCCTTTGGGCTGCACAACCCGACAGTCACGAGCTATATGCCCCACCCGGCCACAGTTATAGCATGTACGAGCATCCGGCCTTGATGTCGCTCCCGACACAACGGTCGTAGTCACTTGCCCAGATGGCTTGGACCTCTTGCCCCCTTTCTTCTGGTAAAACGATTTGCTCGGGCGAGGTGCTTGAAACTCTGGCTTTGACACAACCAAGCCCTTGTTCCCTTGCACTCGCCTCATGTCCTTCTCCAACGCGCACGCAGTATCAACCAACGCCTGAAACCCTTGGCTCACTGAACTCGAAAGCAGGAATCGCAACTCATCCCGCAATCCTTCATAGAACCGATTCGTTTTCCTTTGGTCATCCGCGAAGATTGTTCCCGCATACTGTCCCAACCTGGTAAACTCATGCAAGTAGATATCCACGCTATCTTCCCCTTGCTTTAACCGTTGGAACTCATTTTCCATAGCAATGCGTTGCGCCGCTGGGACATGTTTCGCCAGAAATATTCGAGAGAACTCCTCAATCGACACTTGTGTTAATTGCCTGCCCGCCAAATGGTGTACCTCAACCTCGTCCCACCACAACTGCGCCTCTCCTTCAAGCATGAAGGTGGCTAAGGTGACCTTTAGAGTTTCCTCCGCCCTGATCGCTGTCATTATCCTCTTGACACGCGATAACCAATCTTCTGCCTGCGTTGGGGATCCCATTCCCGCAAACGTAGGAGGACTGAAGCTCATGAATTGCTTCAACTGTCGGTCAGCTGCTCGTGGATCTACAGCCTCAACCGGCTCGGGTCTTATGAAAGTGAAGGGATAGATACTACTCTAGAGGGGGGGTGAATAGAGTTATCAAATTTTGCACAGACAAAACTTAATATTCTACCCAACTCCCTTGGAGTGAAGTGCGGAATGAAAAGATTATAGATATTGATTTAACCTTAAAGCCTAACACAAGTGATGTGTACAAACACAAGCTAACTGTAATTACAGTTAAGCTTGGAAAAACCTAATCAGCAACTAGCAACCTAGTTATATCTAATCACAGCCACAATGCAGGAATTAAACAGAGGAATCCAGACGACACAAGGAAATTTATAGTGGTTCCCCAAACAACTTGGGTACGTCCACTCTTCTACCCACACGGTAGGAATCCACTCAGGTTTTTGATCAGGTGCCCTGCCACCAACAGAATCTGATTCAGGTAGATTCAGAAACCCTTTAGACTTTTGATCAGGTGTCTAAAAACCAAGCACAGGTTTTTGATCAGGTGCCCTGCCACCAAGGGATACTTTTGAAGGGAGTAATAACCCTGTACAGGAGGGGGAAGAAGGTTAAGATGTCTTCTCTATTTTACAATAGATTAGAGAAGCACAAAAACTTGCACTGAGCTAGAATGCTCTAAAGAATCAAGGCTCCCCCTGGCTCAAGAATGTCCAGGTGAAGTCTTGCTTCAGTGCAGAGAAACTCTTCAGAAAGTTCTGAAGGAAAGAGCTACAGGAAGAAAGTAAATAATAAAATCAAAGTTCTTCAAGCAGCTATCTTCTTCTTCTTCTTCAAAGGAACTCTGAGTTGAACTTCCTGAAAGCAGGAGAACTCAGGTGAAGAAGAGATGAAGATCTTAACACTTCTCAGTTAGATGGAGATTGCTGAAAGCAGGAAGCTTGAGCTTGATGAAGGCTTGAGAGCTTGAGGATGAACAACTGGTTAGCTATTAGCTTCTGTTAACTAGCTTGAATCCTTCTTCAAAGGGTTCTTTATATAATCATCAGCAAGCAACGGCTCTCTTCCATTTGAATTATTTGTCTTCTTCTGAGCCTTGAGACCTGGGCTGTAAATATCAAGAAGACAGAAAATATCTCTGCAGCAAAACATTCTAGAAAAAGGAATAAACCTCTTTCTAAGAAGCTGCAGGCTTAAATCAAATAAACAGATAGACTAAATAAAGTCACATCAGGAATAATCTCTTTATAGCAAAAGAAGACTTTTCAGTCTAACGGCTATAAAGGGCTGACAATAGATAAAGTAAATTAAAATGACAGCTAATAAGACAAACAACTTTATCTTAAAAGGATTTGAACTCAGGCAAAAGAGATGGAGCAAATATTGCCTGGTTATGTTATCATACAGCTTAAAATACTGTGCCAGAAAATGTATTAATTAATTAAATATAATATAATAAATAAATACAAAATACAAAGGCAGACAGAAAACGTCGAACGACCTTCGAAGATCGTCGAACGGCGCACGGAGATCGTCGAGCTATCGGGCAGATAGTCGAACGATCCAGATAGTCGAACTATCGAAAAAGATAGTCGAACTACCCCGGCAGATAGTCGAGCTATCAGAACAGATAGTCGAACTATCAGATAGTCGATCTATCTAGGACAGATAGTCGAGCTATCAAGCGCACAGAGATAGTCGACCTATCAAGCAGATAGTCGACCTACCTCAGAAAACAGATAGTCGATCTATTAGAAGATAGTCGAACTATCAGAACAAACCAGATAGTCGATCTATCAGTAGATAGTCGAACTATCAGATAGTCGACCTATCAGGACAGATAGTCGAACTATCAAAGGCAACAGATAGTCGAACTATCAAAAGATAGTCGAACTATCAAGACGAAACAGATAGTCGATCTATCAACAGATAGTCGAACTATCAGATAGTCGATCTATCAGGACAGATATTCGAACTATCAACGCAGACAAAGCGTCGACCAACTGATAGACGATCGTCGATCAGCCGATAGACGATAGTCGAGCGGCGTTCGACTATCGTCGAACGAAAAACCTACTTAACCAAATTCTCAATTTGGAAAAGCGAGGACCCTACAGCTAGACTTCTAACCATTGACCATAGATATTTCTTGGGTCAAGGGGCACAAAGGAGAGGACTAAACTCAAATCAAACTAGGGTACCAACAATCTCCCCCTATTTGAGTTAAGTCTCTCAAAATCTAAAACAGCTAGCAATAAAACACTAAAAATAAATTCAGCAAATAGTTAACAATAAACTGGCAGATTATCAATCAGATAGACAAATATAGCACAGCAGTTAATTAAACTATTAAGAATCTTTAGAGTCTGGTAAAGGATCAGAAGAACTAGAAACAAAAGAAATTTTTCTTAGAGGGTCATCTGATTCTTTCTTTGACATTTTTAGATCCTGCGCACCAATGATCTTCAGTTCTGTAGCCCTAGGGACAACAGCTTCAGGGTGCTTTTCCATGTACTTTGACGGATCAAAAATCTCAGGATTAACCTGGAACTTTTCAAATTCTTTCTTTCTGTAAGCTGACATGGTAGTAAAACCAGGTGTATCTTTACCTTCGGCTCTTGCTTTTCTTATTTGGGCTGCTCCAACTAGCTCTTGAAAGCGAGCCATCCTAAAGTTAGGATCGAGCTCAGGATTTTCATACACGGGCTCAGGAGAAGCAGCATCAGCAATTTTATCTAGATAAGTCATTAGAGTATACTTAGCAAAGAGGTTCTTGCTAGATATTTTAAAACAAAATAAACTATTTACCTTTTGAAATACTTTTCTCAGATTGAACTGGAGTTGGAGATGAAATTCTCTTCTTTGGAGAAGGAGGTGGGGAAAAGGTTGGTCTTTGAACCACAGTCTCCTTCATTGGTCTTTGAGAACCATAAAATGATTTGCCTTGAGAGCTTTGATAACCTTGTCTTGGTTGGGGCTGAACAGACGCAGATCTTGCAGAAGAGGCAGTAGGATGAGCTGAAAGGTTCCCAGAGGCTCCTGCACCTGGAGGTGGAGGAGGGGGACCTCTGGGAGTCCATCTTGAGACAGGACTATCATACCTCTTGGTTCTTTTTCTTTCTTTTTGCTGATTCTTCGAAAACCACATCCAATGCTGAAATTCCTTGGATTTAGGGTCAATGCCCTTCAAAATGTAATATGGAATATCATTATCCTTACTGGGAGGAGGAGGAGGAGCAGCTTTTCTTTTCTTTGCAGCAGATTTCTTTTTCTTTGACTTCTCAGACATATCAGAATCATCATCATCAGACTGAGATGAGGGAGGATTTTCATAAGGATCATAGGCTTCTGAAACAGCCTTTTCTTTAAGCTTTGAAGCAGATTTCTCCCTTTCCTCTTCCATGGCATCCAGAGCCAGAAGGGAGTCTAAATCCAACCCTGGAGAGTCATCCCAGATGGTTGATTTTTCAATTTGCAAATCTTTCTCTTTCTCTTTTAAAGATTGAACTCTTAAATCCCAAGCTGCTCTTGCTTGAGCTTCTTCTAAACTCAGAACAGAGTCAACTTTGACTTCCTCTTTCTCAGACTCATCTTCTTTATTATCTAAGAAGGATTCCAACTCAGGGTCTACTTGAGTAGCAAGAATACTTGGGTTAGCCTCAGAAACTACTGCTATGATCTGAGCAGTTAAATCTTCTTTAATAATATCTGTAAAATTATGAATACATATCTGCTAAATAAGCTTGAATCATTCCTTCAAGGTATTCACAAACTAACAAATTAATCGACTCATCAACAAAACGAATGAAAGAGTTACCTTCATACTTAACCATCTCCCATGATTCATTCAGATAAGAAGTTATAATTCCTTCCAGGAATCTAGCAATCATAGGAGTGGTAAGATCTTCTAAGCAGACTTTAACTGCAATCTCAGATAGCAAAATTCCATCTGCTATTTCTTTCTCAGACAAAACTGGAGCTATTTCTTCTTCAGCAGGGGCAGATTCTTCTAGAACTATTTCTATTTCAGCTTGGGCAGCCATGACTGAATCCTTTAAAGCTGGAGGAGAGGCAGGATGATCTGGGGCATCTTCATGGAACATCTCCCCCTGCCTGATTTCAGTGGATACTGAAACCAGGCCCCTAGAGGAAGATGGCTCAGCAGACTTTGAAAGGGATTTGATGGAGGCAGATAAAAGATTAATGGAGGCTGCAAGGGGAGCGATTGCCTCGTCAATCATGGTTTTGATTGACGGAGTAATCAGCTCCACAATGCGGGAGATAAGCTCTGGAGAAATTTCAAAAGATGAAGGATGAGAGGTGGATGGAGCTGCAGCCGATATGGTAGAGGTGCTGGGATGAGAAATGATGTGAACAGGGGATCGAGCAGGAGAGTTAATTGGGGAATGAATTGGAGAATGAATTGGAGAATGAATTGGAGATACAGGAGGAGTAAGAATTCTCTCTGATCCTAACAAATCAAAGCTAGGAGCAGATATCCTAGCCAGATGAGCAGGTAGAGGAGAGGCTGGAGGAGACAGAGGAACAACCGTAGTTGTTTCAGGAGCAGCAGAGGAAGAAGGTCGTACCTCAGCAGAAGTTGATGGTACTTCAACTGAGGCAGACGGCAATGCAGAGGAGGAGGAAGGAAGAGCTGAGCCAGCTTCAACAGGTTGAGGAGCGACTGATACAGTCCTTGTGTCCTCAGATGTTGCTGGAGCAGATTTCACAAACGTCCTCTTCCACTTAGAGAACAAGTGGGGATCCATCTTCTTGCTGGCGTTGATTGTTGTTGCAGTTGAACTTAGCAGCTGGGGGTATTTCTCTTTAAGGAAGATTCCAATGACCCTTCCTAGGGTGACTTCTTCTTACCAGTCTTTTTCTTGATTAAATCAAACAAAACTACAGCCCAATCTATCCTTTTACGATTAGCAATCGCACACATGAGTGCGAATTGCTGCCTTGTTATATTGTCGTGAGCAGAATGCTTACCCAGAAGCACTTTTCCTACTACCTCAGCGAGGAACTTGATCTTGAAGGGGAAGTTCACTTTGAGCAGCTTGGTGGGAATGCCCTCAGCATGTCCCAGCTCAACCAGCATTCTTCCAAATTCCTGTGCATCTTGCTCATAATCCTCGTCACCAATAACTAATCCAAAAACATCAGATAAGACGGCCGGAGTCAGGATAACTTCTTCTCCGCCTATGGTACCAGTCATCGATTCGTCTGTGGAAGACGACGTGAAAGCCCATTCTTTGATTTCTGGATGTTGATCTTAATCCTTTCAGACATCAGCTTCTCTAAACCCTGATCCCTGCAGAGCTGGAGAACTTCCACGATTCCGGCATCGCAGCTACTGAATGCTTCGAAATCCACACTGAATCCTGCATCAAACTTCACGACGGCTAAAACTGCTGGAGAGACCGCCATGGATTCGCCGGAGAAAGCACGAGAAAGCTGCAGAGAACGAAGAAGACGAAACGCCCGGAAATCGCAAGCGGGAAAGCAGAATGCGAAAGGGCACGCTCCGTCGACGATAAAACAAAAGATCTTTTAACCTAGGTCGACTATCGGTTTTATATTAGACCGGAAATAGTCGATCTATTAAAAAGATACTTGACCCGATAGTCGAACGGCCGTTCGACGATCGGCTCAGAAGCAGAGTAGTCGAACCATCGTTCGGCTATTTCTGGCTTCACACGCAGCAAGCTGTCGTCGTTCAGAGATCGACGATGAGCTCAACCTGTTCGACGATGGTCGAACGTCGATCGACGATCTTCAAACAGATAAGCTATCATTAACCAGAGGTCGACGATAGGCTCAATCCGTTCGACGATCTTCGATCATCGTTCGACGATCTTCAAGCAGATTTCAACAAAGGCAGATATAGTCACACTTAGTCTCGTCCATTAATCATGCCTAGTTGAACTAAAAAGAACAGATGCTTCTGTTCATCTAAAGGCTTGGTGAATATATCACCTCTCTGAAACTCAGTGGATATGAACTCAAGACAGATCTTGTTCTTTTCCACACAATCTCTCAGGAAATGGTGCCTAATCTCAATGTGCTTGGTTCTAGAGTGGTGCACTGGATTTTGTGCAATTGAAATAGCACTGGTACTATCACACATGATCTTGGTGTTCTTGTGTGAGTAACCATAATCCACAAGCTGGTTTTGAATCCACAGGATCTGTGAACAACAACTGGCAGCTACTATATATTCAGCCTCTGCAGTTGAAGTTGAGACAGAAGCCTGCTTCTTACAGAACCAAGAGACCAATCTCTCTCCCAGGAACTGGCAAGTTCCTGAGGTGCTCTTCCTGTCAACTCTGCAGCCAGCATAATCAGAATCAGAATATCCAATTAATTCAAATTCTGACTCAGCTGGGTACCAAAGTCCTAGATCTGGACATCCTTTCAGGTATCTCAGGATTCTCTTTAGAAGAATCAGATGAGATTCCTTGGGGTTGACCTGGAATCTAGCACAAAGGCATGTAGCAAACATTATATCTGGCCTACTTGCAGTTAGATATAATAGGGAACCAACAATGGCCCTATAATTCTTTTGATCAACTGGCTTGCCGTGATCATCAGAATCAATAACTACATTAGTAGCCATGGGTGTAGGCATTGCTGAAGCATCAGCCATCCCAAATTTCTTTACCAATTCCTTGGCATATTTGGATTGGGAGATGAAGATACCATCAGCATCTTGCTTAACTTGGAGACCAAGAAAGTAAGACAGCACACCCATGCTACTCATCTCAAACTTAGAGTGCATCAGGTCAGAGAACCTTTTGCAAAGTTTGGGATCAGTGGAGCCAAAAATAATATCATCTACATACACCTGAACTAACAGGATTGTGTCCTTGTGATGCTTGACGAAAAGGGTTCTATCAACCACTCCCCTAGTAAAGTTGTGCTCTAACAGGAAACTAGCTAAGGTCTCATACCAGGCCCTAGGAGCTTGCTTTAGTCCATAAAGAGCTTTCTGCAACTTAAAAACATGTGAGGGCTGAGTTGAAGAAACAAACCCTGGTGGTTGTTCAACAAACACCTCTTCCTTAAGCTCACCATTTAGGAATGCACTTTTGACATCCATTTGGAACACCTTAAACTTCATGAAGGCTGCATAGGCCAAGAAGATCCTTATTGCTTCTAGCCTTGCAACAGGAGCAAAGGTTTGGTCATAGTCTATACCTTCCTCCTGTCTGTAGCCCTGAGCTACAAGCCTAGCTTTATTCCTTACTATGATTCCATTTGCATCTAACTTGTTTCTATACACCCACTTGGTGCCTATGATCAGTTGGCCTTTAGGTCTTGGAACCAAAGTCCACACTTTACATCTCTCAAATTGATTGAGCTCCTCTTGCATTGCAATGATCCAGTGGGGATCTAGCTCTGCATCTTTAAAGGTGAGGGGCTCAACCTGTGAGAGGAAACAAGCATGCATCACATCCTGTCTTAATTGGTGTCTTGTTTGTACACCAGCTGATATGTCTCCAATCACTTGAGATGTGGGGTGATCTCTAAGTGTGACAATATCAGCAGGTGGGATGTGATCTTCAGCAACAGTTGGGATTAATTCCTCAGGAGGAATTTGATCTACTGTTGGTGGTACAACAACAGCTTCAACAGCTTCAGCAATGTCTTCATCACTGTCTGATTCAGTGATCTGAAGAGTTGATAGTTGGAGAATCTCTTGAGGAGCATCAGGTACCTGCAAAGAACTGGAGGAAGGAGAATTTTCTTTCTCCTTGTAAAACATCTGATGCTCATCAAATGATACATGCACAGATTCTTCTATCTTACAGGTTGATTTGTTATAAACCCTATAAGCTTTGCTTACATGGGAATATCCAAGCATAATTCCCATTGCAGCTTTTGCTTCAAATTTTCTAATATATTCTTTATTATTATTATGAATATAAACAATACAGCCAAAAACTCTAAAGTAATTAATTTTGGTTTCTTTCCTTTAAGCAACTCATAAGGAGTTTTACACTTAAGTTTGTGTATCAAACTTCTATTCAAGACATAGTTAGCTGTACTAACAGCTTCTGCCCAATAGGATAGAGGCATGTTAGCATCTGCCAACAATGTGCTAGCAGCTTCAATTAGTGTTCTATTCTTCCTTTCAACTACCCCATTTTGTTGGGGAGTTCTAGGAGCTGAGAAGCTATGTTTGATACCTTCTCTCTCACAGAATTCTTGCATGAGAAGAGAGTCAAACTCAGTACCATGATCACTTCTGATCAAGGCCACATGAGTAGAGTACTCAGTCTGCACACAAAGTAGAAAGTCTGTAAGGGCTTTGAAGTTATCAGACTTAGTTCTCAAAAAGAAAACCCAACTGAACCTAGAGAAGTCATCTACAATTACTAAAGTGTAATACTTCCCTCCTAAACTCTGTACATTTATTGGGCCAAAAAGGTCCAGATGTAATAAATACAGGATTCTAGGAGAATCACTTTTATTTACAGATTTAAATGAATTCTTGGTTTGCTTGCCTAGCTGACAAGCCTTGCATAGGCTCTCCTTCTTGTAGGGGCAAGAAGGTAAATCTCTAACAAGGTTGTGCTTAGATAACCTAGATATATTTTTAAGGTTTACATGACTAAGCCTTTTATGCCATAGGGAATTATTATTAAGGGTTACTTCATTAAACAGGCAGATTTCAGAGTGAGATGAATTAAAATCTACTAAATAAATATTACCTATTCTAATACCTACTAAAACAATATTATTATTCAAAGTAATATTGCAAGATGAGTTGGAAAATGAAACCTGGTAGCCAGCATCACATAGCTGGCTGACTGAAATCAGGTTATGCTTCAGTCCATTTACATATGCAACTCTCTTGAATGTAACTGCTCCAATTGTGATCTTGCCATAGCCTTCTGTCTGACCACAGCTGGAGTCTCCAAAGATAACCTTTGGGCCAAGCTTAGCTTTGAATTTTGACAGTAGATCTTTATTTCCTGTCATATGCTTAGGGCATCCACTATCCAAATACCACTTATTTTGAGTGATTGGATAGGCCTTCACCTGCAAGACAATTATTTAGACAGAGTGGACCCAGGTAACCTTGGGTCCCTTGTTTTTCACATAAGAAAAACTGGAAATATAAGAGAATGCAGGCTGAGGGTGATAACCTAGTGGGTGAGATCTCCTAGGTGGGATTCTCCATGCTGATGATGGGTCAACAAACCTAGGGTTTCTATTCTCATTTAGGTTTCTATGAGATTGATTATGATTTTGAAAATCATATTGAAATCGTCGATCGACGTTCGACGATGGGCGCTCAGATCGTCGAGCTTCGTTCGACCATGGAGCTTCCGATCGTCGAGCGGCGTTCGACGCTCTTTGCATTTCTTTGAAAAACTTCTTTCTCTTTTCTCTCTTAGCTTTATTTAGGGTTTTATTTACAAGGTTTACTTGCTCAGTGTTCTTCTTTCCACTAGCTGAAATGAAGTTCACTGGAGTTGAAAGATTATTTTTAAGCAGGATTGGGGGTTCACTGGGAGAAGCTCCTAAGCCTAGTTTATCATTACCTGACCTAGTGTTAGTCATGCTGGTAATTTCTAACAGCTTAAGGCTTCTACCATTAAGGGATTCTTCTAATCTCTTAGACTTAGCTAATTCTATTTTAAGGAATTTAATTTCTTCACTACAAGTAGTGAGTTCTTCCTTTAACCTAATGTTTTCAGAGGCTATTGATTGTGAGTCAGCTAACCTATTTCTAAGTTCTTTTATTACTTTTTCTGAACTAATTAAATCTAAACATAAAGATTTAAATTCTAACTTAAACTCTTCTGAAGTAAAATCATAAGATGAAAGTACCTCATCTTCAGTAGGCATCTCTTCATCAGAATCAGAACTCTCTGCAGCAGAGTGGTTGCTGCAGGCATCTATTGCCATTAGGCAAACTTCTTTTGCCTTCTTCTCTTCCTCATCTTCACTGGAGCTTGATGAGGAGGATTCTTCATCAGAATCACTCCAAGTTTCAGCAATGAAACCTCTCTCCTTCTTCTTGTTTTTGTAGGAGGATGGCTTGGAGTGCTTCCTGTGTTGTTCTTTGTCTTTTCTCTTTTCCTTGTTCTTCTCCTCTGGACACTCTGGCAAAATGTGTCCAGGCTTCCTGCAACCATAACAAATAATTTCTTTAGCAGGAGAGCGATCATACCTTGGTTTGTCTTCATATCGTGAAGACTTCTTTCTGAACTCCTTTCTTCCCATCTTGAGAAATCTTTTGGCAAACAATGCCATAAGTTCCTCATTAGATTGGCTGCCTTCAGACACATCTGCAGCCTTAAGAGCTAGAGATTGCTCTTTTCTTGTTGGAGTGGGGGTCTTGGCTTCAGCTTCTGCTTCTCTGGTCTTCAGCACTTGCTCAAAAGACTTGAGCTTGCCGAGGAGAGCTTAGTTGAGATCTCATTAGTGCTTCTGGCTTCCTTGATGGGCCAGATTCTCAGATCCCATGTGCTAGGGAAGCACATAAGAATCTTATCATTGACCTCTGTCAATGATATGTCCTTGTCCAGGGTCCTCAGCTCATTGATGATTGAGCTGAGCCTGGTGTACATAGCTTCAACTGATTCAGCATCAGTTTTCTTGAAGTTCTCATACTGTGAGATAAGGTTGGACCTTCTGTCCTTCCTTTCATCAGCTGAACCAGCTACAATCTGGTTCAGTGTGTCCCACATGGCCTTTGCTGAGGAGCAGTCAGCCACCTTCTGGAACACCTCATCAGACATTGTCTGAGCCAGTATGTTCATTGCCTTGGCATCTGCAATTTTGGCCTTCTTGTATTCATCATTGTAGTCTGGAGGAGGCACTGCACTCATATCAGATGATGAGGCAGTGGCAGCAGCAGGTGCTCTTGGGGGACCTGACAAAATAGAAGCAAAGATGCTTTCATCAATAGAGTTCATATATAATTTAATCCTTGCCTTCCAGATGCCAAACTTTGCTAAGTTGCATGCTGGAGGTCTGGTGCTAGAATAATCCTTAGACTGGGCCATGATAGTGAATATCTATAAGCTCTTGGTATCTATCAGGATCTTGTGACTTAGGTGTTAGCCTATACAGTCAGCCAACCTCCCTCTGATACCAATTGAAAGTGAAGGGATAGATACTACTCTAGAGGGGGGGTGAATAGAGTTATCAAATTTTGCACAGACAAAACTTAATATTCTACCCAACTCCCTTGGAGTGAAGTGCGGAATGAAAAGATTATAGATATTGATTTAACCTTAAAGCCTAACACAAGTGATGTGTACAAACACAAGCTAACTGTAATTACAGTTAAGCTTGGAAAAACCTAATCAGCAACTAGCAACCTAGTTATATCTAATCACAGCCACAATGCAGGAATTAAACAGAGGAATCCAGACGACACAAGGAAATTTATAGTGGTTCCCCAAACAACTTGGGTACGTCCACTCTTCTACCCACACGGTAGGAATCCACTCAGGTTTTTGATCAGGTGCCCTGCCACCAACAGAATCTGATTCAGGTAGATTCAGAAACCCTTTAGACTTTTGATCAGGTGTCTAAAAACCAAGCACAGGTTTTTGATCAGGTGCCCTGCCACCAAGGGATACTTTTGAAGGGAGTAATAACCCTGTACAGGAGGGGGAAGAAGGTTAAGATGTCTTCTCTATTTTACAATAGATTAGAGAAGCACAAAAACTTGCACTGAGCTAGAATGCTCTAAAGAATCAAGGCTCCCCCTGGCTCAAGAATGTCCAGGTGAAGTCTTGCTTCAGTGCAGAGAAACTCTTCAGAAAGTTCTGAAGGAAAGAGCTACAGGAAGAAAGTAAATAATAAAATCAAAGTTCTTCAAGCAGCTATCTTCTTCTTCTTCTTCTTCAAAGGAACTCTGAGTTGAACTTCCTGAAAGCAGGAGAACTCAGGTGAAGAAGAGATGAAGATCTTAACACTTCTCAGTTAGATGGAGATTGCTGAGAGCAGGAAGCTTGAGCTTGATGAAGGCTTGAGAGCTTGAGGATGAACAACTGGTTAGCTATTAGCTTCTGTTAACTAGCTTGAATCCTTCTTCAAAGGGTTCTTTATATAATCATCAGCAAGCAACGGCTCTCTTCCATTTGAATTATTTGTCTTCTTCTGAGCCTTGAGACCTGGGCTGTAAATATCAAGAAGACAGAAAATATCTCTGCAGCAAAACATTCTATAAAAAGGAATAAACCTCTTTCTAAGAAGCTGCAGGCTTAAATCAAATAAACAGATAGACTAAATAAAGTCACATCAGGAATAATCTCTTTATAGCAAAAGAAGACTTTTCAGTCTAACGGCTATAAAGGGCTGACAATAGATAAAGTAAATTAAAATGACAGCTAATAAGACAAACAACTTTATCTTAAAAGGATTTGAACTCAGGCAAAAGAGATGGAGCAAATATTGCCTGGTTATGTTATCATACAGCTTAAAATACTGTGCCAGAAAATGTATTAATTAATTAAATATAATATAATAAATAAATACAAAATACAAAGGCAGACAGAAAACGTCGAACGACCTTCGAAGATCGTCGAACGGCGCACGGAGATCGTCGAGCTATCGGGCAGATAGTCGAACGATCCAGATAGTCGAACTATCGAAAAAGATAGTCGAACTACCCCGGCAGATAGTCGAGCTATCAGAACAGATAGTCGAACTATCAGATAGTCGATCTATCTAGGACAGATAGTCGAGCTATCAAGCGCACAGAGATAGTCGACCTATCAAGCAGATAGTCGACCTACCTCAGAAAACAGATAGTCGATCTATTAGAAGATAGTCGAACTATCAGAACAAACCAGATAGTCGATCTATCAGCAGATAGTCGAACTATCAGATAGTCGACCTATCAGGACAGATAGTCGAACTATCAAAGGCAACAGATAGTCGAACTATCAAAAGATAGTCGAACTATCAAGACGAAACAGATAGTGGATCTATCAACAGATAGTCGAACTATCAGATAGTCGATCTATCAGGACAGATAGTCGAACTATCAACGCAGACAAAGCGTCGACCAACTGATAGACGATCGTCGATCAGCCGATAGACGATAGTCGAGCGGCGTTCGACTATCGTCGAACGAAAAACCTACTTAACCAAATTCTCAATTTGGAAAAGCGAGGACCCTACAGCTAGACTTCTAACCATTGACCATAGATATTTCTTGGGTCAAGGGGCACAAAGGAGAGGACTAAACTCAAATCAAACTAGGGTACCAACATCTTACATCAACACGAACTGGCACTACTGCCGGCTGCGCTTGCCCGGTCGGCTGAATCATGGCAAATAGCGCCTCAGCAACTAAGCGAACAGTTTCCGCAGATGGAGGAGGTGTTGGCACCTCAGCTGGTGCCGCACTCTCATCAGAGCGCTGGGGCTCAGACTGCCCAGCACCACTACGTGTCACCTATAGGTGGACAAGACACACATTAGCGAACGCATGCAAGCAAAACAACACAAAAAGGAACGCGCAGATTCCTCCAACAAGATTTTGTACATTCCTTAATGGACATTCCAGAGTTCATTAGCGTTACAGCAGGTCGCACAAACACGTGCTCGCCACCCCACAAAAGAATTCGACCACGAATTCGAAAGAGGAAGACCGACAAAAGCTGATACCAAAATGTAACGACCCCATCCGTTAAATGACGTATAGTAGAAGGTCCGGCCGGGGCCCCACACTATATGCCACAAACAGACGGTGAGGTCACAGGATAATACCAAACCATACGAATCCTAACTCAGAGCATTCTAGCGGAAGCTTTAAGTTACAACTTTGAACTCTCAACTAGAATGTCCAATATATAAAACCACCTTTATATATAAAACCAGGGAATGTACAACAAAGGTTTGGCCTTAAGGCCTTACAGTTCCTCTTTACATACAACATGATTTACAAACCTCGGCGCGCAGGCCGGCCATACATGAGTAAAAGAGAACAACCAAAACATTCGCTTAGCCTTCAAGGGCTAGCCGCAGCAGCAGCAGCAACAGCAGTAGGGCTTCAGCCCATCACTTACCACTTGGCTCTCCAGCACCTGCACGGGAACAATCCACCCAACCGGTGGCAAACAATGCAACGGTCAGCATTCAGCTGACCCAATTATAACAATACTACCCCTTTCTCGGGGCATGAGCATTCTTTCCCTGCAAGCATGGCATCATCAAATAGCAACTATGTGCGCGCAGGCACATTCAAGCCATCACAACTATCGGCCACACGGCCCGACAGTCCGTGCACTCAGGGTACATTCTTGGTGTACCAGAATACCAGGGTCAACACCACCGTCTACACGGTATTTGAGCATTCTAGTCTTTTCGGCGCGCGGGCCTAAGACTCTCATTAGGCGCTCCAACAAAACCTATAACCAGGCTTCCAAGTCGGACGGGCCTAACGCAGGTACGGATCAGCCACCCCCCGTTGCTCAAGTCGCCGTGCCACCTCAAATACGGAAGTATCCATGGCTATTTATAGGCGCGGGTCGGTTTCACCTTTCCTGTTCGGCAATCTGCCTTTTCATCGAGTTGTAGCCCAACGGCTCAACCACTCACAAAGTGGCAACACACGGCCACAAGAGTTGCATCCAACCCTCTTCATTTCCTGGACATCGTCCAGTACTTCCTGCCGCACCAAGCAACAGGTAGGCACAAGGCATCACAAGCCATAATCATGGAGCCTTCTCCGATATGCAAACAAGCATCACCAATCCAGACTACATCCCGATGGGCTTCACACAGCATGCCTAGAGCCGTACTCCAATTCCGGCCTCTAACAAGGGGGACTTCACATATCTACCCCAAGGGACACCACAACCCACCGCACACTCGCGGGGAAGGGTTTTCCCTATGCAATGCAGAAAAGAAGGACTTCACATGTCCAAGGAGGGAGATCGTTACCCTTGTCGATCTCTTCAGGAGCCATCGAAAACTAGCCGGTGAGAAAGAACCGCAGCAGCCTTGCCTTCACAACGCCGGCTTCGGATCACGAATCGGACCACGGGAACTCCGCCGGTGGCTTGCTCTCCTCCTCCTTCTTCTTCCTCCTTTCTCTCTTCCTTAAGCACAAATGAAGAATGACTTCTTCCTTGACGAATTTAATCCAGCCAGGAATCACCTGAGCCCTTGGATCTAAAGAGAGAATCTGAACGGCCAAGATCTGCCCAAAAAACCCAATTTTTGGCTGACACGGCCTGTGACACGCCCGTGTCACAGGCTGTGTACCCTTAAGCGGCACACGCAGTTTGAACCGACTGAACAACACGGGTATCGACACGCCCGTGTCGAACCTGACACGCCCGTGTCATCCTGAGACATGCCCGTGTCAAACCTGCTTCATCGAGCTGCACCCAGTACACGGGTCAGAACACGGCATCGGACACGCCCGTGTCCCACCTGACACGCCCGTGTTCACGGCCGTGTTCAAGGCCGTGTACTATTCTGACTGGAACAGGCCAAATTCGAAATTTAATTCGAACACGCCCTGGGACACGCCCGTGTCGGAGGCCGTGTCCCAGGCTCGACGATCGTCGACTCCCAATCGTCGACTAACCTGAACACGCCCTGGGACACGCCCGTGTCCCAGGCCGTGTACCCCCGACACGCCCTGGGACACGCCCGTGTCCCAGGCCGTGTACACTTACCTGTACCTCAAAATCATTTTGAGTCCTTTGGGGTCTTTTTGGGGTGTTACATAACTCTCTTTATTTTATTCTTAAACAGTGTACAGGGTTCTAACTTCCTTCAAAAATTAACACTTGGTTCATAAGTCACCCGATCAAAACGGCTTAGGTTTGGTTTTTGGGTAACTTGTCAAAAGCCCAAAGGGTTGCAAGATCTCTCTTATAAAATAGATCTTCTGGTGGCAGGGAACCTGATCAAAAACCTATAGTGGATTCCTACCAGGGTGGTAGAAGAGAAGACGTACCCAGATTTATTGGGGAACTATTATAGAATCCTTGTGTCATCTATGATTGTTGCTTTATATTTTGTGTGCTATGTTTATCATATATATATATCACTAATTTTAAATCCGCTATAAAAATAAATCAAAGTTTTAAAATACTCTATTCACCCCCTATAGAGTAAAGTTAGATCTATCCCTCACTTTCACAAACAACTGGCACTTGTGGCACTTCTTCGTGAACTCTGCAATGTCATGGCCCAAGGTAGCATAGAAGTACACTTGCCTAACAATCCTTCCTTCCAGGGTCTGACTCTCGGAGTGACTCCCACACTCCCTGGAGTGGATCTCTTCCAGGATTCTCTGGACGTCCCTCTCAGCCACACAACGAGCCAACAACCCCGATAGAGTCTTCCGATAGTGCTGCCCGTCACGAATGAGATAGTATGCTGACTTGTACTTTAACTTATTTTTGTCCATCCCCTCCAGATACTTCACTGTGTAGAGGAACGTTGTGAAAGGTTCCATCCATGAGGGGTGTTGATCCACCTCCCTCAGCTCTCCCTCTTTGATGGAAGGGCAGAATAGGTTAGTGATGGTACCCCTACCCGGGGACCATGCTTTGCCAGCTGATCAACCTGTTCGTTTTCCTCCCTAGGCACGTGTCAAATGGAGAAGGTCTGGAAAATGCCGATGACCCCCTTCACCTTTGCTAAGAACAATTGAAGGGTAGGTTCCCTTCCTCAAACTCCCCATTAATCTGGGAAGCCACTACAATGGAGTTAGTGAGGACCTCTACGTCAAGCACTCTCAGTTCTCTGGCTAGACACAACCCTGAAATCACCGCCTCGTACTCGGCCTGATTATTCCTTGGTGGCTTTCAAAGATCACACCCACCCCAAAAGAATGCTTACCTAAGGCACCATCCACCATTACCTTCCACGGAACCGGGCGAGTGAGTTCCGCCTCTACCACCACGACCACATAATAAGTAAGGAAGTCGGCCAGCTCCTAGGCCTTGATCGAGAGGCGCAGGATGAAAGAGATATCGAACTCACTAAGCTCCACTTACTACTTAACCAACCTACTTGAATGCTCCACCCCCTCAAAGATGTTGTGGAGGGGATGGTCAGTCACCACTCAGATGGAGTGTGCCTAGAAGTAGGGCCGGAGCCTCCGGGCCGAGATGACCAGAGCGAAGGCCAGCATCTCCAAGATGGGATATCGAAGCTCTGCCTTCCTCAGGTCCTGACTTACATAATAAACGGGCAACTACTTCTTGCCCTCTTCCCAAACCAGGACGGAGCTCAGGGCCTCAGCTCCCACTCTAAGGTAGAGTGACAGGTCTTCCACTTCCTTCGGCCCTTGGAAGAGCGAAGCCTGAGTCAACTGCCTCTTCAAGGCTTGGAATGCCTCCTTGCACTCCTTGGTACACTCAAACTTCTAGCCCCCCTCAATGCTTTGAAGAAGGGAGATCACTTCTCCCCTACCCGGGAGAGGAACCTGCTCAATCTTGCCAGTTTTCCCGTCAGCCGCTACACCTCCTTAGCGTTCTAAGGAGACCATAACTCCGCGATCGCCTTGCCTTTTCAGAGTTCAGCTCCACCCCTGTGGTGGTGAGAAGATGGCCCAAGAACTTCCCCATACTGGCCCCGAAGGCGCACTTTAAGGGGTTCAGCCACATATTATACTCGTGCAAGGTGGTGAAGGTTTCCTCCAGGTTATTGAGGTGATAGTCCACATCCCGAATCTTGATTATAAGATCATCTACATACACCTCCAGGTTCCTTCCCTTTTGTTCTCGAAAGACCCTGTTCATCATCTTTTGGTATGTCGCTCCTGCTTTCTTCAGCCTAAAGGGCATCATTTTGTAGCAGTATCACCCATCCCTTATGATGAAGGAGTCATCTTTTACGTCATGTGGGTGCATCCTGATTTGGTGGTAACCTAAAAACACATCCAAATAACTCATTACAGGAAAATTGACGGCTGAGTCAAGCAGTGCATCGATCCGAGGCAAGGGATTATAATCCTTAGGGCATGATTTATTAAGCAAAGAAAATTCAACACACATACGCCACTGACCATCTCCCTTTTTAACCATGAATACATTAGAGACCAAGTCAGGGTATTGAATTTCGGATACAAACCAGCCTTGAGGAGCTTGACCACCTCCTCCCTGATGGGCTCAGTCAGCTTATTTGCGACGGACCTCTTCTTCTGCTAGATGGGGCAGGCCTCCGAGTCCAGGTTGAGGTAGTGGCAGGCAACATCCATGCCAATCCCTGGCATCTCTGCCAAGCTCCATGCAAAGATTACCACATTTATCTAGATGCACTCCAACATCCTGTCCTGGTCCTTCGGGGTCAGCCCCCTGCTGATGCGAACCTTCTCCACCCTGCCCCCCTGGGTGAGAAATTCCATCTCCACAACCTCTTCCACGGACTCGAGCAGGGACTGCTCTCCCCATTCACCAATGCCACCCTCTCCTGAGACAAGGGCCTCCGCTTCTTACACGGCCATTGCCTCGGCCGGCACTTCTAGAACAACTTACATTTCCACTACATGGGCGCGGACGTCTTCCTCCACTTCCATCTCCACCCTTTCTAGTTCCTCTTGCCCGGACATCTCCTCAATCCTCCTCTCCATCTCCTCGGCCCCCTCCTGACAAGAGATGGAATTCAACGCCGTTATATAGCAATCTCTTTCTACCTTGGGATCTCCCTAGACCAGGACCTGGATCCCCTCAGCGTTGAACTTCAAGTACTAGTGGAAGGATGAGGGGACACATCGGAAGGCACTGATGAGAGGCCGCCCGAAGATGGTGTTGTAGCTGCTGGGGGTGTCCACGATGATGAACCTGCAAGTATGAGACTTCCCCCCACAAGAGTAACTTGGAGTCCCACTCCTCCTTCCACTTCCTTCCTCTCCCCTGAAAATCCGAACAAGGGCCCATCCGAGGCCAGCACCCTCTTGGACTCTACTTTCATCGCATCGAACGCCTTCTTGAAAATTATGTTGACCGAGCTCCCGTTATCTATGAGGATCTTGAGACAGTGAAATTTTTAATGGCCGTCTGGATGACCAACGTATCGCAAAAGGGATCCTCATGATCTGACATTTCTTCCCTCGAGAAGGTAATCTTCACATCGGGGGGGGGGGGGGTGGAGTTTGGGATGCGGAGCCAATGCTCCAACGATACATTGTGTGAAGGCTCACCTTTCAGGAAGCCTCAACTCCCACCCCCCTATGGATTACTCTGATCCCTCCTTGGGCTCCAACAATAACCCAGTCCTCGCACCTGACTTACTCTGCCCGAGGAAGGACTTCCTCAATCCGCACTTCCCGGCAGCCTTGTTGCTGCTACTACCCCTCGCTCCCCTCATCTCAAGGAACTCAGGGCACATTGCAGTTGTATGTCCCTCTTCCTGATGGAATTCGCAGTAGGGGAGCTATATCCTGGCTTCTTGCCTTCTCCTCCGCCCAACTCTCCTCCTTTACCCCATGGATATTGCCATAGCCTGATTCTGGTCGGGGAGAGGTGGTCTCTAGCCTTGCCTCCCACCTGGAGGGTAAAACTGACCCCGGACCCCTAGATGTTGTATCCTTCATGGAAACCTCTCCACGGACCCTTGTCCTGCAATTCTGGCCTCCAACCTAGTCGATGGTTTGGCTCCTGGCGCCCCCACCTGGGCTGTTGCTGCTGCTGTTCCCTCTGCTGGGGTTCAGCTCTCCTCTCCTTCTGACCTCTGCCACCTTTTGGCTTCTCTTCTTCCATGGCCCAGCTGGCCAGCATCTGGCAAAACTCTGGGTTTGAAGCCTCCATGTTGACCTCCCTTGCCGGTCTCTCCATCAGCTCCTCAAAGGAAACTAGAGGTACCCTCTTCAGCTCCATTACGAAGAACCCCGGCTGAAGCCCGAGGGTGAAGGAAACCATCATGGTATGCCCTCGCATATCCTACACGTTGAGAACCTCCTCCTAAAACTTGTCCAAGTAGGTCCCTAATGTCTCGTTCACACCCTGCTTGATGCAGAACAAAGATTCGGACTCCTTTCTCTTTTTTGAATCATTGAATCTCAATATAAACCCCCGACACAGGTCCTCAAAACAGTAGATGGAGCTTGCCGAGAGATGGTGGAACCAATCTCTTGCATTCTCCATGAGGGATATGGCGAAGAGTCTGCACTTGAATCCATACGACATCTGTCAGATCGAGACTACATCCTCAAACCACTAGACGTGCTGAACCAGGCCTCCCTTCCCGGTGTAGTAAGACATTTCCGGCTCCCGGAACCCCTCTAGAATTGGGCTGATGAAAAAAACTCGATGAAGGGGCTTTCCCCTCTGTTGGGCGAGTATGGGGATCTCGACCCCCCATATCACTGATCCATCCCTCAGATGCCAATCTAGGAAAGGGCACGTGCCCCTGCAGCTCACGCTCGCCTCCTCCGTCTACTACCTCCTTCCCGGCTCGCCTGTCAGGTGCGTCCACGACTAGGGGTAGGGCGGCGACTACTAGAACTGCTGGTGTCGAGCACTCGGCATGCGCGCCGAGTGCGATCCTGACAAGGCTGAGAATCTCCTTCCTGAACTCGTCCAATATGCCGACAGTGGTGAGAGGGGGAGGTGGGGGTGGCGAGTTGGCCCCGCCTGACCCGTGCCCTTCTCCTTAAGTCATCGAGCTTGTAGAAGATTTTTGATGCTGACCACGCTCACCGCACCAAAATGTTTAAACTGAAAACTCAGTCTCTGTTGATTTCACCCTTGCGGAAGGGGTGATCGCACACTTACTTCTCTCTCATGAGACAAATGACTAAGGAAAAAGAATAAGGAACAGTCCCAAGGGATCTGCGTGGAGGTCCCACCACACACTTGTAATATCATAGAGGGCTTCCCCTCCGTAGCCAAATGCTGAGCTAAGGATACCTTAGAAAGCGCAAGAAGACTGGTGCATAAGCAAGCATGCCTTCTGAGGTACCCCATTGAGTCTATTTATAGATTTCTAAAAATAGCCTGCAAATAGCCAACCTCCGCTGTTTTGGAAAGCTATGGGCAGGCCAGTGGGGGCAAAATGGTAAAAAAAATCATAGATCATTTGGAGAGTGGTCCATGAGATCTCCACTCACCTAGGGCGGCGAGTACGGGCCCGACGGGCCTCCTCTCCTGCCACTTGCCGAGCCATCCTAGGGCGAGTGCGAGCCATCTTGGGGCGAGTCAAGGGGCTTTCGAGCTCCTCCCCCCCTTGGGTGCTCGCCCGGGACTTAGAATACTAGATCTGGCCAACCTAGTCCCTGTCGGCCCCACTCGTCGGATACAGGGTTGTTCACATAAGTTATCAAATTATTAGATGCGGGCATTATTCATTAGATTTCGGATAGCACAAAATTATTAGAAGGGAGGAATAACGGTCGTGCCAAATGATAAAAACAAATTATTCCAACTCGAACCATTACTAGATGGTAAGTTTACATAGACAATCACAAATTAAATTATGTGACACGTAAGTATAATTTTCCTTTACCATTCATCAACCAAATCCTTGAGCAACTATCCGGGCACTCCTTTTATTGTTTTATTGACGGTTTCTCAAGATATTTTTAAATTCCAATTGCAACAGACGACCAAGTGAAAACCATCTTTACTTATTCATTTGACATCTTCGCCTATCAGAGGATGTCGTTTGGATTATGTAACGCGCTAGTAACCTTTCAAAGGTGTATGCTAGCAATTTTTGATGAGTTAGTGGAGGATATAATGGAAGTTTTTATGGACAATTTCTCCGTGTTCGGAGATTCATTTGACCTTTGTCTAAATAACCTTTCTCGAGTTCTCCAAAAGTGTGAGGAGACAAATTTAGTGTTAAATTTGTAGAAGTGTCGTTTTATGGTACGGGAAGGTTCAGTTTTAGGCCATAAGATATCAAACAAGGGTATAGAGTTAGATAAAACAAAAAAGAGACTATAGAAAAACTACCTCTCCCATATAATGTTAAAGCTGTTCGGAGTTTTTTGGGGCATGCTGGTTTCTATCGCCGATTTATAAAAGATTTTCTAAAATCACAAAGCATCTCACTCACCTCTTAGAAAAGGATGCATCATTTATTTTTGATGAAGGTTGTTTACAATATTTTTCTATCATTAAAAATAAATTAATAAACACACCCATATTGATAGCTCTCGATTAGAATCTCCCTTTTAAAATTATGTGCGATGCTAGTTGTTTTGCTGTTGGTGTGGTCTTAGGACAACGTATAAATATGAACTTTTATCATATTTATCATGCAAGGAAAATGCTAGCCGCATCTCAAGAAAATTACACTACAACCAAAAAAGAGTTATTGGTTGTAATTTTTGTTTTTGATAAATTCCGCTCTTATTTTACCTTATCAAAAATTATTGCTTTCATCGATCATTCAGTTTTGTGATTTTTACTGACTAAAATAGATGCAAAGCAAATACTAAATAGGTGGATTTTGCTTGTCCAATAGTTCGACTTGGAAATCCGATATAAAAGAGGAGTAAATTTTTTTGCAGTAGATCGCCTTTCTCGGGTAGTGAATCCAAACTCGGAGGAGCTTGTTGAGGTGGATATTGATGAAACTTTCCCCGAAGAGCGCCTCCTCGCATTATATAAGGCATTCTCTCTCCCCACTCCTTGGTTTGCCGATTTTGCAAACAACCTTGTAGTAAGATTTCTCCCGAAAGAATTTTCGTATCAAGAAAGGAATAAATTATTTTCCGATTTGAAAAACTATTTTTGGGAGGATCCATTTCTCTTTTGATTTTGTGCTGATCAAGTAGTGTGGAGGTTTTTTTTCTCAAGAAGAGAGCATTAAATTCTTAGGCATTGCCACAAGGGACCCGCAGGTGGGCACTATAAAGCAAATCAGATGGCAAGAAAAGTACTTGAGGTTGGTTTCTATTGGCTGAGAATCTTCAAAGATGCTCGCGCACACATAAGTCATTGTGAGCAATGCCAATGCTCAGGTAATATCTCTTGCCATAATGAAATTCCTTTAAATACATTTATAGATATAGAGATTTTTGATTTATGGGGATTCGAATTTATCATCCTACTATTGACTTCTTTTGGAAATCATTATATTTTGGTAGCAGTGTACGATGTATCAAGGTTGGAGAAAGCACAAACTTTCCCTAACAATGATTCCCAGTCATAACCCAATTTCTTAAGAAACTATTTTCTCATTTCGAAGCTCCTCGAGCAATGACGAGCGATGGGGGTACCCATTTTTGTAACGCCCAGTTTGTTGGGTCCATTGATCACAATGTACTCGATTTGAAGAAGGGTGACAAGTCAATAGTATACACATGATTGTATTTGATATTTGTTCAAGAATCAAAATACACAGGATGGCTACTGTTACATGATTAGACATATTGTAAGGGTCAGTGTAACGTCCCATTTCCGGCTAGACCCCTAGGAGTCGGTTGGTCGTGACGGAACCCTGTGAAGCCCAAAAATTGAAATAAATCGATCGAGGTTTCGGGTCACGGGTTGGTCACGCCCGTGACCGACCCGTCACGCCCGTGACTTTGGGCGTGACTACTTCGACGATCGTCGATCTCTGCGAGACGATTGTCGAACTTGCAGCCCGGGCATGTCACGCCCGTGACCAAGGTGTCACGCCCGTGACCTAGGGCGTGACTCCTTTGACGATCGTCGATCTCTGTAAGGAGATCGTCGAAATTGAACTCGGGCCTGTCACGCCCGTGACCTAAGTGTCACGCCCGTGACCTAGGGCGTGACCAGCCTTCGACGACCGTCGATCTAAGTTCGACGATCGTCGACCTCGAAATTGCTGTTCGGGCCTGTCACGCCCGTGACCTAGGTGTCACGCCCGTGACCTAGGGTGTGACCACCCTTCGACGACCGTCGATCTCAGTTCGACGATCGTCGACCCCAAAATTGCTGTTCGGGCCTGTCACGCCCGTGACCTAGGTGTCACGCCCGTGACCTAGGGCGTGACAACCCTTCGACGACCGTCGATCTCAGTTCGACGATCGTCGACTCCAAAAATTGTCACCCGGGCCTGTCACGCCCGTGGCCTATGTGTCATGCCCGTGACATTGGCCGAAACGACGGTTTAGGCCCGAAATTATTCTAACACGCGTGCAAATAAATGCTGGTGTGGGAAGTTACACCAGGAGTAATTACGGGCCGTTTTTCCTTCTATAATTATATAATAAAGGAGGAAGTGTTGGTCCAATAGTAAACCGCCAATTGGACACACCTGTTCATCTTCCACCATTTCTTATCCCTTCACTGTAACCGAAAGGCTATTAAGAGGAGCCTTCATGGCCATTATAGCTTTACCCTTTCACCTCCCCACTTTCTGATTTATAAAAGCCCACTTGGGGCAAGAGGAGAAGTTTACACGCTCAAGTAAACGGATCAGATCTTTGTTCTTGCTGTAGGAGAAGTTCGGCTATGCCACCACTGCGCCATGGCACCCCGTCGTTCTTCTCGCCTCCAAACCGCGAACAAGGTCCTCCTCTACTCCTTCTCTTTCATGGGTAGATCTTAGGATTCTTAGAAAGGAAGTTCGCGCTCAACGGAGCCGGACCCATCTCTCGTTTTCATGGGAAAACCATGAAAATAGTATTTTTTTGAGTTCGCCGGAAACCGCCACCTCCGGCGGCCAAACCACCGCCGACCGCTAGCTATCGCCTCAACGGAGGTGGTGGTGGTGGTGGCTGGCCAGGGAAGTGACCGGACGGCCGGCGACGGATCACGGAAATGTTACAGGAAGAAAAAAATGGCTTTCTGGGTTTCTGTTTTCGGTTTCATGAAGAAGATGAACAGTAGAATCAATTTTATAATATATAGATTATTATATATTACATAATGGAAAGGTATATTGTTTGAATATATTTTGAGGCTGCAAAATGAGGCACTTAGAGGCCGTTTTAGGAAAACTGACCAGTCATAAAAGTTGTAGCCCTTCGAGTCTAGATTAATATAAAATTGGTTTCAACTCGTTTGGGTAAGCGGTTCGGCCGCAGCACCTGTTTTAGTGGGGGCTGTACCTAGAGTTGGGCAGAAATTAAAACGGATGCCCACTCTTCGTCCCTTGTCCAAATGACCTGAAATTTGGGCAGGGGGTTAGCCTTAGCAATACCTAAAGTAAGACCAAAAATGGGAATTTTTGGAGATACTTTGCCTAAGTTTTTGTTTCAATTTAATAAACTTAGAGGAATTTATTTAAGTGGTCAAATGACCTCCAAACCCTCCCAAATTTTGGTGAGTGGTCCCTGGCTATAAAACCTAGGTCTGTACAAAATTCCAACTAATTTGGAGGAGTTTTGGGTAGGAAATCTTCTACCCTTAACTAGGCATTAGTGAGACACCTTTTAGTAAAAAGTGCACTAAGAGTTTGGAAAGGTCAAATCACCTCAACAGAGGCTGATTTTCTGATCTCTGACTTAGAAGGGTGTTATAACCTGCTTGGAGAAAAATGGTGAGGTTTAGGGTTGATTTACCCTAGGATCCAAGCTCAAACCCTAAATAAAGGGTTTTGAGGTTTGTGAAGGACATAGGAGCTAAAGCTCTTGTATGCCCTTGAAATTTGGAGGAGAGGGGGATGATATGATGAAAACCCTCTGGTTGAAATAGTGAAGGAAGTGGAGGTAATTAGGTACCTCGAAAGTTGAGATTTTGGATTAGGATAAAAATATAATTTAGTTATTTTAAGCACTAAATCTAATCCAAAAATAATGAAACTCGGGAGGAGTTAGTTTTAGGATGTTTTAAACTTATGGTAATTTTCCTGGAGTTTTATGAATAATAAGTATTATACTTCATTTGTTAAAGGATTATTAGCCTGATTTGTTGTTTCAAATATTTGGAGGTTTTAAATTAATTATAATCAGTTAAAATTCTGGATTTAGATCTTGATTGGTAGGACATTGATCCCTGAATTTTTATAGAATTTTATGTTGAGTAAATCTAGTACTTTATTCACAGATATTAGAAAGGGGTTTTATTGTTTAGAAATTAATTATGGATAAAATACTTGCTGGAAAATTATGAAACTTGGCCAGTGCTAATTTTAGGCCTTTATCTGCATGTCATAAATTATTTATAATTTTTGGAAGAATATTTTCTGTACTTGATTCATAAACAACAGAAGATAGAGATTATTTCTAAAATAGTTTTCATGCCCTTTTGATGATAGAAAAATTATGATACTTAGGATTTAACCTATTGAGATAACCTACTATTTATCATGAATTTGCTGGATATTTTGCATGATTACTTAGGGTAGTTCATGCTCAAACCGGTAGCCCTTGGGATTTTCGAGGAATTTAATTAAATGCCAAATAGATTAGGAAAATTTCCATTTTTTGGATTTAGGTCATTTAGATCATGGTGAGTCTCCAGTAAATAATTTAGGGCATTTGGATGAGTATGGGATCATTTCACAACCGGTTCGACATGAAGTATAAGTCGGTCTGCATATAGCAATTGTGAAATGCAATAGGACACGATCTGAGGAAGGCATTGGAGTTAATCATATTGTCTGGGTGGGCAATAGTGGAGGAAATCACAATAGGAAGGTATAAAGAGTAGTGAGAAGTGGTGATAGCTAGAGTTAAGAGGTGCTCGGGTTTCGGCGAAAGATCGCCTTTCCCGAAGAGAGGAAGGTTAAAAATCACCCGAGGATTGCCTAACGTAATATGAGAAGGGAATCGGGTTAAGGAAGATCAACCAATAACAATAAGTGCCTTGCAAAAGGGAACTTCGGGCCGTAATGCCGCCGTCTTGGTTCCTAATGCCGCTTGAGAGCCCTTCACGGGGAATACCGGGGGCAGTCCTGGGCTAACGTAAACTGTAATAACAAACCGACAAGAGTAACTTAGTTAACTAGGGATGCACTTTTCACAAACACTGTTGGCACAGGGATATTGATGAGAGCTTCGGCTCGGTTGGTTTGGAGACGGACGGGATGGTCCGGGGAGCTTCGGCTCGGTTGGTTTGGAGACGGACGTTTTGGTCCGGGGAGCTTCGGCTCGGTTTTTGTGTGTTTACGATTAAACTTGCATGTGCATAAGATAGGAAAATTTAAGGTGGTGGGTTTTTCGATATCGGGGAGTTCGATTGCACCGACACCGATATCGTTGACTCGGCGGGGTGATTAGCACTTGGCCAACAGAAGTCCGGTGCGCCAGCCGGCAAGAGTACGCAGGCGTCCGCTTAGTGCACCAAGCGTTGAGGCGTACGATAGGTCAGACCAGTGGTGCTTTTACTGGTTTTGAGGTGGGCGAGGCCCAACCCACCGCTTCTGTCCGCCACTACGGAGGTATCCTGGGAGGTAACAGCTCCGAAAGGGGGAACTAAAGGTCTGTGTGCACAGAGTCGGGTGTGTGAGTTGCACTTGCATGTTTCATCATACCCACTAGCATGTCATAGCATAATCGATTCATTTAACCCTGACACCTAAAGTATAAGTGGTATGGGACGCTTATACATTAGGACCTGCAAAACGACCCCTTGGTCTATAAGCTTGTGTGGGCAAGTTTATAAATCAAGGGTTAATTTTCAATATATAACAACCATTGCTGTTTGATAACCGACACCCCAAGGTATAAGTGGTATGGGACACTTATACGATGGGAGCCTTGCTAAAGATCCCTTTTGCTTATGTGTTCTCGCATAAGTGAAGGTTAAATTCATATATTTGCTTTTCTTACTGCTAGACCTATTAAAACAATTATATTAACTGCTCACCGAATACAACTTGTTAGATTAGTTCCGATGCCATCTGTTTCTTGATTAATCTCTACCATCATGTCCTTCCCTTTCTTCCTCCCCGCTCGGTACCTAGGAGCCATGGGGGAAGGGGTGGGGGATGATAGGGCTTAGTCTTTATGACTAACGGTTTTCGAACCGCATCATCTAGGGGATCGTGGAGCCCAGCATGGAGGAGCAGCCCCAGAGATCGGTGTGCCTAGAGATGGGGCAGTCTAGCTCCGGAGTTCATACAGCCGGGACCGTGAGTCTCGACCCTGAGTAGTTTCTATTTTAGCTTCCGCATGAGTGATATTGTAGTGAGGACATGATGTATCGGGCATAAGCCCGCATTTATAGTACTCTGATGTTTTCTGTGGACACTCCCTTCGTGGAGATTTTTATTCTATATATGTGATTTATTACTGTGGACTGCATTGCTCTTACTTCTATTATTGTGCTACCTTTCTGTGATCGAATTGGCCGGCAGAATCGGCGTCTTGTGGTGATGACCCTTCAGGACGTGAAGGTGTCACCGCAAGGCGGCGATTCTGGGCCTAAGACCCCGGTGGTTGAAAAAGAAAAAAAAGGGGGTCTTACAAGTGGTATCAGAGGGAAACGTCGATCAGAAGGAAGTAGCAGTCCACAAACCCTGGGTCACCCCCGCTCGAGTTTAGTTTGGGGACAAACTAAGCAGCTAAAGCAGTGGTGTGCCCAAAGGGGGGATCACATATAACTTGTCCACTTTTATTTAAGTTTGAACGTTTTCTCAGCGTGTGTTTTTGTTACGCAGCCTCCAGCACAGTCTACGCCACAAGGTGGAGTTCAACAGGCTCAGGATGTTGCACCACCCCCACCGGTCCCCACTCCTTTCCTTCAGTCAGACATGGGACAGACTCTGACTGCCATCCTGGAGGCCTGCAGGGCCCAGCAGGTTCCGGCCCCGCAGCCGAATCCGGGGGCCAACTGGCTGAGCATCTTCCGGGGTCTTTCTCCCCCGTCCTATTTGGGGACTGAGTCGGCGGTTCAGACGGAAGAGTGGCTAGATATCATGTACGAGATGCTGACCGGGATACGGTGTCCCTGGGAGGAGAGGGTGGCTCTGGTTGTCTCTTGCCTGGAGTCCCATGCAAAGAGGTGGTGGAAGACGCTATTGGACACGACATTTGCCGATAGGGAGGTTGTGGAGGTTACCTGGGAGGAGTTCAGGGCCGCTCTGCTGGAGCATTTCGTTCCGCAGTCGGCCAGGGATGATTTGGAGGAGCGGTTCTTACAGCTGAAGCAGGGCACACGGACCGTGGTGGAGTACCATCGAGAGTTCGACCATTTGGCTCGATACGCAGATTCCTACCAGCTGGACGAGGCAGGGTATATCAGGAGGTTCTATAAGGGCCTGCGGGAGGACTTGAGGGAGGCTCTATTGTTTGTATCTGACGGGCCCATCTCCCGGATTTTGGAGATGGCAAAAAGGATTGAGGCAGATTGGCACGCCACCCGGGGCCGGAAACGGCCAGCAGAGGATCAGGGACGGAGAGGCAGAAATGACCAGCGGCGAGGTGTTGTACCAGAGGGGAGGAGGACAGAGGACCAGCCTCGTCGGGACGTGAGGCAGGAGCCGAGGGAACAGGTGATACTGGCCCCTCCACCTCTTCGGATGCAGGAGATGCCGAGACCCGGGGGAATGGCGTATCCCCCACCGGAGTGCTTCCTTTGTCATCAGATTGGGCACATTCGGAGGAACTGCCCGATGAGGGGGGCACCACCTCCAGCACCACTGGGCGGCCCACCAGCTCAGCATTACGGAGGCCGAGGACGCGGCCGCGGTCGTGGATACCAGGAGGGAGATCGTAGACAAGGAAGAGAGCAGGTATATGCTTTGGACCTTGCGCAGCCTCGGAATCCGGAGCAGGTCATCGCAGGTACGCTGCAATGCTTCTTTATTTTCACAGAATTTCCCTTTAAGTTGTTAAAACTCAGAACCGCACTAGATAGATTAACAAGGAAAGAAAACTCTTTATAGAACCCTAAGATATTTAATCACCCCAGGTATAGTCTTCATCAGCGGCAAGCCTGCCCGCACGCTTTTTGATACTGGAGCTACTCACTCCTTTGTGTCGGAGACGTTCGTAGAAGGACTAGAAGGCGTGGAGCGGTTCACAGGCTCGAGGAAGAGGGTGTGACTACCGGATGGATCTGAGCTCCTTACCACGGATCACTGCAATATGGAGGCAGAAATTGGTGGAAAAGCGTTCGAGGCTCCAGCGACGATTTTGAAGCTGACGGACTACGACCTGATCCTGGGCATGGTATGGCTGCACTGGAACCATGCCCAGATTGACTGCCAGGCAAAGAGGATCATCGTGAGACACGTGGACTCTTTCATTACCATTGAAGGTATAAGACCTGTCTCTCGTATACTCTTATCTTCGATACAGGCCGTTAAGGCCCATCTATAGGGAGAGGAGGTCTATCAGATTCTATTTGAGATGGCGAAAGTTAAGGAGTCGGTGACAGACATCCCGATGGTGCGAGATTTCGCTGATATCTTTCCAGAGAAACTGCCAGGACTACCTCCACACCGAGAGCAGGACTTTCAGATACAGCTGGTGCCGGGGGCCAAGCCGGCATCTAGGGCCCCTTATCGGATGGCCCCAAAAGAGTTGGCAGAGTTTCGAACTCAGTTGCAGGAATTAGTTGAGGCAGGATTTGTTAGACCGAGTTCCTCTCCATGGGGAGCACCGGTCCTATTCGTGAAGAAGAAGGATGGGACACTTCGCCTGTGCATCGATTATCGAGCACTAAACAGGCTGACCGTCCGGAATACCTATCCGCTCCCACAGATAGACGAATTGTTCGACCAGCTGGAGGGGGCCCATTATTTCTCGAAGCTGGACTTGAGATCAGGATACTACCAGCTGCGGATCCAGGAGGAGGATATCCCAAAGACGGCCTTCAGTAGCAGATATGTCCTGTATGAGTTCACCGTGATGCCCTTCGGGCTCACGAATGCTCCGTCGGCGTTCATGAGCCTCATGAACCGTGTTTTCGAGGCCTACTTGGATGTGTTCGTCATAGTGTTCATAGACGACATCCTGATCTACTCTAGGACGGAGGAGGAGCACACTCGGCATCTGGCACTGACTTTGGAGAGGTTGCGGGAGCATCACCTTTATGCAAAATTCAGCAAGTGTCAGTTTTTGGTTGAAGGAGTTGTCTTTTCTGGGCCACATTATCAGCGGAGCCGGGTTGGCAGTGGACCCGGCAAAGATTCAGGCAGTTCGAGATTGGCCGCAGTTGAAGACAGCCACCGATATACGAAGTTTCTTGGGACTTGCCGGCTATTACCGGAAGTTCGTGGAGGGGTTCTCTCGGATTTCCCTCCCCCTCACATCTTTGACGAAGAAGGAGGCACCTTTTGTTTGGACCCCGCAGTGCCAGACGGCTTTCCAGGAGCTGAAGGACCGACTCATCTCAGCCCCTATTCTGGCCCTTCCATCTGGGAAGGAAGGATTCCAGGTGTATACCGACGCATCATACAAGGGAATGGGAGCAGTGCTGATGCAGAATGGACACGTCATAGCATATGCTTCCCGCCAGCTGAAGACCCATGAGAAGAACTACCCAGTGCACGACCTTGAGATGGGAGCGGTCGTTTTTGCTCTGAAGGTCTGGCGCCATTATCTTTATGGAGTCCACTGCGACATCTACTCCGACCACAAGAACCTGAAATACGTAGACACTCAGAAGGAGCTGAATATCAGGCAGAGGCGCTGGGTGGAGTTCTTAGCAGATTATCAGTATGAGATGCACTACCATCCAGGGAAGGCAAACGTGGTGGCCGACGCGTTGAGCCGGCGAGCTGCCACTTCCGAAGCTGGGCCCCAGGTTATGTCCATGGAGCTAGTCCGGTCATTCAGAGATATGCAGATATCCATAGTGTCCGAGGATGACCCAGTTCTGTATAGGGAGTATCTGGCATCGATAGTGGCCATAGATGATATTCGGGATCGCATTCGGGACGGACAGAGGACTGATGCGTGGGCAGAGCCGATGTTCCGAGCTTTGGAGGAAGGTTCGACAGGAGATTATTCCCTGAGAGATGGATTGCTACATTTCAGAGGCAGAGTATATATACCCGCAGGAGGCCAGATCCGAGAGGATATTATGATGGAGGCGCATTGCAGCCGGTACTCTGTGCACCCGGAAATCACAAAGATGACCGCTGATCTGAAGAAGACGATGTTTTGGCCGGGCATGAAGAAGGACATTACGTACTTCGTGACCCATTGCGAGGCGTGTCAGTTGGTGAAGGCGGAGTGCAGGAACCCCGCAGGATTGCTGCAGCCACTCCCGGTGCCGGAGTGGAAGTTCGACGATATAGCTATGGATTTTATACATGGTCTTTCCCGGTCTCGGACGGGGAACGACTCGATCTAGGTGATTGTTGATCGGTTGACGAAGGTGGCCCGCTTTATACCAATCAGGAAGGATGACTCGGTGGGAGTGCTGGTACGGAAGTTCGTGGAGCAGTATATCCGATATCATGGCGTGCCCCGGACGATAGTGTCGGACCGCGATGGACGGTTTACATCCAGGGAGTGGCGGTCAGTGCAGGCATATTTGGGCACTCGGTTGACTTTTAGCACGACCTTCCACCCTCAGACGGATGGACAGACAGAGCGCACCAACCGGACCTTGGAGGATTTACTACGACTGTGTATACTGGACTGAGGGGAGCCGTGGGAGAAGATGTTACCGTTGGTCGAGTTCTCCTATAATAATAGCTACCAGTCCAGCATCAGGATGGCGCCTTATGAAGCCTTGTATGGAAGAAAATGTAGGACCCCGCTTTCTTGGGTCCAAGACGAGGATCCGAAGCTGTTGGGATCGGATTTTGTTGAAGACACCGAGGCTCAGGTGAGACTGATCAGAGATAGGATGTTGGAGGCGCAGAGCAGACAGGCTAAATACTATGACGCCTGACATCGTCAGGTGGAGTTTCGGGTAGGAGATCGAGTGTTCTTGAAGATCCGGCCCATGCACGGAGTCTCACGGGTGCGCGGTCGGAGGAAGAAGCTCAGCCCTAGGTATATGGGCCCTTACCGGATCCTGGAACGGATCAGACCCCTAGCCTACAGGCTAGAGTTGCCGCCAGAGCTAGCAGCCCTATATGACGTCTTCCACATTTCTTCGTTGAGAAGGGCTCTACTACGCCCGGAGCAGCGGATTTTGACCACCGAAGGGCCGGTAGCTTCAGACCGATCTGTTCACTTGGAGCGGTCCGGATCGACGACAAAGGAGTACGGATCTTGCGCCGCAAGAAGATCCCCTTAGTCAAGGTTCTGTGGATAAATCACGGTCAGGAGGAGCACACCTGGGAGCCGCAGGACCTGATGAGGCAAAGATACCCGGAGTTGTTCAGTCAGGTACATCTCACCACCTCTCGGTATACTATAGGTTGCCTTCTTGTTTTGGACAGTTAAGACTAGATAAGGAAAATCCAGGATCTAGGCATGTGCACTTAATCAGAAAGGTAGGGGCTAATCTTTTGTTTATTGGGGAGATTGTCTTCGTTTATCAAACGAATAGTCGCCTAAACCTGATAAAAAGATCGTATGGGATGTTACAAGTTTAATTTATTCCGATAGAAATCCCCGTAGGCTCAACCTCAATTTCGGGGACGAAATTTTTGTTTTGTTTATTGGGATTTGTAACGTCCCATTTCCGGCTAGACTCCTAGGAGTCGGTTGGTCGTGACGGAACCCTGTGAAGCCCAAAAATTGAAATAAATCGATCGAGGTTTTGGGTAACGGGTTGGTCACGCCCGTGACCGACCCGTCACGCCCGTGACTTTGGGCGTGACTACTTCGACGATCGTCGATCTCCGCGAGACGATCGTCGAACTTGCAGCCCGGGCATGTTACGCCCGTGACCAAGGTGTCACGCCCGTGACCTAGGGAGTGACTCCTTCAACGATCGTCGATCTCCGTAAGGAGATCATCGAAATTGAACTCGGGCCTGTCACGCCCGTGACCTAAGTGTCACGCCCGTGACCTAGGGCGTGACCAGCCTTCGACGACCGTCGATCTAAGTTCGACGATCGTCGACCTCGAAATTACTGTGCGGGCCTGTCACGCCCGTGACCTAGGTGTCACGCCCGTGACCTAGGGCGTGACCACCCTTCGACGACCCTCGATCTCAGTTCGACGATCGTCGACCCCCAAAATTGCTGTTTCGGGCCTGTCACGCCCGTGACCTAGGTGTCACGCCCGTGACCTAGGGCGTGACCACCCTTCGACGACCGTCGATCTCAGTTCGACGATCGTCGACTCCAAAAATTGTCACACGGGCCTGTCACGCCTGTGGCCTATGTGTCATGCCCGTGACATTGGCCGAAACGACGGTTCAGGCCCGAAATTATTCTAACATGCGTGGAAATAAATGCTGGTGTGGGAAGTTACACCAGGAGTAATTAACGGGCCGTTTTTCCTTCTATAATTATATAATAAAGGAGGAAGTGTTGGTCCAATAGGAAACCGCCAACTGGACACACCTGTTCATCTTCCACCGTTTCTTATCCCTTCACTGTAACCGAAAGGCTATTAAGAGGAGCCTTCATGGCCATTACGGCTTTACCCTTTCACCTCCCCACTTTCTGATTTATAAAAGCCCACTTGGGGCAAGAGGAGAAGTTTACACGCTCAAGTAAACGGATCAGATCTTTGTTCTTGCTGTAGGAGAAGTTTGGCTACGCCACCACTGCGCCATGGCACCCCGTCGTTCTTCTCGCCTCCAAACCGCGAACAAGGTCCTCCTCTACTCCTCTTTCGTGGGTAGATCTTAGGATTCTTAGAAAGGAAGTTCGCGCTCAACGGAGCCGGACCCATCTCTCGTTTTCATTGGAAAACCATGAAAAAAGTATTTTTTTGAGTTCGCCGGAAATCGCCACCTCCGGCGGCCAAACCACCGCCGACCGCTAGCCATCGCCTCAACGGAGGTGGTGGTGGTGGCTGGCCAGGGAAGTGACCGGACGGCCGGCGACGGATCACGGAAATTTTACAGGAAGAAAAAAATGGCTTTCTGGGTTTCTGTTTTCGGTTTCATGAAGAAGATGAACAGTAGAATCAATTTTATAATATATAGATTATTATATATTACATAATGGAAAGGTATATTGTTTGAATATATTTTGAGGCTACAAAATGAGGCACTTAGAGGCCGTTTTAGGAAAAATGACCAGTCACAAAAGTTGTAGCCCTTCGAGTCTAGATTAATATAAAATTGGTTTCAACTCGTTTGGCTAAGCGGTTCGGCCGCAGCACCTGTTTTAGTGGGGGCTGTACCTAGAGTTGGGCAGAAATTAAAACGGATGCCCACTCTTCGTCCCTTGTCCAAATGACCTGAAATTTGGGCAGGGGGTTAGCCTTAACAATACCTAAAGGCAGACCAATAATGGGAATTTTTGGAGATACTTTGCCTAAAGTTTTTGTTTCAATTTAATAAACTTAGAGGAATTTATTTAAGTGGTCAAATGACCTCCAAACCCTCCCAAATTTTGGTGAGTGGTCCATGGCTATAAAACCTAGGTTTGTACAAAATTCCAACTAATTTGGAGGAGTTTTGGGTAGGAAATCTTCTACCCTTAACTAGGCATTAGTGAGACACCTTTTAGTAAAAAGTGCACTAAGAGTTTGGAAAGGTCAAATCACCTCAACAGAGGCTGATTTTCTGATCTCTGACTTAGAAGGGTGTTATAACCTGCTTGGAGAAAAATGGTGAGGTTTAGGGTTGATTTACCCTAGGATCCAAGCTCAAACCCTAAATAAAGGGTTTTGAGGTTTGTGAAGGACATGGGAGCTAAAGCTCTTGTATGCCCTTGAAATTTGGAGGAGAGGGGGATGATATGATGAAAACCCTATGGTTGAAATAGTAAAGGAAGTGGAGGTAATTAGGTACCTCGAAAGTTGAGATTTTGGATTAGGATAAAAATATAATTTAGTTATTTTAAGCACTAAATCTAATCCAAAAATTATGAAACTCGGGAGGAGGGAGTTTTAAGATGTTCTAAACTTATGGTAATTTTCCTGGAATTTTATGAATAATAAGTATTATACGTCATGTGTTAAAGGATTATTAGCCCGATTTGTTGTTTCAAATATTTGGAGGTTTTATATTAATTATAATCAGTTAAAATTCTGTATTTAGATCTTGATTGGTAGGACATTGATCTCTGAATTTTTATAGAATTTTATGTTGAGTAAATCTAGTACTTTATTCACAGATATTAGAAAGGGGTTTTATTGTTTAGAAATTAATTATGGATAAAATACTTGCTGGAAAATTATGAAACTTGCCCAGTGCTAATTTTAGGCCTTTATCTGCATGTCATAAATTATTTATAATTTTTGGAAGAATATTTTCTGTACTTGATTCATAAACAACAGAAGTTAGAGATTATTTCTAAAATAGTTTTCATGCCCTTTTGATGATAGAAAAATTATGATACTTAGGATTTAACCTATTGAGATAACCTACTATTTATCATAAATTTGCTGGATATCTTGCATGATTACTTAGGGTAGTTCATGCTCAAACCGGTAGCCCTTGGGATTTTCGAGGAATTTAATTAAATGCCAAATAGATTAGGAAAATTTCCATTTTTTGGATTTAGGTCACTTAGATCATGGTGAGTCTCCAGTAAATAATTTAGGGCATTTGGATGAGTATGGGATCATTTCACAACCGGTTCGACATGAAGTATAGGTCGGTCTGCATATAGCAATTGTGAAATGCAATAGGACACGATCTGAGGAAGGCATTGGAGTTAATCATATTGTCTGGGTGGGCAATGGTGGAGGAAATCACAATAGGAAGGTATAAAGAGTAGTGAGAAGTGGTGATAGCTAGAGTTAAGAGGTGCTCGGGTTTCGGCGAAAGATCGCCTTTCCCGAAGAGAGGAAGGTTAAAAATCACCCTAGGATAGCCTAACGTAATATGAGAAGGGAATCGGGTTAAGGGAGATCAACCAATAACAATAAGTGCCTTGCGAAAGGGAACTTCGGGCCGTAATGCCGCCGTCTTGGTTCCTAGTGCCCCTTGAGAGCTCTTCACGGGGAATACCGGGGGCAGTCCTGGGCTAACGTAAACTGTAATAACAAACCGACAAGAGTAACTTAGTAACTAGGGCTGAACTTTTCACAAACACTGTTGGCACAGGGATATTGATGAGAGCTTCGGCTCGGTTGGTTTGGAGACGGACGGGATGGTCCGGGGAGCTTCGGCTCGGTTGGTTTGGAGACGGACGTTTTGGTCCGGGGAGCTTCGGCTCGGTTTTTGTGTGTTTACGATTAAACTTGCATGTGCATAAGATAGGAAAAGTTAAGGTGGTGGGTTTTTTCGATATCGGGGAGTTCGATTGCACCGACACCGATATCGTTGACTCGGCGGGGTGATTAGCACTTCGCCAACAGAAGTCCGGTGCGCCAGCCGACAAGAGTACGCAGGCGTCCGCTTAGTGCACCAAGCGTTGAGGCGTACGATAGGTCAGACCAGTGGTGCTTTTACTGGTTTTGAAGTGGGCGAGGCCCAACCCACCGCTTCCGTCCGCCACTACGGAGGTATCCTGGGAGGTAACGGCTCCGAAAGGGGGAACTAAAGGTCTGTGTGCACAGAGTCGGGTGTGTGAGTTGCACTTGCATGTTTCATCATACCCACTAGCATGTCATAGCATAATCGATTCATTTAACCCTGACACCTAAAGTATAAGTGGTATGGAACGCTTATACATTAGGACCTGCAAAACGACCCCTTGGTCTATAAGCTTGTGTGGGCAAGTTTATAAATCAAAGGTTAATTTTCAATATATAACAACCATTGCTGTTTGATAACCGACACCCCAAGGTATAAGTGGTATGGGACACTTATACGATGGGAGCCTTGCTAAAGATCCCTTTTGCTTATGTGTTCTTGCATAAGTGAAGTTTAAATTCATATATTTGCTTTTCTTACTACTAGACCTATTAAAACAATTATATTAACTGCTCACCGAATACAACTTGTTAGATTAGTTCCGCTGCCATCTGTTTCTTGATTAATCTCTAACATCATGTCCTTCCCTTTCTTCCTCCCCGCTCGGTACCTAGGAGCCATGGGGGAAGGGGTGGGGGATGATAGGGCTTAGTCTTTATGACTAACGGTTTTTGAACCGCATCATCTAGGGGATCGTGGAGACCAGCATGGAGGAGCAGCCCCAGAGATCGGTGCGCCTAGAGATGGGGCAGTCTAGCTCCGGAGTTCATACAGCCGGGACCGTGAGTCTCGACCCTGAGTAGTTTCTGTTTTAGCTTCCGCATGAGTGATATTGTAGTGAGGACATGATGTATCGGGCATAAGCCCGCATTTATAGTACTCTGATGTTTTCTGTGGACACTCCCTTCGTGGAGATTTTTATTCTATATATGTGATTTATTACTGTGGACTGCATTGCTCTTACTTCTATTATTGTGCTACCTTTCTGTGATCGAATTGGCCGGCAGAATCGGCGCCTTGTGGTGATGACCCTTCAGGACGTGAAGGTGTCACCGCAAGGCGGCGATTCTGGGCCTAAGACCCCGGTGGTTGAAAAAGAAAAAAAAAGGGGGTCTTACAGTCAGAATATCATTTGGACTTAAGACAGGATGCTGGAAAAGCAGAAATCTGGCTAAGTCTAGAAGTGTTGAGTGATGAAGGTTCACTCAATGTTAGGAGGATAAAAGCATTGATAGATGATAAGGCATTCGAAGTCTCAATATTGCTGGACTCAAATCTGGTTAAGTCCAGAAGCGTTGTGTGAAGGATGTTCACTCAACGCCTACTCAAAAGGAAATCTGTCTAAGTACAGAAGCATTGAGTGAAGAAAGCTCACTCAATGCCTTATCAATAATTCAGCAGAGTCTAAAAGCTTTGAATGATTGCTTTTCACTAAACGGCTTCATTCAAAAATTCAGTGTAATTCCAGAAGCATTGAGTGTAGAAGGATCACTCAATGCCTTTAGTCAGGATGACTGCCAAGTCTAGAAGCGTTTAGTAAAGTGGCTTCACTCAATGCCTTCAACTAGAAGAATTATTCCAAGTACAAATGCATTGAGTGATGAAGGTTCACTCAATGTCTTATCAGTTTAGAGGTCTGAGACAAAAGCGTTGAGAGATGAAGGCTCACTCAACGCCTCAATAAGAAATTTTTCTACTAAGTGTTTTTGCATTGAGTCACATAGCTTCACTCAACTCATGTGTAGATTGACTATGAAAACTGATAAGTCCACAAGCACTGAGCCATGCTGACGTCATCCAATTTTAAATTAAGTTGGATTTGTGCACTAGAAGCCAAATAGCGTCGAACACTTTCTGAACAACAGTTAAAGCTAAAGTTACTTTACAGCTGTAATTTCGGCTTGTCCATACAGATCAAAGAGTCGTTAGACCGCGAGATATATAAAGACTTTACAGATAAATTAAAGAAGAGATTCTGGTATTCTTCCCCAAAATCGATCATTCTCATTTTTTACATAAGAGTTATAAAAGATAGTTGTTAGCAGTTTGAAGTGATATCTCTAAGTCATCAACAACAAGAACAAAAAACCTATTTTTTTGTAAAAGGTGGTGTAGAAGAGCACCCAAAGAAAGTTGTTGTTTATATTCAAGGCTACTATTTTTAACACTGACATACTAGAGCTTGAAGATACAGATCTCCGCATCAGTTACTTCCCATCACAAGCAGAACAACTTTGAAGATTTATAATCTTGTTGATGTGAAGAGTTGGGACTGGGTTTACTCAGTTCAAGGAGGTGACATAGAGGACAATTTCTCTAGTGTCAATTGTTACATCCCACAAACCAGAGCCCTAGGAAGTTTTTTCATGACTAGGTCATGACAAAGCTCTAAGAAGACCAAAAGGACCATGAGTGCCTAGGTAAATAGATGAAATCACCTTGGTCAGCAAATATCAATTTTTGGTCACCTAGCCTAGGGTTTGGTTTTTGGGTTCCAACTTGACTATTTTACCACACCATAATACTTTCAATCTTATAAGGGCCCTTTAGTGCCCTACCAACCCATTTGGGACCAACCAAAGAGGTCAAGTTAACTAGAGTCTACCCTAACCCTAGTTAGGCCAAATTTCCCTAACTTGGCCTAAATTGATTGCACCAAGCCACAAATGGACTTGGGTGGTGGTAAGAGACTCAAGACACATATTTGACTAGTCAACCCACTCAATTGACTAAGTTAACTCCCCAAGTAAACCTTGGTCAAATGAAGCCAAAAATGGGAAGGAGGGTTAAGCCCAACTTCAATCCAATTAAGCTAGGCCCGATCACTACAACAAATATGGATACCAGCTACGAATTAAAGAGGCATTGGCGACGTTTTTCAAACGCAACTAATGTTTTCGCGATGTTTTTGTAAACGTCGCACAGGCCACATGCATCACAAATACAATCACCGCTAAAAGTTTTCGCGATGTTTTTTATATACACGCCTCCTAGAATTAACAACGTTCGTATAAACGTGGCACGCTTTGACTACATTTTGTAGTGTAAAATATGGCAAACCTTTGCGCCGTCAAACTAAAAAATAGGAAATTATTGTCCATAAAATACGAAGTTTTAGAGGCGCACCGCACCTCTTTTTTATTAGGGAAAAAAATTTAGAGGCATTTTTTTAAAAACGTGGCTAAAAGAATGTTACGACAACACTTACATAACAAATGTCGTTAAAGTTAAATGTTTTTGCCACATTTTATAAAGTTTTGCAAAAAAATGTCACCATAAATCTTTTTTCTTGTAGTGGGTGCCGTTGTATCTCAGCACGAACATTCTTGCTGGGCAATTAATCTGTGCATGGTTCCAGGTGAGCCATATCTTTCCCAAGACAAGATCAAAGTCCGACATCATCAAGATTATTGTCGGAGCCTCAAATTTTAGGTCGTCGATGGTCACCTCAAGAAGGCATTTTGCAGTAGATAGGATCTCCATCCCATTGGGAAGATGCACCCTCCTTGTGACTCCCGTAAAGTGTTGGACCTGGTCCAAGTCCTTGACAAAATCCTCCGCGACGAAGTTATGAGATGCCCCCATGTCGAATAAGGTATGGGAAGGCTTGCCACATACCGTTACTATTCCTAAGTTTATTAAACACTCTCAGGTGTCTAGTTGTATAATTTTCTTCCTTAGTTCTACCAGTTTAAGCTCAGTTCTGTCATTTAGGGGAAAAGAAGGGAAAGAATTAAATTGCTAGAATACCTACTATAACCCTATCCGGGTCCCGTGGTTGAGCAAGTTCTAGAGCATACATTTGATCTCGGTCTAGCCTATGGTCACCATCTTGGAACCCTTGTCCTCGACTATGTCCCCAGTCCATGAATTGCTGTACAAGTGGGGCATCCTGAGGTGCTGGTAGAAGTTCTTGTCTTCTGGGACATTTAATCTAAATATGTCCAAGCTAGTGGCAATGATAGCACATCGGCAGGGGAAGTGCCCCATCTCTTGGCCCCTGTCTATTCTTCGAGCGAGGTTGATCCCCATTTCTCTGATCCCTCTATTGTTCCCTCCTACCACCAATAATCGTGTCATCTGCCAGTCTTTTTCCCATGCCCTGAACCATGAGATGGTCTGCCTCCAACTTCTTTGCCATCTCCAGGATCCGGGCCAGAATACCGTCAGTTATATAGAGGAGTGCCTGTCTCAGATCATCCCGGAGGCCCTTGTAGAAGCTCTTCGTATATCCGGCATCAACCAGCTGGTACGAATCAGTGAAGCAAGCTAAGTGAGTAAACTCTTGGTAGTACTCCAAAACTGATCTGCTACCCCGTCTCAACTATAGAAATCTATCATCTAGCTCGTCCCTCGCAGTCTGTGGCACAAAATACTCCAAAAGTGCTATCTTGAACTCATCCCATGTGATATCTGTGCCCTAAAATCCTGCATAGGTGGTGTCTAGAAGAGACTTCCACCACCTCTTTGCATGGGTTTCCAAACATGAAACTGCTTAAGATACTGCTATATCAGTCAGGCATCTTATCTCCGCTAGAATCTCGTGGATAATATCAAGCCATTCCCTTGTCCATACTATCGACTCCGTCCCAAGATATGATGGAGGGGAAAGGACTCAGAAGACACTCTGAAAGTGTTAAGTTGTCTACCTAAATCACCTAGAGGGGGGTGAATAAGTGAATTGTGCATCTATTTGCGGAATAAAAAATTTAAAGAACTTGCACAAAATTTATCAAGCAATCACAGACGACAAGAAGATTTATAGTGGTTCCCCAACCTTGGGTACATCCACTTTCCCTCACCGATCTAGTAAATCACTAGACTCGGCTACTCCATTATCTCGTATTGAAAACAAATCCAACGTCTCAGCACCAAGTTCCTACAATCTTGATCCAAAGGGATCTACACTCGGAAGTTGAAAACTTCCTACAACTAGGAGAATAACGCTCCTACACTCGGAGAATAATCTCCTACAAAATTACAAAGAGATATGAAATACAGACAGAGATTTGTCTCAGATCTGGAAAAATTTATCTTTAGGTCTTCTTCTGAACTTTGCGGCTTTTTCAGAAATGTTGAAGAAGACTCTCTGTAGATCTGACCTGAGAAACTTAGGACCTACTAGATCAAGGAGAAGATGAAGATTCCTTAAACAACAAGTTTAACTTGATCGAAAACAGTCATATAGATCTTCAAACTGAGCGGCGATGACGGCTTCTGTAAATTCGTTCTTGGAGAGAGACGGCCGATCAGAAATTTTGAAAAAGTATGGTTCACCGCTTGGGGTTAGTATTAATGAAAAAACATTATATAGGATTTCCCCTAATGATTAGAATTGACATTAATGACGACACGTAGACCAATCACGTCAAGTCATTTGAAAATCCAGTCGATCTGGACTTAAGTAAATTTTCTGAAAAATGAACTGTTGTTCTCGAGAAATGTGAATAAGTTCTCGAGAACAAGGCTGATTTCTCGAGATCTATACTTTCTGGACTTAAGATAGTACTCGAGATATAAGCATTGAGTCAACTCTAGAACAAAATTTCGCTTCTCAAGAACTAAAATAACATTACTTGAGAGCTAAAACTTGTACTCGAAAACTAAGCTGACTTCTCGAGAACTAAAAGCTAAGTTCTCGAGAACTATAACCAGCTTCGCGAGAGATGGACTTAGACGATTTTTCACGGCTGTCTCTGTCTACTCGAGAAGTATAGGTTGCGACTTCTCGAGAACTTAGACTAAGCTTCTCGAGAACTATAATGATGTTTCTCGAGAACTAGTCTAGGCTTTTCGAGAACTAAGTGAACTTCTCGAATATTGCTAACTCTACTTCTCGAGAACTATAGTAGACTTCTCGAGATGTAGACTTAGAGAAATTTTAGAACTTAGAAACTTTTCTCTTCAAGAATCCAATCTTCATTCCATGGTCCAAGTGCTTGAATATGAAGTGTGTCCCAATAGAGAGGCTACACATGAGTCAACACCTTGGATCACACAGTGAGGGATTACACTGTATGGTCCTGTGTTCATGACCCACTGTAGACTAACATTGGTCTACACTTAGTAATCATGATCTGCAAACACACAACTTAAATAAGATATCAAATACAACTTAATTCATCTTAGTTCAAGGGTGACTTCATGCAAATCTGGGTTATTGTGGATGAAATACCCAACAATCTCCCCCTATTTGTAGAAGTCAGAACCCTCTACACTAAGGTGAATTGTTGGGGCTTGCGGGTCCGGAATCGCCCCCGCGTTGCGGCGCTATGCGGTAATGGCTTAACTGGCTGCCCCGTGGATCCGCCCAAGGACCTTTGATATAAAGATTAGTATGCGCCTTTGACCTTCAGGCCGGTCTTTTGGTGCAGTTGGTAGCGCTAAGCCTTCTCAAGTGGTATCAGAGGGAGGTTACTCATCAAAAAGGTTCACACCTTGAGTAAAATTCTCCCACCAGTGTCAAGAAGAAGAGCGATATCTTCCATGGACGGACTCAAGCACTCCGGCAAAATCCCAGTATGCACCAGACTGAACTTTCCTATCTGGAAGGAAAGAATCAGATTCTACATGGAAGCAGTCGACCCCCGGCTCTTCATGATAGTGGAGGAGGGACCTTACATTCCCACCAAGGACTCCACAATTGATCCAACCAGTAAAGTGCCCAAGAAACTTTCAGAAATGGACAAAGACGAAATGGTGATGTTCGGACTCGACAAGAAAGCTCAGAACATCCTGGTAAGCGCAGTTGACGACTCTATGATGCAGAACTTCAGCAACTACAGGATAGCCAGGGATCTCTGTTGTTGTCTGATCGTCCTAATGGAGGGCACAGATGAAGTGAGGGACGAATCAGAGATCCCTCCTCAATCAGAAATATGAGGCCTTCAGGCAAGGGCCAAAGGAGGAGATCAGAGTCACCTTCGAAAACTTCCTCAAGATCGTCAATGCAATCAAAGGATATGAAAGAGTGTTCACTGACGGTGAACTCAATGATAAGTTCCTTAGGTCCCTCACTAAGGAATGGGACACAAAGATCTACGCCATCCGTGAGTTTGGCAGACTTGCGGAAACTGATCCACAGATTCTGTTCGGGAAGCTCATGTCCTATGAGCTTCAGTTGAACACAAGGAAGGCTGAAGAGGAAGCAGAGAAAGCCACGGCCAAGGAAAAGACGGTGGCACTGAAATCCATTCAATCCAGAAAGGGCAAGGGTGTCGCTTCTTCCCATGCGTGGAAGAGGGATGAGGAGGAAGACTCTGAGCCAAGCTCCTCCGGCTCAGAGTTATCTGAGGAAGATTTATCCCTTATCACACGGGAATTCAAGAAGTTCCTCAAGCTGAGGAATTAGAGAAAGAGAAACAGCTCCTCCTCAAGGGATCAGAAGAAGAACTATTCCTCTGACAGGTATGTTTCCAAACCGAACAAACACCGCTCTTCTGACATTATATGCTTTGGTTGCAACAATCCAGGACACGTCGTGGCCGATTGCCATCAAGGCAAGAGGGAAAAGGGAAAGGGAGAGGAGCACAGTCCTCAAAAGACAAGAAGAAGGAGAGGAGTTACATCACAAAGAAGCCAAAGACGCTGAGTGAATCTGACACGTCAGACACCAGCGATGATGAGGATGCCTACTTTGGGCTTATGGGTCGCTCTAACTCAGAAGGAGAATGCCCCCCATTTACTGGGAAGGTAAAAGCTCACACCCCTCTCTCCGACTCTGACTCTGATCCTGAGTCTCAGGATGATGACCCTGAGGATAGCCCTTCTGCCCTTGAAGCTGAGCTCCTCGATAAGTATGAGCTTCTGCTCAATACATTCCTGAAATGTCGAAAGAAACTGAAGGCAGAGAAAAAGGAAGTCAAATTCCTTAAAGGTGAGAGTGTATCCCTGAGGGAAGAGATCACCAGTTTGATCTCCCTCCGACAGGAGCACTTGGACCTGACTTCAAAGCATTCAGAGTCTCTTAAGCTCCTTGATCTTAAGCAGGAGGAAGTCGACAAGTTGGAAGAACTACTTGCGGCAGAAAGGAAGATCGTCAAGAGCTTCTCTATGCCAAAAATTGTTCTTCCATTAGTTGATACCTTCTCTGCTCAAGCCAAAGGAGCTGGCCTGGGGCATGTAGGGGTATCTAGCTCCTCATCCAGGAGAAACAGGAACAGGAGGAAGAATAAGGCTGCCAAGAAAGCCTCTGCTGATGAGAAAGGAAAGGCCCCACTCAGCCCTATTGAGTTCAGAAATCCTAGCTTTCCCTGTAACCAACATGACTTTGAGTCAACATATGGGCATCACTTCAGGCCCTCGGTTGCAAAGCCGAAGAGCCGATATGATGGGTGGACCTTTCCCCGTAACTTCAGTGAGAGTGTCTTCAAGGCACCTTATGAGGAAATCCACTTGGGAAATTATGGTCAATTCTCTAGCGGCCATAATAGGAAGCAGGCACCTAAGGCCAAGCCTGTTACACTGAAAAGCCAAGAGGTGAAGAAGTCATGTGACTGTGGTCATCATGTTGCCTCCACCTCCAGGTCTTCGGCCCCAGCTGAACCCCACGTTTCAAGGGTAAAGCAGGCGCCCAAGAGGAAGTATAACAGGTTTGACTGCTGGTGCTGTGGCAAAATTGGTCACTTTGTCGTGGATTGTTGGTTTAATCCAAGGTATAACGAGACTCCTTATGTTAGCAATGCGAGGCCGACCACTCGTAGAGTTAACCAATCGAGGGGGAGTATGCTAATAAGGAATCTAGGACCCAAGTTCGATTGGGTTCCTAAGGCAAATTAATTCTGTTTTGCAGGGATGTCCAAAGGCCAACAAAACTCCTATTTGGTATTTGGACAGTGGATGCTCCCGTCACATGACCGGGACAAGAAGCCTGCTGAGGGAGTACTCTCTAGTCGAGGATGGACCCAAAGTCATATTTGGGGGATCTGATCGGGGAGTCACCAGAGGTTACGGTACGATTTCCAAAAGTATACTCGCTATCACTAACGTGGCTTATGTCGAAGGGTTAAATCATAACCTGATCAGCGTAAGCCAGTTATGTGATAAAGGGTATGACGTTAAGTTCTGCAAGGATAAATGCCTAATAATATCATGTGACTCTTCGGAGACCGTATTAACTGGCATTAGGAGCAGAAATATTTTATGTTTAGATTTTCTTAGTTTAGATTCTTCTACCCCAGTATGCCTCGTTGCTAAAGGCAGTGCATCTCTTTGTGAATAATGGCACAAGAGATTGGCACACATTAATTACAAGACAATTAATATGCTGTTTTCCAAAGACTTAGTAAGGGATGCTCCCAGTATTAAGTGCATCAAAGATAGTCCATGTCCTGCATGTCAGATGGGCAAGCAGACTCGGGCTACCTTTAAGGGCATCCCAGACAAAGATTCCTCCAGATGTCTATATCTTCTGCACATGGCCCTGTTTGGTCCAATGCAAGTTCATAGCTTAGGAGGGAAGTCGTATACGCTAGTGATTGTAGATGATCACTCTCGGTTTACGTGGGTGTTCTTTTTAAAACGCAAGTCTGATACGTTTGACATCTTCACCAGTTTTGTCAAGCAGATACAGAACGAACTTAACTGCTCAGTGGTCAAAATCAGAAGTGACCATGGAACAGAGTTTGAGTCTGGGGTTATGACAGAGTTCTGTGAAGAGCTTGGTATCTTTCATAAGTTCTCCTCCCCTCGCACTCCTCAACAGAATGGAGTGGTGGAGAGGAGGAATAGAACACTCATTGAAGCGTGCACGACAATGTTGAATGACGCTTCTCTCCCAGAATACTTCTGGGCCGAGGCTGTCAATACGACCTGTCATGTACAAAACCGGGCGTTGATTAACAAGAGCCATCATAAGACTCCTTATGAGCTACTGAAAGGCAAGAAACCAACCATGTCCTATCTGAGGATTTTTGGCTGCAAGTGTTATGTACTGAATAATGGGAAGTACCCTCGTACTAAGTTTGGTGAAAAATGCTTCGAAGGCATATTCATGGGCTATAGTAGCCACAGCCGGGCTTATAGAGTTTTCAACAAGAAAACCCTAGTGGTAGAGGAATCAATAAATGTTGTATTTGATGAAGGAGGCTTGCTTAACTACAAGACTTCTAGTTGTCTTCCTGAAGCTGCAGGTGCCAGACTCGAAAAGCTACAACTGGATGATCCCAAGAAAGATGCAACTCCAAAATATGTCAAGGTCTCCACATCAACGCCGATCGGAGAAGTTGAAGATCAAAATGAGGCAAATCCTTTAGAAGAAGGAGATGCCCAAGAAATAGTCGAAGCTCCTGGTGCAAGACTTCTAGAGCTCAGACACGTGAGGGATCATCCTAGAAATCAAATCATTGGAGATCCCCGAGACAGTGTCAGAACTCGCCGAGGTATTCTTAACGAGATCTTGCATCTTAGCTTTCTATCGCAGGTGGAGCCAAAGAAGTTCGACGAAGCGAACAAAGACGCATCGTGGATTTTGGCCATGCAAGAGGAGCTACATCAATTCGAAAGATGCGAAGTGTGGACGCTGGTTCCCAGACCGAAGATGCAAAATGTGATTGGCACTAAGTGGATCTTCAGAAACAAGTTGGATGAACATGGAGTCATCATCAAGAACAAAGCCATACTGGTGGCTCAAGGATACAGACAGGAGGAGGGGATTGACTTTGACCAGACGTTTGCACCAGTTGCACGGCTCGAGGCAATCCGGCTATTCCTAGCCTATGCCTCTCACAAAGGATTCACAGTCTATCAGATGGACGTGAAATCGGCTTTCTCGAATGGAGCTTTGAAAGAGGAAGTATACGTTGCTCAACCTCCAGGTTTTGTCAATCCTACTTATCCTAATCATGTATATTTTCTAAATAAGGCACTATATGGCCTAAAACAAGCTCCTCGAGCTTGGTATGAGATATTGTCTAGTTTTCTTCTTGAGAACAAGTTCTCTATAGGAAAAATAGATAAGACATTATTTCTCAGGGAAGTCAAAGGCAAGATTTTGCTGGTGCAAATCTATGTTGATGACATTATATTCGGCTCAACGGACAACAATCTTTGCAAAAAGTTTTCTAAACTTATGCAAGGAAAGTTTGAAATGAGCAATATGGGAGAGCTGAAGTATTTCTTGGGACTTCAAGTGAAACAGTCTGAGGAAGGAATCTTTATTTCTCAGACGAAGTTCACAAATGAACTCCTCAAGAAATTCGGAATGGAGAATGCAACCTCTATGAGGACTCCAATGGGATCCACCATGTCTCTGGATAAGGATGAGAAAGGGAAACCTTTTGATGAAACCAAATACAGAAGCATCATTGGATCTCTGCTCTATCTTACTGCGAGTAGACCGGATATCATGTTCTCCACATGTGTTTGTGCCAGATATCAGGTGAACACTAAGGAATCTCATTATGTCGCTGCAAAGCGAATTCTCAGATACCTTAAAGGTACCCCTAATCTTGGCTTATGGTACCCGAGAAGCAATGATGTCGAGCTAATAGGGTTTTCAGATGCTGATTTCGCAGGAAGTAGGGATGACAGGAAAAGCACCTCCGGGACGTGTCAATTCCTCGGAAGAAGGCTTATTTCATGGAACAGCAAGAAGCAGAATTGTGTAGCAACCTCCACTGCAGAGTCTGAGTACATCTCCACTGGCAGCTGTTGCGCACAACTCCTATGGATAAGAAACCAGTTAGCCGACTATGACCTCCAGTTCAAGGAAGTACCGATGTACTGCGACTCCTCCAGTGCAATTGCTATTGCCAACAATCCGATTTTGCACAGCAGAACGAAGCATATTGAAGTGCGTTACCATTTCATTTGGTAGCACGTGGAGAACAAGGACATCTCTCTCTGCTATGTTCCCACTGACAAGCAGATTGTAGACATTTTCACAAAGCCCCTTGACGAGGCCAAGTTCAGTATGTTCAAAACTGAATTGGGGATGCTAAACTACGAAGAATGAAGACTACAGGAGCTCAAGGCTCATGCGTCTAGGGGGAGCCTCTGATAGGAATTTAGTGAAAGCAAAGGTACAAGAACTGAGGGGGAGCATGGTGTCACATGCTTCAGTCCCCGATTTGCAGAAGCCGAAAAGGGGGAGATTACCCTCTCGGCTAAGGTGGCTCCAAGTTTGCTCTCAAGAAATTGGTAATGAATATCTCTCTCAACTCCATTTTAAGTTTATGATTTTCATTCCTATATGCTCTATTCACCTTAGCTTGTAGGGTTTAGGCTTCTTCAAATAGGGGGAGATTGTTGGGTATTGTATCCACAATGTACCTGATTTGAAGAAGCCCCTGTACAAGCTAAGGTAAATAGACAATGTACTTGATGAAATATTTCTAGTTGTGCTTGCAGTTATTCCATGCTAAGTACACACCAATGTCAGGGTGCAGTGGGTCAATATACACGGGTCTGTGCAACGTAATCCCTCGTTGAGCAGATCAGTGTGTTGGCCTACGTGTACTCTCTCTATTGGGGTGTACTTAATTTCAAGTACAGGGCTATGATAAAGCTAGAGCAGACATGAAGCAAGGATGGGCCAAAGAACATCTCACGGGCTGAAAGACGAGAATCGTCTAAGTGTAAATCGTCGAAAATCACTAAGTGATTCTCACCGATTCGTCGAGAATCACCAGTGATTCTCGACGAGTCGTCGAGAATCACTAGTTGATTCTTGCCGGGTTAGGCCGGCTGTCTCGACGCAGTCAGAAAAATCATCTAAGGCAGAATCGTCGAGAATCACCAAGTGATTCTCGCCGATTCGTCGAGAATGACTTTGCATTCTCGACGAGTCGGCGAGAATCCAAGGTGATTCCCACCGATTCTCCCCGGCCTCTATAACCTGTGCAGCCAGAATTCTCTAAGTAAAATTCAGCGAGAATCGTAAGTGATTCTCGCCGATTCGTCGAGAATCACCCACGATTCTCGCCGAATTTGACTTGGGTATTTTTCCGACTCTGTCTGGACCGGTCCACGTTATCAGTAGGATTTTGAACCGGACTTTGGTCTTACTGCTGGTGGGGCCCACAACGGTTATCTCTTGACCTATTGTATAAATACTCTGGTATTTGTGTACAGTAACACACACAGACGATATACGAAAAAAAAGAGCGGCCAACTAACCCTAATCTCGCGAACTTGCTCCGCCTCCGTCGTCGCTGCCGATCACCGAAGCAGATCTCGATCTCCTCCACATCCTCGGTGATGAAGCCAAGTCCTGCACAGCGTCTCACGTGTCTATCCAGAGATCTTTTGTCTCTTGATTTGAGATAGGGAAATCTTTCCCCGTCCGAATCGATCGAGACGATCGATCCTCGTGTGACCGTTGGTAGACCTTGCCGACTTCGCTAAGAAGATTGGATCTCCAGTGCTTTGCTGCTATTTTCAGTTGCCGCCGCCAACACCGAGATCCTCGCCGCCGCTCGCCGCCGCCGCCGGTCTTGGGGAGATTCTCTCCAAGTGAGATCTAGGGTTGTGGACTCTTCGTTGACTTCAAGAACACGTCGTCGAACGAAGAGGGACACCTTAGTCTCCATACGTTGTTTGTATTTCTTACAAGCTATTTTCAATTCTTTGTAAAGGACCGATTGGTCTCTAGTTGTAGGGTTGGGTGCAACCCGTGTTATGGGAGTGTTGACTCCTACGTGTGGAAGGGTTCCTTCCGTTAGTGCAAGGATTGGATTTCAATCCTTTTGGTGAAGTGACCGAGTCATCCCTGGTTGGGAGATAGGTCGAAGGGGGAAAGTGGACGTACCCAAATCGGGGAACCACTATAAATTACTTGTGTACTTTTTGTGCTGTGTTGTTTTGTTTTCTTGTGCAGGTAAAACCTTAATTCCGCAAATATGCTGCAAAGACACCTATCCCCCCATAGGTGTAAGTAGTTGACACTAGGTGGATTCTCAAGTGGTATCAGAGGGGGTTGCGGGTTCGAAACCCCGAGGTCGTTTCCGGGGGGGGGGATGGTTGGGGCTTGCGGATCCGGAATCGCCCCCGCGTTGCGGCGCTATGCGGTAATGGCTTAACTGGCTGCCCCGTGGATCCGCCCGAGGACCTTTGATATAAAGATTAGTATGCGCCTTTGACCTTCAGGCCGGTCTTTTGGTGCAGTTGGTAGTGCTAAGCCTTCTCATGAATTATACCAATAAAGAAAGTATTGTATATGAAGAGTAGATTCAAATGCAAGAATGAAAAATTAAACACAGAATAAGCAAAACAAGAAATTATATATATATATATATAATGTTTTAGATTTCAAATCAACATCCATTTCATCCATAATCTCAAAATAGTTATCAACAGAAAGTCATTCCTTGCTCTGATGTTGCCTGTCATACTTCTCTTGTTGTCTTCTCTGGTAGCTGAAAGGCTTTGGGTTGTACCTTGGAGGTTTTGGAGGAGCCTTAGGATTATTCTTGCCATACTCTCTGTCATAGATTCTCCTTTTAGTCATGGACTTCACATAGAGTTACCACTCAGAAGAGCTGTAGTGGAGATTCCTGTTTTCATTGTAGTCCATTACTAATTTGAGAGGATCAAGAATTAAAGCTTTAGAGGTAGGACTCCAGACTTCAGCAAATTCCTGTGCTTTTATTTTCTCTGTGTTTGGCTTAGGAATACTTTTGCTTATTAAGGGGCCTTCCCCATACTTCCTCTTCTTATAAGTGTTGATTTCAGGTAAACCTTGAGGAAAAACATCATCCCATACTTGGTCATAAGAAGCAGGAGGAGGATTTTTATCTTCTGGCCTTGGAGAGAAGCAAGACATTTTAGGTTGCATCTGAACATGCATCTGACTTGATTGACCTTTAGTAAGAGCATTCAGGTAATGAGGAATGACATTAGGATCAACCTGAAATTTAAGGAATATCTGGTTATGCATCCAGACTGCAGTGTCATAGTTATGGTACTTAACAGACAGGATTTGTTCTAAAACATTCTTATTAATTTCAGATATCTTGTCAGACCAAACTGTGTTTGCTGCAACAGTAAACTTGTCCACAAGCTTTTCCACATGTTATTTCACCAAGCTCTCCCCCTTTCTGAATTCTATAGATAGTGTAGCTATAGCATCCTCATTGAAGGTACCAACCTCTTCACAGGTTTTCATGAGATTTTCCTGGACTTTCTTCTCCAAAAAGATTTGATTGTTAGAAAGAGTTATTATTTGATCCATGACCTGACCAACGCTAGTGATAGTGTGGTCTATAGGTTTACCACCAATCTGAAACAGCTCTTTGAGAGAGTCAGTATTGTGCTGAATTTCTACAAATCCTCTGCTTATCTCTTTCTCTAGAGCAGTCACTTTGCCTTGGACAACTTTGAGGGATTCATCAAAATGTTTCCTTTGTTTAGCCAACATAACTTCAATCTTACTTAGTATATCTGAATTGATAGGGGTAGCAGGAATAACAATATGAGGTGGAGGTGGAACTGCCCATTGAGGGATCTCTTCAACAACTACAGAGCTTTTAGCTCTGGTAGTATGAATGACTATATCTCGTTCTTCATCAAGGAAGGTAGGAATAGAGAAATCAAGACTCCTTAGAGAAGCTTCAACTGCCTCAGGTTCTGGCTCATCCTTTTCTGATACAAGGATGGTATCTGGTTGAGGTGAGACTTTTCTTGGAGAAGGAGGAGTTGCTTTGGGGGAAGGTACTGGAGATGGAGAAAGAGCTGGAGATGGATCCTTTGAAAGTTCTTCAGCAGTTTCTGTATGGTGGGGAGTAAGAGGTTCATCAGAGGTGAGCTCTTTTATCATATTTTCTATATTTGCTGCAGTAGAGTTGATGGTTTTCTGAGCTTGCTCATGAGAATGTCTCATCTGGTAAGTCTGCCACTGGGGACCTGATGCGTGGAATTACGGCAAGCGCACCGGTCGCACAAGTAATAAAGTTTGGGAATAAATCCCCGAGTGTCGGTCTCTTGAGGAACACAGTAAGGGATGAGTTAATGTCGAGGAGGACTTGAGATTGAAGTCCTCGGGGCGAAGGTAACGATGGGGGTTTTGATGGTTGTGGAAAATAAAGTAAAAATCTAACAACTACTCCTATGCAACGCCGCTATGCGATGCTTCGCCAGGCGGGATGGAAGACTAGTCGGGCCACAATGCACCGAATCGCTAGGCGGATGGGCGAGTAGGCAAGCGTATGAGGTGGAGAGAACGGCGGAAATCCTACTATGCAGGCCGCTATGCACTGCTTCGCCAGGCGGGATGGAAACTACACGGGCCGCTATGCACCGAATCGCTTGGCGGATGGAAGAGTAGGCTAGCGGATGAGGTGGTGAGAATGGCGGAATGAGGGTCGTGAGCACCTCTTCGCAACGCACGCCACTAGCAATTGCTAGTGCGGCAAGGGTGGATGGAAGGTGGAGTAATAAGGCGCACCTCAAGCAATAATAATGAAATCACACAAATCACATAGACATGAAAGAGTGCAAGATCATTAACTACAATAAAATGTACTTCATCAATACAAAGAGAATAACTAAGCTAACAACAACAAGAGGAAGAGGTGTGCGAATCGACCGAATCCGAAGCCTTGTTGAGGGTTCACGGTTGGAATCCCGGGTTGTCAATCCGAATCCAAGCTCGGTCCTCAACTGCGTCCGGGGTAGAGGAGGCTGTCACTCACTCCCAATGGACCCGTCTTCTTCGTTGAAATGACCCGTAGATTGCGGCTCCAGCTCCTCCTAACTTGATGGAGAAAGCTAGGTCAAAACTCCGCTTGAAGCTCCAGGATGAAGGAGGAGGCCGAGGGAATGCTCCGGCGTTGATTTGGCGTTGAAAGCTTGCCCGGAGACCCTCCCTAAGGTGGAGGATGAAGGGGGACGGAGGAAACCCTCGTCCGAGACGAAGAACGGCGGAAAATCGCGGAACTCGATCGATCTCCTGAATAGGGCGAAACCTGCGCTATTTATAGAAAACAGAATTAAACAGCGCGCACGATCACTGGCGCACGACCAGTGGTCGTGCGCGATATGGTCAGTGATCGTGCGATATGGAGGCAGAAAAGTGGAAAAAGAAGTAATGACTGCGCACGACCGGCAGCGCACGAGCAGTGATCGTGCGCGGTATGGCTGGTGATCGTGCGATATGCCGGGACAGAACTTTCACAGGAGGGGTCATGACTGCGCACGACCGATGATCGTGCGCCAAAGAGGTCGATGGTCGTGCGTGGGTAAAAACGCACGACCACTGACTCCTTTGCCGAAAATGGTGAAAGTCCTACCCCGGACGCCCACACGATCCCAGAACCTGCAGGAAAACTGGACGTGATGTCGAACATGGCAGTCACAGACATTAATAAAATGCAAGCAAAAAGGGAAAATACACACATGCACAGAAATAGGCTTAAAAGGTGCACAAAACGTGGAAAACTGTAGCGAACCAAAAGAAGTGCTAATGGCGCTAAACGGTGTGCAAAGACAAGAAAATAAGCCTAGATGAGTCCGAAAATAGGTATATAAAGATGACTCATCACACCCCCAGACTTAACCAGTTGCGCGTCCCGAGCAAACAAATCCTAAGCAGACGGGGAAAATGAACTAGCTAACAAAGAAATTGCAAAACGGAGTACCATGCGAAGTCGCATGCTCGCGTGCATAAAAATAAAGTAGAGGAAATTTTTAAGTATACAAAATATTTTATATTTTTCACAATGCGTATCAAAAATTTATTATTACTCAAAAGTGGAATCACGGTGAATCATCTGGTCCTACGCAGGGAGAAAGTAGGCAGGCCACTAAGGTGAGCATTGCCGAAGACCGGGGCTCAAGATTACCCCCAAAGGAATCCACCAATGTCGGAAACCATAAGCCTGCCCGTTCGCACTCTCTCCACGGCACTAGTCAACTCAAGCGCAAGTCCGTAGGACTTCGGGTAATAATGGGGCTTGGGTTACGGTGAGGAAAACAAGGATAAACATGAAGGGTATGCACCTAACCCAAATGAGCTAACGTACAAAACTTGCACCCGCTGCCCACAAAATAAACATGGGTGCACCACACCCCCAGACTTAACTTTTGCAACATGGGTGGGTGCACCGCCTACTCCAAATCTAGATCTTCTCAAATAAATATTTCAATTCAACTTTTACTTTTCACTTTTCTTTTTCACATATTTTTTTTTTCTTTTCTTTTCAAATCATTTTCTTTATTTTCACAATCTCAGCAGATATAAATCTTGGAGCACATCCACATATTCACAAATAATAACACCACATCACATCCCAACATGAAAATATAAAACACTAAGCTCAACTTGGGTGTGCGACTAGGATCGGCTATGAGGCTTTGGCAAATATAGTGGAGCTGAATCAAAAGGAAGGGTAGGCACAAAGGGGCAAGCAAGGGCGATGTTAGGAATGGGTACAAAGCTCAACCGGGCCAAAAGGTCGCCTACATCACTCTCACGCTAGACTAACCGTGTACCAATGCTTCAAGAATAGCTTGGGGCAAGTTCTTAGCAACCGAGAAGGATAATCCTTCCTCCCGACTCAAGCAATACGAGTCTAGTGGCGGCTACACACATTCCTACGCTACCGTTTGATTTACACCGAATTCACCAACTTTTGAGTAGAATAAAAAGAATTTACGCAGATAGAAAAATATAAAACTATAAGCATACAGAAAAATTAAATCTACTCAAATTTCTACACGAGATGAGAGCAGTTGACTAGAAACACAGCAAGGCCAACATTTTACTCCGTCGTACAATCCTAAACTAGCACATAAATTTTCCAAATCTAACAAAGACACAAGTTCAACTCGCGGCACGCTAACAGCTAAGCTCGCGCTCAAGTGGGTGTAGTGGTGTGCGAGAAATGAACTAAACAAAATAATAACTCTAAAAGCTTCTAGTATGCGCAAGAAATGTGCACGTGCAAAAGATAAACATGCTCTCCCCCAGACTTAAACTACACGATACAACATAGCATATGATATTAAATTAAAATCAAACGGAGAAAAGGGGAGAGGTTACCTGTAACGCCCCCGAATTTTCGTCGATTTATTTAAATCTTTTTTCGGCGTTACGTTGACATTTTCCGTCTCGAGCCGTTGTTAGAGTACCTCGTTAGGTGTTCTTAGAGGTTTAGCCTGTTTGCGGGTTTCCCCAGCTAGCCGGTGTCTGTTTTGGAGACCCGGTTGAGCCTTTCAGGGAATTCTCGTGTTTGGCTTCGGGCGAGGTTAGCTCGAGTGTTGTTCGTCGGAAGTCGTTTTTGACTTCGCCGTTGTGTTCGTAGCCCGGGTATTTAGCTACTGTGCGAGTTTGGTCGAAATCCGAGAATGTCGTTTTTCGCGTCATTTCGACGGTCGCTCGTTAACGAGTCGTCCTCTAGGAGAGCGTTTATATTTATTTACGCATGTGTAGCTTATCACGCGATTTACGCATGCCGGTATTTTTGTGCGTGCTTGTGCGGGCGTGCGGAGTGAAAATTTCGTGCGCGGAGGTAAGCGTGTGCGTGCGCATATCGCGTGTATTTATTTATGTATGGGAGAATTCAGGATTTTTAGAATGTTAATAATATGTTTTTTTTTGGGGAGTAGTTAGGGGTTAATTATAATTATAAAGTATAGCATTATGGTTAGTGTTAATCATTAGGGTTTAATTAGGGGTATATTGTTATTAGGTTTTATATTAATGCATTATGTTTTATGTTAATGCGTTAGGCTTTAGTTTAGGCATTAGGTTTCATATTATGTAATAGGATTAGAGCTTAGTTAATTAGGATTACTCCCTTCCCCTTATAACCGAACCCCCCCTAAATCAAAAAAAAATTAAAAAAAAAACCGCAGCTCCTGTGCGTATCCCGACCGAGCGGGAAAGAAGACGAACGGCGACCTAGCCGGCCCCCTTCCGCCGCCCGCCGCCGGCCGCTCCGGCCTCCCCTTCCCGATCCGAGCCCGGATCCGTGTTCCCCTCGCCGAGAGCTTCGATCCTAGGTATTCTATTGAACCTTTCCTCTATGATTTCTTTGGATCTCCATTTGGGTTTTGGATTTCTTTTGGGTGTTCTTGTTCTTTTTTTGTTGAATAGATGCTATGTAGGTTGTGGATTTGGAGTTTTGTTGGAGCTTTCGAGCTTTTGGGCGTCCGCCATAGCGCCGTTGTGCCGGCGAATTTTTCGGTGATTCGTGCGAGGCAAGTGTTTCTCCCCTTTCGCCGTTTGGCCTCTCTTTTTCCCTCTATTGCATGTTAAATTCATTAGTAAATAGTTAATTTTGTCGTAATAACGATCCTCCTAACCCTAATCCCTATTGAATCGCGCTAGAAAAATTAGGATTTCTGCCCTCCCGCTAGTAGCTTCCGATTTAGGACGGCGTCGCGGTAGGTGTGTAGCGTAGATGTGGGTTAGCGTCGGGTTGAGTTTATGTTAGGCCTAGGTGTAGGTCTAGGGTTTGGGATTTTTCCTAGTTTGCCTATTTGAGGCGTTTAGGTGTAATGGTGCACGCACGGCCTATGGTCGTGCGTCTTTTAAATCGTGCGACCCGATGTCAGTGCTCGTACGCTATGCTTAGGATCGAGTGAGTGTACTCACTCGCAGCGGCGTTGCGTAACCGCAACGATGAATTCCTTAGCGTTGATTTCTCCCCGAGTGTTTTGCTCGTGAATGGAAAGTCCCTTGTCGGCTGTTACCTTCCGAAGGCCGAATCGTGGGTTGTGGTCAGTAGTGGTGGTGGATGGCTCTTTTATGGGTTGTGTGGTGTGAGGTAGCCTTGACCGCACTCTTTACCTTGACCCGAGTAGTTTTCTGGGCAAGTGAGTGATGGGTCTTTTGTGCCTTCACGTGTCAACCCTTGAGCAATTTGTTGACTTGGAATTAGTGGTTGGGCGATTTGGAACGTTTTCAACCTGATTCCAAGTTTCTTGTTTTTTGCTACTGCCGCCTCTCACAATTTAGGATGTTAGGCGTTTCTTCCGTAGGTGTTGCAGCATTTTTTTGGCATCATGGCCATGTTGACTCTGCAGGTTTTTAGGCAGAGTAGTTGCTGTTTACCCGCACTTGGTGCAGGTTTGCTTTTCGCCCTTCCTTGGGCATTGTTGTTTTTACTCTAGTTGTACTCTCTTTACTTTACCTTACCTGCTTTTACCTTACTTTCCTTTTTAGCACTTGCATTCCTTTTTCCTTGCTCTGAGGTGTTCTATTTTCTTCTGAACGCCTCAGGTTCTGGGCAGTAGCCAGTAGGTGGCTGTTGCTGTGGTGCTGTTGGAGGTCCTTCTGTTGCCTGCTGAGACTCTCTTGAGTCATTGTGAGGTAGTTTTACTGCACTTTCTACAGACATACATACTTGCCAGTGGGTTCGTGTCAGCTGTTGGCGCCCCTGGTAGTTTTACCTTTTGCACTAGATATGTTTACTTTTACTGCTACCCTGTCTTTGGGGACCTAGTTTACTTGCTCTGGGAAGATTTTATGCTAGGTTGCTAGTTACTTTAAAAAGCTAAAAACAAAACTATACTATGTATATAAACATGATCGGCATGATTTCCAAAAGAGAACACGCAACGTACTTTCTTAATTACGTATATCAAATGATTTTTCTATATATGTATAAATTAAAGTTAGAGTGTTGGTTTAGCGTAAGTGTCCCTTGGGATCACTTATGCGCTCACTTAGGGTGTCAACATAAATGATGTATTTTCCGCTACGTATATAAAAAATCAGTTTTCAAACCGTGGACTCTTTGGTCCACTGAGCCGAGGGATACGGCCAATAAATTAATCAAGTTTTTATAATCAATTAAGTCATGATTTGAAAGGATTTGGAGTGTTGCCTGAACGTCGGCAATTATCCCCTGCTCGACGTGGCATCACAGCTCGTAGTTTTCTCTTGCTCTGATTTATTAAATAGTGAGAAAAATGCGGGTTGTGACAGTTGGTATCAGAGGGAGGTTGCTTGACAATTGGTCGGGCAACCTTCCTTTGTTTGTGTTAGATGTTTAGAGTCATATCATACACACACCGACATGTCATCGGCACGTTTTGGCTGAAGCACGAACACTGCACTACACTCATAAGCATAACATGAAGTATACGGGGCATATTATGTATTTTACGATACATAATATGTGGTTGTATATGGATCCACCATAGGGGCAACATGCGAGGGTTATGTATTATGGGGTGCATAACCTCACCGCATGGATGCGACTAGCACGTTTTCCTTTTAGTTGCATGAGAATGTTATGTATTATGGGATGCATAACATTTTCATGTGTACTCCGCCATGGCATGCACTAGGACCTTTTTAGAATGCATAGCATAATCATGCATAGCATAACATTACATAAGCACAACGCGCCAAGCTAAGACTTGCAGGATGACGTGTGTACACACATAATTTTTGAGTCAAAAATAATATAATTCATGCATTCCCGATCTAGGCACAAGAGTTAGTGAGATGGTGGTGAACCATCTTAGGCTAAGCATATCATTCCTTTTGTATTAAATAAAATAAAATCTCAGAGCAAGTATAGCGGTAGAAGATCATATTTATGTATGTATTGTCTGTACTCTTTTTGTCTAATCCTAGGAGTTTAGCTAAGTTCTAATTGTTTGATCTGTTTTAATTTTTTTTTTATACAGCATGCCGCCGAAGCGTAGAGTGACGAGGTCGACTCCCCAGTCTGAGGGTGAGTCCTCCGGTGCTCAAAGTGATGCGTTGGTGGAAAGCCTGAGGCAGAGTAACGAGGCCTTATCAAGGCAGGTGGTGGAGTTGCAGGCCCAGATGCAGTCCTTTTTATCCGGAGCGGCGGGTCAGACTCCGGGAGTTCAGGACCCCGCCGTGGGTACAGCTGTCCTAGCCCCTCCTGCCCCTCCTGCTCCTCTCGTGCCTCCAGTGGTGGTGCCCCCCGGGATGGCTTTCATCTCCCAGTTTTAGCGGCTGCGACCTCCTACCTACGATGGTAAGGCGGACTATATGGTACTGGATGACTGGGTGATCTCCATAGAGGAGATGTTTCACTACTCTGGGGTGACTGAGGACCAGAAGGTGATGTTGGCCGCCTATCAGCTGAAGGGGCTAGCGAAGGGCTGGTGGATGCGAGAGAAGGAAGGCATGGTGGGAGGATGTACTTGGGCATCCTTCAAAGAGATCCTGATGAGGAAGTTTCTACCGTCAGTAGAGCGAGACAGGCTGATGAATGACTTTCTTCATCTGAAACAGCGTCAGCTCACCATCAACGAGTACGAGATTGAGTTTAGCAAACTCAGTCGATTTGCTCCGAGTTTGGTGGCTACTGAGGAGGACAGAGCAAAGCGTTTTCTGGGTGGCCTCAGGAGCGATGTCCAGCAGCTTGCGGTTGCTCACGGCGCAGTTACTTATGCGGGAGCAGTTGAGGCCGCTTTGAAGGTAGAGGCTATCGAGAACGCGAAGCAGCGCGGACAGCAGGCGAGAAGCGAGAAGAGGAGGTCAGTTGAGGAAAAGGGTCCCCAGGTTCTTGGTGCTGCTTCTGAGAAGAAGAGCAAGGTAGTGTGCAGTTTCTGTGGCCATCCGGGCCACCCAGCTGAGAGGTGCTTCAAGTGGGCAAGGGTCCAGAAGAAGGAGCATGTGCATGCTATCCAGGGTGCTCCTAGGAGGGATGTTCCTTGTCCTGTCTGCAAGCGACCCGGTCACGATGCTGCTCAGTGCTGGTCCAAGGATCGTGTTTGCTACCAGTGTGGCCAGAAGGGCCATATTAAGTCGAGGTGCCCTCAGGTTCAGTCCGCTCTTCATGCTGTTCCGCTTCAGGCTTTACCTCCGCCTCAGCCGGTGGACAAGGGTAAAGGGAAGCTGAATGTGGTATCTTCAGCGGAGGCTGAGACTTCGGCGCAGGTCATTTCAGGTAACCCCCCCCCCCCTCGCTTGACTTTCTCTTTTGTAGCAGTTTTAGTGTTGCTATTGTTGTGTTAATTGCTTGTGCGTTTAATATTTTGTTTGTGTATAGGGAAATTTAAGGTAAGGAACCGCTGGGCCCGCGTTCTGTTTGACTCAGGTGCTACCCACTCCTTTGTGGCTAGGGCCTTTGTCGAGCGGTGCCAGTGGGTTCTTGATCGTGTTGGTGGTGCCTTTAGCGTCAAGTTCCCCTCGGGTGAATCCGTGATATCAGATCAGGGCATTCTGGACTGCCCTATTTGGTTGGGGGATTTTCTGGCCAAGGCTGATCTGAAGGTTATAGACCTGGAGGATTTCGATGTCATCCTGGGTATGGACTGGCTGTCCCGATATGATGCAGTGATTCAGTGCAGGGGAAAGCGCTTGGATTTCAGGAAGGACAGCGGTCAGCCTGGGAGTGTTTTCGGTGATTCGCGTCGGGACTCTCCGGCGATTTCTGCGGTATGTGCTCAGAGGGTTTTTCCTGCTAGCTGTTTTGCTTGTTTAGTCTCAGTGTTGGGGACTGTTAGCAGTGTGCCGCTTTTGGATGAGATTCCGGTCGCGCGAGAGTTTCCTGACGTGTTCCCTAGCGATCTTCCCGGTCTTCCTCCAGACAGGGATGTGGAGTTCGTGATTGATTTGGAGCCTGGTACGCGTCCGATTGCCAAGGCGCCGTATCGGATGGCCCCGCGAGAGCTGGAGGAGCTTCGTACTCAGCTTGATGAGTTATTGGAGAAGGGCTTCATAAGGCAAAGCTCGTCGCCCTGGGGTGCTCCGGTTCTCTTTGTGAAGAAGAAGGATGGTTCGATGTGCCTTTGTATCGACTATAGAGAGTTGAACAAAGTCACCATCAAGAACAGGTATCCACTGCCCAGAATCGACGACTTATTTGATCAGTTGCGTGGCAGTTCAGTATTTTCGAAGATAGACCTCCGTTCGGGTTACCATCAGCTTAGGATCCGAGAGTCGGATGTTCCACGGACGGCTTTCCGATCGAGGCATGGTCATTTCGAGTTCCTGGTCATGTCTTTTGGGCTGACCAATGCGCCTTCAGCATTTATGGACATGATGAACCGGGTGTTCAAGGACTTTCTGGACAAGTTTGTCGTTGTGTTCATTGACGACGTTCTGATTTATTCTCGGAATGCGGCGGAGCATGATCAGCATTTGCGGTTGGTGTTATCCGCCTTGAGGGATCATCAGTTGTATGCCAAGCTGAGCAAATGCGAGTTCTGGTTGCCTCAGGTTTCCTTCCTGGGTCATGTGGTGAACAAAGATGGTATTTCAGTAGACCCGGAGAAGATCTCGGCAGTGTTGGATTGGCATAGGCCGAGCACACCCAAGGAGATCAGGAGTTTCTTGGGGTTGGCCGGCTATTATAGAAGATTCGTCGAGGGTTTTTCTACCTTGGCAGCGCCCTTGACAAAGCTGACGCAGAAGCATGCGGCATTTGTTTGGAGTGATAAGTGCGAGGAGGCCTTTCTGGAGCTGAAGAGCAAGTTATGTTCTGCCCCTGTGTTGACCTTACCGGCGGAGGGACAGGACTATGACGTTTATGTGGATGCCTCGCATGTTGGGCTCGGTGGCGTGTTGATGCAGGAAGGGAAGGTGATCGCTTATGGGTCTCGTCAGTTGAAGATTCATGAGCGGAACTATCCTACGCACGACCTCGAGTTCGCAGCGGTGATTTTTGCCTTGAAGCTGTGGAGACACTTACTTTATGGGGCCCAGTGCAGGATCTTTACCGATCATAAGAGCCTGAAGTACGTGTTCACTCAGAAGGAGCTGAATTTGCGCTAGCGGCGGTGGCTTGAGTATGTTGCTGATTATGAGGTTGAGATTCAGTACCATCCGGGCAAGGCCAATGTGGTGGCCGACGCCTTGAGCCGGAAGACGGGGAAAGTCTTCAATCTCACCGCGGATCGTTTAGTGGAGGAGTTTCTATTGATGGATATCACCGCAGGACGCTGTGAGTTACAGAGCAGTTTGGTAGTGGCAGAGCCGTCATGGATTTCTCTCACCCGATTGCACCAGAAAGAGGACCCGGATTTGTTGCACTTGTACCTCAGAGCTGAGAGGGGAGAGTTGCCAGATTTCTCCATCGACGAGGCGGGTACTTTGAAGTACTGCGGCAGGTTTTGCATCCCCGCAGTTGGAGACATCAGAGTATTGATTTGCAAAGAGGCTCACGGATCCAGTGTTTCCTACCACCCGGGATCTACGAAGATGTACCATGATCTGAAGCAGATCGCCTGGTGGTATGGGATGAAGGGTGATATAGCTCGTTTTGTCTCGGAGTGTTACACTTGCAGGCGGGTGAAGGCCGACCATGGGAGGCCTAGTGGCAAGTTGGCACCTTTGGAGATCCCGACTTGGAAGTGGGAAAGCATCTCGATGGATTTCATTACAGGCCTACCGAGATC